>JARTUT010000021.1:0-704662 GCA_030674115.1 Micraspis discolor | reverse complement strand
ATATGTAGATAATATTTGTTATTAGATGAGCCAGATATCGCCTTATATATTGAACGATGTCTTGAAGTTGTCAAAAATGTGAATGGATCTATCAAAGTTGTTAATTTTTTTATTTCAGTGAAACTATTATTATGTCAAGTAATTAATTTACGAAACAAAAGTTGTCGAAACTGTGAATGGATCTATTAAAATGGTTGTTAATCAATGCCTTTTTATTTACCTATATGCTTATCATATTAGATGATTCCGAATGAAAATATCTTAAAAATTTAACTCTACGGAAAAATCAACACTATGTACATTCAAAGATATAAAAATTCCTATATACAGGGTGAATCTTCAACCACTGCGTTAATTTCAACTACAGATTATTGAAACAATAAGGAAAACTCTTTTCTCAACCAATTTCTTTCATTTCGCACCGTTGCAAAGTTAAAAGCGATTTGAAATTTCAGATTGAGTCACCAATGGAAACATTTAACCTTTCGAGATACCAAATGAAAATTTAGCTTTAGCTTCATGATAGATCATAACATTACTTGATTGGAAGGAGAGTGACTCAGTTAAAAATATAACAACCTGAAGATGCCATAGTATGGTGTCGTTGTCGTTGTGAAAATAAAGTTTTTAGATATTGAAAACTGTCTCTTTTTAATCAAGTAATTAAAATGAAATCCCAACAACTAAAGACCGATTTCATCATATAGAGGTCATATTATTGTCGTAATATACTTATTTATGCATCCAGTTTCAGTTTGAGGCTCCAAGGTGCAGCATAGAGAGTGAATAACTTAATTGGAACTATTCTTGGGGCTAACAACGGAGGTCTTTCTGGTCTTGTGGAGTATTCATGATAAAAACACATATAATTGCTCTTCGAAGAGAGTAACAAGACTTTCCCATCGAAAATATTACCTTAGCTGCAACTCATAGTGAATTCCTTGGTTAGTTAGTTTCAATCCGAATATTGGTGAAAATATTCGAATTTCTTGATTTAGTTCACATTTTAAATGAATATTCATATACAAATACTCATACTGAACGTCAGCTTTATCAACACTGTTGCTATGTTTTTCATTTTCAATAAATGTCTGATTTGAATCTGTTAGATCTTCAATGTTTTATTACAAACCTGTAAATTCCAAATTTAATGATTCTACTTTCAAAGAGTATTCAGTAACTGTGTTTTATGTGTAATAAATAGAAAGTATTTAACATTGATGGACTCTTAGTTATATATATATTATTCTTTTGAACTTTTGGCTGACAATATTCAGTTAGCAAACAATAAAGCATTTAGATCCGGAGTTAGTGACGGGGTGTCATACAATTCGGCGTATGGCATAAAAGCCTAGGGAAAAAAACCCAGTAAAAAGTAGCCTGGCTCCCCGTCTAAATGGGACAATACAAAAATGTGTTGAAATATATAACTTCTTTCTTCAAGAGTGGTCTTCTATTGATGGAGGCAGAGACTTCTTCAAGTTGCTCACATTGAATCTGGAAATAAAAATACAAAAGCAGAAAAAAGAACTGAATAACAAAAATACGTATCCTATTCGTTTGAAATTTATAACCCCTTCCAAGAAAGAGTCGAAAACATCATGAAAAGCCCTAAAACCATCTTGAAATTTATATATTGGACAACTATTGATGAGATGAGGTATTGTCTCTTCTGCTTCTCCACATTCACAACTTGCGCTAGGAACTGAGTTCCGTTGAAATAGAATGCTATTGGTACGACCATGACCTGTTCTCAAACGATTAAGAACTGTCCAAATTTTTCATGGAAGATCAAAACTAGGAAGTTTTTCAGAAGGATCAGAAACAAGATACTAATTGAACATTTCGTTCCACTCAGTCTTCCATAATTCTTTATCACTTATGTTGATATTGAAGAACGTATTATTCCATAATAATTTACGTGACTTCAATCTGGGAATTCTATTTTGTGGAATATATGAAATAATTGGGAAAAGAATGATATTTGTTTCAAGAATTCAGAGCTGCAGTCTGTCTGCGAATATGGGGAGGGACAATGCTTGAAAATATTGGTAACCAATGAACCGGTGTAGATCTTATGGTGCCAGTAATTATTCTCATGAATGTATTCAGTTTTGCACAATTTTTTGTGTATGTGCACTATTAAACCAAACAGAACAACAATACTCAGCTGCAGAAAAAACTAGGGCTAGAGATGCTGTGCGAAGAGTGGAAGCAGCAGCACCCCAAGATTATCCAGCTAATTTCTGAACATTATTATTCCTAGTTTTTAGTTTTAGGCTCAGATCATTTAAATGAGCCTTGCAATTGAGGGATGAATCTAATTTAACTCCTAAGTATTTTGGATAGAAATTATGTTCGATAGGAGAATCATTGAAAGTTACAGCTAATTTTCTTTATTTTTCATGATTATTCAGATGGAAACAAGATACCTCTGTTTTGTTGGGATTTGGACATAATCGCTACTCAATAAAATAATTCTTTAAAATTTCCAAATCATATGACAGTATGTTTTCCAGAGTATGGAAATCCGAATATTGGTAAGCAATAGCAATGTCGACAGCATAAACAAATTTTTGAGATGATGTGGTGGGCAAATCACTTAGATATGAATTAAAAAGTAAAGGAGCTAAAACTGATCCTTGAGGAAGACCGTTTTTCAATGTTTTGAAGTTGCTACTCTTATTGTCAATAAAAACACGAAACTTTCTATCAGATAACATATTTTCTAATAATCGTACCATTTTCCCACATTTCAGATGGGTATAGAGTTTGAATATTAATCCATCTTTCCACACAGTGTCATATGCCGAAGATAAATCGATGAAAGCAGCTCCTGTTTTCAACCTATCATTGAAGCCTGATTCTATGAAAGTTGTAAGGCTGAGAACCTGATCTGAACAATTTCTATTTTTCCTAAAGCCTCCCTAGAAATTTTTAGAGCATTTCCTATAGAAGATTCAATTCTAAAAAGGATTAGCCTTTCTAATATCTTGAAAGGAACACTAAATAAACTGATGGGTCGATTACTACTAGGATGACAAGGATTTTTTCCTCGTTTCAAAATACCTATTACTTTAGCGTTACAAAATTCGGAAGGAAAGTTTCCCGAATTCAGAATATTGTTATAAAAAGTCAATAACCAAGACAAGGCCTTTTTTCCTAAATGTTTGATGAATTCTGGATAAATTCCGTCAAAATCTGCTGCCTTTCGAGATTTGGTAGATTTCATTGCAGCTCTCAATTCATCTATATTGAATCGATGTGACACATGTTCTTAAGTAGGAGCTGATCTCCTGAATATCTGTAATTTTTTCTTCATATTCCTCATTTTAGATTGGGATAAATTGACTGATTCAGATACATTAACTAGGGTTATTAATAACCCTTCTATTTGTATCATGGTCATAGAATAAGAATTCACAGAGTAAGAATAACTCTGTTCTATGAACTTCTGTCACTTCATAACTCCGATATTTCTTTGTAGCTTCACTCTCCGGTGATGAAATTCTAGAATATGCAAGATATCAATAACGTCCGTATATGCATAAACTTTTCAATGAGAATCAACGATTATCTTATGGGTAATAAGATGAAAATTCGAATATAAAATTTCCTAGCCTGACGATTTCCGCAAAATTTGTCAGATTCCTTTCTTTCAACGTCATTCGATCAAAACGCAATTTTCAAATCGATTGGATGGATATTCAAGGAGTCATTAGGGAAAACAAATTTCAGAACCTCACAACTGCTGAAACTATTCGACGGATTTGACCCAATAGAGAAACTCGACCGAAATTTTTGTGCAATAAAACTATTCTGAGATTATGATATGATGTCTAGCTCATTAGGAAGTCGCACGCAATCGATATTCCAATAATAAAGACGTTTTGGCAAAACAATAGCACTTCCCTTCGGTTCATCTAGGAACCGGCGCACTAAAACAATGCTTAAATGAGTTCATTACAGTACTGATGAACTGACTACGACACTGAAATACACAAAAAAGATTCCCTTCAAGCCATCAACAACAAACATAAACATAATTCATCTTAGGTTCAGACAGACGTATCTGCCAATTAAAACAAAGTTAACTTGTCGCTTTTATGTAGTAATTTCATTTACGAACTCTAATTTCAAGGTAAAATATTGAAAATCCAACAGACCGAATCTGCGAGATGGATTGACATGTCGTTTCCTAATTACGCTAATTTGGGGATAGAAACATAAAGAGGGGAGCCGCGGTAGGGTAGAGATGTCTGTATTGAATCAAGGCGGGTGGAATGTGAATGGAGTTACGAGATAGAATGTTTTACGTGTTGAGTGGGGCTTTTCCGATAAATAATTCTGTGATACTGTTGGAAAAAATCTTTACAATAAAAATTTGGGAAGCAGGTCAGATGGCTTTAACGCTATTGTTAAACTACTAGTAATTATTCAATTCTTCAAAAATTGTATCTCCGTCATTATTACTTTATGATATTGGGACTGATGTTTGTAATGTAGAACGGTTGAATGGAGAATTATTATTATTATTATTATTACAATTTGAGAAATGTTGAGAAATAAATTCCATAAATTCACAAAAATGACTTTACAATGAATGGAATTCACAGTACTAAATACAACAAAAAGGCAGAGAACAATTAACGGGAAACTAAAACCGCGGACCACCGATCCAGAGAATTTTTGAACCCTTTCACCGACGCAGCGTTCACCACAACGTCTGGCAGAGCATTCTACGCAGCAAAAATCCTGTTTGACAAAAAGTGCTCCCTTCCAGCGGTGTTGAACCTCTCCTTCGCCAACTTCAGATTGTGACCTCGCAAGTGGTTCAGTGGATTACGGCTGGATAGGTATGACAAATCCACACCGAATAAGCCATGGAAAGCTCTGTATGCCGTAATCAGGTCCCCCCGCAGACGGCGAGCCTCGAATGACGTGAGGTGTAGCACGGATAGTCTTTCTTCGTAAAGAGGTCTCAAAAATCCGTATGACATCCTAGTAGCCCCACGCTGGACCGATTCAAGTAAATGGGCATCTCTTCGCAGAACAGGTGCCCACACAGGACCGGCGTATTCGAGGATTGGTCGAATGAAAGTAATGTATAGGATTCTGCAAGTCTGAGGTTCGCATCTTCCAAAATTCTTTCGGGTCATGTAGAGCATTCGTTTGGCTTTGCTGGTAATAGCCACAATATGTTCTGACCACGACAGGTCCTCAGTGATAACTACTCCAAGATCACGGTGAGGGGATACATATTCGATGACATGATTGGACAAATGGTATATCTGTCCCATGTGGAGAACTCTACACATGTCTATATTGAGTGGAATCAACCACATATTGGACCATTTAGTAATTGCATTGAGATCATCCTGTAAAACATGGGACTAGGTGAAGAAGTTTCCTGTAGATTTTGGCATCGTTGGCCAACAATGAGCTAGCCGACTTCAACACTGAAGGCAGGTCTGATGTGTATAATAAAAAGGGAGCGGGCCCAGAACGGAACCCTGCGGGACGCCACTTACCACCCTCCTTGCAGAAGACAATGAGCTACCGACGAGGACCCGAAAGGTCCTATCGGAAAAAAAAGCGTCGATCCATAGGAGTGAATCATCACGAATCCCAAGTATCTCAAGCTTGAAGAGAAGACGTCGGTGGGGCACACGGTTTAAGGCCTTTGAGAAGTCGAGATACAGAACATCCACCGGGACACGAGCATCAAGCAACTTGCTCCAATCGTTGGTGCACGACAGCATGTTGGTGATCACGGACCGATCCGGCAGGAACCCATGCTGACAATCTGGTATGGTTCCATTGGACAGAGAAAATTCAAGAATCTTTTCATGGATAATTTTCTCGCATATTTCTGAAATTATCGGGACCAAGCTTATTGGTCTGTAGTTGTTTGGATCAAGTTTGTCGCCTTTTTAGAAGATTGGAATGACCAGAGCTTCCCTCCAGCTCTTCGGCAGGGAATTCGAAGCAAATAATCTCGTAAAAATCGTCGATAGTGTGAAAGACAGTGGTGCAGTACAGTTTTTGACAATATGGGCAGAAACTCCATCAGAACCAGGAGCGCTAGAAACCTTCAAAGAAAGAAGAAACCTCTCCACAGTTCTCGGGGTAAACTCCACATAATCCAAACAGCCAGATTGACCGAAAAAACTGACTCCAGGCAATGCATCTGGCTCATTAACGAAATTGGCAGCGAAGGTCCCACCCAATGTATCGGCTGCCTCAGTCACGTCCCCACTGGGGCATCCTCGTAGGTTGTTAACTAGGGGAGTGGTCACCTTTGTATTGAGATTAGATCTAACATACTTGAAGAATTTTTTATGGTCCTTTGACGACGCAAGATCGGACTCAAACTTGGAATTGGCTATTTTCATCATGTTTCTCATTGTGCCGGAATAACTCCGGTGGACCGCATAGTCAGCTGTCATCCTGCTTCGCAGATACCGCTGCCATAGTGATTTCTTATCTCATCTAATTATAATGGAAAAGTTAACACCAAACAATGATGGTACAAACTTTTGAGCAGTCTTGTGAGCCAGCACCTCATGAACGTCTGGTGAGAACTCAAACTTGAGACCTCTATATGATGTGAACTGAAATTTTGTATCTGAAGTAGACCAACCAATAGTTCTGCAACACCATTCATCTTTTTTTGTCATTAAAGATTATCCTAACAATATGGTATATGCATAAATTTCACCCAGAAAATGTAAAATTTGTAAATTATGTTCCACTTGAACTTTTTCCTTATCACCCGAAACTTCTTGTCCTGAGTAAATGGGTGTGAGAGATATAGCAAACAAACTGCTAGAAAATCTACTTAAAAAATAGAGGACAACAGGCGAGAATTGGAAATGAAGTCAGTTCAAAAATTAATAATACCTGTGGAGTACAATAGGGCACAGTGCTGGGACCTTTATTGTTCCTAATTTACTTAAATGACATATAAAAAACAATTGGAAAATCCTATGTTACGTTGACGACACTGTAAAAACTGTAAGAACAAAGACTGGTACACTTTGAAGCAAAACATTTGAAAGGACTTGGGAAAACTCAAAGACTAGCCCGATAGCTGATTGCTTTATGTTCCCTTTCTTTTCCCTTATTGAGTTTAGGAATGCTATCAATCGTCAATAGTTTGTTAATGCTTTTTTCTTCTCTAAAAAATGTTCTTCTGAAACCAAATCTTGAATATTTTGTCCTTGTTGGCCAAAAATCATTTTTGTGAATATCCTCCTTCATTTTTAGAGGAACACTTATTAAAACACATTTATAGGTTGAATTTTCTTAGATTTTCGTGTTTAGTTGTTTTACACTTACTACATCTTCTTCTAAAATATCATTTCCTCTTATATAGTCTTTTATTACTTCATCCTGTTCATTTGCTTTTATTTGGGATACAAGCAGCCATAATTTCTTTTCTTGCTTGTCTGCTTTTATAGATTTAAATGTTGTATCTTTCAGTGGTCCTGTACTAACATTTGGTTTCTTATGCCTTCTTGACCTAACAGTAATGAATTCTTCCGATGTGGGTTTAGGTGAGAGTTCTTGTTCCATTTCATCTTTTTCCGTAGTTGGTTTCGGATACAAAATAACCGGATTGTTGACATTTCTTTGAGTAATTTGTAGGTTACCTTTGTGTCTGTCAATTTTGGTTTTAGGTGGTAGCTCAGATGTACCATTATCTTCTTTGAATGTTTCTGCATGTTTTGTGTTATAATTTAACCTCTTTGTGACTTGCTGTACTTTGTTTACAGTTGACGATTCAGTTTTTGACGCTCTTGTCCACCCGAACAGAGTGCCTATCATTTTGCCCAAATGTGTGTAATTTTGGAATATCCAGCCGAAAATGGTCTCAATCTATTGGGTACGAAAGTTGGATGTGTCCGGCCGGCCGGTCGTATCCTCTCTAGCATCCAAAAGAGATGAGCTAGTGTTCTCATATTTGAAGAATAGGTTAATTGTCCAAATATCTCGGTCAAGTTCGTTATTGTGCCAAATCCATCGGATGGTTCAGCAGTTATGAGCATCTGAAATTTTTTTCCTCAATAACTACTAGAATATCCATCCGATCAAGTTGATACTTGAAATATTATTGAGCAAGGCTGAAACAAAACAGCTCGCAAAATTTCGCAGAAATCGTCACGCTAGAAAATTTTTAAAAAATTCCCAAAAAAAATTTTTTCAATACTCACCATCTCATAAGATATTTTTCAGATTTCAATAAAAATTCGTGAATATATTGAAGTGATCGGTATCTTACTTATCCTCAAATTTCATTGTCTTAGCTCATTTCTATCTAAAGATATGATCATTTTTCTCACTTACTCAAGAGAAAAGAGAAATGACATGAAGTCTCGGTGATTTTCTCTGAACGATGGCCATCACATATAGATATTCGATTGACAAATGCCGGGCTCATTAATCAGTGGCAGTTGGGGTAATATGAATCAAAATTTTTCATATCGGGAATTCATAGAGATAGAATTCAATCTCGGTGACTGAAATAATATACGTTGTCAAAATTCAGAAAAGCACCGACGTAAGTTCATTAGGCGTTCATATTTGCATCACATTGTCTCATATTACGAGGAAAGACTATTAGTTCACCTAATCAGAGTGCTTATAGATTTGTTATCGTTTGAATATCTACTCGAAAGTAGCTCAACAAGAGCACCAAAGCAATCTTCTCTCATTTTCGAGGCAAAAAATAAGCTTAACAAATAGCTGACAAAACAGGGTGACTTGCGACAAACGGATGTTTTTGAAATGGTTAGATCATTCGGTAATTGGTGGGGCGACGGACAGTAGGTCATTCACTCTATTGCAGCCTACCATTTGAGTAGCAATGGAGCAGTGGACGACGGAGAATCGTGTTTTTGCGTACGATACGTTTGTTCGAAATGGTGAGTCTGTAATAACCACACAACGAATATTTCGTCGCCACTTCAATATCGGTCGGAGCGGCACAGTTCCAAATCGAAACACATTCTTGAGGTTGGTTAAAGCACTCAGAACAACGAGTACAATATCAAAGAAAAAGCCACCAGGCCTTGCAGGAACAGTAAGGACACCTGAAAACATCGCCAGTGTGAAGGCTGCAATAATCAGGAGTCCGAGTCGATCTGCACGTCAACATACTGAACATACATACGTAACAATAAAATGATAGTACCTTGTAAACTAACTGTGCACTGCTCATTTCAAAAACATCCGTTTCCCGTAATTCACCCTGTATGAGAAAATTTTTAAATTTTCACTTATAGGTGTAATATTGACAGAACTCCGTGAACTGAATCAAATTTTCACTTATCGTTTGCAAAGTTCTTGAACAATTGGCCTCCAAACTTCCAGCATATCAATTAATGATGCACTTATGGAAGCAATACCAATAAATTGATTCTAATTCTTGTAGGCTTCTCTTCTTTGAATATATTAGATGTATCGTTAGATTTCATCAGATGATTTCCATCCACAGCATGGACCAACTTGGATCTTGGATCACTTATCAAGAAGTAAGAAAGCTACTGATGTTACTTCATTCTCACTTTCAAGGGGCGTCTTGTTTCTAGTATTTAAGGTCTTCCGCATTTGCATTAACATTCGTTCTTTGATTTTCTTAATCGGGTTCAACTTTAGTTAAATTAGGCCTGATGGCATTTTTACTGCGAAATTCTGCCGATTTGACACTACTAAGTTTAAAATTTCTCTTTTATTATCACCGTTCACGATAGCTTATTTTTTTGCCTTGAAAACGACAAAAGATGTCAGTCGAATTATTGAAAACAAGAGCAAGGAAAATATGTATAAAAGCAATGACGTGAGGCCAGAAGTTTTTGTGCGTTTCTTCTGAACCGGTAGGCAGAACATACTCAAGTTTGACCACAAATTTCTTATCCGGAAGTTGAACTCAATGCCTCCAAAATAACTGCCATTTGGACAAAGCGCTGTTTTCTTTACCAATTTTCCCAACCAGACTAAGGGTGTGATGAAAAACTCCTATATATTCTCGAGGGTTTACTCTACGAAGATGACATTTTTAAATGACTAATATATTTAAAACCTCTATAAATGAACAATTTTTCCGAATTCCGACGATTACTTAACGAAAATTTCCAAAAACACTGCTAGTAATTTCTTGATATTTTCAAGCTTAGGAATTTCAACAAAATCTTGCAGAACTTCTTCTTGCAACGATTTTCAAGTTTCAAGTCGATCGGATGGATATTTTGAGAGTAATTGAGGACACTATTAGACGTATTCGTCATAGTGACGAACTTGACCGAGTTTTATGAACAATGAACCTATTCTGAAAATATGATCACTTGCTTCAGATACAAAAGAGTATAACTAACTCAGAAATTATTGAATTTAGGAGCATAATCATGTGAGAAAACTATCATTATTTTTGACCGCAGAATCCAACACAATTATAAAAAAATAGGGTTCTAATTTGAAAAACAGAAGTTATGGCCAATTTAATATCGCAATTTTCAACACAAAATTTGAAACACCCTGTGATGATATTTTTGAAATCCAAAAGATGTATGACCTTCTCACATCCTTCCTCTTCGATGTTGTAAAAACGGTAAACGCTCAGGATATTTAAAATAAGAATAATGAACATATTACTGACTGAACATATTTGACTTTTTTTTCCAGTTGTTGTTAGATATTTTGAAAACTATTCGATTTAGTGCAATAGTTTTAAGAGAAATGTATTTACTATTGAATACTCGATCATATCTGGAATGGAAAACTTGAAAAAAAAATTTTTGGGCTTCGAAAATATTTGTAGAGAACTTCGAATAGTATCATAATCCCAATTTTCAGATTTAAAATATTTATGTCTAGTTCTCCAGAAACGTCTAATAGGCACTCGAACTTGAGACACCCTGTATACAGGGTGTTCCTAAATTGAACGTACAAACGAAAAGGGGAGATTCCTTAAGTGATTTTAAGAAAAAAAGTTCCATAAACATGGGGTCGCAAACGTTTCGTTTTCGAGATACAGAGTGTTGAAGTTTGAATTTTTTTTTCAAGTTTTTTTCTCATAGTATCTACACTTAAAAGGATATTCAACTGAAATTTGGCATAGATATTACATTTGAGAGTTCTCACCACGTGAGATGCCAATTTCGATAGATAATCTACAGGGTGATATTTTTTCTGGAACACTGCCACCTGTTCTTCTGCAGAACTTTTTTTTGGTGAGAAACTGTTAATTTGAAAAAATGTAAAAAGAAGCTTTGTTTTTATACTGAACTTTACGTTTTCATGTAGTTTTGTCGTATTTACCAACGATTTCGAGAAAAAAAATTTTGAACGATTCTCTCGAAATCCTCGTGAAAATCCAAATTATCATGGGAAGGCCAGTTTGTAAGCTGTGGTGAATGAATTCAGTGTCAGTTTTCATGGAAATTTTCCTGATCTGAATCTGATAGTATATGAAACTACATGAAACCGAAAAGTTTAGTATAAGAACAAAACTTCTTTTCACATTTTTTTTTAATTAACAGTTGTTCACCAAAAAAAAGTTCAACTCTGTATCTCGAAAATGAAACGTTTGCGACCCCATGTTTATGCGACTTTTTTTCCTAAAATCACTCAAGGAATCTCCCATTTTCGTTTGCACGTTCAATTTAGGAACACTCTGTAGATAGTAGGTCGAGAGGCTTTGTTGAAGAGGTGATTCAATTACCTGCATGAGCGTATTTTATTTATTCATCGATCGTTCAAATATTAAACATAATTTCAATCCATGTTTGACCTTCGGGATGAGAATCGAAAGAACACTTGGACGATTTTGATGAACGTGGAATTGTATAATAAAACTGTTCTCTTTATTGAGTCACGGACAATAAAAAAATTAAAAGACAAAATGATAAATAATTCAATTCAGTAGAAGCTCAAAATGGCGTACACCATCCCCCACCTATTCATACAGCAGTTCCTCGAAGCGATTCCTCCCATTTCTTAGCATTTCGAGCGTTATCAAACGACACTCATTACTATGGGCTGGCCTAATTCATCCAAGTTTGCAGGCTCCATCGCATTAATTTTCGTTTTCGAATGTCCCCATAAAAAATAATCCAGAGGCGATACATCAGGGGAACGAGCAGGCCATTCTATGGCACTCTCCTTTCCAATCTAATGCCCTGGATATCTTTCATCTAAATAGTGCTTCACGGGCGCCTCATAGTGGGGAGGCGCTCCATCCTGCTGAAATCTCAGTTTAGCTTCTAAATATTGATGATCCTTGTACAAAATATCTGTCAACATAGGATAGACATTGTTTTCTGAGAGATCTGAGTAATAATCACCAATGAGATTCCCGTTTATGAAAAAATATATATATATATAAATACCGACCCAGATATTCAGTTTTACAGGATATGTCACGGTTATAAATTTTAATAACCATTTTTGCGTTCGAAGACTGTGTCGTTTGCGATTCTCGTGTGTAATTCATTGCTTTGATTCTCTTTTAGCGCCCGCGATAAGGAACACATGTGTGAGATTTTTCAAATATTCTTTCACTCTGCCTGAAATTACTTCTGAGGTCACTTTGTTGTTATTTCGTATAAAATCGTTTTAAAACGGATTACGATCCAGAGGTATTTGAAGTTACCTGAATTTTGGTTCTGAAATCACCTAATCGTTTTGCTGTACCTTCCTGTGATTTCTCACGACTGATTTGTCGGATAATTGCCACTTTTGGAAAACTTTATTAGAGGCCTGCACTCCATCATGTAAGTTTGATAGTTACATTTGAAACAAAACATTTTCATTAAATAACAGAAAGTCTCACTCTGTGTTGTTTATTTGCAGAAGGCCTTCTTCTTCTTCCTTTTCTTCTTCGTCGTCTTCTTTGATACGTTTAAAACAACTTGAATTCTTCGTCGACCGATTTTTATTCGTGCTTTGTGAGTTTATGAAGATCAAGAACTAATTCTGGAGTATCCAGCTGCCAGATTTGTTCAGACGACCCTACAAGAACAGACCAAATTGCTACCAGTTCCGATTATCCAGGATTCCGAGATCAAAATTATAAGGTCAGATCTTTCCAAATTTATAACGTTGTTTGATGAAATTATCCAGCCATTGCCGAACTACCACCGGACATATCGCTTCGTTAGACCGAATATTAATAACATAATTATATTTCTTTTATGTACATTATTAATTCATATCATTAATTGACAACTCATTAAATTCATTGAGATTTATATGTACCAAGAGGTGTAAACTGATTATGACGTCATAAAAGGTACCTTTCACTTATGAAAAATCATTTCATAGAGGAAATCGAGATTTTATTTCGGAAAAATTGTTGAATATGAATTAATGTTTCAAATATCATCTAGGATATAGAAGAGTTCAAATCACGTGGCGCCCTTTAATAAATATATTTTAATTATCACTTATTTCAAATTAACCCCGACCCTCTCTCCGAGAACAGCCGTCTACTAGAAACAAGATTCCTAGTTTTAAACAATTAAGATCCGAGCTCCGTGGCAGATATCGAGTGTGTATCGCCCTAAATCGCCTTGGGTTGGTATCGGACCAATAACCAAAATTGTGATGTTGAATAGATCCATCCAAATAAAAAGAGCATTCGTCAGGGAAACAGACATTGAAAAGAAAGTCCGGATTATTACTTATCATAAGATTGTGTCTAATGGATGAATTAATTTATCATTATTATTAGTAGTGGTACGAGAAATTCAAGATACGTCATCAATTTTTCTCGTACTTGAAGTACGGTCATTGTAATGTCCTAAATTTCCTGAGTCGACTTCGTTATTTCGAACACGATTCGATTTTTTTTTTCAAATTAACAACTGAGCCCGTCTCTAAACTTTATGACCAACTCCAGGACGTGAGTGTGACTTACATTATGGCCCTCCTTTCTCTCGTTTACTAAAGCAGCATTATTCGCAAAAAAATTAAAATTATTTCCACTAGCAGTGCATTGCTATAACCTATTTTGAAAGTCATAATCTGATTTAATTAAAGGCTGCAATAACTAAATGAATTCTCATTTTCAAACTGCTTCTTCATCTAAATATCAACGAAACCTGTTATAGGCACCTTCTATTTTTGCAATTTCCCGATAACTACGCATATGTCAAAAATGCTGGAGCCATGACAATAACTGAAAACGTAAAATAAATTCTAGAAGTAAATCGTACGCTTTCATTTAAATAGATATAATTGTTGTTAGGGTAGCGGCTAAATATTCATTTTTTGACCCGTCGAATTTCTGAGTGGTTGAGTGTTCCAGAACTATCAGCAGTTTGCGTGCGCATTTCCTATTTGCGCACAATCTTGATAGATCTTGAGTAGTCAAATTGTAAACTCAAATGAACCAATAGAGTTATGAATTATGCATGTTTCATTCCCACTTGATTTCAAAAAATCTTCTTCAATAACAATTAGTATTTTGAAAGGGAAAATAATTAACTGATTATTTAAAAACAAATTTCTCCTAAGGTATATTCTTTAGAATAAACTCTAAGCCTTTGATTTGAAACAAAAGATTAAAACGCATTCACATTCTCCCTACTAACCTCACCCATAAACAAAACGTTACAATCGACCTGTCACGCCGCGCCCATCTCTATCTCCATCGACGGCCACCCTCCCTGCCACCAGGCAGCGCTCGTTCTGATAACGAACTAAGGGGTGATTTGCAATGCGGTTGCCCTCTGTTATACAATGGAGCCGACTGAATTACCCAATTACTCTGTGCCCCGCGCGTATTCTATGTTTTAATTACAATCTGATAATGACATCCGTTTGGAACGTAATTTTGTAGCGCGATGGACGAGTCTCTTTGACTGTATCTGATCGTTTCAGAAAATTAAATTATTTTCTGTCGATGCTCTCGGTAGAACGAAAATCAATATGCATTCAGAATAATTCGAGAATTATCTTTCTCTATTCACCGTAGTAATATGTTCATTTCAAAACATTAAATTTTCATTCTAACACAGGCCAATTGACATTCGATTCTATCAAACACACGTCACATTCAAAGAACATGTTCAAAAAGGTAAAGTTTTTTTCAACGCTGGACTGATGGATTAAAACAAAAATAAGAAAAAGCTGACGTGGGGTCAGATACCTTTGGCGGTCTTGGTAGTCTACAAGTGATTTTTCTATTCAAATTTTCTCTCCGTCATTATTACTTCAACAGGGGAGCTGGGTGTTTTCCCTGCGCTTTCATATTTATATCTATCTTATTTCCCACAAGATTTTACAGGGTATGTCAAAGATAATGAGACAAGTAATAGGTAATAGTATAAAACACCTTAGAACACTTTAAGTGTTAAGGGTGCTCGGCACATGGGCCGTCAAATTTTTTTGGGGCGTTGGTAGGGTCATTTGCTACCTTTTCAGTCTTGGAACCTGGGTCCTCAGTATTACGGTTACGGAGGTATGATTTTAAATTACCCAGAATGTACCCTTCGAAGCCCCATAACATTTTTTGCGTGTGCTTTTACATGCATTTTTTTAAATGTATTAAATCTACATGATTGTGTTTAAAGAAAACGTATTTATTGTTACAGATAACACCACAAAATTAACACGTGGGCCTTTTATTACAAAAAAAAATATGAAAGTATGAAAACATCTCCACTCCTATTGAAATTTAAAAAAAAGTTACAGCTATTACAAACTTAGTTTTATTTTAAAATGTTCTTTGGTTTATAACATTGCTAACCATATGCTATTTACGTAAGTCAATAAAAAAAATAATACTACAAATAAGGTTTTAGTCAGAAGAGTGAAGAAAGTCGCACCTAAATAAAACTACGGATTTCGAAACAACACAGCGAGCAAGGAAATTTTACCTGTCCGTTTTAGACGCGTGTGAATTATTATTACTGTTTCTGTCCTTAGGTTGGATTGGGTTAGTCGCCACTGACTTGACCCTACCGTCATTCGAGATTTAACTCTTTCTGCTGTTGGAAGTGGCTGTGCCGCGTTGTTCAGTTTTTTAAATTTGTATTTTTTTGTTTTTGTTACTTTTATCGACATTTTGCTACTGTTGTTTTAATTTTGGTTGTTGATATGCCTAATTTCACCAACGCTGAGTATGCTGATATGGTGATGGCATATGGCAAGGCCGATGGTATTGCTCGTGCAGCTCAAAGGATATATCAAGCCAAATTTCGCGATCGAAGAATACCCCACCACGAAACATTCTCGACGACTTATCGACGATTAAGAGAGACTTGGAAAGTGTATGTGAGGATGTAATAAATTTGTTCATAGATCGTGTTTGGTGATCATGCATAGCGGAATGTTGTATTAGAATATTCCTATCTCTGAGTTCATATAGAAGGCACTCAAGAATTTAGCAGCATGGAGTGATGAATATACCATATCCCTTAAAAAACGGCCTGCAGCGAGTCGTTCGATCACCTCCTACAATCAATCGCAGGGCATGCTTTTGTTTTAGGAAAATCTTTTTTACATCTGGAGACGACCTCCAAAGGATCATACTGTAGGTCATTTTTGCATCCAACTGAGTAAAATAGATGAGAAGCGCTTCTCTCTCGGTTAAAACGTCTTATGGCGAATATTGCAGTTGAAAGCATTCCAGACAACTTTTTTATATGTTCTGTCTACGTCAGATTACCGTCAAAAGTTGCTCCTAGTAGGTCGATATTACCCATGTCGTGGAACTTTGTAGTTATTAGTAGTTCTTGTGTTTGTGTTGTTTATTTGCATCATCTCAAAAATTTGTTTATGCTGACGACATTGCTATTGCTTACCAACATTCGGATTTCCATACTCTGGAAAACATATTGTCATCTGATTTGGAAATTTTAAAGAATTATTTTATTGAGTGGCGATTATGTCCAAATCCCAACAAAACAGAGGTATCTTGTTTCCATCTGAATAATCATGAAAAATATAGAAAATTAGCTGTAACTTTCAATGATTCTCCTATCAAACACAATTTCTATCCAAAATACTTAGGAGTTAAATTAGATTCATCTCTCAATTACAAGGCTCATTTAAATGATCTGAGTCTAAAACTGAAAACAAGGAATAATATTGTTCAGAAATTAGCTGGATCTTCTTGGGGTGCTGATGCTTCCACTCTTCGCACAGCATCTCTAGCCCTAGTCTTTTCTGCAGCTGAGTATTGTTGCTCTGTTTGGTTTAATAGTGCACATACACAAAAATTGATGCACAATTGAATACATATATATATATATATATTTTTTTTTTGTTAGAGTTTCTTGTGCTTTGATATAAATTTTTTTGTTTAAAATTTCTTGGGTGTATAGCACTTATTCTACTAATAAATGGTAATTGTTAAATTATTATTTCATTTATTTTATTTTCAACATATGTTTCAGCGTGTCTACGCCTTTTTCAAGAATATAATTCAGTCGACAATTTCCTGTAAATTACATAATAATAAATACACAAATATATCAACAAACAACACAAAGCTTTTACGTACTTCATTCAAATCGTCCGTCAAGTTATTATTTTCTTCTATAATCAAACTTTAAAAGATCTTCAAATATTAAATATTTTCGTCAGCCATGAGTAAAATAATGTGACGATGATGCGCTGTCACGATTTTGTTTTCCAACTTCTTATTCCAATTTAATGCTGCGACACCTGTACGAATTAACAAGTGATAATCCCAAATCTGGGTTTGAATTGGTTCTTTTTAATCTAGATGGAGTTGGTAGTGGAAGATTGAAAATTTGTATTTCCTTATTTATGTTATCAGATTGAAATAAATTTGGGCCAAGTTTTTGATGTCCGTTTTATCGTTCATAGCTTCTTTTTCTTTTTATGTGGGATCATTTCTAGTATGTTTCTAGTTTTGTTGTTTCTTTCTTTTTCCAGGATAGAAAAGTTCTCAAAATCCATTTTATGTTTTTCTGTTTGTTCATGCTTTTTAGTGCGGTCATATTTTTGCAAAATTTGTGCCCATTTATTCTTTCCTTTATATATTGTGTTGTCTGTCCTATATATACTTTTGGGCAATCCATACAATTTATTCAGTAGACACAATTCGAGGTTTTATTATATTGGATTTTTGATTTTAATTTTGTGTTTATAAATTTCAAATTATTTGTGTTTTTATGTGCTACGTTTATTCCATAATGCTTCATTGATGCATTTAGTGTTTCTGATAAGCCCTGTATATATGGTAAGGATACATATTTTTGGGTTTCGATTTCAGTTCTTCTAGTTTTTCGTTCTGTATTATAAAGGCTAAAGATTTTGTCTTTGAAGATCTTGTCAATTAGTTGTAGAGGATAGTTATTGATTGCTAGTATTTCTTTTGCTTTTTTATTGTTTGTTGTCTAAACTCTGGACTAGTGAGTTTTAGAGCTCTATCAGCAATTCCTGACACGACACTTTTTTTATGAACCATTGGAACTGCGGCTTCAAAGTTCAAATATCGTCCACTCAGGTTGGTTTTGTGTACCAAATTGTCTTTACTCCTGTGTTTGTTCGTATGAGTGTCAGATCTAAGAAATTGATTTTATTTTGTTTTCTAACTCACAGGTGAACTTCAAATTAGGATGGTAGTTATTGAATTCATTTTTAATATCCTCTATTTCATTTTCAGGTGCTGCTGTAAGACAGTCATCAACAAAACGTTTGAAAAATGGTATTTTGTACTTTAATTTTTTATAACCGTTTCTTCTAGATCCTCCATTACGAGTTGAGCTATTACTGCAGAAATTGGAACCCCATACCACATCCATTAATCTGACAATAAAATTCATTTTTGAATTGGAAATATGAACTAGAAAAACATAGATCGACCGCTTTCAGAAATTCATCTCGTGGTAGGTCAGTATATTCCTTTATTTCATTCCATTTTTAATAATGATGTCCTTTGCTATGTTCAACGGTAAATTTGTGTACAGACTGATGACATCCAGTGAGAAAAGCTTTTCATCTGCTTTTAGTGATATTTCGCCTATAAAATCCTTAAAATTCCATGAATCTTTTACGTAATATTTATTTTTTCCAAGAATTGGTGTTAAACAATTTGCGATGTACTTTGATAACTTATAAATTGGACTTTGCACACAGCTGATGATTGGTCTTAATGGTATATCCTGTTTATGTAATTTTGGAAGTCCGTAAATTTGGGGTGGATTTGCATTATGGATTTTCAAGTCATTACATAATTTTTAGGTAGAAGAAGTTTTCTTTCCCATGATTTTATTAGATCATTATTTTTATTCTGAATTATGTTTGTTGGGTCTTGTTTGAGTTTTTTGTATGTTGTTTCATCATTAAGGAGATCATAAATTTTTTTATTATAGTCATCTGTGTTCATCACTACCGTTTTATTAGATTTATCTGGCTTAAGGACTGTTATTTGAGGGTTCTGTCTAAGGAATGAGTTCGTTTTTCTAATTTTCTTATTTAGTTGTAATTGTTTTTTTATCAAGTTTTGTAGACCTTTTTTGAAATTGGTAATATTATTCACTACTTTATTTCGTATTTCTGCTTGAGTATCTTTATCAAACCTATCGATCACCGTTTCTATATTTGCAATGATATGGTGTATGGGAAGCTTCTGTTTTTCTATTGGTGTGCAGTATTTTGGTCCCAAATTAAGAATTTCTTCAACTTCTTCAGGAATGTTTACGTCAGAGATGTTCACAACCCAGTTTTTTTCTGTTTGTTTGATTGTAATTGCGTTATTCAGCCTTAGGATTTTATTTCTCTGTTTAGTTCGAATTTTCTTGAAAATTTCTTCAATTCTTCTATCTTGTTCCTCTAATGATGTAGTTATCAATTCTCGGTATTGTTCTCTAGAATTTTACTTGTCATATCAATTATGTTCTGTTTTAATGTCCTGATATTTTTGGAAGTGTCAGCAATCAGTAGGTTTATTGTTTTTAATCGGAATGTCTTGAATATTTCGTTAAATTTACGTTCAGTTTGTTGGTCGACTATTTTAATATGTTTGACGTCTAGGTTAAGAAAGGTCTGAGTTTTTGCACTGTAATAAAAAGATTCGTCGATTCTTCTTTTTGACTAATTTAGTTTTCAATTTTCCTAGCTTCTTGATATCTCTAGATGTTGTCTGATTGTCGCCAGTATTGATGATGTTGTTGTCTTCCATTTTCACCCGGAAGTATATTATTTTTTTTTGTTAGAGTTTCTTGTGCTTTGATATAAATTTTTTTGTTTAAAATTTCTTGGGTATATAGCACTTATTCTACTAATAAATGGTAATTGTTAAATTATTATTTCATTTATTTTATTTTTCAACATATGTTTCGGCGTGTCTACGCCTTTTTCAAGAATATAATTCAGTCGACAATTTCCTGTAAATTACATAATAATAAATACACAAATATATCAACAAACAACACAAAGCTTTTACGTACTTCATTCAAATCGTCCGTCAAGTTATTATTTTCTTCTATAATCAAACTTTAAAAGATCTTCAAATATTAAATATTTTCGTCAGCCATGAGTAAAATAATGTGACGATGATGCGCTGTCACGATTTTGTTTTCCAACTTCTTATTCCAATTTAATGCTGCGACACCTGTACGAATTAACAAGTGATAATCCCAAATCTGGGTTTGAATTGGTTCTTTTTAATCTAGATGGAGTTGGTAGTGGAAGATTGAAAATTTGTATTTCCTTATTTATGTTATCAGATTGAAATAAATTTGGGCCAAGTTTTTGATGTCCGTTTTATCGTTCATAGCTTCTTTTTCTTTTTTATGTGGATCATTTCTAGTATGTTTCTAGTTTTGTTGTTTCTTTCTTTTTCCAGGATAGAAAAGTTCTCAAAATCCATTTTATGTTTTTCTGTTTGTTCATGCTTTTTAGTGCGGTCATATTTTTGCAAAATTTGTGCCCATTTATTCTTTCCTTTATATATTGTGTTGTCTGTCCTATATATACTTTTGGGCAATCCATACAATTTATTCAGTAGACACAATTCGAGGTTTTATTATATTGGATTTTTGATTTTAATTTTGTGTTTATAAATTTCAAATTATTTGTGTTTTTATGTGCTACGTTTATTCCATAATGCTTCATTGATGCATTTAGTGTTTCTGATAAGCCCTGTATATATGGTAAGGATACATATTTTGGGTTTCGATTTCAGTTCTTCTAGTTTTTCGTTCTGTATTATAAAGGCTAAAGATTTTGTCTTTGAAGATCTTGTCAATTAGTTGTAGAGGATAGTTATTGATTGCTAGTATTTCTTTTGCTTTTTTATTGTTTGTTGTCTAAACTCTGGACTAGTGAGTTTTAGAGCTCTATCAGCAATTCCTGACACGACACTTTTTTATGAACCATTGGAACTGCGGCTTCAAAGTTCAAATATCGTCCACTCCAGGTTGGTTTTGTGTACCAAATTGTCTTTACTCCTGTGTTTGTTCGTATGAGTGTCAGATCTAAGAAATTGATTTTATTTTGTTTTTCTAACTCACTTCAAATTAGGTGAACTTCAAATTAGGATGGTAGTTATTGAATTCATTTTCCAAAATAATAAAATCTCGAATTGTGTCTCTATTTCCCATTCCTTGAAAAGGGCGTAGACACGCCGAAACATATGTTGAAAAATAAAATAAATAAAATAGTAATTTAACAATTACCATTTATTAGTAGAATAAGTGCTATACACCCAAGAAATTTTAAACAAAAAAAATTTATATATATATATATATATTTGCAGAAGGCTTTCTTCTTCTTCCTTTTCTTCTTCGTCGTCTTCTTTGATACGTTTAAAACAACTTGAATTCTTCGTCGACCGATTTTTTATTCGTGCTTTGTGAGTTTATGAAGGTCAAGAACTAATTCTGGAGTATCCAGCTGCCAGATTTGTTCAGACGACCCTACAAGAACCGACCAAATTGCTACCAGTTCCGATTATCCAGGATTCCGAGATCAAAATTATAAGGTCAGATCTTTCCAAATTCATAACGTTGTTTGATGAAATTATCCAGCCATTGCCGAACTACCACCGGACATATCGATTCGTTAGACCGAATATTAATAACATCATTATATTTCTTTTATGTACATTATTAATTCATATCATTAATTGACAACTCATTAAATTCATTGAGATTTATATGTACCAAGAGGTGTAAACTGATTATGACGTCATAAAAGGTACCTTTCACTTATGAAAAATCATTTCATAGAGGAAATCGAGATTTTATTTGGGAAAAATTGTTGAATATGAATTAATGTTTCAAATATCATCTAGGATATAGAAGAGTTCAAATCACGTGGCGCCCTTTAATAAATATATTTTAATTATCACTTATTTCAAATTAACCCTGACCCTCTCCCGAGAACAGCCGTCTACTAGAAACAAGATTACTAGTTTTAAACAATTAAGATCCGAGCTCCGTGGCAGATATCGAGTGTGTATCGCCCTAAATCGCCTTGAGTTGGTATCGGACCAATAACCAAAATTGTGATGTTGAATAGATCCATCCAAATAAAAAGAGCATTCGTCAGGGAAACAGACATTGAAAAGAAAGTCCGGATTATTACTTATCATAAGATTGTGTCTAATGGATGAATTAATTTATCATTATTATTAGTAGTGGTACGAGAAATTCAAGATATGTCATCAATTTTTCTCGTACTTGAAGTACGGTCATTGTAATGTCCTAAATTTCCTGAGTCGACTTCGTTATTTCGAACACGATTCGATTTTTTTTCAAATTAACAACTGAGCCCGTCTCTAAACTTTATGACCAACTCCAGGACGTGAGTGTGACTTACATTATGGCCCTCCTTTCTCTCGTTTACTAAAGCAGCATTATTCGCAAAAAAAATTAAAATTATTTCCACTCGCAGTGCATTGCTATAACCCATTTTGAAAGTCATAATCTGATTTAATTAAAGGCTGAAATAACTAAATGAATTCTCATTTTCAAACTGCTTCTTCATCTAAATATCAACGAAACCTGTTATAGGCACCTTCTATTTTTGCAATTTCCCGATAACTACGCATATGTCAAAAATGCTGGAGCCATGACAATAACTGAAAACGTAAAATAAATTCTAGAAGTAAATCGTACGCTTTCATTTAAATAGATATAATTGTTGTTAGGGTAGCGGCTAAAAATTCATTTTTTGACCCGTCGAATTTCTGAGTGGCTGAGTGTTCCAGAACTATCAGCAGTTTGCGTGCGCATTTCCTATTTGCGCACAATCTTGATAGATCTTGAGTAGTCAAATTGTAAACCCAAATAAACCAATAGAGTTATGAATTATGCATGTTTCATTCCCACTTGATTTTTAAAAATCTTCTTCAATAACAATTAGTATTTTGAAAGGGAAAATAATTAACTGATTATTTAAAAACAAATTTCTCCTAAGGTGTATTCTTTAGAATAAACTCTAAGCCTTTGATTTGAAACAAAAGATTAAAACGCATTCACATTCTCCCTAGTAACCTCACCCATAAACAAAACGTTACAATCGACCTGTCACGCCGCGCCCATCTCTATCTCCATCGACGGCCACCCTCTCTGCCACCAGGCAGCGCTCGTTCTGATAACGAACTAAGGGTGATTTGCAATGCGGTTGCCCTCTGTTATACAATGGAGCCGACTGAATTACCCAATTACTCTGTGCCCCGCGCGTATTCTATGTTTTAATTACAATCTGATAATGACATCCGTTTGGAACGTAATTTTGTAGCGCGATGGACGAGTCTCTTTGACTGTATCTGATCGTTTTAGAAAATTAAATTATTTTCTGTCGATGCTCTCGGTAGAACGAAAATCAATATGCATTCAGAATAATTCGAGAATTACCTTTCTCAATTTCACCGTAGTAATATGTTCATTTCAAAACATTAAATTTTCATTCTAACACAGGCCAATTGACATTCGATTCTATCAAACACACGTCACATTCAAAGAACATGTTCAAAAAGGTAAAGTTTTTTTCAACGCTGGACTGATGGATTAAAACAAAAATAAGAAAAAGCTGACGTGGGGTCAGATACCTTTGGCGGTCTTGGTAGTCTACAAGTGATTTTTCTATTCAAATTTTCTCTCCGTCATTATTACTTCAACAGGGGAGCCTGGGTGTTTTCCCTGCGCTTTCATATTTATATCTATCTTATTTCCCTCAAGATTTTACAGGGTATGTCAAAGATAATGAGACAAGTAATAGGTAATAGTATAAAACACCTTAGAACACTTTAAGTGTTAAGAGTTAACAAGCCCTTCAGAATATACAGGGTGCTCGGCACATGGGCCGTCAAATTTTTTTGGGGCGTTGGTAGGGTCATTTGCTACCTTTTCAGTCTTGGAACCTGGGTCCTCAGTATTACGGTTACGGAGGTATGATTTTAAATTACCCAGAATGTACCCTTCGAAGCCCCATAACATTTTTTGCGTGTGCTTTTACATGCATTTTTTTAAATGTATTAAGTCTACATGATTGTGTTTAAAAAAACGTATTTATTGTTACAGATAACACCACAAAATTAACACGTGGGCCTTTTATTACAAAAAAAAATATGAAAGTATGAAAACATCTCCACTCCTATTGAAATTTAAAAAAAAGTTACAGCTATTACAAACTTAGTTTTATTTTAAAATGTTCTTTGGTTTATAACATTGCTAACCATATGCTATTTACGTAAGTCAATAAAAAAAATAATACTACAAATAAGGTTTTAGTCAGAAGAGTGAAGAAAGTCGCACCTAAATAAAACTACGGATTTCGAAACAACACAGCGAGCAAGGAAATTTTACCTGTCCGTTTTAGACGCGTGTGAATTATTATTACTATTTCTGTCCTTAGGTTGGATTGGGTTAGTCGCCACTGACTTGACCCTACCGTCATTCGAGATTTAACTCTTTCTGCTGTTGGAAGTGGCTGTGCCGCGTTGTTCAGTTTTTAAATTTGTATTTTTTGTTTTTGTTACTTTTATCGACATTTTGCTACTGTTGTTTTAATTTTGGTTGTTGATATGCCTAATTTCACCAACGCTGAGTATGCTGATATGGTGATGGCATATGGCAAGGCCGATGGTGTTGCTCGTACAGCTCAAAGGATATATCAAGCCAAATTTCGCGATCGAAGAATACCCCACCACGAAACATTCTCGACGACTTATCGACGATAAAGAGAGACTTGGAAAGTGTATGTGAGGATGTAATAAATTTGTTCATAGATCGTGTTTGGTGATCATGCATAGCGGAATGTTGTATTAGAATATTCCTATCTCTAAGTTCATATAGAAGGCACTCAAGAATTTAGCAGCATGGAGTGATGAATATACCATATCCCTTAAAAAACGGCCTGCAGCGAGTCGTTCGATCACCTCCTACAATCAATCGCAGGGCATGCTTTTGTTTTAGGAAAATCTTTTTTACATCTGGAGACGACCTCCAAAGGATCATACTGTAGGTCATTTTTGCATCCAACTGAGTAAAATAGATGAGAAGCGCTTCTCTCTCGGTTAAAACGTTTTTTATCAGTCTTATGGCGAATATTGCAGTTGAAAGCATTCCAGACAACTTTTTTATATGTTCTGTCTACGTCAGATTACCGTCAAAAGTTGCTCCTAGTAGGTTGATATTACCCATGTCGTGGAACTTTGTAGTTATTAGTAGTTCTTGTGTTTTGTCGGCATTTCCCTTCAACTGATAAATGTTCAACCAATGATCAGCTTCGTTCACAGAATTTTTTGACTTTTCCTGGAGTAACTTTCTATCGTTTGCTCTATTCAGGAATGATATGTCGTCTGCAAATAGCACCTCTTCATCCGTATTCACGTTATCCACAAGGTGATCGATATAAATGAGGAACAAGATTGGTCCAAGTATTGATCCCTGGGGCACTCCTGCCGTTGTTTCTCTGGTAAATGACTCACTTCCATTCAGATTCACAACCTCTCTACGGTTTCCAAGATACGATTTCAGGAAATCCAATGCTGTGCCTCTAATGCCAATAATCTCCAATTTGTGTAGGATCCTGCTGTGACTGACACAGTCGAAAGCTTTGCTGAGATCCATGTAGCTTAATATGGCCTCCTTAGAGTTCTCCAATTCCTTGATGAAAGATTTCATAATTTGGACCAGTCAAGTAGAAGTGGATCTTGTTTTTCTAAATCCATGTTGTCTGTTATTGAGCAGATTATTCCTTTCCAGAAATGATATAATTCATGACTTGTAGGTGCCTCAAATATTTTAGATATTGCTATAGATATTCAGTTGTTGTGGGCTCAAGAAAGGGTGAGCCGGAGTTTCTTATTCTTTCATTCCCCAATAAATTTTCGCTTTCTTCTGGTTGACTCTATGGTATATTCAATTTTTCTGCTACTGTGGAGAAATATTCATTCAGGTCATCAGCGGACAATGTCATTTGGTCACTATTTTCTTTTTACTCTTTATGTTAGGATTGATTATCATTCATATAGCACCATTTCTATTGGCAGTTCATTCATTCATTCATGAATCATATTTTTTTTTCTTATCGTCGTTGTTATGAATTGCTCAAATTCTTGTTTTAATCTTACATATAATCCTCTGGAGCAGTCATCTCTCCTAACCATAAATATGGTAATAATAATAATAATAAACGTTTATTCGTCCTTAAAGATATCAACGGACAAAACCAGTGGAGGAGACTGGATGGTTTCTCGATATTGAAACTTAATGATTTGGGTTTTATTTAAATTGACCATGAGAGAATTACTTCCACACCATGTAATGAACTGTTGGACGAGCTCCTCACAGGTTATATTCAGTACTTCTAGATTTCTCGATCGTAGAGCTACAGAAGTACCGCCAGCAAACAAAGTAATGATATCTGCCTTAATGTGGTCTGGCAAGTCATTGATAAATAGCAAAAACAGTAACGGACCAAGAACTGAGCCCTGAGGGACACCAAGATTGGTGCAGTATTCTCTTGAACTACTGTTGTTATAATGGTATGAGCGGCATCGACATTCTTTTTCAATTCGACAATATTAGGAGTATCCCAGAAAATTTTTTGCGACACCCGTATACTCTTCTTCGGAAATCATTGGTTAAATATTTCAGTTCAGTTCATACACCTAATTGTATGGCCCCCGTCACCAAACCCTGCTAACATTTTGTAAACAAAAAGGTCAAAAGAATATATATATATATATAATTATGTTATATTGTCTCAATTAAATTAATTTATTCAGGATGAATGAAACACATATCTTGAGAGGTGGTAGCAGACTGATTTTTTTTCTCACTTCTTAATTTACATGCGTGATAGAGATATCACACTTGCGTACATCCACTATACAAAAGATTGTATATATTTTGAATATTCAAGATTATTGATAAAATATGACATCTTCCTTTTTTGCGTTTTTTTATTTTTTTTCATCCCTATTGCCTTATACAAACTATACTGCGAAAGTATCTGTAATTCAAATATTTGTTGCATAAATAAAAATAAATTTCATTCAATACCTTAATCTATTAGGAGGATTAATAATACGACCTGTTCTAGTCCTTTGTGGGACAAATATGACATCGTCATCAATATCACTCTTATTAGCATTGCTAGTTGAGCCATTATTAAAATTATTAAATGAATGATTATTTTTCACTTTCTAATCTTCTCTAATCTACCATTTTCAAAACTTATTTTATTATTACTGCGTTCTTTGATTAAAAATTTTCTGTTTCTTATCACTATTTTGCCCTGAAACAATTTTACTTTGAATGTTCTTAAATTAATTTTTTCAATTATTTTTCCATTCAACCATTTATTTCCCTTACCAAAATTCTTCACCTTGACTATGTCCCCTGGAGTAAATTCACAGCCTCTTCTTTTTGTTCAACCATAATACATCTTCTGTTTGTGTTGCCTTTCAATAATATCCTTTTTTATTTTTTTTTATTTTGTGATTTAGGCTTCAAAATAACTTGAGAAATAGGTATATTTGTCCTTAATCTACTAAACATTAATTGTGCTGGACTTGGTATATTAGATGATATAGGTGTGTTTCCAAAATCTAATGAACACAAATTTATATCACTTTTCGAAGATTCTGACTTTATAATGATGTTTTTAAAGGTTTGAACAAATCTTTCGACTTGTCCATTAGATTGAGGATAATGGGGACTACTCGTTATATGTTGAAATTTCCAATTTCTACTAAAATTATGAAATTCTGAACTAGAAAAACAGGGTACATTATCACTGACAACAATTTTGGTAATTCCGTCAACTGAAAATATTTTTTTCATACTTTCTATAACTTGTACCTGTTTGATTTGAAATTTTAGCCATCTCTATGAACTTAGAATAGTAGTCCACTAATATAATATTATATTTATTATTAATTCCTAATAAATCAACTCCAACTTTTCTCCAAGGTCCAATTGGAATCTAATGTGATTTCGTTGTCTCTCTTACATTATCTCTACTATTTGACAGACAAATTTCACAACATTCGATAAATTGATCAATATCTGAGTTCATTGTGGGCCAACATAGGAACTACCTTGCATTTAATCTAAATTATTCTCTTATTATTTATCACTGGAGAGAAAACCGATGGCCGATTAGTGGAAATAAAGAGGTTTCCGATACAAATTCGAATCCAAATTCGCTATCTATTTAGGAACAACCTGTAACTTTTTTCTCTTGCATATTAGGGTAGTAAAATCTAAAACATGGTTTAAGTAACAGTTCCTATAAATTACATCTTTTTGGCGTGAAGGGAAATGAAATAGCTGAAAATTCAAGACGAAAAACAGTTTTTTGTGAATAACTCAGAAAATATCCATTTTAGGGCAAGGTGTGATGCATACACTCACATTATTTTTTAACGTAGATTCAATATCTGCCATAAAAAAATGGGGTTCCAATTTGAAAAAATTGATTTTTCACGATTTTGTCATCCCTAAATTTGAAAGCGAATTTATCATCCCCTGTATCATAAATCGCGATTTCGATTTTTACAGTGGATACATCAATCTTACATCTTGAAAAATCTCAAAAATGAAAATTTTCCATCCAAAAACCTCGAAGTTATTCTTGTTTCAGCGGAGCTCTATTTTCGATTTTTTTTTCGAAATTTCCCGCTCAGAGAGAATTTTCCAACCAAAACTGAAAAATGTTACATCAAAATAACTTGAAATTTTCTAAGGAATCTATTTCTGCAATAAAAAAATGGTGTTCTAATTTGAAAAACGGAAGTTGATGTCATTTCCGGAAAAACCGGAGGTGCTCGTGCCTTGAAAATATTTTAGATTTCATCAGCATCGTGAAATACATATATGTAAGTGATGAATTTCATGAAAATACGTTCAGTAGTTTCCCGTATAAATATGGGTGAGGTTCCTCGTGAAAGACCCTGTATATACACATATACTTCATCAGTTGGAACAGATATTGACAGGTTTTCAATATGAATTGGTTCCATGAATCATATTTGGGTACGCAATTTGAAAGCACTAATTATAAAACAAGGTAAAATATTTAGTGCCTGCTTAGTGCAAATTGGTGCTGCACAAAATTTTCTATGCACCATTTTGGTTTTTGAGATAAACGCAATAATTTGATTTGATACAAACTCGCCATCTATCCGCAGTTATTCCAATATTTCTCTTCAGTAGATTGGCGGTCGTTTTATTGCGATACACGTGGGCCGAGGCTGCAATGTTGACAAGCTTGATCTCCTAGAATGGAATTAATTATTGGGGGCAAAACCATTTACGGTATATACAGATATTGATTGAACAAAATGATGTGTTATTTTACCATCATAATAAGAGCCTTCTTTCTAATCTCAAACTGTTTCTGAAAATATGAAAAACACAAGAGTGTTGAAATGAGATTCCAGTAAACCGATGAAATTGACGAGAAATTTTATATGATGAGATTCGTGTAGAATTATTATTTGGACAATAACCATCATCTCTTATTGTCCTTTTTTATAATCTTTCGACACACAATTTCTTTCGTTTTCAAGGTTAAAAAATATCTTTCAAAAAAGCTGACGATATTGAATTTTTTTTTTAATTTTCATTAATAATCCAATTGCAGGTATCTGTGGTATGGAGACTTCCTCAAGTTACTTCGAATAATTGGTCTTCAAACTCCCGGCAGCTCCATTGATAGTGCTTAAATCTTTATTTGAGCAGTTAGTAATTATAGAAATATAGAATTGTATTTTCTGATCCAACCATTACGTCGAAATCAACACCACGCTTCAGCAAACCTCGATATCTATTTGGTCTACAAAAAATACATGAAATGAATATTTTTTTGTGATCCATGAGGAGTTACAGGAATCCATCAAGAGAACAATTCGCTTTATTCCTTTTGGGAATTATATCCCTTTCAAGAAATCATTCGTGTTTAAAGATATAAAAGATTTCATGAAACATACATTATGGTCAGCTTTAATGATACGAGTTTTTTCACTATCATCCCAACGGATGTGGAACTAAGTGAAAAAATCACACTTAGCGTTCATGCAATAATGGAAATACTTCTCATTTGCATCCAGCTACAAACTTCCAAGTTGAAGATATTTTATCATCGAGAATTTGGAACGACCATACGAATGGGAAAGATCCTATATCGGCGAAACAGGACGCTCCTTGAAAGTCCGAATGAAAGAACATCAAAACCTGTCTCAAGTGTGATGGATCCATGTTGATCTGACATGCAGTGAATGAAAATTATGTGATGAAATGGAAGAGTGGTAGCCTAAAAATAGAAAAATCAAAGAGGCAGCATTTATTATAATAATATGATGCATAGTAAGGTCTAACGCCTAAACCAATCAACCGATTTGCATAAATTTTTTTTTAAACTAACGGTAGGCGTCTAAACTGATGCAGAAAAATAATAACAAGTGCCAAACATCCATGGTTTCTCTAAATAACACAACAAACTTAAAAATTAAGGGTGTTTGGCATGTTTTCGGTGTGGATGGCGCCACCGCTCAACAAATTTTTACTGATATGGGCTTTAATTTCTTCTTCTTGCACTCTAAGTCACCATTACCGTCATATAACTCATTAAAAACATTTGTAAATTTGATTAACTTAACTTGTATTTAAATTATAACATGTGACTTATAAATCATATGGTAACATTGCTAGAAGAGAAGAAACAATTTATTTCAGTTGATTTATGTAGGCTTTCAATTTGAAAGGGTGAAGTGAATTTTTGTGAATAAAATAATTTGCGAATTTGCAATAGTTAAAAATTTTGAATTTTGTTATTTGAATTAAATTACCTTAAGTGAAAGTTGAACTATTAAGGCGAGTTAAAATAGGTTCAAGAGTACTACTTGAGTTGGTCAGAAAGTGAGCATTTGAATAATTTCATAACAATTTATATTTTATATAACGTGCTTGGAAATATAAGATGGAAACTGCGATTTTGAAAAAATTTCATTTTAAAAGTAATTGTCAAACTTGATAACGTTTAATAATTATACCAAACATCTATAATTCCTCTAAAAAACACGAAAAACTTAATTATTAAGGGTGTTTGGCATGTTTTCGCTGTAGATGGCGCCACCGCTCAACAAATCAAAATTGACTTCCGCCCATGTTCTACAATTTCAGCTTTGCTCAGAGAACTTTACACAGGAACAGATGAAGAATCGAAGAATTTCAAAAACAATATACGCCAGTATAACAGTGCCTTTGCGTTTGCTTCCCAAAAAGTTAGCTTAAGAGAATTTGCATCAACTGGCCCTTATTAAATTTGTCTGCATGGAACATCATACAGCAGAAATTGGTTCCATTATTCCGCACCCTGGAAATACGCCCAGATTCTGTCAACTTTACACAATTGATACTAATGAAGCTCTGCAACATAGATTCCAACATCCAGCTAACCAAGTATGCAATCCAGTGACAATGCTTCGACTAGATGAAATGCTTCGTGAAAATAACCCATTCGCAAGCGCTTTTTAAGCAATGGGAGAAAGATTACGAGAAAAACGTCGCAAAGCTATAGCTGAAAATCGTGAATTACCAGATATTCGAATGGTTTTTACGCATTCAGACATAGATCCTAGAAGATACAATTTGCCGACAGGAGACAGTGTTGCATCAATATTTGTCGGCGAAAATGAAGATATTGAACATATTGATTTTGCGGTTCATGCAAAAATGTACCATTGCAAACAATATCAATCAAATCTTAGCCCACGCCATGGATCCAATGGCGTACCCACTACTTTTTCCGAACGGCCAATTTGGTTTCAGCCTCAACATAAGCCACAGAAACGAACGTGCAACAGCCCAGCGTAACCGTTTGACCATGCTTCAATACTACGCTTATAGAATTGCCGTAAGACCATGGTTTACTGCATTACACAGTGCGGGAAAATTGTTTCAGCAGTACGTTTGCTGTTCATACGTCAATCAAGAAAGTGATAACTTAAATTGGATAAGACAGAATCAGCCAAAATTAAGAACAGAAAGATATCAAGGTTTAATGGATTATATAGAACAAGAAGCGCAGCAGAGAAATGTTCCTCCAGGAAGAGTTATTATCTTGCCATCAAGCTATAAAGGAAGTCCACGGAACATGCAGCAAAATTACCAAGATGCCATGGCAATTGTGCGGAAATATGGTAAACCAGACCTTTCATATCCTTTACCTACCTGTAACCCGAAATGGCCTGAAATAGTTCAAAATATTAAACCATGGGAAAAAGCCGAGCATCGTCCGGACTTAACAGCGCGTGTGTTTAACTCGAAGTTGAAAGAAATGTTAAATGACCTATTTGTGAAAAATATATTCGGACAAGTTGTTGCTCATGTTTATGTTATAGAGTTTCAAAACGAGGACTTCCACATGCTCATCTTCTTTTAATTCTTCAAAATGAACATAAAATGCGGGAACCAAATCAGATTGATGAAGCGGTCTGGGCCGAAATCCCAGAACCAAATGAATATCCCAGACTTTATAATAGTGTAATGCGACATATGATCCACGGACCGTGCGGTACTCTAAATGCGAATTCTCCATGTACGTAGAATGGTAATTGTCAGAAGAATTTCCCAAACGACTCTTCCTTACTTGTGCCCGTGGCGACACGGGCTTTTCCACTAGTTTATAAATACCTATCGCATTTGATCCCATAGGTGCACCATCAATTTAGCTGCTGCAGTTTTGAAGACCAATTGTTCGAAGTAACTTGAAGAAATGTTCAAGATGACAGTCGAAACGTTGGGAAGAAGAACAATAAGAGAAGATGGTTATTGGCAAATTACAATTCTACATATTTACTATGCTCGTGCATAGTCTCTGGACATCCTTGATTGATAAGTGTAAATATGAACAGTTTCCGAATCTTTGCTTTTTTTGGATACAACTTCATTATCTGTAAATGAAAATTTAAATAGGATATAAAATGCCACTTGCAAAAGCTTTGCGCAGTTACTTCCCAGAAATGTCGCCGCAATGGAACTGGGTAAACAATCTTTCCGCTAACCATTCCATCGGCCTCCTACCCATCTCTGCTTAGGAGAACTTAATGAACATCTCATGCAAGAGCAGACTCGAAAGTTGTTTTGTAGTGCAGTCACTGGGTGACTTTAGGGCTAATTTCTAGGATATTCATCATATCAACGAATCGGCAGTGAAATATTTACTACAATTTTGCACAACCTACCTATGCGAAAGCGGATTTTAAGCCATAACAAACTTGAAACTAAACAACGACACAGACTTCAAGTTGAAGACGATTTACGGAACATGTACTGAAGGATAACAAGATTTTTAAGTAAAAATCTTACTAATATGTCACATTAGCGGCTTGTACTGTATTTTGAAGATATGAATGTTATTTAAAGTGACCTATTTATATGGTTTAACACTAGATTTGCCCACGGTGTTATCCTTGGTTCAAGTAGCCTGTTTGTTAATCTTGGGTGTCGACTACCTTTACATCAAACTCTAAAAATAGGTCCAGGAGTTTGAGCGTCAAGAAGTAACAAACATACATACACTCCCAAACGTTCGCAGGTATAATATTAATGTAATTGCTACAATAAGGGGTACGAAGGATTGAGGTCTTTTTCAAGATGATATACAGCAAAACTCAGACAGTGAATGAAAATTGAAACATTTTCAAACAATTTCTGCTTTTTGGACGCTTGTTCTAGTAGAACATCATTTCCATAGTTCTGTGACATCCATCTGCAGAAGCCTAAATATTGAATATAATTCTGAATAATGATCAGTAATGAGAAACAATCAGAATGGTACAAATTCATAACAATGTAGTTCGTATGAATCAAAATAATTTTGTATTCATCTGATAAACCAAATCTACGTGGAGTGAGCATTGCAATTTCAAAAACACGTACCCTGCAAGTGAAGATATTCACTTTTACCTTCAATGCATCGATCTGAATCAGGACTGTGGTCCGTGAAAACCCCAGGGACTTTACCCCGACTGGAAACCAACCGAAACTATGTCAACCCCCATATACGAAGTATGAAATTGGATTACTTTAATCGATATTTCAGAATTGAATCAGACCGTCAAAAAGATGACTTTTAGGATCCTTGATCGAATATTTCTTGGTAGAATCTGCGACGCTTGAGCTTTATCCTGTTTTATTAAGCATATAAAGAATACAGGGTGATCCAATTAGTGGCATCAACAATTTTTTTAGAATCCTAGTACCTGGAGGTATCCTCGTAGAAACAAATTACTCTTAATTAGCCTTTTTTTGATATAATGGGTTTTTGAATGCGGATAGCCTAAAAATAATTGAAACAGATTGAAGCATTCAAAATTATTTTATTTACTTTTTGTCATTGTCTGGTAAAGTGAACTCAGAAATGTAATTTTGAGTTGAATTCAATTGAAATTCTGTGAAAATAACGTCAGAATCTGTAATTTTAATATAACTTTAATTTAATCCCTGTGATCCAAATTATGATCTGTGTGAAGCAAATTGGGGTTCTGAATATTTTGTCTTCTTCAGTACCTGAAATCAACATTTCAATTATCTGTTCAAAATCAAGACAGAATTACAGCAAGTAGCTACCTGAATATATTCTCTCAGTTCTCTGTCAAGGCAAGTTTCGATTATTATTGCTTTAAGAGTCTGGCAAAATTTAAATTTTCGAAACCCTGTCCGCTTGAAATTTTAGAGTTGCAGACAGCCGTATTTACTGCTGCGAGTATAGTAGATTTCAAAATAGTGCGCTTGCCGATATGAGGTTGAACTTTGTCGAAAAATTCATCGTATATTTTGCAATCCATCAATTTTTGAAATCATCGGTCGCTCTGATATGTAGTTCTTTCATTGAATTGGAATAGGATAACTGTGGCCGATTTTCGCACAATTTTTTTGTCCAAATTTTTCTTCTCCTTTGGAGCATGAACCATCTCGTCTTCTCATATCTTTCAATACTTATAGGCAATAAAAGATTTTGCTGTAGTTATTAAGTTATTAAGGGGTGACGCTCCCAACCACGTAACAAAGTTGCCCAAATGTCAACCTCTTCTGCACGAGAGGTGATATAATCACCCGGTACACCCTGCTACGAAACAGACCGGGCACTAGCGTCCGAAGATTGGCGATATAACCACAAGACACATACTATGCATACCCTGCAACACAACACATACCCGATCAACCCCCACTGGTTAGCGTGATAGGATGAATTTGGCTAACTAAAGCCCAAACATGGTAGCACAAAATGAGTCGTGGCCTCAGTCTCCGGTGGTTGGATCTCCACTGTCCTAGGAGGCGATTAATCAAAAAGTATAAATGCATTTTAAATCAACAGACATAGCCTTCTTGAAAACTTCTATCATAATAAATCTATGGTTAGACTAAGAAACCTTGAATCAATCCTGAAATTCGAATTTTATTCAATAACGGCAAAACTATTGATTTTAGAGGCATGAAATGTTCGGAACACCCTAACTGGTTCTTGAGGAGCCATCGATTGGAATTACAAAATTATAGGGTAGCCATTTGAAAAAAGTGAGATTTTATAGTTTTATTGAGGCTCACTTTGGGGCCCTTTTTCAGACATCCTGTATAATATTTCCTCATAAGTTACACAAGAAACAGTATCAGCCTACTTTCTTTTGTTCCACTTTCGTAAACAGACATTCTTGTAGTGATGGATTTTGAAGATATGGACACTAATTTGTGACAACCTTATTTTCAAAAAATTTGATAATAAGGTAATAATTCAAGAACCGCTTGAGTAGTTGCACATATCATACATCAAATCAGTGTAGAATTGAACGAAGAATTCGAATATGTATAAATATACAGGGTGTTGCATTTGAAATATCGAAGTTACATTCGTTTTCGGTAAAACCGGAAGTAGATTCCTCTTGAAAATATTTTACAATTTAAGTTCATGTACTTGTAAACAAAATCCAAAATCTTGAATCTGTATTACAACTCCTTCCTTGAAAACGTCTAATGAAACACTTAAAAAAATCACCCTGTATATTGGTCGAGAGCTTTTGTTCAAAATTCTTCGTGTATAAATCAGCTAAACTAGGGGATAGAGGTGAACGCATGGCCATTCCAAATTCTTGTAGATAAAAAATGTCTTCAAATTGGGAGCATGTCGTGTCGATGCAATTTGCATTCTTGCTAAGTATATTTCTGTCACTTATTATCTTCAAGCTATTTTCTTACGATTGTATGTGCCTTATTTGATGGGACATTGGTGAACATCGAGGCTAACCATGATGTCTTCTTCAAAGATCTCTTGGTTTTCATTATGTCGATGAAATCTTTTATATTCGCAACCATGAATGTTGTATGATTTTTTATGGGAGGTATAATTTGCAGAAGAAACTAAGCTAATTGTTGAAAATGTGAATTTCTGGAACTGACAATGGGTCGTAAAGGAATATTCATTTTATGTTATTTAGGTGAACCATATAAATGTGGAGGTTTGCTGTTGTGTGGTGTTAAACTCGATCTAATGTATGGATCAGGAAATCCATTTCTGTATTTATATAAGATTTTATAAATCCTTTGTCTGCTGGAAGTATCCAAATGGAATTATCTGATCTGAGATCTTTCAGAGCTTTCTATTTTGCTTTCTTCATATGAGAAACAGACTTTCAGTTGTTTTTGTCAAGATTTTCAATTTTAAGTGCTGTTTCTTCTGCGACTAATATAATTTCCATTTTTGGTATCACTTTAGGTGCTAAGGAGAATTTGGTAACTTTATTGAGAAGAGATATTTGGTCTGCACATAGATCTTTACTTGATAAATTGATTAGTGTTTTTGAATGATCCAAAGGTTCATATGTTCTCGAATTCTTCAAAAAATCCGAACAATAATTATATAATGGTTTTTATTTCATTAACTTTTTTTTATGGAAAAAATAACTCTAGAGGAAGTGGACATAGATCAGCCAAGATGGCAAAACTAAGAATGGGATTGATTTTGTTTTCTCTAACGGAAAGGATAAATTTCATGGTGTAACGGTCTAAACAATATCTCTATAGGATACGATCATAGAATGATAAGATCGAGAATATCCGCCACACCAAAAGTGAACGAATCAAGATGATAAAATATAAAACAAAAAAGGAAAGCACCTAACGACTTAGAAGACTTCCACAAAAAATTGGTCACCATTCAGAGTTTCGGAAAACTACTATTGCAACTTAAAATGTAGATATCAGCGATCTGAATTAGGACATTGTAAAGTCCATCATAAAATCTGGGTAGGTACATTGTACTAAGATTCAACAACGCATAAAAGGCTGGGCAATAAAACAGAAAAATATGATGAACGAGAGGAGAGATGAAAACGATAAATATGATACAAATCTCCCGAAATTGAAACATAGATATAGCTGAAACCATTTGTAAGGATGTGAGAGCTTCAACTTCTGAATTGACCGTCAACACTATTGAGCGAAATTGTAGTTTCGAAGTACTCAGACGTACAATGTACAAAGAGAAAAAAGAAATTTGCAAGATGCGAAAAAAATGCGGACAAAAAATACCGACAAAAAAAATCCAGAAAATAGTTGAGGCATTTTGCAAGCAACTGTACTCTGAGACTGAGATGGACAACGATTAACCAATCCCCAAAATTTTGAAACAGGGTTCAGAAGATATTCTGAGGTTTTCAATCGATGAGATCCAAAATTCGATCTCTACCATGAAAAATTTAGAAACCACCGATATGAGGTCAAATCGCTTTGGCCCTCTTGTTGAGCTACCTGCGAGTAAATAGTCAAACCATAACAAATCTATAAGCACTCTGATCACGTGAATAATAGTCTTTTTCCGTACTATAGGACAATGTGATGCAAATATGAACGCCTAATGAATGAACAAAGCTATATCTCAAATTAAAAATAAATACTCCTAATTTTCCCCTAGTTTTATTCAAAGCTATAATTCACTTCCCCTTAAAACTTACGTCAGTGCTGAAGTTTGACAACGTATATTATTTCAGCCACCGAGATTGAATTCTATTTCTATGATTTCCCGTTATGAAAAATTTTGATTAATATTACGCCAACTGACATTGATTAATGAGCCTGGCATTTGTCGATCGAATATCGATCAGTGATGGCCACAGTTCAAAGAAAATCACGGGACTTCATGTCATTTCTCTTCTCTCTTGAGTAAATGAAAAAAATGATCATATCTTTTGATGGAAAAAAGCTACGACAATGAAATTTGAGGATGAGTAAGATATCGATTACCTCAATAAATTCACGAATTTTTATTGAAATCCGAAAAATATCTTGCGAGATAGTGAGTATTGAAAAAATTTTTTTGGGAATTTTTTAAAAATTTTCTAACGCGATGATTTCTGCGAAATTTTGCTAGCCGTTTCGTTGCAGCCTCCCTCAACAATATTTCAAGTATCAACTTGATCGGATGGATATTCTAGTAGTTATTGAGGAAACAAAATTTCAGATGCTCATAACTACTGAACCATCCGACGGATTTGGCCCAATAACGAACTTGACCGAGATATTTTGACAATTAACCTATTCTGAAGATATGAAAACTCTAGCTCGTCTCTTTTGGATGCTAGAGAGGATACGGCCGGACGGACGGTCGGACAGACCCAACTTTCTGAACGGATTCTTCATCAGGAAGTCGAACGCAATCGATTGAGACCATTTTCGGCTCGATATTCCAAAATTACAGACATTTGGGCAAAATGATAGGCACTCTGTTCGGGTGAAAAAGAGCGCCAAAAACAATAAAGCCCCTTGAGAAGATGAAGTGGTTATCGAGACTATCAGATTGGGTTGCCATAAACTAATGGAGGCGCACAAAAAGCTTTTTAGTGAATGTCTCATGCAAGCAAGGATACCTCAACAGTGGAATAATACATCAATTATTCTATTGAATAAAAAGGAAGATGCAACCGTTCTCGTGAATAATCGGCCCATCAGCTTAGCACATACATATGTATGAATATTTTACCCGAACCAATAGATTGTGTATGAAACTAGAGCAATACCAGAGAAGAGAGCAGGCTGGCTTTCGATCATTGTTTGGAGTGAATGTCACCTTCAGGTTATCAAGAACCTTATATAAATGTCCGTAGAATGCAACTCCTTCAGAAAACGAATTTTACTTGTGAATTTTGACAAAATACATTGTTTTACCGTAAATGAACAATTTCGATTAATATTGCATTAACTGGAACTTAATTAATAAGTCTAAGCGAAGTAAGTCGATACGTAATCGTGAAAGCATCGAGAATTGAAATTTCTGACAGACTTAACATTCCTCCTTTCCTATTTTACGAAAAATTCGTAATTCCGGAAGAATAATTTGAGACTTTTTTCATCAGTTTGTGGCCAATAGAGGGTGACAGGAGATGGAAAATTTTCTGTACAGTAAATGACAAAGCAATTAGTATCAACTTGCAAAACTTAAGCAAATAAACAAGCGCGTAAAAAATAATTGTAATATCGGGTGAAAAAATGCTACGAGAATGAAATTTGAAAATATATCATATATGAATAACGTCAATACACGAACAATTTCTGTTTGAATACGTCGAACTCTGATGAAAAAAAAGTATTTAATTTTTTTGAAAATTTTCTCGAAAACCAATGTCTGTGAAATTCTGCAAGCCAGTTTGTGGTTTCAACCCTTGATATCTCCGGTTCCAAAATTTTAAATATCCGATAAGTTATAAGGAATTCATCAGATTTCAACGAAAATTCGTGCACATATGATGCTCATTGATATCTTGCATATTCTTGCATATTGATCTCGAAACACTAAACATATGAGAAGATAAAAGAGTTTTTTTAAGTCAGGAAGTTGATGAAATCTCAGAAGTAGATAAAATTAAGTTAAGAATAAATTTTTTCAACTCCTTCGAATGATGAATGCTACAAATCGAGAGTTCATTAATCGAATTTTGTAAATCTTCAGTGATTTCACCATAACGCAGTTTATCTATTGAGACAACATTTCCATATCTCAATCAATGGGTTGTCAATTAGGTCTGTCAAAAATTTTTCGTGTTTCTAATAAAGAGTTTCATTTCACACTATATTCAAGAAGATCCCATGGCTAGTGATCTGGACATGAATAAATTAGGTGTTTCAAATAACAAGAGCTTACTAAAAAAAAGATATCAATTCCTATATGATTTCCGAGTGGAAAGACCTTTTTCAGGAGATGGAAGTTTGGGCTAAAAACAAAACCGAGGAATTGTTGGTCGTTGTTTCGAATTTGAAACAAATACCTGCTCAAACTTTCACAATCATTGTGGCGATTTCTTTGGCATTACACAGTTCCAGATTCCGAGATATAGTTATTTTCCTAACAAGTGCGGAAAGTGATATTTTCCCGCACGAAACTGCCGTTTCTGTAATAATCCCAATATATTAAAAACAATAAGGAATATTTATGTGGTAATCGATGGTTCGATACAGGTAACCACCGAAGGAGATCGAAAAACTTTGGGTCGACGAGGGGTTTAGAAATGCGATATTTCGAGGCAGAAAGGGGAAGGCGATCTCGCGAGGGAAGCGAGCAACGTAAAGTTCATAAGACGGACTTTCGTTAGGTGCATTTCACATGCCCTTACGACCACGCTAACATTTTCAAAAAAATTATCTAAAACAGCGATTTCCCGGTTTTTCGCGAAAGATGGTCCGGTAAAATTGAAAAAGGCTTTTTTCACTGACGCGATACGGAAAAGCCGTTTTCATATGTGTCTTCCCCGAGAATCGGACCTTTGGATCGGGCTATTCATGTCTTCCAAAGGCAAGTAAAAATATTTTAAATTAATATCTGAAAATAGCTTACTTCGGCTCAAACACAAATTTCCAGATCATCAGTCACGTCCGACGTTCACAGAACATTGTCACATATTTTCAATTACAATTTTAATCCATACTCCGTATAATATTTTGAAAATTCTTCAATTAATACGATTCGTAAGAACCCTGGTGAGGTATTCTCTTATAGTTTAACAGTCTACGATGTGTATTTAAGAAATTCAAAAATTTACCCAGCATAGAATCAGTTTTACAATCCCTAGCCAATTCATTTCACCCCTGTCGATTCCTACTCTAAATGACAATTGTCGTTGACATTCTAATCTTATGTAGATTCATATGTCATATTCTAGACGTAAAACTTAGTTTATGCGTGTACGAATGGAATGAAATTCGAAGTAATCGGCGAGGCACTCTGTTCATGGTTACATCTTTAGACCTTTATCGAATAATTTTTATTTTACCTTTGTAAAATTAACCAAGCGCGAATCGATGGAGTTAAAACGATATTCTTTTGGTTTTTTTTTTGTGGAAAAAGCACCCACTGCGAATCAATTATATACAGGGTGTCTCATATGCGTTGCCTATTTCTAACAGATACCTTCCACCGAGTTATTTCGGCTGTTTCTGCTTACGGCTTCTCAATTCGATGAAATATTTTCGATTCATACAGAGGGTGTCACATCTGAGTTGTGCATTCGTAGCGCTGACTTTCACCAGAGTTTTCTCAAGTTTTCGTGTTTTTTCGAGTACGGGAGCTTATTTCAATAAAATGTCATACAGGGTGTGCAATTTACAATGAATTTACGATTGATTAATATACAGGGTGTGCAATTTACAAGTTCTTTCGGGATTTTTGGCGCTCTTTTGGTTTCTTTGTGCTCCTTCGTGGTATTTAGCTTTTCTTCGAGTTTTTTTGCGCGCTTTCGGTTTTTTGTGCTCTTTCGGGGTTTTTTAGGTTCCTTTGGATTTTTTGCGTTCTTTCGTGTTACTTCGGGTTCCTTCGTGTTTCATCGGGTTCTTTCGTGTTTCGTTCATGTTTTTTTCGCTTTCAACGGGGTTTTTTTGCGTTCCTTCGGGTTTTTTCGGGTTCCTTTGGGCTCTTTGCGATCTTCTTGGCGTTTCTTCGCATTCTTTAGTGTTTCTTCGGGTCCATTCGTGTTTTTTCGCGTTCTTTTGTGTTTTTTCGCGTTCTTTCGTGTTTCTTCGGGTTCTTTCGTGTTTTTTCGCGTATCTTCGTGTTTCTTCCAGTTCTTTCATGTTTTTTCTCTTTCAACGGGTTTTTTCGGGTTCCTTTGGGATTTTTGCGATCTTTCGTATTTCTTCACGTTCCTTCGCGTTCTTTCGTGTTTCTTCGGTTCCTTTCGTGTTTTCTCGCGTTCTTTTGTGTTTTTTCGCGTTCCTTCGCATTTTTCCACGTTTCTTCGTGTTTATTCGTGTTTCTTCCAGTTTTTTCGCTCTCAACAGGTTTTTTGCGTTCTTTCGGGTTTTTTCGCATTCCTTTGGGCTTTTTGCGTTCTTTCGTCTTTCTTCAGGTTTTTTCATTTTTTCTCACGTTCTTTAGTGTTTTTTCGCGTTCTTTCGTTTCCTTTCGTGTTTCTTCGCGTTCTTTCGAGTTTCTATGCTTTCAACGGGTTTCTCTGCTCTGTTTCGTGTTTCTGTGAGCTTCATTGATCTATGGTCTATATTGATCTATGGAATTATTGAATTACTGGCTTATGGATCTATTGGCCTAAAGATCTACGGGCCTATAGATCCACTGGCTTACTAGTATTCATAAATTCATTATTAATTGAAAAGGAAACTAGACTAACAGCACATAAAAATGAATTTTGATAAGGGATCTATGTACATTTTGTTTCTTCCCATTATTATCCATATATTCGTTAGAAATATTCAGTTATAGTTATATTTATCGTAAACGTGCAGTTGGTCGCGTTATGCAAATTTATAGCAGAAGCCATCATATTGGTCGAAGTCACCTGCTCCTTGGAAGATAATGATTCTGTATACAGTTTGAAGAGGAAGAAGCAAAACGTTGAATATTTGCCATCATATTGTTCGAAGGCTCTTTGGAAGGTAATGATTCTGTATTACAGTTTGAAGAGAAAGAACCATTCAAATTAAGAATTTTAGTGGACATTTTTTTTTTCTGGTTAATAGATTCTTCCAAGTAACCCTCAGCAACAGCAGTTGACTTCCATCCTCCTAAACGTTCAATATTTGTGATACCTTCGCCACAATTGACTAGGAAATTAGCCGAGGAGCGCCTTAAACTGTGTCCTGTGTATAATTCCGGATTTTGTGGGCATAAGTAAGCTGCAATTTCGGACGGTATTTTTCCTATTGTATTGATTCCGACAGGTTGAATCTTATATTTTCCCTGATTATACTTTATGAAAATTTGGTGATGAGGTATTTCCTTTTGACGTAAATTAATATATTTTCTGTATATGTTCAGAAAATATCCATTATTGGTGTCTTGGGATATAACAAACGATCTTGGTGAATGATTTTTGGAGTCCTTAATATTGACGATGATCAAGTCTCCTTTATCATCTATATCGTCGATGGTGAGTTTTGTAAGTTCCTCTCGTCTGCAGGCACCAGCTAATCCAAAAATTGTTACCAACGTCATCATCAAGTAAATTCCATCAGATGCCTCACTCATGAATTTTGTTATTTCCTCCTCATTAAAAGTTTTGGCGTTTTTTGGACGAAATCCTATATTCTGTCGTTTAATGTAGGCAGTTAATTTATGGAATTTTCCAATATCCAAATCCTGTTTCAGTTTACAAACACTCTTTATCATTGAATATCGGGACCATAATGTGTTTGGTCTCCAAATTTTGAACATTTCCAAAAAATACGCTGAAAACACTTCCTTCTTTCTCGGTGAACCTTTTTGGAATTACACCAATCAATGAATTCTGAATATTGCTTGTCATATTTTATCTTCGACTTGGCCGGTAACAAATTTAAACTCGCTTCATAAGAAGCTGCTAAAATTTCTTCGGGCAGGCCATCATCAGATCCCGAAGTATTCATTTTACCGGAGCGTACTGATTGAATTCGAGTTGATATTATTATATATTTAAACACAATTTCATAATATAACGACAATGTATTAATTCTTATTCACATGCCGTTTCCATAGTAACGTCGTCGGTGGCATAGAGATATATCATTATTCAGTTTATTCTTTAGAAAAAGCGTGCGAGAAAAACCCTTGCTAATCCATTACCATAGCAGGGGTTTTTCCACACTGTTTGGCAATGTTACTCTTTACGAATTGAAATACGTGCGGGAAAGAGAATGAAAGTGCACGCTTGTAGAAAATGACTTTATAACGAGCGTCGCTGATTTTTACGATTCTTTTTCAGTTTTAATTAAGATCAACTAAGAAATACTAGTAACGGCTTCAATAATGAATGATCGATAAATGATACAGTATATCATAAAGCATTGATAAAGTTCACCTAATCATCGAATATGTTTGACCATCAATGAATCATATATTTGTTAGCCAACTAGTTGGGTAATCGAACCCACTACACCCAATCGGTTACACCAGCATAAAAACAATTTCCCTAATAGTCGGACAAAATCCAACGACGCCTAATGAAATAACGAGTATAAAAGTATGCCTCGTATTAAATAATGACAATGCTATCAGGCCCAAAGTGCATCCTGCCATTAAGGAAACTCGATGGCACAACGTTGGCAGATATGCCTCATGTAACTTTGCCCTTAGCGTGCTGCTACTTTTCCTAGGTGCCATAAATTAAAAGTTCGTTTCTTCCCTTCTTCTATACCACCCCCGATGTGAAGAGGGTGGTGAAAACACTACCGTGAAATTGAGGTCTTGGAACGTGAATCGCGCTATGTTCAGACCGGTGTAATTGTATGACGAAGTGGGTTTGAAGAGGTGAAATAATGAGTCACATGACCAAGAAGTATGTTTCATGTTTAAGGGGGTGGTTAGGAGATTTCAGGGTGGTTCAATGAATAATTATTTTTCACGGTTAGGGGGGAGTTCCTTATGAAATTAGGGAAATAAATATTCCGAAGGCGACTGGAACGCAGTCAACTAGAGGCTGGTCAGATATGAATAATTATTAGCACAAAATGTCTTAAATTGAGAAAGCGTAGAACAATGAACCTATTACATTTTTGTCAAGGATATTTCCACGAACTATTGTTGAAGATTTGATGATCTTGATTTATCTATGATTCGATAAATACTTTCTATTGTTGGAAAAACATTGATGGCAGTCTTAATGATAAAGTCACTCGACTAAAGCTACAACATATGAAACTCATTTTATATTCATGCAAAGTCAAAATGATTTCATTTGTTTCATTAATTTGAAGATCAGAAAGATCGAAACATTGCAACTACATAGATTATGGGGAAAGATATGATTTTCATAGGTGCTGCTTACTAGATTTCTCTTCATTCAAAGGCCAGGTCATATCAGTTGAGAAAAGCGGTCAGCATTGAAATGAAAGTATAACGTTTTTCAGTAAATAACACAAAAAAACTCTATTTCATTAACACACTTATAATAATGATGTTTGTACACAGAAAATACTTATTCAAAATTTAGCAGTGAAAACGTGTCTGCAGCACTCTTCGAACAAATCATTCTTCGTCTACCCGGCCAGCTGCTATTATACTTTTTTATCTTGATTGTTCATTTTGTGAACTCTAGCGATCATTCTTTACTCTTCTTTGGATATGATAGATATACAGGGTCTTTCATGAGGAATCTCACCCATATTTATACGGGAAACTGCTGAACGTATTTTCATGAAATTCAGCACTTATAAGTATTTCACGATGCTGATGAAATCTAAAATATTTTCAAGGCATGAGCACCTCCGGTTTTTCCGGAAATGACATCAACTTCCGTTTTTCAAATTACAACACCATTTTTTTATTGCAGAAATAGATTCCTTAAAAAATTTCAAGTTATTTTGATGTAACATTTTTCAGTTTTGGTTGGAAAATTCTCTCTGAGCTGGAAAATTCGAAAAAAAAAATCGAGAATAGAGCTCCGCTGAAACAAAAATAACTTCGAGGTTTTTGGAAGGAAGATTTTCATTTTTGGGATTTTTTAAGATGTAAAATTGATGTATCCACTTCAAAAATCGAAATCGCGATTCATGATACAGGGGGTGAAAAAATCGCTTTCAAAGTTAGGGATGACGACAAAATCGTGAAAAATCAATTTTTTCAAATTAGAACCCCATTTTTTTATGGCAGATATTGAATTTACGTTAAAAAATAATGTTAGTGTATTCATCACACCCTTGCCCTGAAGTGGATATTTTTTGATTTATTCACAAAAAACTGTTTTTCGTCTTGAATTTTCAGCTATTTCTTTTCCCTTCACGCCAAAAAGTTGAAATTTTCAGGAACTGTTATTCGAACTATGGGGTAGATTTTTCACCCCTTCTTGAAACCGACTTCAAGTTACTATTAGGAGAACCATGGCAAACTCTCGCAGTTATAACTAGGGAAGATGCTCAAAGTTTTGACCGTTAATTTCTAGACATTTATTTATACGTCTCTGGAATGCTTCGTGCGTTGCTCATCTTATTTCATCGGGAGGAAGAGATCTGCAAAAGTTTTTAAAAACCAAATTGAATTTCAAAACTATGAATCTAAAAATCTAAACAAACATGAACGCATTTCTGACTCGTTCTATGCAGCCCTCTTTATCAGTCAGGGGAGTTGAGTAGACAATATTTTTTATCCTACCCCAAACATAATAGTCTAAAGGAGTTAAATCGGGAGAACATGGTGGCCAAAGATGTGGACCATTGTTCGCCAACCATCGACCTTCAAATAGCCTTTAAAGGATATTTGACACATTGAGTGAATTGTGTGGAGGCGCGCCATCTTGTTGATACCATAAGTCATTATGGTTCTGTACTAGCGGCTCAATTATTTGAGTCAATATGTCAGAATATCTATCTCCAAAGGGAGAACATTCTTTGTTGTGTTCTATCTTACCAGTTAAAGTCCCATCATAAATGTGAACATCGAGAATTGCATTATTTTTGATGGCGCAAAAAACATTGAAACTCCAGGTCTCTTGAAAGTTCCATTGTCTGAAGTGGTGGTTGTTCTCTTCATCCCAATAATGACTGTTATGCCTATTGAAAGAACCATTCTTTGTGAATTTAGATTCATCTGTCCACTTTATACAGTCCAAAAAAATTTCATTCTCCTGAAATTGAATCATCATAGCTTCGCAAAACTCTATTCTCCTGACGAAATCAGTTTTCTCCAAATGCTGTACCCTATTGAATTCATATGGGTGCATTTTATGTTTTTTTAATATTCTCCAAACACTCGATTGAGATAATCCCAGAGCAATCTCGGCATCTTTGAGAGAATTTTGTGGATTCACACGAATATGCAAGAACTGTAATTTCGTTCTTCTCATCTTCTACTTCACTTTTTTCTCTGTGTATAGTTTTCTTAACGAAAGATCCGACATTTCTCAAGTTTGTCTTGGTTCTGTTAATGGTATCTCTCGTTGGTCTGGGTCGGTCAGGAAACTTCTCAATGAACAGTCGAATCGTTCTATCTACAACTTTATTACATTCTCCATGAAGTAGAATGAGATCTAAATAATCTTCATTGATAAAATTAGACATAGTGATTGATTTTATAACTTAATACAAATTATTACCAAATTAATAGTAAACACAAAATGCTACTGAATAAAGAGGAATTTGGCAGATGTAATTAATGATATCTATCATTAAAAAATTTAGAATGCACTGACGTGAGTTCGGTTTGCTTTGGCGCTATTGTTGAGCTACTTGCGAGTAAATATTCAAACCTTAACAAATCTATAAGCTCTCTGATCGGGTGAACAATAGTCTTTTTCCCTACTATGAGACAATGTGATGTAAATATGAAAGCCTAATGAATAAACAAACCTTTATTTCAATTTGAAAATAACTACTCATAATTTTCACCAAATTTTGTTCTATGTTTCTCCTAAAAACTTACGTCATTGCTTTTCTGAGTTTTGACAACGCCATCAAATTCTTTCTTTATGATAAAAATGTTTTTTAACATTTATGGGCGTAGGTTCATTTGAATTAAATAAAAATTTGTGATCTTTTCTTTGTGTGATAATATGGGCGCCAATTAGTTTAGACACAATTTTGAGTTTTATTCGTATAAAAACTAATAAACATACGAATGTGATCTCAGGATGACGGTGTACGAAATTGAAGAAGTAATCTCACTCTGGTAAACAATCTCTTTATTCAGGAAGGCGATAAACTTCAACATACAGGTACTCACTTTTCTTCAAATGATGTTAGTTGTTGGGAAAACTTCGGTGATAGTATCTGGAGTGGTTGTTGAATCGAAGAGTCGAGAAATCTGGGATTATATGAAACAAAGAATTTAAGGAGACGAGAATAAAAGAATCTAAGAATACGATAATACAGAAAATCCTAAAAAATATACTTAAATCAGCAAAACAATTCGCTTAATTATTTTGAACTCACCTTCTAGAAAGGGATACACGAAAAGAATATTATAAAATTCCTTGGATAATATGTAAACGTGAATTAACAAATCCTTAATCGAGAGATAATGTCTGCATACTATCAGTTTCAAAGATGGAATGAATTAATTCACGATAACAACATCCAAGTCCAGACACCCCCCCGAAAATTTAAATGAACAGATTTCTATAAAGAATAATACCTTATGTACAGGAAATTACAATATTCAACAATAGATGGTATAGCAAATTAATTTGAAATAAATTATTTTCAAATAGATCAAGAGACGATAGAATCTAAATAAATTTTGGGATTGTAATTTCAAAATGTTACAGTATGACATAAAAGTCTAGGGTAAAAACCCCAGTAAAAAAACCCTGGTTCCCCGTCTAAGTGTGAAAGTACAAAAATAAGCTGAAATATATTTTAGGGACTTCTTCTATTGATGGAGACAGAGACTTCTTCAAGTTGCTTACATTGAATCTGGAATTAAGAACTGTCCAAATTTTTCTTGGAAAATCAAAACCAGGAACTTTTTCAGAAGGATCAGAAACGAGATACTTATTGAACATTTCGTAAGAGTTCCACTCAATCTTCCATAATTCTTTATCACTAATGTTCATATTGAAGAATGTAATATGCCATAATTGTTTACGTGACTTCAATCTGGGAATTCTATTTTGTGGAAAATATGAAATAATTGGGAATTCCAAGAATTCAGAGCTGCAGTCTGTCTGCGCGAATATGGGGAGGGACAATATTATACAAAACTGGTAACCAACGAACCGGTGTAGATCTTATGGTGGCAGTAATTATTCTCATGGATGTATTCAATTGTGCATCAATTTTTTGTGTATGTGAACTATTATGACCTGTATCCATGTTACCTGCTATATCAAAGATCTTTGAACTGCTTTTGAAAAACCGGTTGGTGAATTTTCTTGAGGAAAAACTCAATCTCAATACGGTACAGCATGGATATAGACAAGGCAAGTCAACCATCTCAGCTATGATCGATATACTCGAGGCTATAATAGAAGCGTATAATAACGGTGAGGACGTAGAAATGGTCAGCATAGACCTGAGCAAAGCTTTTGACTCTGTGAGCCATAGAATTCTCCTGGAAAAGCTTGAAGTGTACGGAGTGCGAGGAAAAGCTCGTGATGTGATCTCTTCTTATCTATCTAATAGAAAGCAAGCTGTGAAATGGAATGGCACCGTGTCAGATATGAGACATCTGACAGTGGGAGTACCCCAGGGGTCTATCCTTGGTCCGCTGCCCTTCATTATCTTCACGAACGACCTCTTTGACCATGTGGAGGCGAGTGGGGCTTGTGGCTACGCAGATGATACCGTATTTCTGAACAGCTCGAAGGAAAAAGACCAACTACACGAATTGTCACGAGCGAGCCAGTTACAGGCTCTAGATTGGTTCACTACCAATGGTTGACTCATGAACTCGGATAAAACACAAAAGCTTATCTTTACTAATAGAGAGCACAATAACTCATCTCTAAAATATCTAGGAGTAGAATTTCAGTCATCTCTAACTTGGCAGAAACACATAAATGCTTTGTGTAATAAGCTATCCACAGCAATCTATCGGATATGAAGGATGAGACAAATATCTAATGTTGAAACTGCGAAACTAACGTATTATACAGCTTTTCACAGTCCAGCAGTGTATGGAATTATGATGTGGGGACAATCATGTGACTCCCAGCGGGTTTTGATACATCAAAAAAGAGCATTGAGAGCACTATGTGGCCTGAAGAAAAGAGAGCTGTAGAGAAATTTTCAGAAATGAAAAAATACTCACCATAACTTTTTTTTATTCTCGAGTGTGTAAGTTATATCCACCAACATCCGGAAAAATTTTCCAAAAATTCTCATTTCCATAAATATGGCACTAGACACAAAGAAAAGATATCTGTCCCGCTCATGCGAATAAAAAAAGCAGAGCAGGGTCCCTATACCTGCATTAAACTCTATAACAAAATCCCGGATAGCTGGAAGAAACTTGAACCCAAAGCTTTCAAGCATAATGTTAAACATCTGTTACTCGAAAAAACTATATACAAAATTGACGAGTTCCTGGAACATAAGTCTCTATCCTGAGTCAAATCTGTTGGTGTATATGTTCAGTGATTTTGCGTATTTTACAAATTTTAGATTATATGTGTATGAATATTTATATTTTTAAATATCTGTATTTTTGACAAGCCATGTAGGTGTTGATGGCGAAATTTGTACATATGAATTGTTGAATTTGCTGTCTGCATGCATATGTATGAATAAATTATTATTTTTATTATTATTATTATTATTAAACCAAACAAAGCAACAATACTCAGCTGCAGAAAAAACTAGGGCTAGAGATGCTGCGCGAAGAGTGGAAGCATCAGCACCCCAAGACGATCCAGCTAATTTCTGAACAATATTATTCCTAGTTTTCAGTTTTAGGCTCAGACCTTTTAAATGAGCCTTGTAATTGAGAGATGAATCTAATTTAACTCCTAAGTATTTTGGATAGAAATTATGTTCGATAGGAGAATCATTGAAAGTTACAGCTAATTTCCTATATTTTTCATGATAATTCAGATGGAAACAAGATTCCTCTGTTTTGTTGGAATTTGAGCATAATCCCCACTCAATAAAATAATTCTTTAAAATTTCCATATCAGACAGTATGTTTTCCAGAGTATGGAAATCCGGATGTTGTTAAGCAATAGCAATGTCGTCAGTATAGGTAAACAAATTTCTGAGATGATGTCGTGGGTAAATCACTTAGATATTAATTGAAAAGTAAAGGAGCTAAAACTGATTCTTGAGAAAGACCGATTTTTTTTTATGGTGGGCAGTGTCCATGAAGAATCACCCTGTTATCGAGAAATTTAACCTTTTTTTTCCGTAACTGAATTTGATTGAAAGTTTAGAAATAAATTTCAGAGATGTTTTAACGTTATAGATATCTCATGATTAGTCGATACGTTTCCCTTATTTCAGAAACACTACTTGCTAAATACCTCAAGTTGCAACAGCACGTATTTGTGATAAACCTGTATATTTTTAATTTATCGATTATCCTATTATTAGGTCAACCTGCGTTCTACTACGGTCCCTAAGGATCCCTTCATAAAGGTACGGAATCGAATTCACTAAAAGAACACAGAAAAGGCGGGTGTTCATCTTACCGCTCTCGAACTTCAGGCTACCAGTTTTCTTTTTGCCGTCAACTCAATATTTGACCAGCAACATGGAACTAGATCCCTTCTTGAACCGACTCACTCAATTGAATTAGAGATGGTGGATAAACTTGGCCGGTCGATCTTCCGATGTAAAATAAACTGAAGGAGGAAAGGGGAGATGACTGAAGGAGTTTCTGCTGTTGACTTTGAGAGGAGAGGGTTTTTCCACTCAGAGTTTTTCTCTAATAAATATATATGGAAAAACACACCTGGCATATATCGTCGGGCAAAATTAATTATTTCAAGGAAATGTGATATCAGTATTTTGCGGTGTATGTTTGTTCATTCGAATGACCGTTCATGAGTATGAAAATATTTCAATTGGATACAATGTTAGTTAAATAGTCAATTTCAAGTTCGAACAAATTACAAACAATAATTAAATGAAACAAAGTACAACCCAACCATCCCAGAGTAGAAATCTGAAGATAGAATATGATAACTAGAATAATGTCATAAAACATAATAATTTCAGAAACCATCCAACTGATTTATGTATCACCTGCTCTATACATGGTGTCCAAAAATAGTAGGAAACCTCTCGGAAATAATTAATAGTTCAAAATAAGAACCTTTTCAACTATGAACATATATGCTTCTCAGGGAATCTCACGTATGATAAATAAAGTAGTACTCTTTTTTTTAACCGAGCTTTCGCAATACTTTATTGCTTCTTCAGGGTGTCTAAAATAAACAGATACAAAAAACATTAACAAGTCGATGCAAATTAAATCATCTCAAAAATTACCGAAATTGAGGTTATATAATAGCAATTTAAATGGCTAAACATTTTATTTTATTTATTTATTTAAATTATTGTGTCTCGACAACTAGGCCATTGACACATGAACAGTACTATAATGATACATTGCAGAAGTGAGTGCTGTATTGGATACAAGGAAAAAATGTAAAACGTACCATCGACGCAACTATTATATGGAATTGAATAGTCGGCATTCCTTGAGGAATTTTAGAGCAGCTTCAATTTGAGGTGCTAAGCCGAGAATGTCCTTAAAGTTGTCTTTAAGACCAATTCGGTGACGGGCTTCATCATAATTTGGACATAAGTCAGAAGGTGATCCACAGTTAAGAGAGTTCCTTGGCAGTAATCGCATGTAGGAGGTTCTTCTGATAATATCAAGTAACCGTGTGTAACCCTGGTATGGGCTATTCTTAATCTTCTCGTTACAATTTCATCTTTTCTATTTTAGGTTGATTTTTATCGGGGAGTCGATTTTGGCTTGAATTGCGTGTAGCTTGCTGTTGCTGCTATTCCACTGGGTTTGCCAGTCATGAAGGGATTTCAGCTTCATCGTCGTTTTGCAGTCTGAATGCAGGCAAAACATTTTTGGATGTAGAAAATATCCTTTAAAATACAATTGGGCATGTTAATTCCATTCAGTTATATAATTTTAAAAGCACAAGATTAATTTTTATAACTTCATATTTTCTTTTTTATATTGATGTGAAAGATTTGAAGTAATCTCATTTTTCTTTCCTCTGTTGAGTCATTCGTCGAGTAGGTCGTCATAGAATTCCGTTTCTTTTCTCCCTTCAATAGGTAGCTGTATATATTGCTCAATTTTTTAGTGTCAGATTTTTTATTAATAGAATTTTCTTTTTTATTTATTTGGATCATTTCATGTATCAGTCTTTTATGATTATTTTTTTTCCGATTTTACAATTTCCACATTTTCGAAATCAATTTGATGGTCTAGGTAAAGCGAATGCAATGCACATCCCTCCTTCTTGTTCTTAATGTCTTATCTGTGTAGATATTAGAGGTGGACGATTACGAATGATCGGCATAATCGATTATTTCAGTACGACTAATTTTAATAATCGATTATGAAATTAGTAACTAATAGGTTTTCATAATCGAATTATATTAGTAGTAAGAATAACTTATGGCGTTTTATGATAATATAGCGCATGATTCGACGCTGTGAAGCATATACGTTTTAATTTCACTTGGATTTCGTTCAATAATAATGATATTATTAATATAAACATTCAATTTTTATTACCTGAATATTTGGCAATCTGCAAATTTCTCAATAATTCGATGGTATAAATATCAAAATTATTATATTATGCTTCTCTAATAAATAACTAATATCCAAATTTCAAAACATGGAGTACACTATTATGTGTTGCTGACGGGAGACGACTCGTATAATCGAGTGCTGCATAATCGTCTTTCGGCTTAGACGAGATACGATTATACGAAATACGAGAGACTACATAATCGTCTCTCGGCTTAGACGAGATACGTCAGAGATACGAGAGACGATTATGCAGCACTCGATTATACGAGCGAAAGATGTACTGTACAGATTAGTATTAGTAACTACTAACCGTCATTTATAATCGAGATATTTCGAGACATTTCTGTGATCGAATGATTTCGTTAGTATATCTCATAATCGTCCTCCTCTAGTAGATATATTCTGCTCTTCACCCACTCGGAAGTTCGACCAACATAAATACCATACCCTGACAATCCTGACAACTCAACTGATACACAACAGTACTTTTCAATTTCTTCTGTATAGGGTCTTTAAGCACGCTGTTTAACGATTTAATGGTTTTTTGGTAGTTACTAACACTTCCTACCTGATTCCATAAGTGCTCCATCTATAGATCTGCCAGAAGTTTGGACGCCGATAGTTCGATCCAACTTAAAAAGATCATCATATCACAGATGAGTATATAACATCGTTCATTTTCTTTCATGACTTCTGTCAATATTGACTTTTTCGAAAGTTGATAATTTACAAAAGGTTTTTTACTTTTCCTCCTTGATAAAGATAGAAGATGTCTATCGAAACGTCCGAAAACATTAGATGATGGTAATAGCCCAAACAATCATTCAACACGAGCTCCATCATCAACAATATCTCGTCATCAATTTTCTGTATTGTATGCTAACTTCAAGATGTCTGCAAAAAGCTTCGACAGATTTATCATGGGACTATTTACACTAGATATAATTGGTCTTAGTGGATTTTCCTGTTTATACACTTTCGGCTTTCCGTATATTCTAGGGCATGTTGAATTGTATGTTTAGAGTTTTTTGGTCTGTTGTTCTGTGATATATTCCTTATCATGCATTTTTGATACGAATTTATTGCATTTCTGTTTTATACCTACTCTTTGTTGGATCCCTGGGTAATTTCCTAAAATCTTCGAATCAAGTAAAGATTGTATTTTATTCGCATATTCGGTTTTTTCCATTATGACAGTCACTCCTCCCTTATCACTTTTTAACATTTTAATGTCACTGTTGTTTCTCGAAAATTTTTTTGTACCTCTTTACCATTTTCGAAAGAATGTATCCGTTTTGTTGTCTTCATGGGTGAAATTAGTAATCATATTTGTCGCTCTTGCCCAGACTACACCTCTTCTGTTTTCGGGTACTGTTAGTAGGGCATATTCTAAGTCTGCAATAAGAATTTCTATTTTTATATCTTTTTTTTGTGGTTTACTGAATTTAGAGTCAAATGAAAAAATATTTTTCACTGTTGTTAGAGGGGTCCGTTAGTTTCTTTATCCACATCTCTTGTATTTTTATTGTATTCTGCTTTTTCCTACACAGATCATTGATCTTTTCTAAAGTTTACGTTTTGATATCATCAAAACTTTATATTATAGGTTATGTGCATCCTACCACTATACCCCATAATTATTTTATACGGTGGTTGTTTCAAATCATTAGGATATTCTCTTTGTCGATTTCCAGTTTGGTTACCTTATAATTTACCTGACTTATTTCAAAATTCAAAATAGTTCTAATTGTTGTGTTATTGAAATCCTTTGATTTACTGTTTTGTTTTTTACTACTGAATTCAAACAATTCCATTACATTCTTCAAAGTACTCACAATATATTTTCTTGCATTCCAGCAAAAGTATCCTCCCGTTTCGCGCTGATGCAAATTTGTCGTTTATAATACTTCACATCTTGAATTGTCTTGTTGATTTCAGGTCAATATCTGTCATTTACATCACCATGAAATCCCATTTTTTACTACAATGTCCTTGAAAACAGAATTGAACATGATAATTTCATTCAATTATACAATTTTAGAAGAACAAGATTATTTCTCATAACTTTATATTTTCTAAGTCGCTTTTTATCTATTTTATATTGACATGCAAGGTTTGTAATGTAATGCCATTTTTATTTTGTGGGGATTACTTCTTCAGCGTCACGGTGGCGCGCCCTGTGGGAATTTATCTGTTCCCTCAATATGCGCAGACTACCTATTACTGGGTTACGGTCATGGAGTGCGTTCAGAATCAACTTCGGGTAAAGAATGTACGTCCGGCGTAGAACGCACTCGGTTGTCAAAATCTTGTCGAACGTTTTAGAACGATTTGGGGCGACATCTCTCCTCTCTTTCTATGTTAGTCTCTGTCTGTTTGAAGTGTGCACGTGCAGTTCATTTATTTATTTGATATCTGAGGTTGAGTTGCGTTTGTGGAATAATTTCATTATTTGATTTCTTCGAACGTAATATTACGGTTTTCTGAATTAGACCTTTGAACATACAAAAAATGGATTGTGTATTAAATTGCGATGAATTGAATATTAATATTGTGTCTAATATGTCGAATGTCGTTATTCACTGTATAAATGAAATTTTTGATGAGTATCTGAGTAGCGAGGAGGATGAAGAAAATACAATAGTAGAAGTAATACAAAATTCCCGAGAAACCCCACTACGAGTGCAGAATTATTTTGAAAATATCATTCCTAATATAAGTGATGAACAATTCAGGGAACATTTCAGATTGAAAAGAATTTCATGACTTCTATTCGAAATGGAAAGTGTAGTCATTTTCATTAAATATAATATACGAGTACTACAACGATCCTATCAATAAGTTAACTTATACACAAATGCAACAGAAAGAAGCTTCATTCCCAACTTTTAAAGTACTTTCGTAATTGGGAATTCCCTTGGACTAGAGAAGGGAATTTCAATTGGAAATTTTCGTCACTGCGCCGGACGATCATATCTTTCCGATGTATTTTGCAAGATGCGAAGTTTAACACCCGGGCAAACGTTCCGATTCATTACGAACGGGGGTATTTTATATCCGACGTCGATTCCGAACGGCCAGGGTGCACTCCGAGTGACGTCTGACGTTGATTCTGAACGCACTCTTGGTGGCGCTCCTAACCATGTTTAGCTACCCCTAACGGAGATACGCCACCTGGGTGTCAACCCTACCAAGGCGGATTGATGACTCCAAGAAGTTGCCGCGTATTTTGAGCCTGCGATTTCCCTAGACGTTGGAGAATTTGCTCCTTTAGGGTTTCATAGGGATGTTCGGCAGATGGGTTAATAATCAGGTCACGGACTGCCTTCGCGTACCTACCGTCGAGCAGGTTGTCACCTGTCGGAATTAGGCCAAGCTGGCTGTTAGGCCGACATCTTCGAGTGACCTCTCGACCTGCTGGAACCATACTTCCGGGTCATCTGGGATTAACACGGGGATCCTGATGCATGTGAGCGCTTCTGGAGTAGGTGCTGCGGCGGATTGGTCCGGCATCTTGGCGCGAGCAAATCGTGCCTGTTCTCATAAAGTTGACGTTAATCACGTCGGGGTCACCAATGTAGGATCGTATGCCCTACTTATGCATTTCCTGGCGCACACATTTGGACTCATCAGTATGGCTTGTGGGCGCTATGCCATAGACGCAGGGGAGAAATTTGTGAGAGTGGGAGCCGCCGGTAGTTGAATCTGGCACCTAGTCGGTATGAAGCTTCGAGTGCTAACCATTCGGCTACCGAAGCGCTGAATATTGTTGCTATGTGGGGCTTTATGGCTTGCCGCCACATGATACTCCTACACTTTCCTCTGTTTAATCCCTCATAGAGTGGGCCATCATAGAATTTGGTTTTTTTTCTCCCTCCAATAAGTAGCTGTATATATTTCTCAATTTTTTAGTGTCTGATTTTATTTACAGAATTTTCATTTGGGACACACCGCCAATCCATGTTTGTTTGGATTGACCTCTTTTTCTACTTTCCGGTGGCGTCCATTTTAGAACCATCTTTGGAATATGATCTTCCTGCATCCTTTCTACAAGGCCGTACCATACTAATTGCCTTCACTGTACCTCATCCGTTATCGTGCCTTCTTCCCCCATGATCTTCCTTATTTCCTCGTTTCTCACTCGTTCCAATCTCGACCTACCAGCTGATCTACGCTAGTAATCCATCCCAAGTGCCATCAGACGACGCTCTAGATTTTTATTCATCTGCCACGTCTTGCAGCCGTACAGCACTATATTTTTGAGTTATATGGTGAATTTGTTAGATCATATATAATTTTTCGATTTTCTTGTTCCAGTTTGTTACTCGAATACCGTAATACACGATTCAACAACAAGATCAAAAAATTCGATGAAACGGTTAAAAATAAAATTATAAACCTAGAAATATGTCAAACAAATTTTAGAATAAACAAAATTTACCTGAGTTTATAATAAGAAAATTCAAAATAGGGCAACAAATATTGTATAACAGAAAGTTCCATAAAGTAAGTAAGTAAGAGACAAACATAAAAAAGATAGACGAATTTAGAGGGGACAATGTACTTCGGTTTAGAGTACAAGATAAATGGCTTCAAAACCTCAGTGCCAAAACCATACCTAACAACGTCCAAAAAATACTTTCACTAGGTTCCAAATTAAGTGTTGGATTAGACCGAGAAGACATCAAAATTGAGAAAATAATTGCTGACATAGAATTCATTTTACAAGCAGTTCCTGAAGATAGAAGGGATATACAGAGAGCAAGGAGTACAAACATAGTTACAAATTATCTGCAAAAAAGTAAACAAGATTTTTCAGCGTTTAATATGATGTATAAGGAAGCAAAGAGGTATTTAAAACAAAATGGCGATCTCATTATATTAGACAGTGACAAAAGAGTTGTTACAGTCATAATGGACAACACAGATTATGAATGTAAACTCCAGAACATTTTAGATTCAATAGACTTCAAACAGTTAATCAAAGATCCCACACAGACCATTCCAAATAAATGCAACAAATTTATCACTAAGTTAAATGAAAAACAGTACATAACAGATCAAAAAGCAAGTATGAAGACATATAACTCTGTATGTCCGAGGATATATGGGAATCTCAAACTACATAAAAGAGGTTACCCCATCAGACCTATAATATCAAGCATTAACAGTCCCATGTCAAACCTGTCACAATTCTTTGGAGACATATTGAAAGCAGCCTATGATACTAACAACGAATATTTCATTAAAGATACATTTGTTTTTGCAGAATTTATAAATGATTACAAAATACCAGAAAACCACAACTTTTAGAAAAGACAAATGAATGTACTTAAAGAAAAGTGGGATATAATTGAAACACACACAACTGTAGACGAGGAACTATTTTTCGTGATCATAATTTTCTTACTAGATAATAAATATTGCACTTTTAAAGGAAATTTCTATCTTTAAACCTTTGGGTGTGCTGTGGGATCGAAATTAAGCCCTATTTTAGCGCAGTACGTCATGGATCACCTATTGGCCACAGTGAAAAGGTCATTTTCTGTAAGATGGACATTCATGAAAAAATTTGTTGATGACATTATTTTTGCTCTATCAGAGTCAGAAATTGGGAGGCTGAAGGAATGCTTAAATTCATACAGTTCTAATTTGCAATTCACTATAGAAATTACATTTTTGGATACAAGAATATGTCGATTTGAAGAAGGGGTCAAACTCAGTTGGTGTAGAAAAGATACAAGTGCAGGCAAATACATAAAGTACTATTCGAACAATCCAATTAACATGAAGGTGAACACTATAATGGGTATGAAAAAGAGGATAACCAGAATATGTATGCCACAATGACTTTTGAATGAGAGTATGAAGAAATTGTATGAAAGTTTAGAACAAAATGCATATCCAAAACCTATGTTTACAAAATTGATCTATGGAACTGAGAACACATATCTGAATGAGGTCGACATTACACACAACTCAAACAACAGAGAACAAAAAATGTATACATCATTTCCATTCATTCCAACCTTAACAACTAAAATAAAAATAAAAAATTTAGAGATATATTTAGGCCAATTATAATTCAAGAAAATAATGATATTTTGGCCACTTATAATTCAAAAAATTGCCCAGGTTCATATGTGGGTCAGACTTCTCAGTGGTTAAAAAACTGAATGGCTATACATAGAAGTGATATCCAATTAAACAAAGACATGTGTGCACTAGCTATACATGCAAATGGATACAGTCATGAAATTGATATCCAAAATGCAAGAATATTAGATGTTGAATAAAATCACACGAAAAGGCTGGGTTTGGAAATGATAGATATCAATAATCAATCACATTCAATAAATAAGAAAGCAGACACCAATAAATTAAGTAGCATATACAGTTATCTGTTGACGATGAAAAATGCCTCCGCCATTTTTTATGATGGCCCACTGGACGGGTAAAGTGCTGAGACCATTGCAGAACAGAATGACGAAATCACAGAGAAAAAGACAACCTTAACCTTGACATGATCCTGACAAGTGAAAAATCACGCATAATAAAAAATTTTTTTAGTAATTCTCCCTGAAATGTCAATTATCGTAAAATTGAAGCTTTTTATAGTTGATTCACACAAAAATCGGAAAACAATATCACTCTCGTCTGATTTGCTTGAAGTCAATTTTTATTATATAACCTCAAATTTGGTAAGATTTTAATTTTAATATTAAAGAGTTTGTGTTGTTATTTTTCAATGTAATTATACTGATTCTGTGTTTTTTAATGTCATTGTAGTTAGTTCTGAAGAAGCAAAAAAAAATTGCGAAAGCACAACAAAGGAAAAAGGGTACACTTTTTTCATTCCGAATGAGTCAAAAAATCCTTAAACCACCATTTTAAAGTCAATATACTGACTCTGATTCAAGATATAAATATATACATATGTATAGATTTTTACAGAACATATCATTGAGGTTCCACTGGATCTACTGAAAAAACCTTCTGTACCGAAAACACGCCTGAGATATGCTGCTGAAACGGGAACAACTCGACCCATTCTTGAGGCAGATGGTGACTGGCGACGAAAAATGTATCACATACGACAATATCAAGCGAAAACGGTCTTGGTCGACGGCAGATGAATCGTCCCAAACAGTGGCCAAGCCGGGATTGACGGACAGGAAGATTTTGCTGTGTGTTTGGTGGGATTGAAAGGGAATCATCCACTATGAGCTGCTTCTATATGACCAGACGCTTAATTCTACCATCTACTGCGAACAACTGGACCACTTGAAGCAGACGATCGACCAGAAGCGTCCAGAATTGGCCAACAGGAAGGTTGTAGTGTTCCACCTGGACAACGCAGACCACACATTTCATTGATGACTCGTCAGAAGCTACGGGAGCTCGGATGGAAGGATTAATCGCATCCACCATATAGCCGGGACGCTGAATGCAAAAGAGGCTTGCGAAAAGCGGCTGTCCGAGTTCTTTGCAAATAAGGAGGCGGGCTTCTACGAGGGAGGTCTTATGAAGTTGCCGTCTAGATGGAAACAGATTATCGAACGAAACGGCTTATATTTGAACTAAATCAGATCACTGTAACGCTTTTTATAAAACATTGAATAAAGAGCAAGAAAACGGAAGGGAGATATATGACAACCTATTATTAAATTGTCCAAATTAAAAGTTGTAAGTGAAATGATTCATTTCTGACTATAAATATCAACCGGTAACGTTTAAAATTGTTGCTGGAACTTATTTTTTCTGTCTTGAGTCCCAATTCATGCGATAACCATACCATACAACCATCCTGGGTTATCGGGATGAGTCTGTGTCGATAATGGGTCCTAAGTCTTCCACCTTCCAACAAAAACTATTTCTTTTTTCAGTTCTCCAGTCCCCAGGGAAACATCTATTAGTACTTCATAAAATTCAACTTCAGTAAATTTGTTCAAACTCGGCAAGGTATGTCAAATTCGGTAATATTTCAACTCTGGCAGATTTGGTTCAGTTCTTCGGTAGATTTCGAACTCCGGCAAGTTTGTTAAATTCTTCGGTGAAGTTTATACTCCGGTAGGTTTTGTTCAGCTCTTCGGTAAACTTTCTACTCCGGAAAATTTAGTTCAGTATTTCGGTGAAACAAAATTGGTTGTGAAATTCAATTTCATAAACTTGAGCCGATAATGTTCCACAGTTTCCAGCGATCCCTGAATGTATTGACTAACAAAACGATAATAACACAATGGTACAGATACTCCGATAAAAACTCATCAGGTAAATTTAGAAACTGGAAACGTGATAAAACTAATCATTGACAAACAAAGTATTTTCATACGAGAAAGATCAAGAATCGAAGAAAGTCGATCGAAGTAAACCCCATCTTTTCCCCATGCGCATTATACAGAAACACAGAGATCACGGAGATCTCCGAAACAATTACAATCTGAAAATTCGGCCGTTACAAGGTTAATGGGTCTATAGTTGTTCATCCGAGTTTTATCGCTTCCTCTGCGTAGTCCCATTTTCAGTATATAATATATATATTCTTTTGAACTTTTGGCTTACAATATTTAGTCAGCAAACAATAAAGCATATAGATCAGGGGTTAGTAACGGGGTGTCATACAATTCGGCGTATCACATAAAACTCTAGGGAAAAAACCCTGGCTACCCGCCTAAGTGTGAAAGTACAAAAATAAGCTGAAATATATTTTAGGGACTTCTTTCATCATGTCTTCTATTTTCTATTGATGGAAACAGAGACTTCTTCAAGTTGCCCACATCGAATCTGGAAATAAAAAGACAAAAGCAGAAAAAAGAACTGAATAACAAAAATACAAAATTTGAAAGAGATAAAGGAAACACCCATAAATTCGCCTTTTTGGATTTACTCGATATTGTGAATCAAGGATTTTTTTAACATAACAAGCTAAACCGTAAATTTTACTAAGGAGATAATCAATGAATACATGACCTTTTATGGTTCCTCTTTCACGAAGATTGTTTTTTAGTATCCGTATGTGTCTCTTGGAGGAGTATAATCTCAGTACCATAGTCCTTTGCTAGTTTAAAAATATAATCACTCTTGTCCTCAGGAATACCCTGTATATTCAAATCTAATACACAAAATTTGTCGCCAATCTGCAAGGAGGATTCTTCGAATCGGGTTTGCGGTCAAAGTGACGATTTTTCAGATCTTCTGATGTTTGAAGTCTGCTGTGGAACCCATTCAAAGGGAAATCATCATCCACAGTAGAGAAAGCTTGTGATATAACACTTATTTCACTGAAAAAATAGCAGAGGAAAAATTATCGACTGACATTTATTATGACTTTATGACATTTTCAGTACATCCGGGTAATATCCTTCTTCAAAGCAATTGATTATTATGTGAGCAAGGGGAGTGATATTGATTATTTTATGTGTTGGCCGTAGCTGTGGAGAACTATGCATCATTGTAGGAACATGTTAATAGTTCAATTGAATAATTTTACTCAACCTCCATATTTCAGCAATGAATTGCTCGAAATAACTTCTCCTCCCTTTCATCTCTAGAAACCACCCCGATTAGCAAAACGAAAGGAAAATTGAAATCGTCTGAAGAGCTTCATTAAATTACGCACACCCGACCGCATCCGGCCCGAAAAAAGCCCATACGTCGTAGCTCTTTGAGAGCAACGCGTCGTCAATCCGGGGGCGGCTAACAAAGCCAATCTCCCCGATCCACGAACCTTCGTACGCCCAATTGACTTCGCTCCCGCACACCGTCAACAAAGACGAACCCGCTTGTCGGAGACCCGATGCCGGTCGACCGGAAGTTATGAGAGATTCATTGAAATATCCGGACGGAAACGAAGAACTGCAGTTCATCCGTAGAACGTTTCCGATGGCGGCGAGTTGACAGGTGTGAGGATCAGGGGGAGTTATGAAAGATTGCTAGAGACAACCAAGAAGAACGAATTCCAGCGGAATCAAACACCGCCTATCCTGGTGTTGACTTTCGACATAATTTTATTTATTTACCTATGTGACAGTATAACTTTCATTATTAGAATGAGGAAGCGATACAGCAGTTGTGCAGTTTGCACTGCTAGCATATTTGGGTATCTGCATATTTATATACCTTCAATTATGAAGAGGATTTATTCTCTCATACAAGTGAAAGTTAACTTTGCCTTATGAGGAGCAGCATTTGGCAAAAACTCCCTAATAAATATATCTATAAGGTTATTTAATTTAAGAAGATTCCCTTTTATTTATTTCAGTTTGTTTTCCAGTTCATCTTAGTCTAGAAATGACAACGATTTTTTCTTTTTTTCTGATTCTGATTAAATTTGCAGCTTGTAGCATAAGGAAAATTTTTTGAATAAATATAATGATTTGTAGCGGCACTCCGACACTGGCAAGGGAGTGTTAAGGGATCACTTGGCGGCACTTCATATAGCGCCGCGTTGCTCAATCACAGCGTTTCGGTGGCCTAGAGGTTAGCGCTCAAGTTTCACACCGACCAGGTACCGGGTTCAACTCTCGGCGGCTGCCTCAAACTACTAACATCCCCTGCGTCTACGGCATGGCGCACACAAGCCATACTGATGAGTCCGAATGTGTGCGCCAGGGACGAAACGCATAATAGTCCAGTCAAAATGATGGTGAAATCGGGTTTTTCGCCTATACGGTTGATTTTATATGAAAATAATCAGAAAAAAGCGTAGAAAACTGTTAGCTGGAAGGGGCTGAAAAAAATGAAAAACTACCCCAAAATACGATTTTTCGGTTAAATTTCGGAAATATCAAATAATGTTTCAAACAAAAGTTGTAGAGCGGAAAATTCTAGTCCGAATTATGTCCCTCATCGTTCTCGAAAGTGAATCTGTATACTGATAAACTGCGAATTTCTTTATTTGCGCAATAACAACGAATTTTAAATTTGGCGCTCGATGAAATGACTACCTGAATGCTGGCAGATATTTTCCAGGGTTGGACTCTCGTCTCGTTTTGTTTTGTATTTATTACATCGAACCATAGGCTTTAATTTTGAGTTGTATCGGAAACCGACAGTTTGGGTAAAACGATGTTCGGTGTTCTAATCTGATGCGCAAGCGAATGCGATATAGATTCTTCAATGGAGGCTAAAAGTGATATGAAAAATAGAAAAGTCAAAAATTGGATGAATTTATAAAGGAAATTTTGTAATTTGACGAATCTGAAATTCAAATTTTATTAATTCAAAAACAAATATAGTTATCAGCCGCTATCGTGAACAAATTCCTAGCTGAATTTCCTTAAGATGCATACAATATACGAATAATAATTTAGACATAGGTAGGTATGTTTCTGATAGTAATATAATAGAAACCCTTCGAAGGAAAGAAATTTATTCAGAGTAATGGGACAAAAAAAGGTTAATTTAAAATTGGTGTTATTAGTTGAAGAGCAATAGCATTATTGAATAATAATTAAAGTCTCTGCATCGAACAATATCAGGAAAAACAGTTATTTCATTTTTACTAATAGTTCTTCAATTAAATGCAGCAATATCATCTCTAAATGCTAGATTTTTGCAAATATCTCAAGAGATAAGAAAGAAATAAAATACAATGAATACAAAAAATAAAATACATAATAAAAACAAAAAAAATAAACTCTGTTTATCGTTGAATACGTATTTAAGTCTAACAACTTCGAAAACTTTTCATAATGAACAAAGTATTTTAAAGAAGCATAAGAAAAATTGAAAAGGCATTAATTCAGGCCTCAACCTTTCGAATGATACTTAATTGATAATAAATTTCATTCAAAAAACTCATTATATCCTATAAATACACTGGCTACAAAATGTTGCTTATTACCTCAATAATATAGATAATTTTGGTTGCAATTGCGCTTCGAGATATTTATTGAATTGATAATAGTGAAAAGCTACTTTTTTTTACTGCTAGTAATCATTAAAGCCAATTTCTTCTTCGTCATCGTCTGAACGTCTAATGACGCTTCTTCAGGTTCGGACTCCAAATTGTCATTAACATCATCAATTTCTTCAACTGTTCAAAAGGTTTATTAAAACAAGTGCCTTCGTCCACACAATTTATACACATGTAAGTACAGTGAAGACCGGGTTTTCTGCATAAACAAGAATTTTTTTCACACTTACTTTTAGCACATGTGTATGATACCTGAAAGAATTCTGGAACGTTAATGGTGGGTGCAGATTTAACTAAAAAACTAATATGTAGAATGATATTTCAATATTTTCAGTCGTTAATAAAAAGTTCGTTATTAAACTTATCAATTTTAGTAAATCTTCTGGAGCAGGTTCCAGTTCGGACTTGATTGGAATCATAAATTGGTTGTTTCGTTTCCAGCTCCATCGTTCAGCATCCAGGGAAACTCCTAACCAGTGCTGAATTTGAAAGTACACTCTTTTGATGTGTTCTATTAATGCTGATCGAGAAGGAGGCAATGAAGTCAATATTTCTTTTTTAACCTTAGCAAATAAAGCGTTGAATAGTCGGTATCGAGGCTCATCTATTGGTAACTCATTCCACTCGTTTTTAGCGTATAAATGGCCCATGATTTTTCAGCAACAAGGTCATGGTCATTACTATCCTGCTTGTAGAAGATTGAAATAGAATCGCGTAATTTTTCATTTTTTTGTAGTAAACCGATGATCGTTTTTTTCCCTTTGTTATAAATGGCACTCGTTGAATCAAAACCGGCAAACGCGTGAGCTAACAAAGTAAAAGTTTTTAATTCTTTATAATACCCTGTTTATACAGTGTTTACCAGTTGATGTAATTTTGTAAAAATACATATTGTCCTCCGGAGTAGGGCCATTGAGCAACAAGAACAAATCGACATCGTTTCCTACCATAACAACTGGTGGATCTGCTGAGCTTCTGCGATTGTTAATATCAATCCCCCTGTTTACAATCAAGCTGTCAGCATCTTCATTAGTCACTACTGTTTTAACACCATTTGAAATCAAATATGCAGATAATAACTGTACAAATTTAAATTTGTTCGCAATATTTGTTAGAAATTTAGCTTGTGTAGTGATCATTAATTTATCTAAGGCAATTTCTACATCAGCTGCCATGAATTGTTTCTCACGACGTAATCTTTCATTAGATTTTACACCAATTATATCATCCCGGTATCCATCAAAGCATCTTCTCGGAAAAATTTCGGGATGTAAGGCAAGTAGAGCCGAAAATTTCGTTGTTTTTCCACGAGACCACACTACTTGTCGCAATAACCAACCCCCATCAACGACAAATGTAAAATCGCCCAAAATAGATGGAGATTGAGTAGTGGCTTTAAATATTGTGTATAAATCAGATTTTCGGTTTTTTCTCATCAACCTTTTTCATCGAACAAACTAACTAACACCAATTTTAAATTAACCTTTCTTTCCCATTACTCTGAATAAATTTCTTTTCCGCAAATCGCCAGGAAATTTTGACATTCCTGTCAAAATTTCTTGAAGAAAAAGTCAGGACTTCCTTACTGTAAGGAAATGTCATTTCCTTACTGTAAGGTAATAATGATATTTCCTTACAGTTGTTAGTGTTCTACATAAATGATAGAAAACACATTCTTTATAAGGAATTAATTTATATTTTGAAAACATCAAGTCATTCCTGAATACATTTTTAAGATCAATTTGTTATATTTACAGTAATGTGACAGTTAGTACAATTATTGAACATAGGAGGAACACTCTTAGAACTATGAGAAACATTTTGGACAACATGCAGGGTGGAAGGGTCATTTTGTTGAATATTTTGTACTGTGAAAATTTTATTTGCCACCTCAACCTTATTGTTAAGCGATTTTTCGATATATCTTTCAGCAACGTTAGATGACTTTCATCCGCCATGTCTCTTTAAACTAGTTATGTCGGCACCAGAGTCAACCAATATTGTTGCAGAAGACCGACGAAAGCAGTGACCTGTATATTCTGTCGGATTTACCAAGATCAAATAAGTAGCAACTATTTTGGGCATTTTTCTAAATTGATGAATTCCTACCACTTGTCTACAACCCTTTCCGCTTTGATATTTAAAGAAAAATCGGTCACTGTTCATATTTTCTGGTCTTAACGAAACATACTTTCGATAAACATTCAAGTAGAACTGATTAATTACAAATGATCTTGGTTTGTTGGTTTTCGAATCAGGTATGCTGATTAAAAGCTTAGATTCTAAGTCTTCTATATCGTGTACAGTTATTCGGACTAACTCATCCATTCTACAGGCCTCAGAAATACCAAATATTACAGCCACCTAAAAAATAAATAAAGCTATAATCTAAATAGAAATTAAAAACTTGTAAATTACCTTAATCATTAAATTTTCTTTATCTGGAGCTTCCTGGATAAATTTTTCAATTTCTTCCTTCGTTAAAATCTTAGATTTCTTTGCCCTATAACCTTGAGCTTGCCGTTTCAATAAAGAACGAAGGTTTGAGTATGTAGATATATCTACATTGTGTTTAAGTGTGCAAGGGTTGACTTCAGCATTGAATAATTGGCCCATAATGTTGAAGATTTCATCCTTAAACAAAGGATGTGGGACAATGATAGAAATGCTGGCGTTTTAATACCAGATCTATATTTTGCAAACCATTCCAGAAAAAGAAATAGGTGTCTACCCCCTGCACGATAACTTCCTTGACAATTTTCCACCCAACCGAAATAAAGAGATCTTTCCCCCCGTATATCTACGTGCAAAATAGACGCTTAAGGGATGAAACCCCAACGTACTTCGCTGAAAGAAAGAAATACAAGCTTATGGGATGGATCCAATGTATCCATCGTACAGCGTGACGACTGAAATAAAACATTAATATTCATAACTAGGGGCTTATACTTTCAAACCCCTATACAGGGGTGTGCTGGATGACAGCGGTGAAATAAACTCTGATAGAACTTTGGGTTCCTCCTAGAGAGGAAAACAGACAATTATGTTAAATTGTTTTAAACAGCTTAATCGAAGATCGCACTTTCCATAGGCTACTTATGGCAGAAAATTATGACATAATTGATATTATTTTTATATTCTGAAGCATTCATGATAAGAGAAACTGAAAATGTACCCAGAAATATAGTATCAAGAGAAATCGGGTAATTCAAGCAATATTTGAACATTTTTAGAAATTTTCTCATGAAGGGTGATGCATGAGCAAATGAGCGGAAGCTGAGGGTACATAGGAGGCAATGAGTTGTGTTAGAATAAACTTCATTTCTGAGGATTGTTCCTTTTTATATTCAAGATACATAGTATACAGGGTGAGTCTTTGACCACTGCGTTAATTTTAACCATAGGTTCTTGAGATCAAAAGAAACACTTTTTCCATTACGGTTTTTCCAAATTCAGCTGCGTTCAAAAGTTATAAGCATTTTTAGTTTTCACATTGGGCAAATACCCCTCTGTAGTCCAGTTTAGTTTGAATGAAAAATACCTTCCACAGCATTCACTATTGAATCTGAATTGTTTAAAAACATTATTTTCCCTCTAAGTAATGATTCACTCACTCATGTTTCATCCGATGAGGTCCATATCCAGAAGGAAGATACAAAATACTTATTTTCTGGTAAAAAAAATTCAACACAATAAACATAGATTTTTGTTGTTCTACTATATTTTCTTTCTACTTCAAGATTATAAACCATGCCTTTTTAGTGAGAAATTCCAAAAAAACCTCAGAATTATTGGGTGTTATCATCATACATTTGTAATTTTCTTCTTAAAATTTCCAAATCATGATAACCATCATTTCTATGAAGCTTCCAATGCAAGAGGTTGTCACTGTGCTTTCTTTATCACTCAAAGCCAGAAAAAATCATCTATGATTTTCCAAACACTGATATTCCTGAAGTTTCTTCTCCTTGACAGAGACCAGTGAACAGGTATTTTCTGTACTGAATCCCAATAACAATTTACCTGGATAGATTACAAGTATTTCCAGATTTAGGTGTGCAATTATACTTTCTTGAAGAAATACCTAAATTTGATTTTGGAAAATCAACTAGGTGTTCTTTGATAAAAAATTTTTTGTTAAATCATTAATATGAATCTATTCTGTTTAGACTATAATTACTGATTTTTATAATCAGAGTAAATAACGTAAACAAGAACATAAATATTGAATAATGGTTATTCATAGATTATGTCAAATTTTAATACCTTACCATAGAATATTAATTTATCACCGAACCCCATGAGAGAAAAAAATTAATATATGCAATGTTTTTTAAATGAAAGATAATATCTGTAACTATTATTGATCTTTAGTTATAATTTTCCTCAGAATAATTAGAATGAATTATTATCACATTAAAATATTATAACGTCTCTGTGGTGGGTAGTTCCAAATAAAAAAGTATTCTGTGGTTCCTTGTTGTTTTGATTCTGTTTGAAACTGTCAAAAGTTATTTGTATCTTCAAAAAAAAAAAAGTGGAAAGATTTTTAGGGATAATATCGATAGTTTTAAATTATTCAATTCAGTATGAAATGATTATGGTCAGAAATTGCATTCTATTCTAATCTTTCTTGTTAATGAGCTTATATCTTCCAGTTTCAATATTGATTGAATTTTAATTAACCATGCATCATAACAAACATTCAGAAATATTAAAACTAAGTCAAATTCTATTATCTCTTAAGTTTATCAACAAGGTTGAATCGGTGTATGAAATAAAGATAATAAAGGTATAAAACAAATCTAGGAGTCTGGGTTCGAAGTTTTTTAAAACTCATATGAGCTCAGTTTGCAGCATATTCCTATGTTAGAATAGATATAATTTGATGAACCCTGAAAGCCTGAAGCTATAAAAACCAGCTCTTCATAAAGACAAGTCTTCAATTTAACAGGTCCTGACAGAAAATACTTTACCTATTTCAACGGTCAAAATATACCGAAGAGCGATGGAAAACTTTTTCTTTATTTATTATGGAATATTATTCTGGATTAAATATTAAAGAAGGTACTAGACATCACTAACAATGAATACAGCAAATGGCAATTTAGATTTTGTAGTGAATGTAAGACAAAAATTGTTCAGTGGTTAATTTCATCTATTAGTTTTTAGTGGTGGAACCATAGAGGGAAGAGATTTCCCCAACCTTTTGAAGAAATATTTAATATAGACATAAAATATGGCAACATTGAACAAATCTTGTTATTGAATCATTTCAGCACAGAGTTGGATTTGGGAAAGTCAGAAAATTTGGACAAAATTATATCGATTTAATTCCTTTCAACTTCAAATATCTCAAGAATTTAGGAGGAAAGATGAAGAATGATTTTATATGCAAAAAAGACTAATGATTCCAGGAAGTACGAGATACGGAACTTTAGTTCAAGCAATATTTGTTTTTCATGCAATTTAACCAATCTGTAGAGTAGTAGCGAGAAACCCACAAGAAATGGAATAAATCTATTGATGCCAAAACATGCATGACTGTTATCAAAAACCTTCTACAAGAGATCATTTCAATTGATATTGTCGTTTGAATATTACAGGTGAAAATGCAATTTTTTTATGAAACTTCAACACCCTATATCTTTTGAACGGGGCCAAATTTGGAAAAATGTTATAGGAAGAAAATGTTTCTTTTGATGTCAAGAATCTATGGTTGAAATTAACGCAGTGGTCAAAGACTCACCCTGTATATCGATTCTGCAAATTTCTTCAACTATACAAGGGTGTTCGGCACATGGACCATCAAATTTTTTTGGGGCGTTGGTAGGGTCATTTGCTACCTTTTCAGTCTTGGAACCTGGGTCCTTAGTATTACGGTTACGGAGGTATGATTTTTTTATTAGGTATTTCTAAATTAACCCTAAATGTACCCTTCGAAGCCCCATAACTTTTTTTGCGTGTGCTTTTACATGCATTTTTTTTGTATTGAATCTACATGAGTGTGTGTTTGAAAAAAACGTATTTATTGTTACAGATAACACCACAAAATTAACACGAGGGCCTTTTATTAAAAAAAAATATGAAAGTATGAAAACATTAATCCCAATATATTAAAAACAATAAGGAATATTTCTGTGGTAATCGATGGTTCGATACAGGTAACCACCGAAGGAGATCAAAAAACTTTGGGTCGGCGAGGGGTTCAGAAATGCGATATTTTGAGGTAGAAAGGGGAAGGCGATCTCGCTAGCGAAGCGAGCACCGTAAAGTTCATGAGACGGACTTTCGTTAGGTGCATTTCACACGCCTTTACGACCACGCTAACATTTTCAAAAAAATTATCTAAAACACCGATTTCCCGGTTTTTCGCGAAAGATGGTCCGGTAAAGTTGAAAAAGGCTTTTTCCACGGACACGATCAGGAAAAACCGTTTTCATATGTGTACTCCCCGAGAATCGGTCGTTTGGATAGGGCTATTCGTATCTTCCAATCGCAATTAAAAATATTCTAAATTAATTGCTGAAAATAGCTTACTTCGGCTCAAACGCAAATTTCCAGATCATCAGTCACGTCCGACGTTCACAGAACATTGTCACATAATTTCAATTACAATTTTAATACATACCCCGTATAATATTTTAAAAATTGTTCAATTCATACGATTCGTAAGAGCCCTGGTGAGGTATAATCTTATAGTTTAACAGTCTACATTTATGTATTTATGAAATTAAAAAATGTACCCAGCATAGATCCAGTTTGGCCATCCCTAGCCAATTCATTTCACCCCTGTCGATTCCTACTCGGAAATGACAATTGTCGTTGACATTTTAATCTTATGTATTGTAATCGCAACCAAACAATAAACAAATCAAAATGAATATTTCGCAGGTAGGGATTTGCAGATAGCAGATACTACTTTATTCGGGTTGTACATATCAATTTTCACTCCACAAAGAAACATAGGAAAGACAGTGTAAAATTCATATTGCTTGGTTGTATTTATTTATATAAATGAATCTATCAAAATATGACTACCTATATTCATCATTCGTAATCAATGGATATTTTCATAAAAACCTTTTTGCAGGTAGGATTTCCTCACATATAGTGTAATCTTTCTTTTAATTCAGTTCAAACGGCCTCAGAAATCACAGAGAAACGAACTATATTTCTAAAATAGTGTTTTTAAAATTCCATTCTCTCAATTTTTATCTAACGTAATCTTGACATTTCTGTTTCGTTCGGGCAGTAGAAACCCATTTTCATATCCAAGTAGAGAGATAAGACCGAAAGTCGAGAATTATTCCATTCTGTCACAATTTCCACGAAGAAACCCGAACGGGTTTCGAGAAGAGTCGTCTTGAAAACATAGACCTTGCGGCAATTGTATAGAATCACAGAATAAATCCGTTCCACTCGGTTTAAGCGGGAACAACTGAAAATTGAGTAGCCTCTATTTATCTGCACATCTTTAGAGCTTTATCGAATAATAATAATTTTTTTATTCAACTTTAGTAAAATTCGCGGAGGGTGAATCGATGCTGGAGTTGAATTAATATTATTTCGGTTTTTTTTGGAGAAAGCACCCACTGCGAATCAATTATATAGAGGGTGTCCCATATGCGTTGCCTATTATTAACAAATACTTTCCATCCAGTTATTTCGGCTGTTTCTGCTTACGGGTTCTTAATTCGATAAAATATTTTCGATTCATATACAGGGTGTCGCATTTGAGTTGCGTATTCCTAGCGCTGACTTTCACCAGAGTTTTCCTCAAATTTCGTGTTTTTCCGCGTACGGGAGCTAATTTCAATAAAATGTCATACAGGGTGTGCGATTTATATGTTCTTTTGGTTTTTCTTGCGCTCTTTCGGTTTTTTGTGCTCCTTCGGGATTTTTCGTCTGCCTTAGAGTTTTTTTACGCCCTTTCGGTTTTTTCGCGCTCCTTCGGGTTTTTTTGGGTTTCTTTGGATTTTTTGCGTTCTTTCGTGTTCCATCGGGTTCTTTCGTGTTTCTCTCAGTTCTTTCATGTTTTTTCGTTCTCGACGGGGTTTTTTGCGTTCCTTCGAGTTTTTTCGGGTTCCTTTGCGCTTTTTGCGATCTTTCGTGTTTCTCAGCGTTCTTTCGTGTTACTTCGGGTTCTTTCGTGTTTCTTCGGGTCCTTTCATGTTTTTTCGCGTTCTTTCGTATTTCTTCGGGTTCTTTAGTGTTATTTCGCGTTTCTTCGTGTTTCTTCCAGTTCTTTCATGTTTTTTCTCTTTCGACGGATTTTTTTTGCGTTTCTTCGGGTTTTCTTGGGTTCCTTTGGGATTTTTGTGATCTTTCGTATTTCTTTCCGATTTTTTGTGTTTCTTCGCTTTCTTTCGTGTTTCTTCGCGTTCTTTCGTGTTTCTTCGGGTCCTTTCGTGATTTCTCGGGTTATTTCGTGTTTTTTCGCGTTCTTTCGTGTTTTTTCGCGTTCTTTCGTGTCTCTTCGCGTTCTTTCGTGTTTCTTCCAGTTCTTTAGTGTTTTTTTGCTTTCAACGGTTTTTTTTGCGTTCCTTCGAGTTTTTTTTTGGATTCCTTTGGGCTTTTTGCGTTCTTTCGTGTTTCTTTGCTTTCAACGGATTTTTTGCCGTGTTTCGTGTTTCTGTGCGCTTTATTGATCTATGGGCCTCATTTATCTATGGTCTATATTGATCTATGGGCTTATAGATCTACTGGCCTATATTGATTTACGGGCCTCATTTAACTATGGTTTATATTGATCTATGGGCTTATGGACCTACTGGCCTATATTGATCTACGGGCTATTTGATCTACAGGCTTATGGATCTACTGGCTTACTAGTACTTCTAAAGAAATAAAAAAATAAAGTTGCAGTTATTGCGAACTTAATTTTATTTTAAAACGTTCTTTGGTTTATCGCGGTTCTGAAAGTATGCTTTTTACGTTAGTCAATAAATAAAAAAATTCTACAAATAGTGTTTTAGAAAGATTATCAAAGTACGAATTACCAACGTTTTGGAAAAAAACAAAATTCAGGGAGTCGTGGGGAGATTATACAGTTGGTTAGATGAAGGCAAAAAGGATATATGTGTTTTTATCGACATAACAAAAGCCTTCGACAAGGTCTCGCATGGCATACTCCTGAGGAAGCTGCACTTGATTGGTTTTCGAGGGAAGGCACACCAATTGATGGAAAGCTATTTATCACGAAGGTCCCAATGTGTTGAAGTAAATGAGTATCTGAGTAACCCAAAACCAGTTCACTGTGGCGTACCACAGAGAACGGTGTTGGGTCCTATACATTTTGTAATATATATAAATAGTCTGCTATTGATGAGAACGGATGGGAAGGCCATAAGTTTTGCGGATGACACGGTGATAATGTATGAAGATGATGACTGGGAAAAACTCAAGAGAAAAACTGAGAACGATCTTCTAAGAGTGCACCGGTGGTTCGAGCAAAATAACCTCACCATAAATTTCCAGAAAATCAAGTATTTGTCATTATCTTCTTATGAGTCGGGGCTTCCACACTTGGGAAAACTACATGTAGACAACAAAATTTCGGTTTCGGAGGCCGATCAGGTCTAATATCTGGGAGTAACAATTGATAGGCATCTGAGGTGGGATAAGCATATTGAAATATTGGTTGGAAAACTTAGATATCTGCTTTCGGAGTTCAGACACCTCAAAAAGTACCTAGATGTGACCAATTTAAAAACAATATATACGTCCTTGTGTCAGTCACAGATAGGATATGGTATAGTGGCATGGGGAGGAGCATACAACTGTCATTGAAGAAGGGTTGATACTATACAGAAATGGTTGCTTCGAATTATCTTTGGTAAACCCCAGTTGTTTCCATCAAATGGGTTGTATGCAATATCCAAAGTCATGAGCCCTCAACAATTGTTTGTGCACAAGATCTCATTGGCCATAGCTTTTGGAAAAATTCAAATACTGACACCTGATTACACATATACGACGAGAACAAATCTAAACCGATTCTTCACACCTAGAGCAGAAAAAAGTATTGGCCAGAGATGCTTTACATACCTGGCACCTCGACTATATGCGGTGATTCCTCATCACCTGAGAATCATAGGAAATAAAAGAAACTGAATTTAAAGATTTGGATTCTGGAGAAAGGACAGGCATATTTCGATTCTTTGATCAACCAAAGGTGGAAGTCTGCAGGGGTGTTTCTACTGTGCGTTCCCTGTTCTGTATTTTTGTTATTGCGGCAGATGCCATACCGTTTCATGTTCCTGGTCGGGACCGAACTGATCTGAATTCTTTGTTTGTGTTTAAAGAGGGAGAAGAAAAGGAATTGCTACTTTATTTAGGTTAATTAGTGGCTAATTAAGATTGTCCTTATATTAGGTGTACAAATAAGTTTCCGCGGTTTGTCAAAAGATGGCCCCACCAGAAGGTTATGGAGAAATTGTCAGATGTAAAACGTAATATCCCAAGTTTAGTCATCTGGCAACACCATAACCTTAAAGTACTAGCGATTCCGTATCAGCATCACGTAATTTTTTCGTGCCCAAAAATGTCAAGTTTTATTCCGAATAAGAATCATTTGCGGGAACTTTTGATTTACTTCTTTAATGTGAAAAAATCTGCAGCTGAGGAGCATCGATTGCTTCTAGAAGCATATGGTGAAGCTGCTTTAAGTGAGAGAAGTTGTCAGGAATGGTTTCAAAAGTTTAAGAACGGTGAGTTTGACGTTAAAGACAAAGAACGCAGTGGAAGGCCGAAAGTGTACGAAGACATGGAATTAGAAGCACTATTGGAGGAAGATTCGTCCCAAACGCAAAAGAACTTGCACTTACTCTACAAGTGACTCAACAAGCAATTTCACATCGTTTAAAATCGTTAGGAATGATTACAAGGAAATTGGGTTCCATATGAACTAAAGCCGAGAGACGTTGAACGCCGATTATGCATGAGTGAAATGCTGCTTGCCAGGAATAAAAAAAGAGTTTTTGCATCGTATAGTCACTGGTGACGAAAAATGGATTCACTACGATAATCCAAAGAAGAGAAAGTCATGGGTTAAGCCCGGCGAACCATCAACATCGACAGCTAAGCCGAATATTCATGGAAAAAACTCATGCTGTGTATTTGGTGGCATCAGCTTGGTGTCGTGTATTATGAATTGCTGAAACCAAGCGAAACCATTACTGGAGCTCTCTACCGAACACAATTGATAAGATTGAGTCGGGCACTTAAGGAAAAACGCGCCCATTACTACTCCAGACACGACAAAATTCTTCTTTTACACGATAATGCTCGTCCACATGTTGCGGCGCCGGTAAAAACATACTTGGAAACACTCAACTGGGAAGTTTTACCCCACCCGCCGTATTCACCAGACTTAGCCCCTTCTGATTATCATCTGTTCCGGTCGATGGCACATGGTCTGTCTGAGCAGCGCTTCACATCATATGAAGACACCAAAAATTGGGTAGATTTGTGGATAGCGTCAAAAGATGAAGAGTTTTTTCGACGGGGTATCCGAATGTTGCCAGAAAGATGGGGAAAAGTAGTGGCAAATGATGGAAAATACTTTGAATAAAACGTAATGTACTTTTCCTTTGCAATAAATTCCTAATTTTTTATAAAAAACCGCGGAAACTTATTTGTACACCTAATACATATATATCACGTACAGGCTAACGCCTCTGTGATTACTGTTTATGACTATAATTTAGCAGAATAAACTATTATTATTATTATTATTATAAGAATGCTTCAAATTAAGCTCATATGAGGTTTAAAAACTTCGAACCTAGTCTCCTAGATTTGTTTTTTACCTTTATAGAAGTTTTTTCACATCTTTATTTCATACACCGATTCAACCTGGTTCACAAACTGAGGAGATAATAGAATTTGACTTAGTTTTAATATTTCTGAATGTTTGTTATGATGCATGCTTAATTAAAATTCAATCAATATTGAAATTGGAAGCTATAGGCTCATAAACAAGAAAGGTTAGAATAGGAATGTATTTTCTGACTATAATCATTTCATACAGAATTGAATAATTTCAAACTATCGAAATCATTATTATTATTTCATTATAATATTTTCCACATTTTTCAAGGTACGAATAACTGTTGACAGTTTCAAACAGAATCAAAACAACAAGAAACCACAGAACACTATTTTATTGTTCATCATATAGTTAAAACCTGTCATTCTAAGGCATTTTCTTTCTACTGTTCGAAAATGACAGCCATCTGGGCTCCTTATTTCACTCGTTCACGCATTCGTTTACAACGTGGGTGGGTAATTTTGTAGAAACAAAATGTGCCTTGAAAAACAAACCCCCAGATGGCATTCGAATGTTATGTACCCCAGAGAACATTACAGTTCTTGTCGCTCCGTTCGGCAGCATGCATCTTCGCTAGGGATTAAGCGACGAAGATTACAAAGAATACTGCATGAATTACACTTCTATCCCTTTAAGTTGCAGATTGTACATGACGTACATAAACAGGAGCCAGCGTCACGTATGGAATTCAGTAGCTGAATATTTCTCACAGGACAATCCTTTTGAGTTTCACCAGCGACCACTACATAGCGCCAAGGTCACAATATGGTGTGCTGTATCGTGTTATGGTATTATCAACCCCTAGTTTTTGCTGAACATAGCGATGGTAGGGGGCTGTGACAGTAATATTCGCTCGATATGTTGCAAAGCTTCAAGCATTCTTCACACCGAGACTTAATCTCAACGTCGAAAAAATGTGGTTTCCGAAGGACGAAACCACGGCACACCCTGCTTGACAATCGATACCAGCGGTTCGTCATTTGTTTAGAAGACGCTTGATTTCACGTACCGGTGACATTGCATGGCTTGCGAGATCCCATGATCTTAGTGTGTGCGACTTCTTACTGTGAGGATATCTTAATGTTTATGTTTATACTGGCTTACCTAGGTATACATATATCAATGCACACCCCTCAGAAGCTAATTAAAGCTTGTGCGAGTTAGGTTAAGCAGTGTGTTCTGTGTAGGCTTTGTTACTGTATTCTTACGCCACGTTAGGGTACGTCCATAGTGAACCGCTTCTCGCGTCTCGCTTTATCGCGGCTGGCAAGCGGGTCATAAACATATGTATAAATGAACGGGTATGGCCATAGTGCGCCTGCGCGCCTGCTTACGAGTGCGCGGTCGGCTTTTTCTCGCTTTTACCGGAATGAATTAGTAATTCTTTTCTCGCTTGCCGGTGCGCCTGCTTGATCAATTTCAGAAGTAATTAAGACGTTAGAGTTAATGGATATCGAAAACATGGATAGAAAGAAATTTATTTTGATATCTAAAGTATTTAAGAATAATATAATATGGGATGAACGTTTGAAAGGCCATGCACCACTGTTTTTGGCGCTCTTGTTCACCCGAACAGAGTGCCTATCATTTTGCCCGAATGTCTCTAATTTTGGAATATCGAGCCGAAAATGGTCTCAATCGATTGGGTTCGACTCCCTGATGAAGATTTCTTGGCGAAAGTTGAGTCTGTCCGGTCGTATCCTCTCTAGCATCCAAAAGGAATCAGCTAGAGTTTTCATATTTTCAGAGTAGGTTGATTATCCAAATATCTCGGTCAAGTTCGTTATTGGGCCAAAACCGTCGGATGGTTCAGTAGTTATGAGCATCTGAAATTTTGTTTCCTCAATAACTACTGGAATATCCATCGGATCAAATCGATACTTGAAATAGATAGATAGATAGATAGATAGATAAATATCTTTCTTTCAAATTATATTCCCATACAGAAAATGACAAAATGAAACAGTGTCCTAAATGAATACCATAAAAGAAAATAATCAACTTGCACCCAAATAGTTTTCAAGACTATATGGCTCCATCTCTACTAAAAATTTCTTGGTCCTTACTTTAAATTGTTTGTAATTAGTAATAGTTTTGAACTTGTAAGGTAATTTATTGAAGATCTTAATACACATATAGGATGGATTTTTTTCAGAAAGAGATAATCTATGATATGGAAAGTTAATGTTTGCTGTTCTTGTGTTGTAACTCACATTTGTATTATTTGTTAGAAACACAGCTTTATTTTTATATAAATATACTAAACATTCATGGATGTACAATCCGTAAACCGTCAAGAATCCCTGTTGTTTGAATTTTCCTCTGCATGATTCCCTGAAGCGCATTCCCATCAAAGATCTCAGGATTCTCTTCTGATTGATAAAGATCGACTTCACTGCAGAGCTCACACCCCAAAATATTATCCCATATCTGATTAAAGATTCGTAATTTGCGTAGTATATTGTTCTCTTCGTATCACTATCAATGTACTTGTTCATCACTCTCGTAGCATAGCATACTTTGTTCAATTTATTCAGTAGCTCCTCTATATGCTTTGTCCATTGTAGAAACTCATCAATAAAAACCCCCAGAAATTTGGTAAACACCGATGATTCTACCTTGTCGCTACCCAAATTCAATTTTAGCTGATCCTTTTGCAATCTGTTCGAGCGGAAAACCACAACATCCGTCTTATTTTTATTTAAAATAAAATTGTTCCGTGATAGCCATTCCTGAATTTTTCCATATACAACTTCGCATTTCATCTGCAAATCATTCATATTTCCCTGCGCTATTAGGAAGTTTGAGTCATCTACAAAGTTTGTCGCTTCTGTGTCCTCCATTGAATCAGTTACATAACACATATCATTGATCATTATCAAAAATAATAAGACTCCGAGGATGCTACCCTGTGGAACTCCAAATTCGTTCATAAGCCAAGTAGATAAATATGTTTGGCCATCTACAGTTATTTTCACACATTGCATACGATTATTTAAATAAGAAACCAGCCACTCCAACGCGTTTCCTACAATACCATATTTTCTGAGTTTTTCAATAAGATAATATTTATTGAGACAATCAAATGCTTTGGAAAGATCAATGAATAATCCTGCGACCAACTTCCTTCCTCTAAAAACTGCAGGATATTATTGGTGAATTGAAATATAGCAGTCTGTGTTGACCGATTCTTCAAATATCCATGTTGTGATGGATGAAATAGTTGAAGGTTATTGAAATAATTTAAAAGTCTGGTCATCATTGCTTGTTCGAATATTTTTGAGAAACTGTTCAACAGACTTATCGGCCTATAGTTTTTCCAGTCCTCATGATCGCCAGTCTTGAATATCGGAATGATCACTGATAGCTTGAGCTGCTCAGGAAATACTCCAAACTTGAGAGAATTATTCACTATATGATATAAAACAGATGAAATAGCATCAAAACTCAGTTTAACGATTTTAACTGGGACTTCATCAATTCCTGAGCTTGATTTGTTCTTTAATTTTTTAAATATTTCTACAATCTCTTCTACTGTAAAGGGCCTCAGGTAAAGAGATGTATTAGTTTCTGTATTGCAAACAAATTCTAAGCTGTTGAAATTTTTCATCATGTTTGGTATCAAATGAACCAGGAATTCATTATATTCATTCGCAGTTTCCTCTGGCGACTTAGAAGTTGGATATGTGGTATTTTTGCATCCGTTTTTACCCTGAATTTCATTGCAAATTTTCCACATGGCTTTAGTTTTATTATCCGAGACTGTTATTTCATTTTTGTAGTATCGTTTTCTAGAGTCAATGGGTAGCTTGTCATATTTTTTATTCTCAATTTTATAGACCGATTTGAATTCTTTATTATATTTACTCAGCGTGAAAAGTAAATCCAAATCATGTTTCATCTGAATCACTTCGGGAGTTCCGTAAATGCTCTTCTGATTTTTTGGACTACTTTGTGCAATATATTTCAAAGGAAAATATTTATTGAATATGTTCATGAAATCATCAGAGAAACTTTTCCATTGGCGGTTGACATCGATTTTCTCTATTCTATATACATTTCTCCAGTCTAGTTCTTGTAATTCTTGTAAGAATTCACTACAAGCATGTTCGGGAAATATACGCATTCGTTTAATAAAATTAGAAGATTTGGTGTCAAGTTTAAATGAAATTTTTTGGGCACTATGATCGGACATATGATAGAATGAAACGTAACTTCTTATTGGGCGGCTTAAATTAGAAAAAATGTTGTCAATACAGCTCTTTGATTCACCCACGATTCTTGTGTCTTCTGTGATGTGCCTAACTAGAGAAAAAACGAGTTAAGGAGTGATACAAGTTCTGTTTTATATTTGTTTTCCCTTTTCAGTTCAATATTGAAATCCCTCCCAGAATTATGATTTTCTTTTCTGAGTGAATCTTCAGAAGCAACTTCTCTAATTCGCTTAAAAATGTATCCCTATTTCCACCGGAGGGCCTGTACAATGAGATCATTAGAAAAGTCTTAGAGTCATAAATACATTCTACCACAGTATATTCGATTTCACCTTCTACTGATTGTTCACTTATATCCGATCTATGTTTGAATGTCATACCTGAGCGTACATATATTGCTGCTCCACCATGTTCCATGTTTTTCCTACACCAGCAACCTGCTAATTCGAAATTTTTGATAGGGAGTAGTTTTAGCTGCTCTAGAGTTTTCCAATGTTCGAAATCAACAGAAATCTACAATCTTCTTCAGTGTGTAAAAATGCTTGAATTCTATCGATCACATTTCCCAGAGATTGTACGTTTCGATGTATTATGCTTATTGAATTTGATGTATTCTTGTGCTTCGACGTTATTTTATTTCTTGGCGAGTTAATAAATTTTTGTTTATTCGATGAACACGTTCCTGAAATATTGTTGAAGACATTCCAGGCTGCAACAAAACAGCTACCAAAATTTCCTCGTATTTGTATCAGAAATCGTGAAGATAGAAAATTTTTAAAAAATTCCCAAATAAAATTTTTAATCCTCACTATCTCATAAGATATTTTTCGGATTTCAATAAAAATTCGTGAATATATTGAGGTGATCGATATCTTACTTATCCTCAAATTTCATTATCGTAGCTCTTCTCCATCTAAAGATATAATTTTTTTTTAATTTACTCAAGAGAAAACAGAAATGACATACGTCCCGATGATTTTCTTTGAACGATGGCCATCACAGATCGATATTCGATCGACATATGCCGGACTCATTAATCAGTGTCAGTTGGCGTAATATTAATCAAAATTTTTCATAACGGGAAATCATAGAGATAGAATTCAATCTCGGTGGCTGAAATAATATACGTTGTCAAAATTCAGAAAAGCACTGACATAAGTTTTTAGGAAAAGGGAATTATAGCTTCGAACAAAACTTGGGGAAAATTATGAGTAGTTATTTTTAATTTGAGATATTGGTTTGTTCATTCATTAGGCGTTCATATTTGCATCACGTTGTTCCATAGTACGGGAAAAGACTATTATTCACGCGATCAGAGTGCTTACAGATTTGTTATGGTTTGAATATTTACTCGCAAGTAGCTCAACAAGAGCGCCAAAGCAATCTGACCTCACGTCAGTGCTTTCTAAATTTTTGATAATTACAATCAATTTATTGCTTCCCCAACCGAGCTCATTCGGTTTTGAATGAGTCGTGAGCCTGATCACACAATTCCCAAAAATGGAAAAAACGAACTCAAAGTCGAACAAGTCACTCGTTTATAAATACATAAAATACAAATACATAAAACAGCTTGTCTGGTACCGGAATTATACAATAGATAATTATTCACAAAATACAAATTTGATGGAATCAATATTAAAAAAAAAAAATTATATATGCAAATAAATCGAAGTGTTTCCTTATTTTAGGGTTTTCATTCACTCAAGGTAAGTAAAGAGAAATCAAAAACACAGATTTAAGGAAATATCAATTCGACACATACTATCGGTTGAAATCGCAACGAGAGAAAGAAAGCAAATATAAATCCATGTGTTTGTTGTACGCTACACTATAGGGTTGAAGTTCATCACAATTCTGACCGATCCATACATAGAAATGGTTATATTCCAAATTTTGATACCGTAAGTTTTATTAAGAGGACAAACTCATAAGGTGAACTCATAACGATTCTCCATGGATGAAATTAATGCCCAAATGATGATAGCCGTGAAAATTTACTGCGAAATAATACCCCCAGTCAACAGAGTAATTTTGTTCCCCTGTATACGTGTGTATAGTTAGTTATCTACCCACCCTCCGTAGCCAATCCCTGTTCCCATGTTATTACAGTCATAAATGTTTTATGTTTCATGCGGAACCCCAAAGCGAAAACTTCTACAGAATGACAGGGTTGGATCAGATACATTTTTGCTTTACGGGGTAATTTAAGAAAAGTGTTCGTCGTAGGTATATTCCGAGAAGAATTAATAAAAGAACTCCCTGAGTTTCAACAGTTCAATGTAATGATTACAATCTTGACAAACTTTGAACAACAACAAGCTTTAAAACTCCAAAATATCATCAATTTGAAAATGTGAAAAACCCGAAGACATCTGATGAATCAACTACCACGTTTTATAGATTCGGCTATCAGAATATGTTCTTTCAATTTTGACACATCAAGTGACACATTTCATAACAGTTTCTGTAACTAGTTGCAAGGAGTGATAGACCTATTATATGTATTGATACTAAAATAAAAGTTGAGACTAAGTCTACAGGGAGTTTCATCCTTAACGGAACAAACTCATGTATAGAGGACATCGGGAGAAATATTTCTGGCTTATGACGTACCCTGTTTTTTCAAAAATAAGGGATATACAGCGAAAAAAAATTTCCAGTAAAAATCCAACACTATCTCCATTTTAACCCTCCAAATGCCGCATTTTGTTACTTAAATAACCAAAAAATAATTGAACTGACAGGACAATGGCTCTACTATACGAAATTTGTTTATCGCAATTATCCAGATGCTGGAAAAAATTGATCCCAAAACAGCTTTTCACATAACTGTGTTGGGAATTGATTTTAAATTTATAACTCCAGACAAGGAAATGTCGATTTGTACTTATTTAAGAATGCTTCTATTCGCTACCTAGTAACGGAGATTCACCGAATTGCCAAATAGTGTTCTAATTTATAATAATAATTTAACCTTCTGTTCGAAATGAATTTGAACGAGAAAACATTAGGGAGCAAAGTCCCCACATAGGAAAACGTGAACCTGGATCAGCTAATTGAATAATTTCAAAATATACATGACGTCGAATTCTTCATTCTCAGAAGCAATTCAATATTGAATTAACGCCTCAAAGAAAAAAGACTTAAAAAGAAATTGAAGAACTCTGAGTGAAATATATTTATAATTCATCTTCAAATATATTTCCATTTTTCTGTGAGCAACTTCACACTGTTTTCGCTATTGTATTAATCAATCCTGAATTTCCTCAGTAGCTGAATCAATTTGTTGAATCCGTTCAATACTTGAATTTACCAACTCTCTCTTGTCGTAGCCGAGGCTTATACTCCCATATACATCTCACTTTGTGTGGGCGGGCCAACCGTCATGTTGCTACCAAATTTCTTGACCCAAAGGAATATATTTCATAAGTTTCGGCAAAGTATCTAAGATCCGATGATAAATATGTCCTTCTTACCAGCCCAAACAATAACTGAAACCCCTTCTGGTTATGCCTTTGTATTGTAGCATGCGGATTCTCCCATTGCCTTATAATATTATTCTTACCACTAAAAAATCCGCCTCTGTGAAACGTAGCTTCATCTATAATATAAAAATGAATCGCAAAATGTGTTGGTAAGCGCATAACTCAACAAAGCCTGGACTAATTTGGCCAAATGTTCGTTGAAATTCAAGGATGGTTTTTACGGCGAGAAAATAAATTATTGCTGGAAAAACCCTAAAAATAGCCCTTTTCTTTTTCCCATACAAATGATTCGTAACTAGAACGTATGGGAAATCCAAATATACAAATCAGTGAAAAAATTTACAATGAAGAATTGATTTCAATTTAGGGCATGTGCTTGATAATGTCAAACAAAACTATTAATTCAATTAGGCCTGACCGCGCCCAATCGTCCAATGCATGACGCTTTCAAACAAGAGTTACATCGAGAAAAACTGTATGATCTCAACGCTTTGAAAGAATTAATTCAAACAAATACTCCACTGTTAAATGAACAACAGAAGTATGTATTTGAAACTCTTATGAAAGAAACAGATGATGAAACTGGAGGGATTTACTTCTTAGATGCACCTGGTGGTACAGGAAAAAATTTTTTGATTTCATTAATATTAGCAACAATTCGCTCACAAAATGAAATTGCACTTGCAATCGCTTCATCGGGAATCGCAGACACTTTGCTTGAAGGTGGTCGAACAGCCCATTCAGCACTAAAATTTCCATTAAATATGCAAAGCAATGAAACTCCATCCTGCAACGTTTCGAAGAACTCTGCAATGGCAAAGGTTTTGCAGCAATGTAAATTGATTGTTTGGGATGAATGCACGATGGCACATAAAAAATCTTTAGAGGCTTTAGACAGAACCTTAAAAGATAAGAGCAATATTAACCGATTTGGTGGTGCAATGATTTTATTAGCAGGAGATTTTCGTCAAACATTGCCAGTGATTCTACGATCAACGCCAGCTGATGAACTCAATGCATGACTAAAGTCCTCCAATTTGTGGAAACATGTCAAAGTACTTCATTTAAGCAAGAATATGCGTGTCGAGTAGCAAAATGACCAATCAGGAAACATATTCTCTAAACAACTCATTAACATTGGTAATGGCAAATTTCCTATAGACATGTTGACTGGCTGCATTAACTTTCCTCAAAGTTTTTGTCAATTAACTCGATCAAAAGATGAACTTATTCAGAAGGTGTTTCCAGATCTTCTTAAAATTACAGAAACCATGATTGGTTGAGCGAACGAGCTATACTGGCTGCAAAAAACATAGATGTAAATGAATTAAATTTCAAAATTCAAGAACAAATTACAGGCGAATTGAGGATATATAAATCAGTTGATTCGGCTACTAATCAAGATGATGTAGTCAAATATCCACCGGAATTTTTAAACTCGCTGGATTTGCCAGGATTGCCACCTCACAATCTTCAATTAAAGGTTGGATCGGTGGTTATAATGTTGCGAAATATCAACCAACCGCGTCTTTGCAACGGTACACGGTTAGCGATAAAAAAATGACTAAACAATGTGATAGAAGCAACTATACTCAAAGGAAAGTATAAAGGAGGAGATGTTCTCATACCGCGCATCCCAATGATTCCGGCTGATGTGCCATTTGAGTTTAAACGACTACAGTTTCCAGTGCAGCTTGCTTTTGCTATGACTATAAACAAGTCCCAGGGGCAATCATTAAGTGTTTGTGGTACTAATCTAGAAAACCCATGTTTCTCACATGGTCAATTGTATGTTGCCTGTTCCCGTGTTGGAAAACCATCAGATTAGTCTATCTATGCGCCAGGTAATCAAACAAAAAACATCGTATACCACAAAACACTATAATGATAATAATAATAATTATGATTTTCATGATTAACAATAGAGCGATTACTTACTTTTAAATCCTTATATATGTTTCATTAAATTATTTTTTATTCACAACGCCCTATCACCAGGGTGACGGTTCTGTTCAGGAGAATTTTTTAAAATACGTAGGCACAAAAACTGCCACATTACAAATCTTTTTGACAGGACGAAGTCTGTCGGGTCAGCTAGTTTGTGAATAAAACTTAAGAGATTTCTATCAGCCGGTTTTCTTTTAAGATTAAATCGACAAACTTGTTTTCTTACAATTACCCCCTTTCAAAATTCGAGTTATTTGGTAAGGATACTTACGGTATTGTTTCGTTCCAAAATTCTCCATACAAATGCTCAGTTCTAAGCCACTCTGAGACGATTTGATAATGTTTTAGTAGATAGATAGATATGAGTTTATTAAACATAATATATTATATAATATGTAATATGCAGTAAACTCTAAGAAAAATCTGTGAGCTATTATTATATAACTGTTTACAGTTGTGAAAAATAAATTTGATTCTAACAGCAGCTGAATTGTCATCAACATCGAAATTTGCCGATTTTTAAATTAAATCAATCCTCCTTTTTTTTTCTTTGTCACATTTGGTTTTTTCTCACTCCTTATCAGATATCTTGTCTCAATCGGGTCTCTCTTTGTCGCAGTTTTGGGTTTAGTCTTGTATAGTTCGGGAATTTTTGTCATCATCCACTATTTGCTCCTCAACTCTTTCATGAAGAGTTAATTATTTTGTGTGCCCAAGATCTATCTTCTGTAATCAACCAGTTTTTTAATTCTCTCTTAAATTTTTTTTATTATTTATTTTTTTTATTCTGTTGGGTACATTTGGGTAGAGTATTGGGGCCAGATATGTGCAGCTTCGCTGTCCTATTCTTTTTTGGGTCGTCGGTGTTCTATAGTTGTCTTTCTTTGTTCGTGTTGAGAAATGATTTTCTTTCATTTGCAGAGGTATTTTTTTCTGTTGAATGTTTATGATTATCTTATTCGCGAAAATTTGTCTGATATCCTATGTTTTCGATATTTCATAAATCTCTAGACTAGAAAATGTGAAATTTTTTCCGTACATTATTTTTAAGATGTATTTCTATACAGGGTGTTCGGCACATGGACCGTCAAATTTTTTTGGGAGTTGGTAGGGTCATTTGCTGCCTTTTCAGTCTTGGAACCTGGGTCCTCAGTATTACGGTTACGGAGGTATGATTTTTTCATTAGGTTTTTCTAAATTACCGAAATGTACCCTTCGAAGCCCCATAACTTTTTTTGCGTGTGCTTTTACATGAATTTTTTTTATTGTATTAAGTCTACATGAGTGTGTGTTTAAAAAACAACGTATTTATTGTTACAGATAACACCACAAAATTAACACGTGGGCCTTTTATTAAAAAAAAATTATGAAAGTATTAAAACATCTCCACTCCTATTGAAATTTAAAAAAAAGTTACAGCTATTACAAACTTAGTTTTATTTTAAAATGTTCTTTGGTTTATAACGTTGCTAACCATATGCTATTTACGTAAGTCAATAAAAAAAACAATACTGCAAATAAGGTTTTAGTCAGAAGAGTAAAGAAAGTCGCACCTAAATAAAAGTACGGATCTCGACACAACACAGCGAGCAAGGAAATTTTACCTGCCCGTTTTGAACGCGTGTGAATTATTATTACTATTTCTGTCCTTAGGTTGGATTGGGTTAGTCGCCGCTGACTTGACCCTACCGTCATTCGAGATTTAGCTGTCTCTGCTGTTGGAAGTGTCTGTGCCGCGTTGTTCAGTTTTTTAAATTTGTATTTTTTTGTTTTTGTTACTTTTATCGACTTTTTGCTACTGTTGTTTCAATTTTGGTTGTTGATATGCCTAATTTCACCAACGCTGAGTATGCTGATATGGTGATGGCATATGGCAAGGCCGATGGTGTTCCTCGTGCATCTCAAAGGATTTATCAAGCCAAATTTCCTGATCGAAGATTACCCCACCACGAAACATTCTCGACGACTTATCGACGATTAAGACAGACTGGAAACTCAAAGAGCAACTACACGAATGCTTGTAGTTGGATCTCCTTCAAAGGCTTGAAGTATTTGAACGTCAACTGCTACATGGTGTTGCCCCACATTGACCCGAGGCTCTTGAAAATTTAAGTTTCTTAGATAAGTACAAATTGATATTACGTAGCCTACATATTGATAACCCACAGTTCGATTTTCAACAGAGTTCGATTAAAACTGTTTTGTGATTAATTTTTTCTAGCATCTGGAATATTTTAAGAGCCAAATTTCATAATTCAGAGACCCATAGTCCGGTCAGTTCAATTAGTAGTAGTCTAAATACGCTATTTGAATGGTTCTAGAGAGAAACATTTGAATATACTTCAATTCTGTTTTTGGATTCGTGTTCGATATAAGAGCAGTATAACCGTGAAAAATTTCACTAATTTTCAGTAAATTTTTTTTCGGTTCAGGCATATGAAAAAAATGTCTTAATTTTGTGAAAAATTTCTTGTTCAGCAACTCCCATTTTGTATTTTGTTTCTTTATGTGAAATCTTAGATGCGGAAATTTCATGGTCCAAGGTGCGTATCGAGGAATTCTATTTAAGATGTGGTTATTTATCTAGCTTTTTATGTTGACAATAGTGAAATAGAGTTCCTTCATTCTGGCTCTGGTCTCATATTTTTTGGTCAGGAGAAAACCCTTTGTATCTTTTCTTCTTGGTATGCCATAAGTTTTCTTTACTGCAGTTGAGCTAGTAAGTTGGATCCAGAATTCATTGCGCTCCAGAAGTCCGGCATTTTTCATTGACATATATATTTTACATGTCTCTCAACTGCTTTGATGAAGACTCTATTTCCACCTCACCAATCCGGTCGTATTTGATCATGGGTTATGCCTTAGGTGATTTCAAACAAGAAAAATTATTTGAGTGCTCAAAACCCGACTAACAGGAAGAATAAATATTGAACAGAATTCCGAAGACTTACCGTTCCTGTAATGCGAGCTGTTCACGATTGACGCAGGATGTCCCAGCGAATGTCGATAACAAGAGAATGTCATTGAATTGGCAGCCATGATTTGTAGAAAGTAGAAATTTTGCGAGTCCCACTGTTTCAACCCCCCTTAAGACATCTTTCAAGTTACAACTCGATCCCATGGATGTTCTAGGGGTTATCGACAAAACAAAATTCCAGATGCTCATAATGGCCGAAGTTTTAGGCAAGACCGCGAAATTCGGATCATTGATCTATTTTCTGAATATGAAAACTCAGGCTCATGTCTATCAAACTATATACTCACCAGACCATACGAACATATTAAAATTTGAGCAGGGATTCGACATTAGGAAGTCGAACCCAATCGTTTGAAACCATTATCGTTTCGATATTCGAATAGTACAGAAATTTCGGCACTTTGATAGCATAGAATGAATTGATGACTCATTTATTTTGTGAAAATCCATCTTGAATATTAAAAGAAAACAATTATTTTTGTCTAATTTTCACTTTATTAATACTATTACACGACCGGTTTCGGTTGTTAAACCATCTTCTGGTGTTAGGTACAGACTGAAATATTTCGTGGGTTCAAATCTATGGGATGTTCAAAAGTGGTGAATGGTTTATTTCTATTTGGGTGTTAAGTGTTAAGTGATGAATCCACGACCTCCAGAAATGTATGGTTTAATAAAACTCCACAAAAAAGACAATCCCGTTGGACCAGTAGTTTCCTATAGGTATTAATACACCTACAGGTAAACTATCAAAATTCTTTTCTAATAAATTCAAAAATCTATCGAAATTTTCACCAGAATATAGTTTAAAAAGTTCCAAAGATTTAATTGACAAATTATCTAAAAGAAACAGCACAGAAAATATGAAATTAATATCTTTTGATGTAGAAAATATGTACACTAGCATTCCAGCAAAAGAATGTTTACCCCTAGTTGGCGAGTCACTTCGTAAAAATAAAGTTAACCCCCTCTTCTCTTCTCTTCTTCTTCTTTCAATATGGAGGGCCATATTAGTAGGCTAATGCCTGTTCATTGCCAACATATCCTCCCCGGAAGATGATGTCCAGCATTCTCGCCACCGTTTTGGTGGTCTTCCCTGTGATCTTTTTCCTACTGGGTTATTCGTTTTTGCTTTCTTAACGAGTCTACCGTCTTCCATTCTTTTGATATGTTTGTTCCAGAATCTTCGTCTCTGTCTCACCCATCTTCCTATGTCCTGTATTCCGGATTATTTTCTGATGTCTTCGTTCCGTGCTCTGTCGTATAGAGTTTTGCCTTGTATGTTTCTCAATGTTTTCATTTCGACCGTTCTCATCATTTGCAATGTTCTATTTGTGTCTGGTCTTGTTTCTGCCGCGTATGTTATGATGGGTCTTATAACCGTTTTATATATTTTGACTTTGCTTTCCGTGTTGAGGTATTTGTTCTTCCAAACAATGTCTTTCAGGCAACCTGAGACTCGAGCCGCTTTCATTGTTTGCTCTCTTACGTCGTCATAAAGATTCCCATGGCTAGTTATTTCCGTGCCCAGATATTTGAAGTGATTTACATGTTCAACGACCTTAGAATCGATTTCCAACTTGCATCTTATTGGCTCTTTAGATATTACCAGGCACTTGGTCTTCTCGGTATTGATGAGCATATTCAATTCTTTTGCCGTGGTGTTAAAGGAATGTAGCAGTCTTTGGAGATTATCCTCAGAGTCGGCAATAATAATAATAATAATAATAATAATAGCTCTTTATTCTCGATCACATCCATACACATATAAATATAATAATATGAAGATGAAATAGAATAGTGTCAGAAATAAGAATTACATGATATAATCATCTAAACTGTATGGTTCTAGCTCAATAAGATATTCGAATAATTTTCTTTTGAAACATTTCATATTTTTTATAGTTTTTATATTTTTTGGAAGCATGATATATATTTTGAGACATCTATATTCCGTCTGCTTTTGAGAGATTGTTAAATTATGTTTGGGATAAATGTAGTCGTCATTCCTGGTATCATAAAAGGTTTTTTTGTTTTCATATTTTTCAAATAGATGTTCATTGGTCCTAGTGAAGAGAACACATTCCTGAATGTAAAGGGCATATATTGTCAATAATTTATTTTTCTTGAAGATACTTCTGCAGGATTCATTATACTTCATGTTGTTGAGTATTCTTATTGCCTTTTTCTGTAAAATGAACAATGGTTTTATGTTTCCTGCTCCATAAAATATTATTCCAAATCTCAGCTTTGACTCCACTATCCCATGATAAACCATTTTTAAGTAATTACTGTGGATATATCGACTTATTACTCTCAGACCATAAATCGATTGTGCAATTTTCTCATTTAGAGTGTTTATGTGTTCCTTCCAATTGAGGTTTTTGTCTATGTGGATGCCCAAAAATTTTGTTGTTTCTTGTATCTGGTATATTTCCTGACTCAAATTGATTGTTAAATCTTCCTCAATTTTTGTTTGTGTTGGTGTGAAAAGTATGAATTTTGTTTTTTCTTTGTTGAGTATTAAATTATTATTTTTGAACCATTCATCAGTTTTATTTAGGGTGATTTCAGTTAGTATTTCCAACATTGAGAATAGTTTTTCAACTAGAAGTAAATTTGTGTCATCGGCATAATTAACTGTGTTTACTCTTTTTTGGTACATAGTTCCATATCTGGTTCGTAGTCATTGATGTATATCAGGAAGAACAAGGGCCCAGTAAAACTTCCTTGTGGTACGCCTAACAGTAATTCCTCTAAATTTGATCTCACAGTTTCCTCATTGATTTCCATTTCCACCATTTGTTTTCTGTTCAAAAAATATGACTTAACCCATTCCAGTGATGGGCCCCTAATTCCATAACTTTCTAATTTTTGAAAGAGTTTATTTTTATCTAAACAATCATAAGCTTTGGTTAAGTCAAGAAAAATTCCATGGATAACTCTTTGTTTTCAAAAGATTCTACTACTTTATTAATGAAATCATAAATTGCTGTTTTAATTGATTTTCCTTTGATGTACCCATGTTGGTTGCTTCTTAATATTTTATTCATTAGTAAAAATTCCATTATTTGTCGGCAGTAGGCCATCTCTATAATCTTGGAAAAGCTCGGTAGAATACTTATTGGCCTATAGTTGTTGTAGTTATTGATATCACCTTTTTATGAATTGGTTTTACGATGGCTATCTTGAGTTTGTCTGGGAAGATTCCATACTTAATGGAGTTGTTAATGATGTATGTCACTTGAGCAGTTATTTCTTCAGATGTTTGTTTTATAATATGGTTAGAGACTTCATCATACCCGCTTGAATGTTTATTTTTAGTAACTTTATGATCTCTTGTGTTTCAGATTGGGTGATCTTTTTCAAGCGCATAGATTTATCTACTTCTTGGAAATTGTTAACTTTTCCTGCCTCTTGAATATTCTTCGTTAAGTTAGTTCCCGCTCTTATAAAGAAGTTGTTCATCTCATTTGTAATCTTCAATGGATCTCCAGTTAATTCAGTTTTCTTTGTGTTCCTATTTTTCAGTGAATTTATCAGGTTCCATACTGTCTTGCTCTTGTTGTCAGAATTTTTAATTAGAGTGTCATATTTTTCCTTTTTCTGTTTCAGAAGTAACCTATCGTATTCCATTTTTTTTCCCGATATGTCTCATTATATTTTTCGTCACAAGTACTTAGGACGAGTAATATATCTAGTGAGCTTTTGACCTCTCTAATTGTGGGATCAATTTTATCCGGTGTTTGTTTTTATTTCTTGATACTTTTTCAGTGGAAGAGCTTTGTTGAAATGTTGTAGGTATATGCTATGAAACATATTGAACTGGGCATTCACATCGTCATAAGGTATATCATAAATGTCTGTCCAATTTTGTTCTCTCAATAACTGTTTGAAATTTTTTATGTTTTTCTCCGAAAATATACGTTTAAAGGTCTTTCTTGGTTGTTTCTTTTCTATAAATATACTCATCTTCTGCGCTAAATGATCTGAAACATGTGTTTGTATAGTGCTGCTTTCATAGGGTTCCTCAATATTCGTAAAAATGTTGTCAATGCAGGTTGCTGTGGTGGATGTTATTCTTGTAGGTTGGTGAATAGTTTGTTGCATATTATAGGTTTTTAACAAGTTCACTAGTTCTAATTTTCTCTTTGAATTTTCCATTAGGTTAATATTGAAATCGCCAACTAGGGTGATTTTAACATTTTCATTAAACAATTTTTGTATTATTGGTTCTAACGCCTCGATCAATATATCTATATTGCCATCATTATAAATTGCAATACACACATATCTACTGCCATTTAGGTTATATTCTACTCCAACACACTCAAATTTTCTCTTCTCTGAAATTTTCTTCATGTCTTTTCTTTCTTTGACTTGCATACCATTTTCAGAATATATGGCTACTCCTCCATGCTCCTTTATATCTCTACAAAAAGAAGTTATTAGTGTAAAATTCTTGATTACATGATATTCCAATTGCTTCTCCGTTTTCCAGTGTTCTGTTAAGCACAGAATTTTGACATCATCATGTTTACTTAATGTTTCTTCTAATAGTTCCCAGCATTACCCAACGAGCATATGTTTTGGTGTAATATACTAAACTGTTCATAATTCTTGCCGATTTTTTCTTTTTGTATTTATTTTGCCTTATTGAGTGAAGGTATGCTATCAATTGCCATCAGTTTGTTAATGCTGTTTTTTTCTCTAAAAATGTTCCCTCTTCTGAAATCAAATCTTGAATATTTTATCCCTGTTGGCCAAAAATCATTTTTGTAAATATCCTCCTTCATTTTTAGAGGGACACTTACCAAAACACATTTATAGGTTAAATTTTCTTGGTTTTTTGTGTTCAGTTGTTTTACGCTTACTTCATTTTCTTCTAAATTACCTTTTTCTCTTACATAGTCTTTTATTACTTCAACCTGTACATTTGCTTTTATTTGGGATACAAATAGCCATAATTTCTTCTCTTGCTTGTCTGCTTTTATAGATTTAAATGTTGTATCTTCCAGTGGTCCTGTACCAACATTTGGTTTCTTATGCCTTCTTGATCTAACAGTAATGAATTCTTCCGATGTGGGTTTAGGCGAGAGTTCTTGTTCCATTTCATCTTTTTCCGTAGTTGGTTTTGAAATCAAAATAACTGGAATGTTGACATTTCTTTGAGTAATTTGTAGGTTACCTTTGTGTCTGTCATTTTTGGTTATAGGTGGTAGCTCAGATGTACCATTATCTTCTTTGGATGTTTCTGCAGTAGTTTGTTTCGTGTTATTATTATTATTATTGTGACTTGCTGTACTTTGTTTACAGTTGAGGATTCAGTTTTTTGCGTTGCTTTCGAATATGTTTTCATTTCGTATTTTCCATTATCTTCCAGGAGCTGTATTTTTTCTGATAAAAGGATATTGTTTTGCATCAGGATTTGGTTCTTTTCGGTTATTTCCTTGATCAATTGTTTTAGATAGTTGTTTTCCAATTCCAGCATTTTATTCTGAACAATTGCATCTTTGAATTCTGTTGAACTTTCATGATTTTCTAACCTCTCATGTTTACATATAGTATTTTCCAAATTGCTTGCTCGTATAAGACATGATTTGTGGAAATTATTATAACACTTTCCACACTTCACATAATCTATCACTTTTTTAGCACAATACGAACATTTAACATCGTTAAATTCCCCGTCTTTCTGGGAGTTCGCATCCGTGTCACTTTCATTCGACGCCATCTTTCGATCCAATAAGGACAGCAACGTCGGCATAACAGACGGCATGGAAGAAAGTGTTTCCCATTTTGAATCCAGCTGTTCTTGGCAGGTTCTCTATTATTTTATCCATTATCAAATTGAATATGAACGGGCTGAGTGAATCGCCCTGTCTAATTCCAGTATTTACGTGTATATACTCTGTTGTCATATGTCCTACTCTGATTTTTGTTCTACACTGGGTGTTAATGTCGTATATTAGGTTAATTAGCCTGTGATCTATACCTTTTGCTCTCATTATCTCTGTAACATCCTTTAGGCGCACTCTGTCAAAAGCCTTGGTCATATCGACAAAACACACATACGCAGGTTTATTGAATTCAAGAGATTTTTCCGAGATTTGTTTGACAATAAATATTGCGTCAATACTTGATCTGTTTTTTCGAAAACCTTGTTGTTCTTCTCGTATGTTTATGGTCTTGCTGATTTCTTCCAGTATAGTTTTTGTGAATGCTTTGAAAGTACTATCTAGCAGTGTGATTCCTCTATAGTTTTCGGGGTTTGTTTTCTGACCTTTTTTAAAAATAGGTATTGTTATGCTGTCTTTCCAATCGTCCGGTACTTTTTGTTCTTTTAGGATTTTTCCAAATAGGGTTGAAATTTCATTCTGTAACTTCTTCCCACCGTATTTGAGCATCTCGTTGGTGATCTCATCTGGTCCTGGACTTTTTTTAAGATATTTTAGGATAGTTTCTATATTGTCATTTGTTAGAGCGGTGTCGTTATTCTCCTCATATTCACTTTGTATCGGCTCCCTGTCTTCCTCTTCTTCGTACAGATTCTTGAAATATGTTTCCCACTGCTCTAAGGTGATTTTATTGGTTTGCACAATTACTTTAAATTCGAATCTAAATTATATTTTCAAAATTCAGGTTTACCGATGGGATCACCTTTGAGCCAATTATTGCCAGATCTATTCATAAATCACCTTGAAAATGAATTCATAACAACAAATGACCTATCAAAAAAAACACGTCATTTTCTGGTTCCGGTATGTTGATGATATTATAGTAGGATTCAACGGAACAAATAGACTAATAAAAATGTTTCTTGACTTCCTCAATTCAATTCACCCTAAAATGAAATTCACACTGGAAATTGAATGCAACAAAGCGATTAACTTACTAGATTTGACCATAAGTAGAGATAGAAACACATTTGACTTTAACATCTACCGAAGAGTCACAAACTCAAAAGCCATAATACCATATGATTCCTTCAGTCCTGATAATCATAAACTGGCAGCTCTGAAATCTATGATCAACAGAGCATTCAACATATCTTTATCGAACGCTAACTTACAATCTGGTATTGATAAAATCGAAGAAATTGCAACTTATAATAATTTTCCGAGAATCCTAGTAAACAAACTAATTGAAAACAAAAGAAAACTGAAAACCATTAATATGCTTTACACTACCACAAAAAAACCTACTAATAAATTCATGCACATCACTTATTTTGGAGAATTATCAATCCAAATCCAAAACTATTTTTCTAAACTTGATTTCAAAGAACATTTTCAGGACGTCCAAACCTAGGTAAAATATTATATAACTCAAAATCCAAACTTAAAACGAGAAAACTTCAGGTGTTTATAAAATCTGTTGTAAAAATTGCAACGCTGCATTTGTAGGTCAAACCGGCAGAAATTTTGAGACAAGATTAAAAGAACATATATGATATATATGGACCTCTCCCGAGCCTTCGATCGTGTTCCTTTTCGCCGTTTGCTGTTCAAGCTTGAACATCTTGGTGTGAGAGGTAGGGTTTTGGGCTGGCTGCGTTCGTTCATTGTTGGTAGGTATTTCTCAGTAAGAGTTGGCGACTCATTATCTGACTTCAAACCCGTTATCAGTGGAGTACCGCAAGGTTCTGTTTTGGGTCCGATCCTATTTTTGGCGTACGTATCAGATCTGCCTGGTTTATTCTCGTCCCACTCATCCCAATATGCTGATGACATCAAGCTCTTCAATGATGCTCGCTTGCCTAATATTCTTCAGTGTGACCTGAATCGGTTTAGCCAATGGTGCCGTCAGTGGCTTCTTCCCGTAAACGTAGAAAAGTGTAGAGTTGTTCACCTTGGGAGTCACAATCCGCGTAACCAGTATATGATCGAAGGCAAATGTTTGGTCTCCGCTGCACAGCACGTCGACCTCGGGCTGGTGATAACTGAGGATCTGTCTTGGTCAGCACATGTGAGCAATATAACCGCCAAATGCCGGAAGATTTTGTACTTGATGCGGAAAGTTTTTCCTAGATGCTCGATCGAGACATGCCGGCAGCTTTACATCACCTATGTTCGACCAATTCTGGAATTTGCTGGCCCTGCATGGTACCCTAGCCTGATCGCAGATCAACAACGTTTGGAGGAAGTGCAGCGTTCTGCAACGAGGATTTCGTTCGGGGTGGTTCGCCCTTCATATGAAGACAGACTAAAAATGTTTGAACTGGACTTGTTTAGTGATCGTAGGATGCGTGGCGATCTAATAGTGACGTTTCGTATACTGCGCGGTTTCATTGGTGGCAATCTGGGCAGCATTTTCGAGTTGAATAAAAATCATTTTCGTGGCCACCAATATAAACTTTACCATGAGGTTATTCCGTGCTCGTGCGATACAGTTTTTCCTGCCGAATCGCATGTTTGCGAAATGGAACTCTCTTCCTGTCAGTGTAGTTTGTGCCGACAGTGTAAACTCTTTCTAAAACAGATTGGACGCATTGACAATTGTGTGATATTTTTTCCTTGTGGCAATACTCTTTTTTTTTCTTTGTTAATTCTGAAGCGCCACTTAATTTTCAATTTTTGTTCGAGATTTATAGGCAACAGCCTCTTCTCTGTATCCTTTGTAATAATAATAATAATGAAACATCTGAAATCAGGTAAACAGTCCGCAGTTTATGATCATATCGTAACTGAAGAACATCATATGGATATCGTAAATTTTAAAATCCTTCACAAATGCGAGAAAGGCCTGAAATTAAATTTGCTGGAAGCGATGGAAATAACAAATCTGTTCAATATTCCCAATGTGTCCTCACTTAACACCCAAATAGAAATAAACCATTCACCACTTTTGAACATCCCATAGATTTAACCCCACGAAATATTTCAGTCTGTACCTAGCACCAGAAGATGGCTTAACAACCGAAACCGGTCGTGTAATAGTATTAATAAAGTGAAAATTAGACAAAAATAATTGTTTTCTTTCAATATACAATGATAGCAAGCTCTTGTACTAGTTTTCTAAACTAGGCTAGACTAGGTCAATACAAATATTGCGAGAATAAAGAATGTAGGGAAACATGAGAGATATTTTCATTCAAAATAACTCAAAAGCTCAGTAATATATTCTGATAGTTTGAAAAGGCTAAAGAGATGTAATCAAAAATAGCCACAAAATAACTACCATTTTTATCTTTCAAATACACCCTTGAACTCCTATACACACATACATCAAAGCTTCAGCAAGATAAGTAATTTCTTAACTGGTAATGATATTACTTCCAGTCGGAGGTAGCTTGAGGTGGAGGGATGAGTGGAAATACTTTTTCGTTTCCGTATTCATTATATTTCCAATTACACTAATTCCTGCACATCCCCAGCAGAATGAAACTGTTTTCTGCCCCTTCGCAATTCCAATCTTTATGACTGATGAAAAACGTGAGACGTTAAGTTTGCGCGTTCGACCGTCTTCACATTTCGAGACGGCAAAAAAAAAATCTAATTTGCCGCTGTCGCCAAGTGGTTTTTCTTTCTTTTTTCTTGTATGTCCAAGAAGAAACTGTACAAAATAGAATTCGGTAGAATGAAGCTGAAGCATCACTGAAGTGATGCTGTTTGTTATTTCATTTCAGTTCATTAATAACAATATACAGGGTGGCCATTTGAAAACGAACAGCCTTGAACAATGATGGTTCCATCAAGTGGAAAAACGTTTCAGAAAGATTAGCTGAGCATGAAGTATCACCAATACACAAATATTGTTTTATTAAATGGAAAACCCGTCTGCAGCAAATGAAATCGCGTCCGGGTATCGATTGCGACATAGAGCGACAGATTCACTCTGATAAAGAGAAGTGAAGACATATTCTACATGTAGTTATGGACGCTGTCATGTATCTTGCCTCCAACTGTCTCTCTTTTAGTGGTTCCAAAGAATCTCAAATTAATTTCACAAATTAATTTCTTCAACCAAGTCGGGGCAATTTTCTAAATTTGATGAATCTACTCTCTAAATATGACCCTACTCTGAAGTGCCATTTAGATCACCTAAAATAAAGGCGAACATCTTATCTTTCCAAAATTATTCAAAATTAAATTATCGACTTAATGGCTACCAAAGTTCGTACTAACATCATTAATGAGATCAAGTAGGTCATCTATTTCACTATTATGTTTGACTGCACCCCAGATGTATCTCACACAGAACAAATGAGCCAGGTTTCACGGTATTTGAAGAGAACGGAGTCTGGATATGAGATAAAGGAAAGTTTTGTTGACTTTCTAGAAGTTGACGAAAAGACTGGAGAATACATATCCCAGCGAATTCTAGATAAACTGCAAGCTGATGATTTAAGATGGTAGGCGAAACATAAAAGTGTTAATGCCTTGCTCAATAATCTACCGGGAATTGTGAAGGGTATGGAAGAAATCAAAGATTCCTCACAAGCAGAATCAAAGTATGAAGCTGGTTATTTGCTTCATGCTGTGGTAGATTTCAGATTCGTCCTGAACATAACAATTTGGAATAATATTTTGCGAGAGATCAATAGGGTCAACGTGAAAATTCAGAAAGGGGACTTGATTACTTCACGTTCATTAACGTTGATGCAAGGTCTTATAAAGATCTTGCAAGGAATGAGAGAAAAACCTATTGGGAACTGGATCTCGGAAGCTAAACTTCTTTCAGAAAAATTGGATGTGGAGCCAGTTCTTGTAAATTAACGTGTTTCCAAGAAGAAAAAGCAGATCGATGAAATGTGCGAGGATGAGTCAAGAACGCAAGATCAAGTTAGTTTATTCTCGAAGCAAATTAAAGTTGTTTTCGACAGATTCTTTTTAGAAATCAGAAGAAAAAGAAGAAAAAGATTAGAAAGCACAGAGACTCTGTATACGAATTGCGCATTTCTCATTGGTCATGCTCTTTTAAACATGCAAAAAGAGGATCTGCAGAAAAATGGGACCTTTTTAGCGCAAAAACATTCAAGAGACTTTAATGCAGTTTCTCTCAAGAACTAGCGATTTTCAAAGAGCTGGTTCCTGAAATTAGTGAAAGAACGACTTCATAAGACCTTCTACAAATTCTTTATAGGCAAGATCTACAAGAAGCTTTCCCTGGTATCAGTATAGCTTTAAGAATATACTGCCTAACCTACCACGTTTGCAAGCTGTGAACGCAGTTTCAGCAAATTGAAAATAATAAAAAATTATTTACGTTCCACAATGAGTCAGAAACGTTTCTCTGGACTCTCGATCCTAGCTATAGAAAACAAAACTACTTCCGAAACAGATTTCGAGGAGCTGATCATGAATTTTTGGCCTCGGCCAGAAAAAAACTTAGATCCGGGCCTGAAGTGATTACCTTCATCAATGAATAACCTACAGTTGGTAATCGATGTGATCAAAATAATTTCAATTAATATTGATTTTTTGATTTGTCTAGTGAACTAACTGGTTGACAATAAAAAATACCCAAACCATTACAATTACGGAAAACCTACAGAATAATATAATTCAATTGACATTTGGGAAAATAGATATCTCGATGGTCTAATAGTTTAATGAACTAGAACTAATGCGCAATATGAATTTCCTGAGTCTTTTCGTGGGCTTACTCAACGAAGATATAACTTCAGAATATATGCACTTTTTTTTTAGACCAGACGAATATCTTTGAAGTAATCGAATATTAAAAAAAAAATTGGCTTGTTGATGAATTATTGATTGGAAATTGTTTTCCACCTTTAAGGATATCCTGTTATACCACTATCAAGTCAAAGAAAAGAAAAATATGTTAATTAATCATTTAAATAAGTGGAAACATTTTTATCGACTATAAATTGATGGAAAATAATCACCAAACTTCAACAGTTTTATTTTGTTCCAGGTAGGAGTCTCTCAATGCATTTGATATCACAGAACAATTCTTTCTGGTAAGTTTATTCGTAAGAATTTTTCGAATGAACAACTTTCTGAATACCTTCATATAGTGTGAAAAAGGAAACTTTTACATAAACCTGGTTCAATCTTCAAGTTGGATAATCAAACAGGTATAACACAAAGCAAAATGGCACCTTGTAATTTTCAAATATTTCTATTTCCTTATATTTATGTTATTAACTCAAAACTACAGAGGGTGCGAATAAATTTTCACACAATTATTGTTACGGAATCGCGTAACTCGATTTAGTGGACTGTATAGAAAAAAAAAATGCTAATTCGGACCTTGGTATCTAACACTCACCTTTTTTCGACTGAAATGTTCTTCTTTCCAGGCCGACGTCAGATGTAGGTATCTTAGGGTAGCTACCCCTCGAAGTGTAGAAAATTCCACGTTCTTGAGCACTTGTACTCTTTTGAAATGTATTGTCTGCACAACTTAAGAAAGTGTCGAACGCACTTTGAAAACACTCGTAAATAAAGTTTAGATTCTTTTAAAAAATTATCCCTTAGGATGAGAATTGAAACCAATGAAAATAAAAGAAAATGTTGAGTTCTAATTGCCAAGAGTAGGCCACACTTGTTTCTTCAGAGTCTCGAAACACACATATATTTTTAACACATGTCACTCACGCGTTTCGAAGCGTTCGTGTCAGATACCAATCATATGCGCGCTAAAATCCACATAATGATCTGCAAAGTCTTCATTTACAGTATGGACCATCTTAATGAAATATAACTATAATATTACGGTAAAATTCTCAAATGAAAACATTTTTTTTTTAATGAATATATTTAATTGAAACCCAAACATTCCGCCCACCTAAAATAGAATTATTTTACGTAATCATGTCTGCTCCGGAAGAGGACACAATTTTACCACCGGTCTTTGCAGAATGCCGTTAGAAGTACGAACGGTAGCCACTCGTGGTATACCGTCTTTTCCCAAATGCACCTCGATCACACGAGCTGTACGCCAACGCCGAGGAGGAAGCTGATCCTCCTTTATTAGGACAAGTTTGCCCACAGATAAGTTGTTATTGTTTGGTATAAACCATTTGGTACGTTGTTGTAATGTGTTTAAGTATTCGAGATGCCACCTTTTCCAGAAATTTTGGTGTAACCGGGTGAGCAACTGCCATCTAGACAACCGATTGAGAGGCACGGTGGACAAATCAGGTTCAGGAAAAGCGGAGATTGGAGCAAGTGTGAGGAAATGTCCAGGAGTAAGAGTCGACAAGTCATTTGGATCAGCACTGAGAGGACAAAGTGGTCGAGAATTCAACACTGCTTCAATTTGAACCAGGACGGTATACATCTCTTCGAACGTAAGGATCTGATCACCAACGAGTTTGTAAAGATGTGATTTCACAGATTTGATACCAATCTCCCACAATCCTCCAAAATGAGGAGCTGACGGTGGATTGAAACTCCAATCTATCGTTTCCACTTCCACAGCTTGCTTCATATGGAAAAGAAGTTCCTTTGAGCACCTTTGAAATTAGTGCCTCCGTCACTGATATATTTTAGTGCACCGACCCCTTCGAGCAATAAACCGTTTGAAAGCCGCCAGATAGGCTTCACTGGTAAGATCGGAAACCAGCTTCAAATGTAGGGCTTTGGTTGTGAAGCAAACGAAGAGACAAATATAGGCCTTAGTTGATTTTTGACCCCGACCTTTTGACATGGTTATTTGAAATGGACCGCCAAAATCAACGCCTACACACTGAAAAGGTTTCAATTCATTAACGCGGTAGGAAGGAAGGTTGCCCATTAGTGGTTGAAGAGATTTAGGATTGGACCGGAAGCAAACCAGACATTTTGAAGTAACTCTTCGAATAGCTTTCCTTGCCGACAAAATCCAAACCTGTTGGGAAAGAAGAAACTGTAACGTCTGTGAACCGGGATGAAGGTATAACTTATGAAAATACCGAATGAGCAGATCCGTAAAAACGTGTTTGTTTGGCAACAATGCTGGAAATTTATGGTCATAGTGAAGACCAGAAAACGCTAATCGACCACCCACTCGTAAAAGGTCATCTTCGCCAATGAAGAGATTCAGTTTTTGAAGATGTTTCGCGGAAATTGGTAGGTTTGATCGAAGACTCTGAATTTCCTCACCGAAAACCTTCTGCTGAACGCATTTGATAAGAAAGTTGAAAGCTTGCTTTCGTTCCACCGTTGAAAAACTACCGATTCGTTTAGCATGAGGATTTTGAAATTAAATAAACAACGAAAGAGTAGAATCACAACGTGCTGAAGTTTCGAAAATGATGAATATTTTGTGATAAGATCATCAAATAGATCAGACGATGAAAATGTCGATAGAATAACTGTTCGTTCTTCTCCAGTTTGCAATTCTGCAATTTCCGAAGGACAATGATTGTCGACGGAATCCACTGAGTGAAGCCAAGAAGGTCCCGCCCACCAAAAGGAAAAGTTTAATAACTCCGCAGGAGACATGCCGTGAGTGGCACAATCTGCAGGATTATCTCGGGACTTCACATAAAACCACCGATCAGGAGGAATCAACTCTTGAATTTGTGATGTACGATTACTTACGAAACTCTTCCAACGATGGGGAGAAGATTTGATCCAATGAAGAACAACCATAGAGTCAGACCATGCAAATATTTCATTCACTGACAATGAGGATTCATAGGATTTCACAACAAGCGAAAGTAACTTTGAAAGAAGGAGAGCGGCACACAGTTCTAATTTGGGCAGGGACAATCGCTTGATTGGTGAAACTCTAGATTTTGCAGCAACCAGCGAAACACTCACAGTGCCTACAGAGCTGAAAAATCGAAAATAAACGACAGCTGCATACCCTTTCTCGCTACTGTCTCCAAATTTGAGAATGACTGCTTGATTATTAGGCGGGAATGCGAAGAGAAGATAAAACATGCAATTCGGACTTGCATTGATTCCAGCGATGTGATAGATCTGCAGGAAGAAGATCGTCCCAATGAAGACCAAGAGTCCAGAGGTGTTGAATCAGATGTTTAGCTAGGAAGGTGAAGGGTGTTAAAAATTCAATAGGGTCGAAAATTCGAGCTAAATCGGAAAGAACTGTTCGCTTTGTAGCTGGCCTTTCTGCAGAATCGATAGCGTACGAGAAATGATCTTCTGCTGGAAACCACCTTAATCCCAGAATTTTCAATACCGAGTCTGCATCGAAATTCAACGATTCTTGATGTCGATGATCAGGGGTAAATGATTTACTAGCTCAGTTCGATTACTGGACCATTTTCTTAGTTAAAATCCACCTTGCCTCAGCAACGAAATTAACTCGTTCTGCAAAGCCAGAGCTTCTTCCACATCATCTCCACCAGATAACACATCATCTACATATATGTCTGAAAGTAAAATCTCAGCTGCTGCCGGAAACTTAAGTCTCTCGTCCGAAGCCAACTGCTTCAATACCCGAAGAGCTAAATATGGGGAGGACACAACACCGTAAGTGACAGTATTCAACTCGTAAATCTGAACCGGATCTGAAAGCGAAAATCTGAAAAGAACTCGTTGAAAACGTCGTTGTGAGGGATGAACAAGAATCTGTCTGTACCTTTGTTTGATGTCAGCGGTGAAAACAACGTTATAAGTCCGGAATTTCAACAAAAGGGCCATCACATCTCTTTGAAGCTTTGGACCTGTAATGAGAATTTCATTCAGCGAATTATTGCCTGAAACCTTAGCTGACGAGTCGAACACTACTCTCAGCTTTGTAGAAGGACTATTTGGGTTGAAAACAGCATGATGTGGTACATAATAGTCATCAACAGATGGACGGACTTGAGTGAGCAAAGTCATGTGACCACAGTCTAGATAATCTTGGATGAACCTTTTGTATTCGTTAAAGAAATCAGGAGAACTTCTGAACCTTCGCTCAAGAGAAAAAGACGTCTCAAGGCCATACTGTATGTATCTCCAAATGATCCCGATACCGCTTCTTTGAAAGGTAACATAACCGTATAACGACCAGATGGGTCACGAAAGTGATTATCGACAAATATTTGCTCACATAGGATATCTTCTGGTGAACAAATTTTAGATTCAGGAATTTCTTCGATTTCCCAAAATTTTTAAGTGTTGAATCAATTGCAGAATCCGTGGTTGTGTGAAAAGAGTGGATAGCATTTGTTGAGCCAGAAAAATTTCCCATTAAAACCCAGCCGAACACTGTCTCCAGTGCAGAAGGATGAGAGAGATCTCCTGGCAAACGCCCTGCTCTCAGAACATGGGGAAAGACTGCTGCCCCAAGAAGCATGTCGATGGGACCAGGTGAATGAAATGTTGGGTCAGCAAGTTTGAGCTTCATAAGAGAAGTCCACTCATTATAGGGAAGAGATCCACCAGGTAAACCAGAACAAATTTTCTGCATCACTATTGCATCGATAGTATAAGAAGGGTAGATGGACTGTACTGGACGAATGGTGCAGGTCACAGAATGAGATACAGGTGATGATTTTTCACCAAGACCAAAAACAGCAAGTGGAGTTTTGAAACATTCAAGCCCTAGGCGTTGAACACAATTTTTTCGTAATTATATTCGTCTGGGATCCCGGATCCAGAAGAATGCGAATTACCTGTTGATTACCCCTAGTATCCAAAACCTCTACCTGCGCAGTAGCCAACAAAACCGTATTTCGTGAATGAGAAATGTTTGTTAAAACTTGAGGGCTACCTGACAACGAAGAAGATGGAGCGCCATGAGAAGGATTAGTAGCCTCAGAAGATTGAATACTTGTCCCCAAATGCAATAATGTATGATGATTCTTCTGACACTGGCGACAAGAAGATTTTGATGAACACTCTGATTTTTTATGTCCTGAATGAAGGCAGTTTAGACACCAATTCCTATCCTTAACGATTTGCAATCTTGCTGAGGGAGATTTATTGAGAAAAGAAGCACATTTATAAATTGAATGAGGAGAATTGCAAAAATTACAAGTAATTTTATTTGGGGATTTTGACCAAGCAAGAAATGTTGAGCTTTTCTTATGAGGCTTATCGCTAAATGATGCACGCTGATTTTGTGAAACTGAAAACTTGAGTGACTCCAAAGAAATGCATTGATTTTTCAAGAATTGATAAAGCACACTATAGGAAGGAATTTCTTTGGAACATTCTTGCAGCTCAAATCTCTTAATTGTTGCCGCATCCAATTTTTGCATGAGTGAATGAAATAGAATAAAATCCCATTCATCAACGGGTAATTTAAGATTTTTCAATGCTGTTAAATTTTCCGAAAAAATTGCTAATAAATTTCTTAAAACATTTACAGATTCATTATTTAGTTTTGGTGCATTACATATTTCCTACCAGAAAGAATTTGCCAAAAGTCTTTTATTTTGAAACCTCTCAGTTAAAGTTTCGAAAGCTAATTGATAATTTTCACTTGTCAATTGATATCCTTTCAGAAGATTTCTCGTTTCAGTAGATAATGAACCGAGTAAATATTGAAATTTATCAATATCTGATAAGGTTGAATTTGTATGAATGAGACTACAAAAAATATCATAAAAGGTTGGCCAATTTTATAATTACCATCGAATGTTGGTAAAGAAATTTTAGGAAGCTTGACATTGGGTGTTGTTGATGTTCTATCAGAATTCGAACAAGTTTCCTCAGGAAACAGATTTGTATAAATAGTTTTAACAGTGAAAAAATTATCCATAAAAGTTGACCTCATTGCTTCTTCTGCATTCATATCTGGATTTTCCGTAGTTGACAAAATAGAGACAATAGAATTGTGTATTGGTTTGAATTCTTCAAGAATGTCATCCAAACTTGAACACCGAAGATTGAATCGAACATGCAAACTCTGGTCAGTAACTGCCATTTGTGCAAGAGTAAACATTTCTCCGATTTCATTAACATGAATTTGACGCAAGGCCTTCGCTTGCTTTAACTTATTTATACTCATATTTCCTGAAATTATCAAATATACCTCAACACTCTGCAAAGACACGAAAATCCGATCAAAACAAAGACCGAAATTAACTGATGCACCTGGTAAATAAATTTCTGTATAGATACGAGAAAATATATCAAATCAAATTGAACAGATTGGGAAAATTAACAAACGGAATATGTTATAGAACGTGAAATGATTTTTCACAATATAAACAAACGAAAATTCTTTCATTCATTAAATTAAACTGGATTATTAGAAACTTGAAACAGATCGTCCAGACAATATCCGATAATTCACATATGTGCTACCCAGATAACTGATTTTAATTTATCACAAGAACTGAATGAAAAATAATGTTAATTTTTATTCAGAAACGATGGAATTATGTAAATGAAGACTTTTGCGCTGGTTGAAATCAAAATCCGGCCCGAAGGACCATATGTTACGGAATCGCGTAACTCGATTTAGTGGACTGTATAGAAAAAAAAAATGCTAATTCGGACCTTGGTATCTAACACTCACCTTTTTTCGACTGAAATGTTCTTCTTTCCAGGCCGACGTCAGATGTAGGTATCTTAGGGTAGCTACCCCTCGAAGTGTAGAAAATTCCACGTTCTTGAGCACTTGTACTCTTTTGAAATGTATTGTCTGCACAACTTAAGAAAGTGTCGAACGCACTTTGAAAACACTCGTAAATTAAAGTTTAGATTCTTTTAGAAAATTATCCCTTAGGATGCGAATTGAAACCAATGAAAATAAAAGAAAATGTTGAGTTTTAATTGCCAAGAGTAGGCCACACTTGTTTCTTCAGAGTCTCGAAACACATATATATTTTTAACACATGTCACTCACGCGTTTCGAAGCGTTCGTGTCAGATACCAATCATATGCGCGCTAAAATCCACATAATGATCTGCAAAGCCTTCATCTACAGTATGGACCATCTTAATGAAACATAACTATAATATTACGGTAAAATCGCAAATGAAAACATTCTTTAATGAATATATTTAATTGAAACCCAAACAATTATTATTTAGGCAATCACCATCATAAATTTTTGTTTTTGTGATCAACGTTTCAACAGATATCTCCTTTCGTTTTCAAGATAGAAATTACCTTTTGAAAAAGCTGCAAGTTCAGAAAACTTCCAATTTTTTACTATTAAGACTTAATAGTAAAAAAAAAGACGAGTTGCACTCCGGGAGTGCCGACAGAAGTGAAAACTTGAATATTATGGTTAGAGAATAATTTTGTATGAATTGCTTTCATTATCAGTATAAAAGTGCTATTATTTATGTGGTGGAATACAATATTCATTTATTGCGCTATCGTACACAAAAATGACAATAGGTTTGTTCGGGAGGCAGTTCCCAGTTGTACTGGGGTCACAGAGAACCAGGTTCTGTAACTCTTGGAATCGTCGCAAGTTGTTCTATGACACGACCGGGTGAGAACAGGTGGGAACAGATAATTTCAAAACTATTTCGTTAAGTTCATAGATAAGTGAAAGTAAGGTTATGTTGTACATCATGGACATTGAACTCTAAATACCATATAGGTATTCATATAGAGTTCAATGATCATGGATCATATCATGGATAGTGTTAAAAAGATATTGAATGAGTTATTGTGTTATTAATACGGTGGAAATACTTTAGAAATTACAAATATTAAAATTGAACAATTTTTTTTGTCATAAATAAATAAACATAAGCATATCCATATAAATAACTGTAAATATAATTTATATGTAATGAAATATTTAAAGAAATGATTTAATTTAATTATAATTTGAAATTTCAATACATGTAGTAGTGGTCATCAGTGGAGAAATTATTTTTGTTAGTTCATATCTGAATAAACTGTGAATTTTTCTGTTATTTCATTGTAATTTTGGTGGAAACTGTGTACAGAAAATTTTATATAATAGAATTAGGTAATTGTATATGGAACTGGTGGCATTTGGGAAATAAATAAAAATATTTTCTAACAATTTTCATAGCTTTGTAATTATTTGTTAGATAAGAATTGTTATAACAAGTCGTTGTGTTCTTGAAGGAGGTCATTCCTCCGTTTCCTTCCTAAATTTTCAATACATTTTGAGTGGTTAAAAAATAAAGATACTACAATCACGAAATAACAAAAATAAATATATAGTATATGAATACGAAATATCGTGTATATAAATAATATAAAATAATTATCTTACATACTTTGATCAACAACTATGCAATTGTTTTATTCATCTATTGCAAAGGATCCTTCCTCTTCTTTGAGATAACAAAAATTTTGAGAAGCTATTATAAGGAATTGATTAAAAATTTATACTCCCACAACATCAAATATACTCAAAAACAGCTATGCGAATATCCTAGTCACCAAATATATAACTTAATTGCCAATTAGAACTACTGAAAATTTGAATCACCGATGATTTGAATTTACCGCTTCTTCTGTCGTACCTTGTACCATCTCTAGATCAGGAACCGTAAGAACAGTAACGAACAGTTCCGAAATCAAGTGTTCCGACCACACGAACGACAAGGAACTCCTGTTCCGTCCCAGACGAACGGGTGGGAACCACAAATTACCAAAAATTACAGTTCCGAACTGCCACGCGAACAAACCTAATTTATATTACATTAACATACACAAACATTCGCACAAGCGCCCTGCACCGCCTAAACGAAACAGCACACGCAGGCACGGTAGAAAGAGTGTGGGATATTATTCCCTCTCCTACTCCTCGATCTTACGTTTTTTGATTACAATCACATGACCCTGACTCGAGTTTGGTTGTTTTTACCCATACAAGAGAGTGCCCAGCGCCGCTAAAGAAGTTTTCACTTCAAAAGTTTTCACTTCAATATGCCGACAAGAAGTAAAATCACCGAGGCTACATTCACTAATATCTCTGTCAATCCCATGAGTGCACCATCCCATTTGAAATTAAGTGTCAAATAGACAGAATTCAAAAACTAGATAAAATTAACACTAATCTGGGGTTTGGAGACTTCTTCATGTTACTTCGAACAATTGGCCTCCAAACCTCCGGCAATTTAATTGATGGTGCACTTATGGGATTGACAGAGATATTAGTGAATGCAGCCTCAGTGATTTTACTTCTTGTCGGCTTATCCTTTTTGGATATGATAGATCTAGTGCCCTATTTCATCAGGTTTTTCAAGAGAAAATTATACATAATCGGCCTACCGAACGCAGAATTCGCTCTACCATCCCTAAGTTTGAGACTCAATATTCGTTATTGGATAATACTCGACCAAATAAGCAACATCAAGCTCGTAATGAAGAGAATAAAGCGGCGATGGGGAAGAGTGTACGTGATGACCGTGGGGTTTCGTTTCGTAGCCGTTCTCAACAGTTTGGCCTTTCGTATTCGAGGACATGGTGGATTTTACGTAAGAATCTTTCTTTGAAAGCTTACAAAATTCTATTTGTTCAGGAACTGAAGCTGACCGACCCACCGAATCGTTTGAGTTTTATTCGTTGGGCTCTTGACAAGCTTGCAGAGAATTCACTCTTTTCGACAAAAGTTTTGTTAACTTATTGGGGCCTTTTTGGGCTTAATAAGTTCGTGAACAAAGGAAATGCCCAAATCTGGCATGATGAACAACACGAAGAGTCTCAAGAATTCCCATTAAATCCATAAAAAACTACTATTTGGTGTGGTTTATTGGCCGGTGGAATAATCGGTCCATATTTCTTCAAAACAGAGTACGGCCGGAATGCTACTGTGAATGGTGACCGTTATCGCACCATGATAACAGACTATTTGTTGCCCGAAAATGAAACCTGTGGCCTAGACGAAATGTGGTTGCGCAAGATAGTGCCACTTGCCATACAGCCCGTGAAACCATGGCTCTACTGAGAGAGCATTTCGGCGAGCAGATCATTTCACGCTTCGGACCAGTGAATTGGCCTGCTAGATCATGTGACATCACACCTCTTGATTTTTTCTTTTAGGGCTATGTGAAGTCCAAAGTCTACATGGACAAGCCGGCTACACGAGTCATTGGAGAAATATTACTCGAAATACTTATACATTTTAATAATAATATTATATTGTCCGTTGACATTGTGTTTTACCTTACAGTAATTTTGTTCTGTATCTTTATTCTAGGAAGTATATTATATTGAACATTGTTGATTGGTGAATAAGACTACAACCAAATAAATTAATAACAACAACAACAAACTTGTTGTAGTTCATCGAATAATATTCATTGATCCAACCTACAAATTCGAATTGATCGTCGTATATGAATAATTAGCCGAACATGAGAATAAATCATTTTCGACTAGTTGTGATAATTTGCATATGGATAGATCCACCTAAAATGTTTTAACATAGTGAATCTGGAGACTATTGTATGATTTAAAAATTTTCACTTGAAAATTTATATTTCTGCTTTGTTCAAAACGTGTATTTATTGAAGTACAATTACGCGATATTTGACTTAGTTGTACATGGAATGTTCTTCTCATTTTCTAGGAAAAGAATAGATAATCAAAATATTCTTAGACAAGCCTTCTTACAAAACTAGCTCCCTTGTTACATCAATGTAGAAAAATAACATCACTCCAATTAATCTTCCAGCTTGAGTAAATGTCTACACTCTCCTGCAAATGTCTAAATTAGAAGTTGTAGTTTAACATCGAAGTGAGCTATGGGAAACATAAGTGTATGAAACGGTTCCCCCAGGAACTTCGGTCATCATTTCCTCATACGTATCGTACTGTGGGGAACGCTCAGGAACTAATACGTCTTGACTATTTCGTTAAATTGGAAATGTTCCATCGCGTCGGTCCCCCACACAGGCAGTGAAATTGCCCTCGGAGGCAGGTCGCATCGTAATAAAGTTACGGAGATTCGGAAATGGCCAATTCAAGAGGGGCTAGAGGTACAGGGCGAGTAAAAAATAACGCACTAATATGTCATCTTGATTATTAACCCAATAAAAATTGTGGCACTCTTGTTCTCCCAACGAAGTGTTTACAGATTTGCCCTAATATAGGAATTTTTCGAATATTTGGATAATATTTGTGATCAATAGATTTTATCGGACTCACCGATATGATCAAAATCGATTCTGTCCATCCGTCCGGTCACAGGATAACGTTTGAACTGAATGAACTAGAGGAATAACATTTTCAGGCTGGGTTTGATCGCTGAATATCTCGGACAAGTTCGTAATATTGCCAGATCAGTCGATAAGTTAAGAGTATTGAGGAAATTTTTTCTGTGTCACGAATAAATTTTTATTGCGTAACAGTGTAATCATTTAAATTCATTGTTACTTTTTTTATTATCGACACCGTATTATATCCAACGATAATAAATAATGGAAAAACAATAAATTGAAGAATAAATCATGGTGAGCTTCGATGAAAAAATTTCTTTTACCAATATCCAAACGGGTAAAATACTTGAAATCGTAAAAAAAAGCTTGATTATCATAGAACAAAGAAAGAATTACACTTAGCGTGAATGCTTAGGAATTGGAGCATAGGAATCCTTAGGTGATGGTCGATGAAGCGATTGATTGGTCAAACAATACTTTATAGAACCCACCGATACTCCAGCTCTTTTCATACGATTTTTTAATATTTGAAAATTAATTTCGACTTTGAGTTTCCCCAGAGGAAAATACGTGGATAAAACACTTATAAATGGAGAAGTACTGATGAAAATGTAATAGAACTCAAACGTCAATTAGATGTTCTTGATACCATATTTAGGGTAAGTCGGTCCCATGATGCTTACACGGTTTACAAAAAATGCAACGAATAACTGAAACATATCATCGAGAAAACAGAAGAACAGCAGAATGAGGAGCTTATGATTAAATCTGAAAACAAAACAAAAACTGTTTTGAAGATTATTAAAAATGAAACACGAAGAAATCTGAGAAAAGATGATGACTGCAATTTGGACGCTGATACTTTGAACATCTATTTTTTCTCACTTGGGGACATGATGAATATAGGTGCCAATATTCCATCTAATTACATAGAAGAGGCAACCAAATTGTTACAACAGAAGCATCATGCAAAAAGTGAACTGATAAGGTTTAACGAAACAACAGAGCTTGAGGTTATAAGTGTAATCAAGATGATCAAACACAAGGAAACGACTGACATATATGATATGACAACAATATTTTTGAAAGATATATGTATGGAAATATCAAATCAATCAAATAATAAATGTCTCAGAATGGGTATCTTCCCGGATACACTGAAATTGACAAGAAAGGAGATAAAAGTAACCCAGCAAACTACCGTCCAATATCTGTCCTGTCAGCCATCTCGAAGATTTTTGAAGAAATTTTGAAAGAGAGACTCTTAGAGTATCTTAATGATAATAGAATCTTCGGCGCACAACAACACGGCTATCGAAATTTTAATTAAGATTAAGAACTGTCCAAATTTTTCTTGGAAGATCGAAACCAGGAACTTTTTCAGAAGGATCAGAAACGAGATACTTATTGAACATTTCGTAAGAGTTCCACTCAGTCTTCCATAATTCTTTATCACTTATGTTCATATTGAAGAACGTATTATGATATAATAGTTTACGTGACTTAAATCTGGGAATTCTATTTTGTGGAAAATATGAAATAATTGGGAATAAATTGGGAAAAGAATGATATTTGTTCCAAGAATTCAGAGCTGCAGTCTGTCTGCGAATATGGGGGGGACAATATTAGACCAAACTGGTGACCAATGTACCGGTGTTGATCTTATGGTGCCAGTAATTATTCTCATGGATGTATTCAATTGTGCATCAATTTTTTTGTGTATGTGCACTATTAAACCAAACAGAGCAACAATACTCAGCTGCAGAAAAAACTAGGGCTAGAGATGATGTGCGAATAGTGTAAGCATCAGCACCTCAAGACGATGCAGCTAATTTCTGAACAATATTATTCCTAGTTTTCAGTTTTAGGCTCAGATCATTTAAATGAGCGATGAATTGAGAGATGAATCTAATTTAACTCCTAAATATTTTGGATAGAAATAAATTATGTTCGATAGGAGATTCATTGAAAGTTACAGCTAATTTCCTATATTTTTCATGATTATTCAGATGGAAACAGATGGTATTTGGACATAATCGCCACTCAATAAAATAATTCTTTGAAATTTCCAAATCAGATGACAGTATGTTTTCCAGAGTATGGAAATCCGAAAGTTGGTAAGCAATAGCAATGTCGTCAGCATAAACATATTTTTGAGATGATGTCGTGGGTAAATCACTTAGATATAAATTGAAAAGTAAAGGAGCTAAAACTGATCCTTGAGGAAGACCGTTTTTCAATGTTTTGAAATTGCTACTCTTATCTATAATATAAAAATGGATCGCAAAATGTGTTGGTAAGCGCATAACTCAACAACGCCTGGACCAATTTGGCCAAATCTTTTTTAAAATGTTCGTTGAGGTTCAAGGATTGTTTTTACGGCGAGAAAAATTAGAATTATTGCTGGAAAAACCCTAAAAATAGCCCTTTTCTTTTTCCCATACATATGATTTGTATTGAACTCTGGGTTCATAGAATATCCGTATACCTGAGGGAGTATCAAAAGGCATATTCGAGGGAGTTGAGGCCTGTTCGGTTCAGTGTAGTTCAAGGTGGGTCAAGAGAGGTAGTATTTATATTATCGAACCCCAAGTTCGTAACAATATCTATCAAAACAATGTGCGTGTGTGCCTTGGAGCACAGAATACATAGTTGGAGGATTTTAATGTCGCTTTCCGAAGCTCGCGTTTTTTTTTTTATTAGTTTCAGCACGCGAGATAAAATGCGACAGTTTCCACGTCATTACATCAGTCAAACAAAAATCGCGTTACCAACAGAGTTTTATTATTTTTAATATCCAAATTTTAAATGAATAAAACAATTCGTACGGCTAAAAACGATTTGACTTCAAGTCATATCAAATTTAAAAAAAAAAAAGTTGTCTGTTACCTAATCTACTGAGTTTGCTTTTGTCAACTGATACACGAAACAAATTCGTATATCGTGTTTTGTGCAGAGTGTTTGGTTAGTTAGTGTTCGTTTAGTTCGTGATTAGTGAAAAAATAATTTATATTTGATATGCCTCCTATAAGACGAAGCAATTTAGGTAGAAGAACCAGAAATGCTACAAACCAAGCTAATTACCGATCTAATCGTACTGCACAAGAACGTGACGACGGAAATGAACTTGAAAGAATTCGGATATCACAAACGCGTGATGCGCGAGCGAGACATTCAACTTATAATCGCGCAAGTTTGAATCGAGCTGCTTTCAGTTACGATGTGTCAATTGACTACAGTAACTACCAATGTGTTGTTATTGGTTCTATGAACTCGGTTTGCTCACACTGTAAGGCATTGAAATACAAAAGCGAAGCCAATGGATTGTGTTTCGCAAATGGTAAAGTGAAATTGATACCATTGGATCCACGACCAGAACCATTGTACTCATTGGTTTCAGGAATAGGAACAGATTCTATACACTTTTTGACACATATCCAAGAATATAACAATTGCTTTCAAATGACTTCATTTTGGACAACAAATGTAGTTCGGGAAAATTTTATGCCAACTTTCAAGGTATGTATTATAGCAGTTACTCATAATTATTTTAGCGAACAAAATTTCCTTACTTTTAAATCCTTATATATGTTTTATTCAATTATTTTTTATTCACAACGCCCTATCACCAGGGTGACGGTTCTGTTTAGGATAATTTTTCAAAATACGTAGACACAAAAACTGCCACATTACAAATCTTTTTGACAGGACGAAGTCTGTCGGGTCAGCTAGTTGTCAATAAAAACACAAAACCTTCTATCAGATATTTTCTAATAATCGTACCATTTTCTCACACTTCAGATGGGTATAGAGTTTGAAAATTAATCCATCTTTCCGCACAGTGTCATATGCCGAATATAAATCAATGAAAGCAGCTCCTGTTTTCAACCTCATTGAAGCCTGATTCTATGAAAGTTGTAAGGCTGAGAACTTGATCTGAACAATTTATGTTTTTCCTAAAGCCTCCCTGGAAATTTCGTAGACCATTTTCTATAAAAGATTCAATTCTAAAAAGTATTACCCTTTCTAATATCTTGAATGGAACACTCAATAAACTGATGGGTCGATAACTACTAGGATCACAAGGATTTTCTCCTCGTTTCAAAATACCTATTACTTTAGCCTTACAAAATTCGGAAGGAAAGTTTCCCGAATTCACAATATTGTTATAGAAACACAATAACCAAAACAAGGCCATTTTTCCTAAATGTTCGATGAATTCTGGATGAATTCCGTCAAAACCTGCTGCCTTTCGATATTTGGTAGATTTGATTGCAGCCCTCAATTCATCTATATTGAATGGATGTGACACATGTTCTGAAGTAGGAGCTGATCTCCAGAATATCCGTTATTTTTTCCTCATATTCCTCATTTCAGATAGGGATATTTTGACTGATTCAGATACATTAACTAGACGGCGAGCGATTAAACTTGGATCAATTTTTGATGATGAAGAGATAAGTGGAGTAGCTTCACCTAATTTTCTCAATATATTCCATGAACTCCTACTCGAATGTGTAAAATTCATTTTTGATACAACACTATCCCATTTCTCTTTTCGGCTTGTATTAATCAAATTCAAAAGCCTTTCATATTTATCAACGGATGGTGATATATGATAGTCCTTGTACAAATTATCGGTTTCTTTCGACCAACCTGGAATATGATCTTTCCGGAAACCTCTTGGAACTAACTTTTTTGCTGCGGCTTTCACAACACCTAAGAATCTGTGATAGTTATCGTGAGTGGGTTTAATCCATCTAATATCGCTGTCTACCTTCTTAGCAAATTCAATCCAATTCGCTTTCTTGAAATTCCAATGAGGTCTTCTTAAACATTCTGAATATTGAATTAAACTTCTTGAATTCAACAGTATAGCCCTATGTTGGCTATGAGGAAAAACTCCTAGAATTTTGAGTTTTACAGGAAGCGGTATGCAAGTATTGTCACAAGACACTAGGCAAAGATCAGAATTGTTGCCTCTATTCCATCAAGAAGAATGAAAAGAAGGTACATCTTTTCCATCAAAAATTAAATAGAAATTATTATCTTCCATCCAGTCAGCTAAAGCTATTCCACTTCTATCATTATTATTATTATAACATCACATTACGTGGTGAGAATTAAAATCACCGCAATAAATTGAAGTGAGAAAGATTCATTTCCAAATTTCTTGGCCAAATAGTATTTGGAGCTTTATAAATATTAACGATAAAAATATTACAAAATTTGAAAGAGATAAAGAAAACACCCTCAAATTCGCCTTTCTGGATTACTCGATATTGTGAATAAAGGATTTTTTAAAATAACAAGACAAACCGTAAATTTTACTAAGGAGATAATCAATGAATACATAACCTTTTATGGTTCCTCTTTCACGAAGATTTTTTTCGGTATCCGCATGTGTCTCTTGAAGATGAATAATCTCAGCACTATGGCCCTTGGCTATTCTGGAAATATAATCACTCTTGTCTTTAGAAATATCCTTAGAAATATCCAATACACAAAATTTGTCGCCAATCTGCAAGGAGGATTCTTCGTCTTGTGGTCCAAGTGACGATTTTTCAGATCTTCTAATGTTTGAAGTCTGCTATGGAACCCATTCAAAGGGAAATCATCATCCATAGTTGGGAAAGGTTGTGATATAATACTTATTTCATTTAAAAAATAGCAGAGGAAAAAAATGTTGATGATGAGGCAAGGGGAGTAGCTTTCGACCAACCGGGAAAATAATCGTTCCGGGAACCTATTGAAACGAACTTTTTTACTACTGTTTTCACAACACTTATGAATCTGTGATAGTTATAGAGAGTGGGTTTAATCCACCTAATATCACTGTCAACTTTCTTGGCAAATTCTATCCAACCTGCTTTCTTGAATTTCCATCGAGGTCTTTCTAAATATTCAGTATATTGAATGAAACTTCTTAAGGCCTCTGTTGTTTATGAGGAAAGACTCAAGAATTTGAGAATGAATTATAGGCACTGATAATCACGACACCTTGTATATCACTCGAAATGTTATTCGGAAATTAAATTATCCAAGACGCAATACGGCAAAACGATTCTAGATATGAAGTTGACATATGTAAAACGAAAGAATAGAATAGATCGTCGTGGCCGTACAAAAGAAACACTTCTCTCAAGGGATACATGCCACTTGATGAAATCGAATGTGTCAAGAGGTTCCGCGCGAATAAAAGACGAGTGGCCCATAAACTAGGAATTGGAAAACGCGTTTGCGACAGGGACGTATTCAAAGAAATGTTGCGAAAGTATGAACTTTATTGCCCGAATAGTTTTTGAACTCTATAAAGAATTGACTATAGAAATTTGAACGAGAGACTTCACTATTTTAATTGAAATAACATACTCTATATCGGTTGTCCCAAGGTGGGTGGCTTATTTAATTATTATGAAAACGAATGAAAAGAAGATAAGCTGAAGTAAGGTTTTGAAATACTTCCAAATTTTCAGTGTTGCATGATGTAAGTGCATTTGGCAAGAGCTTTGTTAATTTAAATGTGACACCCTGTATTTTTATTTTTTTCCGATTCTGTAAACTGCAATAAGTTCACCTTACCTTATAATTAACGTTGTTTGAGTTATAAATTATTTTTAAAAATTTTAAATCAAATTTGACAGTTAGGAAAAATTCCCTCATAGTCGAGATTACAGTTCGAAATTTGGCACGGCCATAGATAATATTTCAATCTAGGCCAGCGTTTTCGAATCTTTATTGTAATTTATACAGAGTTAAAATAAGAATAACGAATTGTCCACCCACAAAATTGTGAAAAACTCTGTTGTTCCAAATTAAACATCTATTCGGTGTTTTTTTTTATTTTCAGAATGACCCAATTAAACAATTTCTCCGTGCATCTCCCTATACCTATCTTGTTTGGATTCTATGATATCTGGGTTTATTGAATCTCAGATGGATACATAAAATTTAAATTCTCTTGATTAATAATTACCTCGTACTTTCTATATCGTAATCAGAGCAACATATCCATGACTTGATTGAAAAAACACGTCATTTTCTGGTTCCGGTATGTTGATGATATTATAGTAGGATTCAACGGAACAAATAGACAAATAAAAATGTTTCTTGACTTCCTCAATTCAATTCACCCCAAAATAAAATTTACATTGGAAATTGAATGCAACAAAGTGATTAACTTTCCTGATTTGACCATAAGTAGAGATAGAAACACATTCGACTTTAACATCTACCGAAAAGGCAAAAACTCAGAAGCCATAATATCATATGATTCATTCAGTCTTGATAATCATAAACTGGCAGCTCTGAAATCCATGATCAACAGAGCATTCACCATACCTTTATCGAACGCTAACTTACAATCGGAAATTGATAAAATCAAAGAAATTGCAACTAAAAATAATTTTCCCAGAATCCTATTACACACACTAATTAAAAACAAAAGAAAACTGAAAACCATTAATATGCTTTACACTACCATAGAAAAACCTACTAAAAAATTCATGCATCACTTATTTCGGAGAATTATCAATCCAAATCGAAAATTATTTTTCTAAACTTGATTTCAAAACAACATTTTCAGGACGTGCAAACCTAGGTAAAATATTATATAACTCAAAATCCAAACTCAAACCCGAGAAAACTTCAGGTGTTTATAAAATCTGTTGTAAAAATCGCAACGCTGCATATGTTGGTCAAACCGGCAGAAATTTTGAGACCACATTGAAAGAACATCTGAAATCAGGTAAACAGTCCGCAGGTTATGATCATATCGTGACTGAAGAGCATCATATGGATATCGTAAATTTTAAAATCCTTCACAAATGCGAAAAAGCCCTGAAATTAAATTTGCTGGGAGCGATGGAAATAACAAATCTGTTCAATATTCCCAATATGTCCCCACTTAACACCCAAATAGAAATAAACCATTCACCACTTTTGAACATCCCATAGATTTAACCCCACGAAATATTTCAGTCTGTACCTAGCACCAGAAGATGGTTTAACAACCGAAACCGGTCGTGTAATAGTATTAATAAAGTGAAAATTAGACAAAAATAATTGTTTTCTTTTAATATTCGAACAATAGTCTTTTCCCGTGCTCTGGAACAATGTGATATAAATGCAAGCGCCGCAATGAATGAAAAACCTATATTTCAAATCGAAAATAACTACTGAATGTATGCCCAAAATTTCCTTCTCCTAAAAACCTGATAGACAATTTCGATTGATTTCCCCCAACTGACACTGATGAATAAGTTCAACCCATTCCAATAGATACTTCTGACTGACTTTTTGTCATTTCTCATGTAATGAGTAAATGACAAAATAGGTTAACTGTCCGAATGTCTCGGTCAAGTTCGTTATTGGACCAAATCCATCCAATGCTTCAGAAGTATCTGAAATTTGATTTCCTCTATAACCCCTAGATCATCTATCGGATCAACTTGTAGCTTGAAAGATATCTGAACTATGTTTGCAGGATTTCGCAGAAATCGACAAGCTGAGAAATTCATAAAAAATTCCCAAAGATATTTTTTTCAATTATTTAAACTTCATGAAATCTTGATCATATTCAAACAAAAAATTGAGCATGATATAAAACATATTCTTTGATTTCATCGTATTTCTTCCACCAGAAGATAAAAACAAGTTTTCAAGGGTAAGAACACTAGAGGTGAGAATTTTTTGAGAACCGTCTTGTTTTTTGGGAATTATGCGTTTAAATTTCACGAAACAAAGTTATCTTAAAAATAAGGCGAGTGGTATTTCGGGATCACTTTGTTGAGTGAAATTTGTGTAATTTTCAAAAAACGAGTGTTCTAAAGAAATTTCGAATCTCTTGTGGTATTTGGAAAGATCATTCAACAATACAATAAATCAAATGAAATAAAAAATAGTTTTTTATTCAAAAATATCCAGATAGAAGCATAACAACAAATTATTCATCTTTATTCACAAAATAATAATTATTGATAGTACAATTATTATACACATTACGAGCATTATTTTCGAATGATGAAATAGATACTGATGTTGTTTCTTGAAGGACATTTTTTTCATTCCTTATGGCTGTGATTATTTTTTTGAGATGTTGTTGGTCCAGTTGGAGATACGGTTTCACTGACGCTGCAGAAGAATGGCCTGTTATCTTTATCAGCTGTTCCTCGCCAATCCCTGCTTTGGCTAATTGGGCGACAGCAGTAGCTCGATGCGAGTGGTTGGTTATCTTCGACTTGGTTGTGTTGATGCCAATGAGTTCTGCCGATTCTTTTGTCCATTTAGCTATCGTATTGGGACCGACTGGGGAGTTTTTGAACCATAAACCATATTTCCAATTCTAATGTGGAGTAAGGAATAGTCTTTCAGTGGTTATGTTTGCAGTTCTTTTGGATACAAGTAGCTTATATAACCTCACCGGGCAAATATCTTCTTCAATAATGAGAGTCAGCCATTTCGTTTCCGCACATTTTTGGGCACCACCTTGTCTTGTTTTAGAAAATATCGGATTGTAGGCATTATTTGAAAATGCGCCCCTCTCCTCCGTGGCAGCATTACCATAAAATTTTCTGTTCTCAATTATCTTCTTTACATAAGTTGAAAATGCGAAAGACAGCGCCTTGAAATGCAGCAAAATACGCCTCTTCACAGAATTCTTCAAATTGCTTCCCTAAATGTAGGATGTTGACTTCTCTGTATTATTCCAGCTTTTCTTGGCACACTTTTCTTCACACTTCCTCAATTGAAGTAATATTACAATTCCCAAAACGTTTCATTTTTATCTACCTCATGGTGAAATACGAAAATAAACTGACAGAACTACCAAATGTGCGGTTGAAGTTATCGCTAACAAATGCTTGTTTATCGTAACCATGACGACCGCTACTTCCACCAACGGCCAGAGCTATTCGGACGTAATAATAATCCTATGCAAATTAGGCATTTGATAAAAACAAATTACTAAAAGTGAAAACACTGTGAGGTTGAGTGTTTTCAGATACAGTTTGTTTCTATTGGTCCGTTTTCAATAATTCAGCGAATTCATTGGACGATGTAGTATAGTGTTGAATGATCATTCAACTAGGGCAAGTAATTACAAAATATAAAGTTAATTTGAAACTCGAAAACTAAAAGAAATTTTATAATATACAGTGAGTATTTCGAATAACCTCAAGTGAGAGAAATAGAAAAAATGTAGACAAACTAATTAATCCGTCCTTTATGATAGTGATCACTCAAATATTAACTCCACATATTATTGGGAAAATTTTAACTTAAATTTCTGCTTTTTTTATCACTTACAAAGAAATATCCAAATCATTGTCGACATCGATTTAATCATTATCTTTCGGAATATCGGCCAAAAAACGCATTCGACGTCAGTGATACCAACCGAAAGAACAGGACATCGGTGTCGTTATAAGGCTTGTCGGATAAGTAAAGGCAGGAAGCCGAGCATTGTTCCCTGATCCGTCTTATCGGGACAGGGCAATAATCCAGGAGTGTAGGCAATCAGGAAACACGTCTTTAAAGTCCTTGCCATCTATCAGACCCGTATAGAGGATCTGCTCGGTCGGTCTTGTCATTAGGGGGGACAGAGAAAAAAGTGTTGGATCTAATCCAATTTTTTCAACGTCGGTGACAGTGCAGAAAATTACTCCTGATCGGAAATTCCTTTCTACCGAATTGTAGATTGTGGGCTAATTTCGATTTTTTACCCTCACAATTTTTGTATCAGGTCTAAATAATTTTTTATTCAGTGACTCGTGTGCCATTGAAATTTGATAAATGTTACTGGGTATGTTCTCCAAAAGATGGATTTCTCCAAATGTTAATGTACGTCTGCAAGTTGTTGATGAGAAAAAAACATCTATGAAAGAATTAATGAACAACAGAAACAATTTAAAAAAAAAGAAACTTGAAAAACTCATGGAGGATTCGAAAAATGAACCTTTGGATCATTGAAACACAGTTATCAATAATCAAGTAAAGACCTAAGTGAAGACTAAATTATTTCTTCACAACAAAGGACTCAAATTCTTCATAGCACCTACGGAGATCCCAAAAATGATAATCATCATCATCAGCACTAAAAATTCAAAATCCTGAGAAAACTGGATAATATAGATGAAAAATCAGAAGCCTATTAGACAAGAACAACAAAAACCCAGTTTCTAATATAAACAAAGCGTATCAAAGAGCTCAAATCAGATAATTACATTTAGATACTTCCAGCAATAAAAGAAAATGCTACTGAAATCATTGATATTGATACTTAAAATATTTACGTCTGCAACAGATTTGACAATGTACTGAATATAAACGAACCACAGAACAACAAAAAAAGTAACATAACCTTGTCAACAGAGACTGACATGACACTAAAACAAACTCTTTTGTGCGTTTTTGTTTTTACTTTCAGTATTTTATCAATTGTGACTATGTTTATAATGTTTTTAAAATCAGAATAACGAATGTTGAATCTTTGATGAGAGTTTACAAATAAACCTCACATTCGGTGAGTGAAAATTTATATATATATATATATAGTATTTTAAAAAAATAAGGAGTGTTGCCGTAATAATAAATATCAAAATTAGAAAAGAAAGTTTTCTTTCGGTTGGGTTCTCGGCAATTTTTGGGGCAATTAATTAGAACAGTGACTATTCATTAGTTTATTTTCTATATTTCGAACACACGGTGCGGTTCTTCTTCAGGAAAACTGAAAAACACATATTAAAATTACATCAGTGAATATCCAAACAACACCAATAAAAAAACAGATATAGAAGATTTGAGCAATATCTATAACTATCTTTTGTCATTAGAAAATCAAGGTAGGGACTCCAGATTAGACTGATGACAGTTAAATTTTTGCATAATTACTCGAGATTTCTATGTTTTTCATTTGACCTTTGTTGGTGCACCTTTCTGTGACCTAACCTTAAAAAATACATGTCTGTCAGATGACGTTCTCGAGACGACTTAAAATTGATTGCTTAACTGTTCTTACCACATTTGATTGTAAATTCGCACTAGCTGTTGCCTTTGATGTTCTCTTTTACGGTTTCCTTGACTTCGTTTAGATGTAAGTTGAACTTTATATGTCAAGTCAATGTAGTTGACCTTTAATATGTGTTTTTCAGTTTTCCTGAAGAAGAATCGCACCGTGTGTTCGAAATATAGAAAATAAACTAATGAATAGTCACTGTTCTAATTAATTGCCCCAAAAATTGCCGAGAACCCAACCGAAAGAAAACTTTCTTTTCTAATTTTGATATATATATATATATAAAATAAAAAAATAAAAAACAACAGATATGTAAGATTAAAAGTTACCATGATTTGACTTTTTAGAAGCCCTGAAGAAGCATTAAACAAATGCGAAAGCTCGGCGAAGAATAAAGAAAAAAAAACACCAATATTCTCCTTCATTGAGTCAATAACCCTCAACCAATATTCGAAATACTTAGAAAAAAAAAATAGGCTCGTATTTCAGTACAAAATCTATATATATATGTATGTTTTTTTGTTAGAGTTTCTTGTGCTTTGGTATAAATTTTTTTGTTTAAAATTTCTTGTGTGTATAGCACTTATTTTACTAATAATAGTATTTGTTAAATTATTATTTTATTTATTTTATTTTTCCAACATATGTTTCGGCGTATCTACGCCTTTTTCAAGGAATATAAGACAGTCGACAATTTCCTGTAAATTACACAATAATAAATACACAAATATATCAACAAACAACACAAAGCTTTTACGTACTTCTTCCACATCGTCCGTCAAAATATTATTTTCATCTATAAATCAAACTTTAAAAGAACTTCAAATATTAAATATTTTCGTCAGCCATGAATAAAATAATGTGACGATGATGCGCTGTCACGATTTGGTTTTCCAACTTCTTATTCGAATTTAATGCTGCGACACCTGTACGAATTAACCAACAAGTGATAATCCCAAATCTGGGTTTGAATTGGTTCTTTTTAATCTAGATGGAGTTGGTAGTAGAAGATTGAAAATTTGTAATTCCTTATTTATGTTATTAGATTGAAATAAATTTGGGCCAAGTTTTTTATGTCCGTTTTATCGTTCATACTTTGATTTTGGGCAAAAAATTTGCCAAGAACCCATCTATATACACATATTTATACGGCAATACTCCTTTTAGTCATTATATATATTTTTTTTTGTTAGAATTTTTTGTGCTTTGATATAAATTTTTTCGTTTGAAATTTCTTGGGTGTATGGCACTTATTTTACTCATAAAGGGTAGGGGAGACTGGGTAACAGTTACATTTTTTTTAAAGAAGCGTTACTCCGTAGTTTATGACAAAATGATACATCTCTGAAATTAAATGATAATGTGAATATCTAATGTCTGAAATAAGAGACATTTCATGGCGTGTGTTATACAATTTTACAAGGTATAGGCACTTCTAAAAAAAATGAGAATTGATCCACTGTGGCCCGCGAACGGGTCACTTTGGATCACTGCACGGGTGACAGTGAATCAGCTGGGGCACATAGGATCAATTGCAAAAATATATAGAAAAACATAAATTTTCATATTATTATAATATTTTTATTTGTACTAGGTACTAGACAGTCTTTTACGTCAAAATAATCTTATGAAAAATTAGCAATCACATTTTAATGAACTTCAAAATAGGTAGGTATTTCTATACCTAAAATGATCCGTTCGGCGTTCCGCGTTCGGCTCTGGTAAATTTAGAAACTTGTCTTTGCCCTTTGGCTGCTAAAACTTTGGCACATGTTTTCACTGTCATAGTACTTGTTATTGAGAAGCGCTGTAGTTTTTCGGCAGCGGATGGTTTTCAGCAGTTTGTAGATCATCCCCTCTCTCCCGGCCATATCATAGGCAGCGGACAGGTCCACAAACGCGGCAGATGTCTTAAGTTTTTCTTGAAAGCCTCTATAAAGGTTGTCAAGGATAGCACCTGGTCGCAGCAGCTTCTGTTGGATCGAAAGCTCGCCTGTTCAACCGGGATTTGTTCGAGGACGGGGCCGCTCATTCTATTGTATAAAAGTCTTTCCAATAGTTAATATGTACAGCTAAGCAGGGAGATTGGTCTAAATCTTTGCGGCAGGTCAGCTGGTTTACCAGGCTTCAGGATGGCCATTATTTTTGTTCCTTTAAGCTCGTTGGGAAGCAATCCCCTTTCCAGGACATCGGAAAAGAAGCGGACTAGCCATTTTCTAGCTATGTTACCCAGGTGATTCTGGAACTGCGGGTGTATATTAACCTAACCAGGAGCCTTGCCATGTTTAGTCTGTTTCAGGGCCTCATCTATATCGGGCAGTGAGAATGGTGCGGAGAGGGCAGAGTCATTGGGACATCGGGCTCTTAGGGCTATCAGTTCTCGCTTTATTTTGGTAGTATGATGTCTGTCACGGGCTACTCCGAGGTTTCCACTATATGATTAGAGATTTGATTGGCTGAAATACCAGGCTTCTGGTAGGGCTTGTTGGAGGCCCTCCCTAGCTTAAGTAGCATGCCCCACGCCATTCTACTTGAATGTTTGAAGTTTATTTTCTCAACCATCTCCGTCCAGCGCGCACCTCTGGCAACATCGAGGCTGTGAAGGAGGTCGTCTGCAATATCGCTATCACCACTGTTGTAGTATTCATTATAGAATTGCTTGCAATGTTCATTCCACCCAGGTATGTATTCTCTTCTGTACCCATGAGGAATATGCTTCTTAGCAGCGGCCAGAACTGCGTCCACAAGTCGATGATAACCCTTAGGCTCTGGTGGGATAAAGCCGACATATTTATCTAGGTGGTCGGCAAAGCCCCTTCAATCTGCCCTGCGGAAGTTCCATCTGGGTCGGGGGACTGACCTCACTATAGGGATGGATACTCCTATGTCCAGTATAACACTTCTGTGTTGGCTATGTGGAAAATTGGCTAAGACATTTCTGGACACAGGCACTGGGTGGCCTCCGTCATCTCGAGATACAAAACGAGATCTGGATTATAATCTCTCCGCCAAGCAGCCGATCTGAAGGTTCCCAAGTCCTTTGCATCGAAGACCAGGTACAAACCATTAACTTCAGCCCATTCGCTGAGCACGACACCACAGTCATCGTCGCGCCCATATCCCCACTGTCCATGATGGCTATTGAAATCTCCAGCATATATTGATGGGTGGGGAGTAATTGGCAAGTCATCAAATGGCCACATCACATTGGGTGGTTTATAGACATTATTTATGGTGAACTCCTCAAGTTTTATCGACACATGGTGTATTTCGTTCACTATGCTCGTTGAAATGAGATTTCGGGAATATAAAGTTCAGATGACGTGTTAGGTATCCATTCATAATTTTCAATCAACTGTTTGTGTAAAATCGGTCGCGTTGCAGATCAAGCCATTTCGAACCTTCAAATAGATCTAATTAATTTGCTAGGTATATTTAATTTTAGTGAGTTTCAAATTTTATTGACTATTTCTGTATGTGGATGTAGAAGTGTTCCTGTGTAATTGATTGAGGTGGGTCAATTACATCATTCTTTCAGTATAGCTTCCTTTGCCCATTCGAAAATTATTCTGAGTGAAGATTCTTCATTATCCATTATAAATTTATTATTGATTTTTGATTAGTTGATAGAGTGCTGAATGATTGTTTGGGCTATTACCATCATCTATTGTGGATGTAATGTTTTAGGACGTTTCGATAGACATCTTCTATCTTTATCAAGGAGGAAAAGTAAAAAACCTTTTGAAAATTATCAATTTTCAAAAATTCAATATTGACAGAAGTCATGAAAGAAAATGAAGGATGTTATATACTCATCTGTGATATGATGATATTTTTAAGTTGGATCTAACTATCGGCGTCCAAACTTCTGGCAGATCTATAGATGGAGCACTTATGGAATCAGGTGTTATTTTCATAAATGCTGCTTCTTTGATTCTTCTTCTTGCAAGTTTTTCTTCTTTGGATATTATTGATGCTTTATCCCACTTTATACGATGATTCTCATCAACAGCATGTTGGACCAACCTGGATTTGTCGCTGTCTAGTACTCGTAGAAGCTTCTGATGTTCTTTTATTCGTACATTCAGAGGGCGTTTAGTTTCTAATGCATATATGCAGTTCTTTGTCCTTTGTGTCTCATTATTAGGCTTAACTTTTGTAAGTTTAGCTCTGAGTTTTGAATGCAGTCGTTATGTTGTATCTATTTCCAATTCTTCTCATTTTCTCCGATAAACCTTTTACATAAGGAATTACGGTTTTAATGGTCTGATTTATATCTGTTGGTTCAGGTTGATTTTCTCTTGTTCGTCTAGCTTTTTCTAATATCTTTTTGGAGTAGCCATTGCTTCTAAGAGTTTTCGAGATGTTATTTATTTCTTCATTTTGGTCTTCTTCAGTGCAACAAATATTTATTGCTCTACCAAATAAACATTTTGCTACTCCCAATTTAGTATTTAGTTGGCGGTTTGATTCAAAATGTAGATATTGTCCTGTGTTCGTTGGCTTTTTATACACAGTGGTTCTTGGGATTCCATTTTGTTTATGTACGAGTACATCTAAGAATGGAAGTTGCCTGTCTTTCTCGATTTCCATTGTGAATTTAATTGATTTCTCTTGATTGTTTAGATATTGAAGGAATCCATCTGTAGTGTCTCTTCCATGTTGCCAAATAATGAAAGTATCATCTTCATATCTTTGCCATAGTTTGGGTTTAAGTACATATTTTTCTAATGCCTTCTGTTCGGAAATTTCCTTATATAAATCAGCTAAAATTGGTGATAGTGGTGAACCCATGTCCATTCCAAATTCTTGTCGATAAAAGATGTCTTCAAATTGGAAATATGTTGTTTCAATACAAATAGAAAGCATTTCCATAATTGTATTCACCCTTAGTGTAGTTCATTCACTTTTCACTTTCTTAGATGTACTCGTACATAAACAAAATGGAATCACAAGAACCACTGTGTATAAAAAGCCAACGAACACAGGACAATATCTACATTTTGATTCAAACCACCAACTAAACTTTGAATTGGGAGTAGGAAAATGTTTATTTGATAGAGCAATAAATATTTGTTGCACTGAAGAAGACCAAAATGAAGATATAAATGCATCTCGAAAACTCTTAGAAGCAATGGCTACCCCAAAAAGATATTAGAAAAAGCTAGACGAACAAGAGAAAGTCAACCTGAACCAACAGATATAAATCAGACCATTAAAACCGTAATTCCTTATGTAAAAGGTTTATCGGAGAAAATGAGAAGAATTGGAAATAGATACAACATAACGACAGCATTCAAAACTTAAGACACTATCAGAGCTAAACTTACAAAAGTTAAGCCTAATAATGAGACACAAAGGACAAAGAACTGCATATATGAATTACCTTGCGAGTGCGGAAGATCTTACATCGGAGAAACTAAACGCCCTCTGAATGTATAAATAAAAGAACATCAGAAGTTTCTACGAGTACTAGACAGCGACAAATCCAGGTTGGTCCAACATGCTGTAGATGAGAATCATCGTATAAAGTGGGATGAAGCATCAATAATATCCAAAGAAGAAAAACTTGCAAGAAGAAAAATCAAAGAAGCAGCATTTATGAAAATAACACCTGATTCCATAAGTACTCCATCTATAGATCTGCCAGAAGTTTGGACGCCGATAGTTCGATCCAACTTAAAAATATCATCATATCACAGATGAGTATATAACATCGTTCATTTTTTTTCATGACTTCTGTCAATATTGACTTTTTGAAAATTGATAATTTTCAAAAGGTTTTTTACTTTTCCTCCTTGATAAAGATAGAAGATGTCTATCGAAACGTCGGAAAACATTACATCCACAATAGATGATGGTAATAGCCCAAACAATCATTCAACACGTGCTCCATGATCAACAAGATCTCGTCATCAACTAAAAATTTATGAGTTTAGTTCAAGTACTTGCGTTATTTATATCTGTTTATCTATTTCTAATTACCATTATTATTTTCTGTTCTACCCCGTTTCAGTTTGATTCATAATTGTTATGAAGGTCCTTGTCAGTTGTGTTGAATTTATGAAAGTGGCGGATGTTACAACAGTAACAAAGTGATTATGTGTATTTTTATATTATTTTATTTGAAGCACATATGATATCATCATCCATGAATATTGAAAAATCCATTTTAAAAATGATTCAGACGGTAGTCAAATTTCCTCCATTTATTGAATTTGTAGTTGTCTAGAATAAAACACAATTCTGATTCAATTTCTGTAGTATCCTTCTAATCACTGAAAGCCAACAATTCTATGCGATTTATTTGTAAAAGAAATGGTTATTAGATTACAATAAAAGTTTGAAAAATAAACATTATGATAAATCTTCAAAAGGGGTCAGCAGTTAAACAAAATATATCATTTGAGATGTTAAGTAGAAATTGTCTGATATTTCAGTCCATAAACATCAATATTTGATTTCAGATAGTTGAATACGTATATCTATAAGATTTAGATTTTTTCCGTATATTTATTTTAATCAGAACATATTTAAGTTTCTTACAGATTCTATCAACATAGGACAGAAAGTTGAGCTGAGAATCCACCACTAATCCAAAAATATATGGAAAGTGCTTACGCCAAGGATATCCAATTTTTCGCCAAGGATATTCGATTTATCAGTGTGTTTAACCCAAATGATTGGATGATTACATTCAGTTGAGCCAATCAATTGTGTTGAACAAAATTACAGTAGTAGCATTAGTTGATTGTCAAATTCATTCAGATTAATGTGATTTTCTGAAAATTAAACACATAATACGAATACAATCATTTCAAAATAAACTTTTTGAAGCACCAATCGCTAAATTGGCAAAGCCTATTGGACTTCTGAAGTTTTCCTACCTTCTCTTCTTGATATTTCAACAAGGCAACATTAGTATCATTTTGCATATGTAACAGAGAGTTCCAGATTATGCACAACTGTGCGTCACCTTATTGGAGTGGATATTAAATAACTAGGTAATATACAGGGTCTTTCACGAGGAACCACACCCATATTTATACGGGAAACTACTGAACGTATTTTCATGAAATTCATCACTTATAAGTATTTCACGATGCTGATGAAATCTAAAATATTTTCAACTATTAATTTGGTGATAATTCGTATTAAGTTATAAAATCGATCACTATGCCTAATTTTACCAATGAACATTATTTAAGTCTCATTCTACTTCATGGAGAATGTAATAAAGTTGTAGATAGAACGATTCGACTGTTCATTGAGAGGTTTCCTGACCGACCCTGACCAACGAGAGATACCATTAACAGAACCATGACAAACTAGAGAAATGTCGGATCTTTCGTTAAGAAAACTATACACAGAGAAAAAAGTGTAGTAGAAGATGAGAACAACGAAATTACAGTTCTTGCATATTTTCGTGTGAATCCTCAAAATTCTCTCAAAGATGCCGAGATTGCTCTGGGATTATCTCAATCGAGTGTTTGGAGAGAAAAATATAGAATGCACCCATATAAATTCAATAGGGTACAGCATTTGAATGAAACTGATTTCGTCAGGAGAACAGAGTTTTGCGAAGCTATGATGATTTGATTTCAAGAGAATGAAAACTTTTTGGCTGTATAATTTGAACAGATGAATTTAAATTCACAAAGAATGGTTCTTTCAATAGGCATAACAGTCATTATTGGGATGAAGAGAACAACCACCACTTCAGACAATGGAACTTTCAAGAGATCTGGAATATCAATGTTTTTTGCGCCATCAAAAATAATGCAATTCTCGATGTTCACATTTACGATGGGGCCTTAACCGGTAAGATGAAACACTACACATGTTTGCATTATTTAAAGAATGTTCTCCCTCAGGAGATAGATATTCTGACATATTGACTCAAATAATTGAGCCGCTAGTACAGAACCATAATGACTTATGGTATCAACAAGATGGCGCGCCTTCACACAATTCACTCAATGTGTCAAATATCCTATTGAGGCTATTTGAAGATCGATGGTTGGCGAACAATGGTCCACATCTTTGGCCACCACGTTCTCCCTATTTAACTCCTTTAGACTATTATGTTTGGGGTAGGATAAAAAATATTGTCTACTCAACTCCCCTGACTGATAAAGAGGACTGCATAGAACGAGTCAGAAATGAGTTCAGGTTTGTTTAGATTTTTAGATTCATAGTTTTGAAACTCAATTTGGATTTTAAATACTTTTGCAGATCTCTTCCTCCCGATGAAATAAGAAGAGCAATGCACGAAGCATTCCTGAAACGTATAAATAAATGTCTAGAAATTAACGGTCAAAACTTTGAGCATCTTCTCTAGTTATAACTGCGAGATTTTGCCATGGTTCTCCTAATAGTAACTTGAAGTCGGTTTCAAGAAGGGGTGAAAAATCTACAGCATGGTTCAAATAACAGTTCCTAAAAATTTCATCTTTTTGGCGAGAAGGGAAAAGAAATAGCTGAAAATTCAAGACGAAAAACAGTTTTTTGTGAATATCCACTTTAGGGCAACGGTGTGATGCATACACTCACATTATTATTTATCGTAGATTCCATATCTGCCATAAAAAAATGGGCTTCTAAGTTGAAAAAATTGATTTTTCACGATTTTGTCATCCCTAACTTTGAAAGCGATTTTTTCACCCCCTGTATCATGAATCGCGATTTCGATTTTCAAAGTGGATACACCAATCTTACATCTTGAAAAATCTCAAAAATGAAAATTTTCCATCCAAAAACCTCGAAGTTATTCTTATTTCAGCGGAGCTCTATTTTCGATTTTTTTTTCGAATTTCCCCGCTCAGTGAGAATTTTCCAACCACGTTGACGTCATTTCCGGAAAAATCGGAGGAGCTCATGCCTTGAAAATATTTTAGTTTTCATCAGCATCGTGAAATACTTAAAGTACTGAATTTCATGAAAATACGTTCAGTAGTTTCCCGTATAAATATGGGTGAGGTTCCTCTTGAAAGACCCTGTATAAAATATAATCAATGGGATCATCATCATCTAGTCAATTTTATCGAATAGAGATGGCGCAACACTTATTCCAATCATCGTTGAGCATCTCCAATTGAAATATAAATGCAAATTCCTTCACGGTTTTGTGTGCATTCTCAGGCAATGACATTTCTTCCTTTTAAGATTTTTCATTTAATGGGAAACTCGCATCTTTGAACCTTCGTATGTGATAAGTCGACTAATCCTCGGCACAAATGATTTATCGCGATTTACATCCGCGACGTCCAATGATACCATTTATGGTGGAGGACTCATTCCTTAACATTACCAAAAAGTATGGACTGCTTCATTCCCTAGGCTGTGTGAAGATTTCAATCTTCTTTGTTTTGAGCAGTCATTAGGTTAAGTCGGTTTAGGACGGATCTCTGAGAAGGGGAAACCCTTAATTGGAGCTCTGTCACTTTTTTCATGTGAGAAGTCATTAATTTGACTTTTAGGTTAAGTTTACGAAGGTTCTGCTGATTCAATGAATATTAATTAACGACGCTTTCATCACCCTCAGTAGATTTGAAATCAGCTGGAAATCAATATATCATACCCGATGGAGTTTAATGCTCATGTGACAGGATTGAATGTTTCCAATTATAAAAATCAGGATTTTCATAACGCGATGTTTGAATCGTTCACATTGAATATTACACCTTAGCGACCTGTAGCAATATGCTGGGTGGCTGAAAAAAATCAAATCAATGTTCTAAAGAAGAGAAAGCAATTCACCTCAATCTATTTATTAGCTTTCTTGAACAAAGAAAGTATTCTTTTTTAATTACACGAATGTTTGCTCTAATTTTTCTGCATATACAGGGTGATTCCGGAGGAGACCGTCAGATTTCAGGTAAAGTATACAGTAGTCAATATAGTTTCGGAACAATGTTGGGTTTATGGTTCGGGGCCTTCATTGAGAGTCTACAGGGTGATTTGTCCGATTCGACCGATTTTTCTTTTATTCATAACTTTAGTATGGCTTGATCAATCTTGATGAAATTTTCAGTGTAGAACAATATGATTATTTTCTTTCAATAATTATAACACTTTCTCAAAAATACAGTTCAGATTAAGTTTGCAGGTTGAAAAAACACCCTGTACATTCCGTTTTCAAAAATTTTCTACATGCTTCAAATTCTATCATAAGTTTACATTACTGGAGCGTTTTTATTTTATTAGGCACACATCCAGTTTTTCTAGAAAAATTTTTCATGGATGAACAATATCGTTATTTCGCTCCAAGGCAGTGAGGATATTCTGAATGATACAATGCTCTTCCTGAGTCCTAAAGTAGTTCTTCCAAATTCGAAATTCATATTTAATCACTCATATTCTGATGTATAAAATCATTTAATCCAGAAATTATCTTCATACCTACTTACTTAAACCAAAAAATTTACAACTTAAACAGAATGAACATTCGAAACATACCAAGAACGGCAATACTAAGGATTAACACAAAATTTACATAGAATGTTCGAAATGATTTCCTGTTTTTTGAATACATATTCGAGACCTTTTTATTAAATTTCCAATTGACCTTCTAATGAGGTATTGATTTTGCTTCAAGAAGTTACATTCATCGAAAATCCTTTCAACTAAGTGTTCTCTACTTCTAATTTCAGACTTATAAACTCTGGTTTTCAGATATCCCCACACAACATAGTCTAAAGGGTTCAAATCAGGCGATCTTTGTGGCCAAGCAATAGGGCCTCCACGACCAAACCATCTGTTCGGATAATTTACATCCAGGTGATTTCTCTCATTCAATGCAAAGTGACAGCGGATATGTACATTTTCCAATAGATTTGGTGAAATATTTTCCAAAAAATCTAGGTAAATTTCACTATTGGAAAATGTACATATCCGCTCTCACTTTGCATTGAATGAGAGAAATCACCTGGATGTAAATTATCCGAACAGATGGTTTGGTCGTGGAGGCCCTATTGCTTGGCCACAAAGATCGCCTGATTTGAACCCTTTAGACTATGTTGTGTGGGGATATCTGAAAACAAGAGTTTATAAGTCTGAAATTAGAAGTAGAGAACACTTAGTTGAAAGGATTTTCGATGAATGTAACTTCTTGAAGCAAAATCAATACCTCATTAGAAGGTCAATTGGAAATTTAATAAAAAGGTCTCGAATATGTATTCAAAAAAGAGGAAATCATTTCGAACATTCTATGTAAATTTTGTGTTAATCCTTAGTATTGCCGTTCTTGATATGTTTCGAATGTTCATTCTGTTTAAGTTGTAAATTTTTTGGTTTAAGTAAGTAGGTATGAAGATAATTTCTGGATTAAATGATTTTATACATCAGAATATGAGTGATTAAATATGAATTTCGAATTTGGAAGAACTACTTTAGGACTCAGGAAGAGCATTGTATCATTCAGAATATCCTCACTGCCTTGGAGCGAAATAACGATATTGTTCATCCTTGAAAAATTTTTCTAGGAAAACTGGATGTGTGCCTAATAAAATAAAAACGCTCCAGTAATGTAAACTTATGATAGAATTTGAAGCATGTAGAAAATTTTTGAAAACGGAATGTACAGGGTGTTTTTTCAACCTGCAAACTTAATCTGAACTGTATTTTTGAGAAAGTGTTATAATTATTGAAAGAAAATAATCATATTGTTGTAGACTGAAAATTTATTCAAGATTGTCAAGCCATACCAAAGTTATGAATTGACGAAAAATCGGTCGAATAGGACAAATCACCCTGTAGACTCTAATTAAAGGCCCCCAACCATAAACCAAACATTGTTTCGAAACTTTCTTGACTAGTGTATAATTCACCTAAAATCTGACGTTCTCCTCCGGAATCACCCTGTATATATATATTTTTTTAGAATTTCTTGTGCTTTGATATAAATATTTCTGTTTAAGATTTCTTGGGTGTATAGCACTCATATTACTAATAAAGGGTAATTGTTAAATTATTATTTTTTTATTTTATTTTTCCAACATATGTTACGGCGTATCTACGCCTTTTTCAAGAAATATTATACAGTCGACAATTTCCTGTAAATTACATAATAATAAATACACAAATATATCAACAAACAACACAAAGCTTTTACTTACTTCATTCAAATCGTCCGTCAAGATATTATTTTCTCCTATAAATCAAACTTTAAAAAATCTTCAAATGTTAAATATTTTTGTCAGTCATGAAAGAAATAATGTGACGATGATGCGCTGTCGCGATTTTGTTTTTCCAACTTCTTAGTCCAATTTAACTCTGCGACACTTGTACGAATTAATCAACAAGTGACAATCCCAAATCTGTGTTAGAATTGGTTCTTTTCAATCTAGATGGAGCTAGTAGTAGAAGATTGAAAATTTGTATTTCCTTATTTATGTTATAAGATTATAAAGTAAATTTGGGCCAAGTTTTTGATGTCTGTTTCATCGTTCATAGCTTCTTTTTCTTTTTATAATGTGGATCGTTTCTAGTATATTTCTTGTTTTCTTGTTTTTTTCTTTTCCCAGGATAGAAAAGTTCTCAAAAACCATTTTATGTTTTTCATTTTGTACATGCTTTTTAAGTGCGGTCATAGTTTTGCAAATTCTGTGCCCATTTATTCATTTCTTTATATATTGTGTTGTATGTCCTATATATACTTTAGGGCAATCCATACTATTCATTCGGTAGACACAATTCGAAATTTTATTATTTTAGATTTTTGATTTTAATTTTGTGTTTATGAATTTCAAATTATTTGTGTTTTTATGTGCCACATTCATTCCATAATGCTTCATTGATGCATTTAGTGTTTCTGATAAACCCTGTATATATGGTAAGGAAACATTTTTTTGGGTTTTGATTTCGGTTCTTCTAGTTTTTCTTTGTTCTGTATTATAAAGGCTAAAAATTTTGTTTTTGAAGATCTTGTCTATTAGTTTCAGAGGAGTTATTAATGGCTAGTATATCTTTTGCTTTTTTTATTGTTTGTTTTCTGAACTCTGGACTAGTGAGTTTTAGAGCTCTATCAGAAATTCCTGACACGACACTTTTTTATGAACCATTGGAATTGCGGCTTCAAAGTTCAAATATCGTCCACTCCAGGTTGGTTTTGTGTACCAAATTTTCTTTAATTCTGTGTTTGTTCGTATCAGTGTCAGATCTAAGAAATTGATTCTGTTTTGTTTTTCTAACTAACAGGTGAATTTCAAATCAGGATGATAGCTATTGAATTCGAAATGAATTCCTCTATTTCATTTTCAGGTGCTGTTGTAAGACAGTTATCAACAAAACGTTTGAAAAATGTTATTTTGTACTTCAATTTCTTTATAACCGTTTCTTCCAGATCCTCCATTACGAGTTGAGCTAATACTGCAGAAATTGGAACCCCCATGCCACATCCATTAATTTGACAATAAAATTCATTTTTGAATTGGAAATATGAACTAGAAAAACATAGATTGACCGCTTTCATAAATTCATCTCGTGGTAGGTCAGTATATTCCTTTATTTCGTCCCATTTTTCAATAATAATGTCCTTTGCTATGTCTAACGGAAAATTTGTGTAGAGACTGATGACATCCATTGAAAATAGCTTTTCATCTGCTTTTAGTGATATTTCACCTATAAAATCCTTAAAATTCCATGAATCTTTTACGTAATATTTATTTTACGACCTAACAGAAACCAGAGCTGTGCCAAAGCATTGTGCTTAGTGCTCGTGAAAGCACTCTAAGCACTTTAGTGCTTCCGAGCACTGTGCTCGCGAGCACTTTTCAAAGGCTAGTGCTTAGTGCTTGTTTTTCGGAGCACTCTCTCGAAAATCTTAGTGCTTAGTAATCCGCTAAGCACTAAGCCTTTCCGAATTCTTGAAGTAGGGTCAATATAAGCAGGTACGGTATTTGATTTTTTTATGTGCGCAAAGATAATATGATTGTTTTGAATTAATATTCAGTATTTCTTCAGTCACCATTGATTTGACTTTATGGTTATGAAGGCCAGAAAATTTTTTGTTTTTGCGCGCTTGTTACTAGTGGAACAGGCGGGCTATCGTTCTGTCCAAATGTCTGTAATTTCTGAATATCGAGCCGAAAATGGTTTTAATCCATTGGGTTCGACTTCTTGATGGAGAAACCTTGGTCAAATTTAAGTAGGTCAGGCTGGCCGGCCCTCCGATCGTATACTCTCTATCTTCCGAAGGAGGTTGATCTTTCAAATATCTCGGTCAAGTTCGTTATTGGGCCAAATCCATCGTTAGTTATTAGCATTCAAAATTTGATTTTCGCCTAGAATATTCATCTGATCAATTTATAATTTAGAAGGTGTTTTAATGATGTTAAATTAAATGGTTTTCCAAATTTCGAGATAATCGCCTCTCTAGAAAATTTATTAAAAATTCCCAAAAAAATCTTGTTTTATTAGATATTCGTCAGATATCTATGATGTTTCTATGGACGTTGTTGATTTCCTGAATATAATTAAATTTCATCAATCCTGAAAATATATTATAATTTTATGGAACCGAAAGCGGATAGATTGGAAATTTTGAATTCTCATTCCTTGTTACTATAAGCCTTCGTGTCTCATCACAAAAAAGGGACCCAAAATAGGAAAATTTCTATAAACAATCTGATTTTCAGCTACATTTGATTTCATAACGATTTCTGGATGAAATTATATGGTATTCATCAAAATGTGTTTTGTGCATTGTAGGTCAAATGCTTATTTTTCAATAATTTATGTTTCCATTGATGACACTTCATGAGTCTGAAGTTGTTTAAGGGCTAAATTGTGTTCGTATAAATGCATGTTTATATCATATCACTTATAGAACAAACGCGTTGAGACTGCTTTGCAGCATTTTCAGATTTTTCTCTTATATGCTCCATCCAAATATTGACAAGAATAATTGTGTAAAATGTTGGTAGCTCATAGTTTACATTAGTATTTCAAAAGTACAAGTATTATACAAGGTGATTCATTGGTAAATGAACAAAAGCTAAAGGTAGTTAGAGGACACCGAGCTGAGTCAGAATAGCACTTATTTTTAGGGTCTATCTCTTTTCATATTCAAGGTCAGACTGTTTTATTGATTTTGTCATCTTTTTCAATTACCCATAACTTTCGAACCACCTTAAATATTTTCATTATGTTTGGTACGTTTATTCTCTTCAACAACTTCTTCACACCTATTCTGAAAATTTGAGAAGCCTAGGTCATCTCCTTCGAAAGATAGAGAGTATACGGCTGTACGGCTTCAAGTTTCACAAGGGATTCTTCATCAGGAAGTCGAACCCAATAGATTGAGACCACTTTCGGCTCGATATTCGAAAAATTACAGACATTTCAAGCTATAGCTCACTGTTCCACTAGGGACAAGCTCGCAAATAACTTCGAATTCTTCTCGAGATTATACGCCACGTTTATAAAATTTCAAGATATGTGGGATATAAACAACCTTCATATATGCCCAAATTTTTGTTTAGTTATGACGAATATCTAATACCTAAGATAATGAGTATTGAAAAAATGGTTTTTGGAAATTTAAAAAAAATTCGGAAGAATTATCTCTACTTATGCGTTTCGTCCCTGGCGCACACATTTGGACTCATCAGTATGGCTTGTGTGCGCCATGCCATAGACGCAGGGGTTAGAGATAATTCTTCCGATTCGACATTGGTGACCCCGACGTGATGGGAACGGTTGTCTTTACGACGTGTCTTGGAAAAAGCAGACGGTTGACGCTTGAGGTATACTCGCTCCCTCTCTACAACTTTCAACGAAACTCTAGACGCCTTTCCCATTCAGTACAATATTCATGGTCTGCCGCGGTATTGCGGATTTGCTCAGGTTCACATCACCCGTCCGCACCATACCGTGTGGTGTAGCTCAGCACAGGTGGCCATCACCCGGCTATACCTACTGACCTTGTAACACGTATTGGTTTCGTTCCCCCGTCACTGGTAAGGGAGTGTGTAGCGGCACTCTGTCAGCGGCAGGGGAGTGTGTAGGGATCCCTTGGCGGCACCTCATATAACCCCCGCATAGCCTAATTCACAGCGCTTCGGTGGCCCAGAGGTAAGCGCTTAAGTTTCACACCGACTAGGTACTAGGTGCCGGGTTCAACTCCCGGCGGCTCCCTCAAACTTCTAAACCCCTGCGTCTATGGCATGGCGCACACAAGCCATACTGATGAGTCCAAATGTGTGCGCCAAGGACGAAACGCATAAGTAAGGATCATATTCGATCCTACAAATTTTCAACAATTTCTTTTCCCTTCACACCAAAAAGATGAAATTTTCAGGAACTGTTACTTAAACCATGTTTTAGATTTAAGTACTCTAATATGCAAGAGAAAAAAGTTACAGGTTGTTCGAAAATAGATGGCGAAATTGGATTCCAATTTGTATCGGAAACCTCTTTATTTCGACTAATCGGCCATCGGTTTTCTCTCCAGTGATAAATATATAATTCCTTATGAACCATATGCAATAACTTACCATGTTTTACATTTTTTTTTAATGATAGATATCATTAATTACATCTGCCAAATTCCTCTTTATTCAGTAGTATTTTGTGTTTACTATTAATTTGGTGATAATTCGTATTTAGTTATAAAATCGATCACTATGCCTAATTTTACCAATTAAGATTATTTAAATTTCATTCTACTTCATGGAGAATGTAATAAAGTTGTAGGTAGAACGATTCGACTGTTCATTGAGAGGTTTCCTGACCGACCCAGACCAACGAGAGATACCATTCACAGAACCATGACAAAGTTGAGGAATGTCGGATCTTTCGTTAAGAAATCTATACACTGAGAAAAAAGTGTAGTAAAAGATGAGAACAACGAAATTACAGTTCTTGCATATTTTCGTGTGAATCCTCAAAATCCTCTCAAAGATGCCGAGATTGCTCTGGGATTATCTCAATCAAGTGTTTGGAGAATATTAAAAAAAACATAAAATGCACCCATATAAATTCAATAGGGTACAGCATTTGAAGGAAACTGATTTCGTCAGGATAACAGAGTTTTGCGAAGCTATAATGATTCGATTTCAAGAGAATGAAAACTTTTTGGACTGTATAATTTGGACAGATGATTCTAAATTCACAAGGAATGGTTTTATCAATAGGCATAACAGTCATTATTGGGATGAAGAGAACAACCACCACTTCAGACAATGGAACTTTCAAGAGACCTGGAGTTTCAATGTTTTTTGCGCCATCAAAAATAATGCAATTCTCGATGTTCACATTTATGATGGGACTTTAACTGGTAAGATAGAACACTACACATGTTTGCATTATTTAAAGAAAGTTCTCCCTTGGGAGATAGATATTCTGACATATTGACTCAAATAATTGAGCCGCTAGTACAGAACCATAATGACTTATGGTATCAACAAGATGGCGCGCCTCCACACAATTCACTCAATGTGTCAGATATCCTATACAGGCTATTTGAAGATCGATGGTTGGCGAACAATTGTCCACATCTTTGGCCACCACCTTCTCCCGATTTAATTCCTTTAGACTATTATGTTTGGGGTAGGATGAAAAATATTGTCTACTCAACTCACCTGACTGATAAAGAGGACTGCATAGAACGAGTCAGAAATGCGTTCAGGTTTGTTTAAAATTTTAGACTCATAGTTTTGAAACTCAATTTGGTTTTTAAACACTTTTGTAGATCTCCTCCTCCCGATGAAATAAGAAGAGCAACACACGAAGCATTCCTGAGACGTATAAATATATATCTAGAAATTAACGGTCAAAACTTTGAGCATCTTCTCTAGTTATAACTGTGAGAGTTTGCCATGGTTCTCCTAATAGTAACTTGAAGTCGGTTTCAAGAAGGGGTGAAAAATCTACAGCATGGTTCAAATAACAGTTCCTGAAAATTTCATCTTTTTGGCGAGAAGGGAAAAGAAATATCTGAAAATTCATGACGAAAAACAGTTTTTTGTGAATAACTCAGAAAATATCCACTTTAGAGCAAAGGTGTGATGCATACATTCACATTATTTTTTAACGTAAATTCAATATCTGCCATAAAAAAATGGGATTCTAATTTGAAAAAATTGATTTTCCACGATTTTCTCATCCCTAACTTTGAAAGCGATTTTTTCACCCCCTGTATCATTAATCGCGATTTCGATTTTTAAAGTGGATACATCAATCTTACATCTTGAAAAATCCCAAAAAAGAAAATTTTCCATCCAAAAACCTTGGAGTTATTCTTGTTTAAGCGGAGCTCTATTTTCGATTTTTTTTTCGAATTGTCCCGCTCAGAGAGAATTCTCCAATCTAAACGGAAAAATGTTACATCAAAATAACTTGAAATTTTCTAAGGAATCAATTTCTGCAATAAAAATAAGGTGTTGTAATTTGAAAAACGGAAGTTGACTTCATTTCCGGAAAAACCGGAGGTGGTCATGCATTGAAAATATTTTAGATTTCATCAGCATTGTGAAATACTTATAAGTGCTGAATTTCATGAAAATACGTTCAGTAGCTTCCCGTATAAATATGGGTGAGGTTCCTCGTGAAAGACCCTGTATAGATTTGTCTATAGAAATTCATCTATAGATTTGTCCATTGAAATTTGTCTATAGAAAACATTTTACTACTGCTGCATTGTGTTAGCTTCGATCTAATGTATGGATTAGGAAATTAATTTTTGAATTTATACAAAATTTGAAGGCCAATTGTTCGAAGTGACTTGAAGAAGGCCTCAATCCACAGTTAAATACTAATTTCATCTAGTTTTTGTAGTCTGTCTATTTAACATTCATGAAAATTTCAGAAAATAATTCTGACATATTGAGATTTCAAACAGCTGATTGTTACCTTGAAAATTACAGTAGATGTCTGTTGAAACATTGGGAAGAAGAACAACATTAGATGGTGGTTATTGCTCAAATAAAACCTCTATACGAGTTACATCATCGAAAATTTCTTGTCAACTATTTCCTATGAATAAGTTTGCCAGATGAACCATTTCAAAGATTATTTTTCAGTTTCTGAGCCTATTTAAATGCATTGATACAAAAAATTGCAAAATTTTCTCTGAACAAATAATTTAATGGAGGAGTAGATGCTGCAAGTCCTCTATAAAACATAATCAATTGGGAAATCAGAATAAAATAGATGTTGTCAATGTTCCTGACACAGGATTGTTGTTTAGAAATATATTTTTATGGTTCAAACAGATATAATTTTATATATATTATTACGCATTCCGACATGCAGACGACCTAAAGTAATAAGAGATAGCCATCCGCTAGTTTTGGATGTCAGCAGATTCCTTCCAGGCTCGTCCTAACGACGAGCAGATTTATTCATTAGATGTAATTCATTATTATCCTAACTGTTAACAAGTAATCTTGCTTCTAGCTAATGAATTTGTGATTTTTTAACAACGTGATTTTTGTGTGGAATTTCAAAATTATATATATATCCCTGAAAATTAGCTCGGAGATAATATTGAATACATACAGTTAAATAAGAATTGAATTTTTGTTAACGATTTATGTCGGGGAAAATTTTTAGATAGTAGAAAGTTTTTTCAAAGATTAGTCTTTTTGACAAAAAATAGAACTCTTTAACCCTTATGTTAATGAGACCGTGTACCCGGGTACCCAGTTCTTCGCAATATCACGATTGCTTGATATTTTAAAAAAAATTGTATTCTGAACCACGACCGGGTACCCCATTTGAAAAGCATTGAAAATTAAAATATATTTCAGCTTAATTTTGTATTTTCACACTTAGACGGGGAGCGCCAGGGTTTTTTTAATGGGGTTTTTCCCTAGGCTTTTAAGCCATATGCCGAAGTGTATGACACCCCATCACTAACCCCTGATCTATATGCTTTATTGTTTGCTAACCAAATATTGTCAGCCAAAAGTTCAAAAGAATATATATACACCTTAGAACAGCCTTACATTACCCTTCAGTTACTTTTTCAAATTCTTTTGATGTTTTCCTAATGTGCAAAGAGTTCCCACATATTTTTCTCTTCTCCACTGACTCATTTGCGGCTCTTTTGATGTTTTCTTTGATATTTGTCCTAGCCCCATGAGGCCTGTCTTTTTCTCTCATGGGTGTTGCTAGAATTTGGTTTTCCAGTTTTTGTATAAACGGATTCTTAGTGCTTTCGTGATGGAATGATTCTGTGTTATATTTTACTCTTTCCTCTATATTTTTATTTGTCTTAATATGAAATTTAATTCTTGCCTTGCATAGGAGAAGCGAGTGAACGCCTCCTATGTTACTAAAGTTCAGTGTTCTCACATCCAAAATGTTAGCTGGAATGAAATGTCTGCTTATTTTTACGCAAACAATCATGGATTGATGTCCCTGTGAGTTTCTAAAAGTATATTTATATTTGAAATCATGGTCGAACAATGTGTTTGATACTCAGGTTACTCTGGGCGCACAGCTGAACCAATAAGTCCCCATCATCATTACTGATGTCTTCATGAAAACGTTATTTTATTCCAACTAACGGATCATTTCCTATTCGCGTGTTGAGATTGTCCATTGTTAAGATGTAGTGACTTGTGTTTATCGTATCTTGAATATGGGTAGAGTGTAGATCATCGTAAAATCCCAGTCTTTCCTCCCAGGATTTCGATATGTCTAGGCATAGACTCTGATTACATGCTCATATTTATAATCAAACTAGCTGACCCGACAGAATTCGTCCTGTCAAAAAGATTTGTAATGCGGCAGTTTTTGGAGCCTACGTATTTTAAAAAATTCTCCTGAACAGAACCGTCACCCTGGTGATAGGGCGTTGTGAATAAAAAATAATTAAATAAAACATATATAAGGATTTAAAAGTGAGTAATCGCTTTATTGTTAATCATGTGAATCATAATTATTATTATTATCATTGTAGTGCTTTGTGGTATACGATGTTTTTTGTTTGATTACCTGGCGCATAGATAAACAAATCTGATGGTTTTCCAACACGGGAACGGGCAACATACAATTGACAATATGAGAAACATGGGTTTTCTAGATTAATACAACACTTAATGATTGCCCCTGGGACTTGTTTATAGTCATAGCAAAAGCAAGCCGCACCGGAAACTCTAGTCGTTTAAACTCAAATGGCACATCAGTCGGAATCATTGGGATGCGCGGTATGAGAACATCTTCTCCTTTATACTTTCCTTTGAGTATAGTTGCGTCTATCACATTGTTTAGTAATTTTTTTATCGCTAACCGTGTACCGTTGCAAAGACGCGGTTGGTTGATATTTCGCAACAATAAAACTACCGATCCAACCTTTAATTGAAGATTGTGAGGTGGCAATCCTGGCAAATCCAGCGAGTTTAAAAATTCCGGTGGATAGTTGACTACATCATCTTGATTAGTAGCCGAATCAACTGATTTATATATCCTCAATTCGCCTGTGATTTGTTCTTGAATTTTGAAATTTAATTCATTTACATCTATGTTTTTTGCAGCCAGAATAGCTCATTCGCTCAACCAATCATGGTTTCTGTAATTTTGAGAAACATCTGGAAACACCTTCTGAATAAGTTCATCTTTCGATCGAGTTAACTGACAAAAATTTTGAGGAAAGTTAATGCAGCCAGTCAACATGTCTATAGGAAATTTGCCATTACCAATGTCAATGAGTTGTTTAGAGAATATGTTTCCAGATTGGTCATTTTGCAACTCGACAAGCATATTCTTGCTTAAATGAAGTACTTTGACATGTTTCCACAAATTGGAGGACTTTAGACATGCATTGAGTTAATCAGCTGGCGTTGATCGTGGAATCACAGGCAATGTTTGACGAAAATCTCCTGCTAATTAAATCATTGCACCACCAAATCGGTTATTATTGCTCTGTAGATCTTTTAAGGATCTGTCTAAAGCCTCCAAAGATTTTTTATGTGCTATCGTGCATTCATCCCAAACAATCAATGTGCGGGTACAAAATTAATAATAATAATCACCCGCTTAATGAAGGGCAGCGCACTTCCTGAGTCGCTGGTTATACTATAACAGTAGATCCAAAAATTATCTTTGGTAGAAAAAATGTTTGCAAGATGAATAAAAACAAGTTTGTAGTTATAATAGAATTATGTATTCAAGATAAGAATAGGTACACAATGTGCGGCACTTGAGTTTACACTCACAGAAAGGGTTTTTAGGTGTCTATAATAATCAAGGATTTGAACTTGTCTGCTCAATCTTGGACACTTCTGTTAATATAAAATGATAAAGAGATCTGACCTTATTTGTTATTTGGAGTTCACCACAGCTCTGCTTCAATCGTCGAGGGTAGATTTCTCAGAATAAGGTGCAGGCGCTTTGGATAAAGCTTCTCAAACTTCCACTGATGAATTGTGCCTTGGCGATATGTAATTGCGTCACAGGTTCACAATTCACAACCTTTTTCTTTTACGTAGAGAATTTCAACTGAGTAATTCACATACACATGAACTAGGGTAGCTAACTGACCCGAAAACAGATTATTTTGAAAGATCTTTAGAGGAACTTGTAGTTCTGAGTGCCGTTATAGACTCGTGAAAAGTAAATTGATAAAAGAGAACTTACTTGAAGTACTGTGCACGAGAGCGTCTTGAGAGAGAATTTAGTTGTAGAACTGACCACCTTGAGAGAATGAATTTGAATAATTGAAAGAGGTCGGACGTGTACAAAAGTTCAGGTAGCTAAGTTTAGGGATTTCCAAAATTCCGTCCGACAGAAGGCGTTCTTGGAAATAACGGCCGCTGCCCAAAATTCCAAGAACTGTCCTTTGTTGCGAGAATATCGCAACAAACAATTTACATTGCTGCAAAACCTTGCAAAACCTTTGCCATTGCAGAGTTCTTCGAAACGTTGCAGGTTGGAGTTTCATTGCTTTGCATATTTAATGGCAATTTTAGTGCTGAAAGGGCTGTTCGACCACCTTCAAGCAAAGTTGCTGCGATTCCCGACGAAGCGAGTGCAAGTGTAATTTTATTTCGTGAGCGAATTGGTGCTAATATTAATGAAATCAAAAAAGTTTTTCCTGTACCACCAGGTGCATCTAAGAAGTGAATCCCTGCAGTTTCATCATTTGTTACTTTTATAAGAGTTTCAAATACTTACTTCTGTTGTTCATTTTACAGTGGAAGATTTGTTTGAATTAATTCTTTCAAAGCGTTGAGATCATACAGTTATTCTCGATGCAACTCTTGGTTAAAAGCGTCATGCATTGGACGATAGGGCGCGGTCAGGCCTAATTGAATTAATAGTTTGTTTGACATTATCAAGCACATGTCCCCAATTGAAATTCAATATGAATTTTATACCATAGCAATGAAGCTCAAATTGACTACGTTTTAGTTACAAATCATTTGTATGGGAAAAAGAAAAGGGCTATTTTTAGGGTTTTTCCAGCAAAAATTCTAATTTTTCTCGCCGTAAAAACCATCCTTGAACTTCAACAAACATTTTAAAAAAAGATTTGGCCAAATTGGTCCAGGCGTTGTTGAGTTATGCGCTTACCAACACATTTTGTGATTCATTTTTATATTATTGATTTAAGTTTCGTTCTCAATATGTGTCCACTGTGATAATCCATCTCCACTATCGCAGATTGTATTGCATTGATTGTATTTGGGAAAATGGAATCTTTTGAGATTCATAACTACTTGTAATAAGTTGTTAAATCATGATTGTTCAAACCATTTTATATACCATGTTTCAGATGGATTGTACCTATTCTTGAATAGTAACCTCATTCGATAACTGATAGCTAGCCTTAGAAACTGCAAACGCCCAACTCACTATTCATTTCAATATCATTCCATGAAATCTTTCACAGCAAAGTATTCAATAGAGCAATTTATTATTTGTTATGTGCTTTCATTGCCAAATAATATCAAACATTGATATGACATGTTTAGTGTTAGGTTTACGGTAATTCCCTTGATTCATGAAGGTTTGATCACATTGGAAACTTCTGAAATAAAATGCACATTATAATATTAACATATTAGTGTTTATAACGTTTTTTGTTGTCCACCCAGTTTTGCATTTATTGCTTGTATTTTCAAGGGTTATACCACTAGAGGTGAGAATTTTTTGAGAACACTCTTGTTTTTTGGGAATTAAGCGTTTAAATTTCACGAAACAAAGTTATCCTTAATATACCACGAGATGAAGGCGAGTGGTATTTCGAGATCACTTTGTTGAGTGAAATTTGTATGATTTTCAAAATACGACAGAGTGTTCTCAAAAAAAATTCGAATCTCGTGTGGTATTTGGAAAGATCATTCAACAATATAAATCAAACGAAATAATAAATTGTTTTTAATTCAAAAATAACCAGATAGAAGCATAACAACAAATTATTAATCTTTAATATCAAAATAATAATTATTGATAGTACAATTATTATACATATTACGAGCATTATTTTCGAATGATGAAGTAGATACTGATGTTGTTTCTTGAAGGACATTTTTTTCATTCCTTATGGCTGTGATTATTTTTTTGTGATGTTGTTGGTCCAGTTGGAGATACGGTTTCACTGACGCTGCAGAAGAATGGCCTGTTATCTTTATCAGCTGTTCCTCGCCAATCCCTGCTTTGGCTAATTGGCTGACAGCAGTAGCTCGATGCGAGTGGTTGGTTATCTTCGACTTGGTTGTGTTGATGCCAATGAGTTATGCCGATTATTTTGTCCCTTTAGCTATCGTATTGGGACTGACTGGGGAGTTTTTGAACCATGAACCATATTTCCAATTCTTATGTGGAGTAAGGAAGAGTCTTTCCGTGGTTATGTTTGCAGTTCTTTTGGATACAAGTAGCTTATATAACCTCACCGGTCAAATATCTCCTTCAATATTGGGAGTCAGCCATTTCGTTTCCGCTCATTTTTGAGCACCACCATGCCTTGTTTTAGAATATATCGGATAGTAGGCAATTCGGCCCCTGGGATTACCATCGTTTTCAATTTCGAATTGGAAATGCGAAATTGGGCATGATGAACCCTCTCCTCCGCGTCAAGCAAGCTCCAATGCAGCAATAAAATAAAATTTTCTGTTCAAACCGTCTGGATTATCTTCTTTACATAAGTTGACCATCTTTTTGTGTTGCTCCAAAGACAGCGCCTTGGCACTAACTTTTCTTTTCTCAGGGTCTTCTTGCAAAATACGCCTCTTGGCATTTCGTGCATCCTGCGCCGTTTTAAAAACCACATCTGTGAATGGATCGAACCTTACGCCCCATTCGGAATAGAATTTTTCCTGCAGCTGTTTGGCAGTATTATTCCACAAGGTTTTTACGACACTTTCCTTGTAGTCTGATCCATCTCTTTTCTATATTATATTGAAAGCCCAGTCTAGCATAATATTATTGAGCTCTGACAAACTTGTTTTTTCATTGACAAAGTATTCCCTGGCAGTACAGTATTCTTCAAATTGTTTCCAAATGTAGGATCTTGACTTCACTGTATTAAGCAGCACACTTTTCTTCACACTTTCCTCAATTGAATTAATATTACAATTCCCATAACGTTTCGTTTTTATCTACTTTATGGTAAAATACGAAAATAAACTGACAGAACTGCCAAATGTGCTGTTGAAGTTATCGCTAACAACTGATTGTTTATCGTAACCATGACGACCGCTACTTCCACCAACGGCCAAAGCTATCCGGACGTATTAATATTCCTATGCAAATTAGGCATTTGATAAAAACAAATTTCTAAAAGTGAAAACACGGTGAGGTTGAGTGTTTTCAGATAGTTTGTTTCTATTGGTCCGTTTTCAAAAATTGTGTTGAAAGATCAATTAACTTCCCCTATTTTTGCAGTTTTTGTTTTTTCAGTAATTTGTCATATTGGATTTTGTTTTCACGGTTTTTATCTCTGAACAATTTCTCTCTCGACTAATAATGTCTAATTTGTTCTTCATTTCCTTAATTTCCATGTCTGGTATTATTGGGTTTGGTTTTTGGTGCACCATTGTCTTTAGGATCAGTGTAAAAGAATGAGCTTGAAAAATTTCGTAGATCTCAACACACTAAAAAGTTCTAAAAAATTCCCAAATAAAATTTTTTTCATACAATATCTCACAAAATATCCGACCTATTTAAACAAAAGTTTGTGCATGCATGAACGGTATTGATATGTTTGTTATCAAAATTCACAAACATAATGCGTGCCCTGAAAAAATTTAATGTAATCCTAGTAAAAGTCATTTATTGGATTCAGAAGATTCGATTACGAGGAATCATCTTCTTTGTGTAATTTGGGTTGTAATTTATATATAGGGAATTTCAAAGGACAACTTTTGCCTGTCCGAAATTCTACTATGATGATGAGAGAAGAATTTGTTAGCAGAAAGATAATTTGTTCTTTCAATGTTGCAATAGAATTTCAATCAGGAAATCTAACTCACTCTATATATACCATTTTTGTCTCGGTATTCGAAAATTGCAGACATTAAGGCAAAATGACGTTTTCTGAACTATATAACATATGTAAAGACACTCCTATACAGGGTGTCTACTTTAATAGAAGCCAAACTTCAGTAGATTATATTACAAGTCATTTGCAAAAAAAAAATGTTCTATAACACATTTTCGAAATGTTGATAGTTATCGAGTTATTCAACACTTTTTGGTTTTCCGGAATTTTTTGCTTTTCCCTTTAAAAATAAGAATATATATAATTATTCTTACACCTACATCAAATCTAACCATATCATCACAAAGTGCAGTAAAGTTGCTATAAACAAGGTACTAATGTTAAAAAAAAATGTTTTGTACCGGGTGTTGTGAAAGGGTAAATGTAAAAATTAAAAAGAGTGCAAACTTAGTCGTATTTTCTTGTTAGCTGTACCAATGAAAATTGGTGAATAAGTAGTTTTTTTTTTTCTAGGAAAAACTAGTACATGTAATAGACTTTTGAGCGGTATATCAACTTCACACTTAACTTTTTGTTTATCCAACAATATTACTGTTTCAAGTCAGACAAACATAAAAATCAGAAACGCAAATTTTATGGTAATTCATTTCAAAACATTGTAGGCTCAAAACAGATATAAATATTATTAATAGCATTGAGTATAAATCTAGTGGTAGAGTAGAGTTATACTCAATGTTAATAGTAACATAAAAAAAGCAATGTTGTAAACACAGGTTTGAGGAGGAGACGGGTTGGAGGGTGTGTTTGTGAGTATCTGACAGCCCCGCAGGAGCCGCCGGAAATGAATACCACGAATGAAAATGAACAATATGAATTTAATCTCGAGCTAAGCAAACTTGACATTTGCATGGGTTCGAGGATATGCAAATCAACTTAAATTTGACAAAATTTGTCATTAAGTAAACTTAAAAAAAGATCATTTGTTTTAACGAATTAATTCGACTTATACGCATTTACAAAAAAAAAAGAATATGCCTGTTTCTTCAAATATTGAATATCAGGATATGCTGTTTTCTTATGGGTTCGCTAACGAAAATTCGCGAGCAGCAGTGAGGGAGTACGCGTTACGTTTCCCAATAGACAACAACCTAGCAGAAAGGCATTTTTAGAAGTTTTTAGGCGCTCAGATGAAATTGGATCGTTTCGAGGTATTCGAAATAGAGAAGGTGGTCGAAATGCTTAGCACTGGAGGCAAACACCAGCAATACTTCGCGCTATTAGAGAAGATCCCACTCGGAGTGTTGGTGCCACATTAGGGCTTCACCATTCCAGAGTACACAGAGTTTTTAAACAAAATAATTTACACCCGCATGTATAATTTAAAAAAAGTCCAGAATTTCTTACCTGTGGATGGTGAGGTCAGATTAGAATTCTATAGGTGGTACCTAAATAAGTTGGAAGAGTGGGGATGTGATCAAATATTATGAACAGATGAGGCAACATTCACTAAAAGAGGAATAATAAATTTACGAAATTCCCATATATGGAAAACGGAAAATCCACATGCGACTGTTATATCTCATTATCAGCATGAATTAATGAGTCAATGTTTGGTTGTGATTCAAGAGAGGGCGGCTAGGGCCGGTAATACTTCCCGATCGCCTTAATTCCAATGAATTCACAAATTTACTAAATAATTACGTAGTTGACATTCTTGAAGATATTTCCATAGCGGATAGATATGAACTTTATTTTCAACTGGACGGATGCTCTGCCCATAATAGTCGAATAGTCGAAAAGATGTATAAAATGCATTGAGCAAAGGGGTAGGCGATTTGAACAGATTTTATAGTTTTTGATTCGGTTTTGCAATAACATTGATTTTTACGTTCATTCAAAGTTTATTTAATGTTTTTATGTTACTATTAGTTATATTTATGACTGCTTTGAACCTACAATGCTTTGAAATGAATTATTTTAAAATTTGCGTATCTGAATTTCATGTTTTTCCGACTTAAAATAGTGATATTGTTGGAAAAACAAAGAGTTAAGTGAAAAGTTGATATACCGTTTAAAAGTCTATTACATGTACTAGTTTTACCTAGGAAAAAAACCACTACTTATTCACCAATTTTCAATGGTACAGCTTACTACCACTAAGTTTGCACTCATTTCAATTTTTACCTTCACCCTTTTACAACACATGGTATAAAATATTTTTTTAACATCAATGAGTACCTATTTTATAACGTGTTTACTGCTTTTTCTGATGATATGATCAGATTCGATGTAGTTGTGAGAATAACAGAGATATTCTTGTTTTTAAAACGGAGAGCAAATAATTTCGAAAAAACCAAAATGTGTTAAATAACTCGATAACTATCAACTTCTCGAAAAAGTGTTTAGGACATTTTTTGTTGCAAATGACTTGCACTATCACCTACTGAAGTTTGGCGCCTATTATAGTAGACTGTATATTCATTTCATTTTATGGATTCAGCATTTACTTCTTGGAATTTCATTTTAATTACTCAATCAAAAGGAGACAGTTTCAATTTTTTTTACGACAGCTGTTTTACTATAATACGGCATCGTCAGATTTCTGCAAATCACCTGACTGATTTTTGCTAGAGGGAAAAACGTGGGTGTATGTAAGAGTGTTAAATATTTCGATAAACACCAAACTACAAATTCACGGTAAATTGTGAGATGAGATATCTCCATTTCAGTCACATAAAATGTAATAATTTTTCATCACAACTTCTACCAGTGAAGAGTGTTTCAGTTTTATAATGATGATGTATATATAATTGTATTTATTTATTGTTTCCCCACTTGTGTTCGTTCCAATTATTTCTGAGAACAAAATCGATTTTTGTAGAAAAGGTAGATCGGGTGAATCCACAAGTAACCGAATATACCCGATATTCCTTTTCCTCATATATTTTATCACCACGATGAATATATTATGTTTTAAATTGATTTTGTTGCCCATGTTGTAGCCTGATGAAATAAATTTTCCGAAACGTAGCTTAAAGAATAACAACTGTTTTCACGTTTTTTCCTTCTGCTGATAGAGTCAATCAAAGTGTTGAATCGATTGAGAGCATTTTCGGCTCAATCTCAAAATATTGCACTCTTTTGACAAAACACTGTTTTTCCAGTTTCCTATACTAGTAGTGCTATATCTTCTCGTGGGTTTGCTGTGCATGAATTAAATATTTGAATATCAATATATTGAAAGCCTCAATAAATGCTTTGTTGAGTTTCGACAGATATCAACTGAATAATCAAATATATTGTAAAATATTTCAAGAAACTATTCAAAAATTTTTGTGGTCTGAATATTGTCACATCATTTGGCAGACTCCTTTGGGTCAACGTTACCGAAACTATATTCAAGTTTCAAATCGATCGGATGGATATTCTAGGAATCATGGAGAAATCTCGAAGACTCTTCTAAATATATAAAAATTCTAGCTCATTTTCTTTGGAAGATAAAAAATTATACGGATGGCAGGCCAGCTGGAAGTACTCAAATTTGATCAAGGATTTTTCATCGGGAAATGAGATAGCACACTTTTCTAGTTTTCTGAACGAGAACAAGCGTGCGAATAGATAAAAATTTAGAAAGCACTGACGTGAGGTCAGATTGCTTTGGCGCTCTTGATGAGCTACTTGCGAATAAATATTCAAACCATAACAAATCTGTAAGCACTCTGATCACGTGAACCATAGTCTTTTCCCGTACTATGGGACAATCTGATGCAAATATGAACGCCTAATGAATGAACAAACCTATATCTCTAATTGAAAATAACTACTCATAATTTTCCCCAAGTTTTGTTCGAAGCTATAATTTCCCTTTTCCTAAAAACTTATGTCAGTGTTTTTCTGAATTTTGACAACGTATATTATTTCAGCCACAGAGATTGAATTCTATCTCTATGATTTCCCGTTATGAAAAATTTTGATTAATATTACGCCAACTGACACTGTTTAATCAGCCCGGCATTTGTCAATCGAATATCGATCTGTGATGGCCATCGTTCAAAGAAAATCATCGGGACTTTCATGTCATGTCATGTCATTTCTCTTTTCTCTTGAGGAAATTGAAAAAATGATCATATCTTTTGATGAAAAAGAGCTACGACAATGAAATTTAAGGATAAGTAAGATATCGATAACCTCAATATATTCACGAATTTTTATTGAAATCCGAAAAAAATTTTATGGGATAGTGAGGATTAAAAATTTTTTTTTTGGGAATTTTTTAAAAATTTTCTAGCCTGACGATTTCTGAGAAATTTTACGAGCTCTTTTGTTGCAGCCTCCCTCAACAATATTTCAAGTATCAATTTGATCGGATGGATATTCTAGTAGTTATTGAGGTAACAAAATTTCAGATGCTCATAACTACTGAACCATCCGACCGATTTGGCCCAATAACGAATTTGACCGAGATATTTGGACAATTAACCTTTTCTGAAAATATGAAAACTCTAGCTGATCCTTTTGGATGCTAGAGAGGATACGGCCGGCCAGACAGACTCAGCTTTCGCCACGAATTCTTCATCCGGGAGTCGAACCCAATCGATTGAGACCATTTTCGGCTCAATATTCCAAAATTACAGACATTCGGGCAAAATGATAGGCACTCTGTTCGGGTGAACAAGAGCGCCAAAACTGAGAGTTCATTTGCAGCGTGCGGCCGCCTCCGTCTCGTACATGTCATCAGAAACAATTCTGTTGTTTCTATAGTAGGAATGCCGTTAGCATTATTTCGAGCAGTAATGATATCAGAATATTTGTGGGTGACAAATTTATCACGCACTAATTTCTTCGCTTGATATTCATTAAGAAATCAGAACCCCCAATAGTTCTTCAACGTTTTCATCACATTCACTATCACTAGGAACTAAGGAATTGACCTAGTGTCTATGTCTTATACTAACTATACCTATATGTAGACGTTTGAACGTAAGCTTATTTAATCTAATTTCAAATTTTACCGAATTTGACATGTTTATTGAATTAGTACGTAATATTGTGCACGCTTAAAATCTAAGGGATGTTCCTAATCTAACTTATCCTATCCTAACCTAATGGATACTTATCTATCTTGATACTATTGTAAAATAAACTTTTCCCGTTAATTTAAACCTGAGGATACTTATCTATCTTAACTAAACTTTTCGCGGTAAAATAAACCTTAATTTTGACTATCATCTAATGAATCTTAAGTACTAAACTAAATGATCTGTGATGAAAATATAGCCATCATCGATAAAATGATATCCTGATGATTAGTCAGGAAATAGGATGCAATGGGGTTCTTAAGTCCGAAAAACCGGATAAATAACTATTTCTCAAAAATTATATATAACGAGAATGGCTGCGAAGGATTAAGTTAATATATGTGCCAGCGCCACCTGTAGTACACATATATTAACTTATGGCTTTGTATTCCATTGAGATCTGACCATGTGGCAACCTGCTTTCGAACAGTCAACAAGAACCCATAGATTTCGACGGCATTTCCTTCAGTTCCTTATTTCTCCGTTTTGCTCAATAGGATTTACTCTATTGCACAATAGAATGCTTTGTTTGCTCAAATCTTGTGCAAGCACCTCTCAGTATGCAGGACCGCGAACAAAATAATGATTACGAGCAAGCTGCAACTTTGCACATAGCTAAAATTTGGGGAATCTTCCAAGATTTCACTATCAGGAAACTCCAGTAGTGGTTACTTTTCCGATGAATTTTAGCAAAATATAACGATTTAAGGTAAACACAATTGAATGACTAGCTCGACCTACACTTCGAATATGTCGATTTGGTAACGTTTGGTACCTGGTGACAACCAGCCGGCTGATTTTTCATGCTGATTTTGGTTTTACCGTTTGGAAAATCATTACTGCGAGGTTCGACAAAATCTTCCGGAAATTTTTCTGATCCAGCGCGCAAAAGATGTAAAATTTACGTCGCCATGTTTGGGGATAACAAATGTAATATTAGTCAGATAAAAAATATCAGTGGTAGTTTGCTTGTCTGAGAAATATAAATTTTTTGAGATATGTGATATTTTGTTTGTATAACTAATATAAGATAAAATGATTTTACGATGAACTAAAATTTTGTTCACATCATTTCCATTGTATATGATCCTTGTATCAGAAAGAATCGAAAATTGGTTAGAAATTGAAATTCTTGAAGAATCGAGATCTCGTCACATCAATTTTTTTAACGATTAAATTCCCACGAAATATTTAAAATTATCTATACTTTGAAATGAAGAAAAAAATGTTGAGCCCAGATAATTTTTCTGCAATCTTTCGTCAATTATTGCGGATTACAAGTGAAAATTAAACAAAAATAATTGTTTCTTTTAATATTCAATAAAAACAATTTTTATTAAGATCTGTGCTGTTTCGCAGAGAATAAGAGGAATAAGTGTATGATCTAACCGCCAAATGATAACAGTTCTTCAACGTTTTCATCACATTCACTATCACTAGGAATTAAAGAATTGACCTAGTGTCTATGCCTTATACTAACTATACCTGTATGTAGAACGAATTTGCCGTGTTTAATGGAACAATTCGATGTTCCATATAATTGTGCTAGCTTGGTATCTAAGCGAAGTTTCTATTCTAACTTAATCTAACCTAAAGTAAGGAATACTTATCTATCTTAATACGATTGTGAAATAAAATTTTGAGCATCCTCTGCACCTACGCATTAAGAGAAACCAGAATTTTGTCTATGATCTAAGGAGTCTTAAGTACTACACTAATGAACTGTGATGAAATATATAGCCATCATTGATGAAATGATATCCTGATGATTAGTCAGGAAATGGAAGGCAATGGGGTTCTTACGTCCGATAATCCGGATAACTAACAATTCTTTAGAATTATAGAAAACGAGAATGGCTGCGAAGAGTAAAGTTAATATTTGTGCTAGCACCACCTGTAGTACACATACAGGGTCTTTCACGAGGAAACTCACCCATATTTATACGGGAAACTACTGAACGTATTTCCTTGAAATTCAGCACTTATAAGTATTTCACGATGCTGATGAAATCTAATATATTTTCAAGGCATGAGCACCTCCGGTTTTTCCGGAAATGACGTCAACTTCCGTTTTTCAAATTAAAACACCATTTTTTTATTGCAGAAATAGATTCCATAGAAAATTTCAAGTTATTTTGATGTAACATTTTTCAGTTTTGGTTGGAAAATTCTCTCTGATCGGGAAAATTCGAAAAAAAAATCGAAAATAGAGCTCCGCTGAAACAAGAATAACTTCGAGGTTGTTGGATGAAACATTTTCATTTTTGGGATTTTTCAAGATGTAAGATTGATGTATCCACTTCAAATATCGGAATCGCGATTCTTGATACAGGGGGTGAAAAAATCGCTTTTAAAGCTAGGGATGACAAAATCGTGAAAAATCAATTTTTTTCAAATTAGAACCCCATTTTTTTATGGCAGATATTGAATCAACGTTAAAAAATAATGTGAGTGTATGCATCACACCCTTGCCCTAAAGTGGATATTTTCTGAGTTATTCATAAAAAACTGTTTTTCGTCTTGAATTTTCAGCTATTTCTTTTCCCTTCACGCCAAAAAGATGAAATTTTCTGGAACTGTTTCTTAAACCATGTTTTAGATTTTACTACCCTAATATGCAAGAGAAATAAGTTACAGGTTGTTCCTGAATAGATGGCGAATTTGGATTCGAATTTGTATCGGAAACCTCTTTATTTCAACTAATCGGCCATCGGTATTCTCTCCAGTGATAAATAAATAATTCCTTATGAACCATATGCAAAAACTAACCATGTTTTACATTCTTTGTTTTTAATGATAGATATCATTAATTACATCTGCCAAATTCCTCTTTATTCAGTAGCATTTTGTGTTTACTATTAATTTGGTGATAATTCGTATTAAGTTATAAATTCGATCACTATGCCTAATTTTACCAATGAAGATTATTTAAATCTCATTCTACTTCATGGAGAATGTAATAAAGTTGTAAATAGAACGATTCGACTGTTCATTGAGAAGTTTCCTGACGACCCAGACCAAAGAGAGATACCATTAACAGAACCAGGACAAACATGAGAAATGTCGGATGTTTCGTTAAGAAAACTAAACACAGAGAAAAAGGTGTAGTAGAAGATGAGAACAACGAAATTACAGTTCTTGCATATTTTCGTGTGAATCCTCAAAATTCTCTCAAAAATGCCGAGATTGCTCGGGGATTATCTCAATCGAGTGTTTGGAGAATATTAAAAAAACATAATATGCAACCATATGAATTCAATAGGGTACAGCATTTGAAGGAAACTGATTTCGTCAGGATAACAGAGTTTTGCGAAGCTATGATGATTCGATTTCAAGAGAATGAAAACTTTTTGGACTGTATAATTTGGACAGATGAATCTAAATTAACAAAGAATGGTTCTTTCAATAGGCATAACAGTCATTATTGGGATGAAGAGAACAACCACCACTTCAGACAATGGAACTTTCAAGAGACCTGGAGTTTCAATGTTTTTTGCGCCATCAAAAATAATGCAATTCTCGATGTTCACATTTATGATGGGACTTTAACTGGATAGAACACTACACATGTTTGCATTATCTAAAGAATGTTTTCCCTTAGGAGATAGATATTCTGACATATTGACTGAAACAATTGAGCCGCAAGTACAGAACCATAATAACTTATGGTATCAACAAGATGGCGAGCCTCCACACAAATCACTTAATGTGTCAAATATCCTATACAGGCTATTTGAAGATCGATGGTTGGCGAACAATGGTCCACATCTTTGGCCACCACGTTCTCCCGATTTAACCCCTTTAGGCTATTGTGTTTGGGGTTAGGATAAAAAATATTGTCTACTCAACTCCCCTGACTGATTTGGTTTTTAAACACTATTGCAGATCTCTTCCTCTCGATGAAATAAGAAGAGCAACGCACGAAGAATTCCTGAGACGTATAAATAAATGTCTAGAAATTAACTGTCAAAACTCTGAGCATCTTCTCTAGTTATAACTGCGAGAGTTTGACATAGTTCTCCTAATATTAAATTGAAGTCGATTTCAAGAAGGGGTGAAAAATCTTCAGCATGGTTCAAATAACAGTTCCTGAAAATTTCATCTTTTTGGCGTGAAGGGAAAAGAAATAGCTGAAAATTCAAGACGAAAAACAGGTTTTTGTGAATAACTCAGAATATATCCCTTTTAGGGCTAGGGTGTGATGCATACACTCACATTATTTTTTAACGTAGATTCAATATCTGCCATAAAAAAAATGGGGTTCTAATTTGAAAAAATTGATTTTTCACGATTTTGTCATCCCTAACTTTGAAAGCGATTTTATCACCCCCTGTATAATGAATCGCGATTTCGATTTTTAAATTGGATATTTCAATCTTACATCTTGAAAAGTCCCAAAAATGTAAATTTTTCATCCAAAAACCTCGAAATTATTCTTGTTTCAGCGGAGCTCTAATTTCGATTTTTTTTTCGAATTTTCCCGCTCAGAGAGAATTTTCCAACCAAAACTAAAAAATGTTACATCAAAATAATTTAAAATTTTCTAAGGAATCTATTTCTGCAATAAAAAAAAATGGTGTTTTAATTTAAAAAAACGGAAGTTGACGTCATTTCCGGAAAAACCGGAGGTGCTCATGCCTTGAAAATATTTTAGATTTCATCAGCATCGTGAAATACTTATAAGTGCTGAATTTCATGAAAATATGTTCAGTAGTTTCCCGTATAAATATGGGTGAATTTCCTTGTGAAAGACTCTGTATTGATAGACCTTGAGACCTCGGATAAGAAAGAAATATCAGAGGCTTCCTCGTCGTGGCGATTGAAGCAAGTGAATTGGAATGACTTCTCAGAAGAATTACACAAAGAAATTCAGAAAAACGAAACAAAAATTGACATCAACGAAGAGGTTATGAACTTCTCTAATCTTATTCGAATCGTGGCCACAAAAGTAATTGGCAAAACAAAAAATTTAAAGAAACATAAACCCTTACCTTGGTGGAATGACAAGTGTGAGGAATCAGTAGGGCTTACAAACACGCTTACAATAGACTAAAGAGACACAATACCACTGAGAACCTACTCTTATATAAACAACTGAGAGCAAGAGCAAGATATACTATGGAACAGAGTAGAAAGGAATCTTGGAAAAACTTTGTGTCATCATTAAACAGTGACACCCCAATTAAAAGAGTATGTAATAAGATTAAAAAAATTAATGGCACCAACTACTACCACAACATGATCATTTGATACTGAACTGACCTCACATCAATGAGTTTGCCTGCAAAATTTCAATTCTCTAAATACGATTTGACCAAAGGGTACTACGGTTGTTGAAGTAGTTTTTTCAGTTCAAATAAAAAACCTTTATGCCATACTTTATCAAACCACTGAGACGAGCCAAAGAAGACAGCTGAACATAATTTATTTTCCTCAATACCTGTGGTGTTAACTAAGTCATAAATTTTTTGTATTATTGAATGGTTTTGACTGAATCCTATGTGATGTACCCTGCTGGGGTTCAGGTTCGGCCAATCGTTTACACAGTTGAGGGATGACGAATAACACTCAGCACACTAACTGAAGGGTGTTTATTGTACAGGAGATATTAATCACAATCATTGAAACGAAATGATGCAAGCTCCGCTGATGATGCTTCCCCATCCAGACAAATTCTTTCTATTTATAATACATTGTTTATCTGGTGGTCATAACACGTAATGTGTTGACAAAATATGATGGCATTGTATATAAATAAATAAAACAATTATTGTTTTAACTCTGAGACATGTCTAGTGAATCTAGTAAGGTCGAAAAGACAAATATACAGGATGTTCATACTACACCTTCCCTCTTCGAGAGAAAAAAAAATTTTTTTTTCTATAAAAATACAAATTTTTTTTTTTTTTTTTTGACTTATCTATAACTTATTATCTGTATATACTATACATATCTACTTTTTACATCAGTCTCTTAATTCTAATCACTTGATAATCTTTATCAGTTTTTTATGAGAAATACAATTTCACTCTGTTCTTGTGCACTTCTTTGAGTTTATTTTTGTCCGTTTTCACAATAATGTTCGGGTTTCGCACTTCCACTATTTCGTAGGGACCGTTGAATAAGGGGTCAAGTTTATTGTCAATGTCCTTATTATTCAAGAGCACCTTATCTCCTACTTTATAGTTAATTTCATTACATTTTTTTGTCGAAACTCTCTTTTCTTTTCAATTTTGCCTTTACCAAGTTTTCTCTAGCATCTCTCCATGCTGTTTGCAATCTATACTTTAGTTCAATAGGATAGTTGTCAAAATTGTAGATTGGATCTACCTGGCATTTTAAATTTTGGGGAAATTTACTAGGTTTTCCGAAAACTAATACGTGAGGAGTATAGCGAGTTGAAGAGTTAACGGTATTGTTATATGAAAAGCACCAAAACGGAATCCAATTACTCCAGTTGTTACTTTCCTTAGCTGCGTGCATACGAAGGAAAGCTCCTAAGTGTTTATGGGAATTTTCAAGCGCACCTAGTGTTTCGTGGTGATAAGCTGTTGAATTGAAACGCTTAATTTTGAGCAATTCACACGATTCACTAAATATTCTTGATAAGAATTCTGTGCCTTGGTCTGTAACAACTTCAGATGGTATACCATACCTTAAAACAAAGTTTTGAATAAAAGATTTTGAAACTGTTTCTGCTTCTTTGTTTGGTAGAGGGTAACACTCTACGAATTTGGTTAAGTCGCATTGAATTGTGAATATATATTTATTATTTTCGATATCGGTAGGTAATGGACCTACGAGATCTAAAAAAATTTTCAGAAAAGCAGACGAAGCTGTGGTAGTGATTGTCATAGGTTCTTTCCTAGGTAAGGAATGTTTATGACGTTGACAATCATCACACTTCTTTACAAATTTTTCAACATCGGATCTTAAGCCATTCCAAAAATATTCCCTTCTGATATTGTTAAACATGCGTTCGATACCTGCATGTCCACCGGTTGGAAGCATGTGAAAATCATTCAGAATTATTATTTGCCTTAGTTCTCTGTTTTCGACTCGCGTTACATCTCTTATTACATTAATTTTTAATGATGTTCCTAGAATTTCATTTTTATAATTTGTCAACATATTCAAAAATTTTTTATTGCTAGCTAGCTTTATGAGGTACAATTCTAATATATTATTTTCTGCGCATAATTTTTCCAGTTTCCTCAACGATGTACCTAAGTCGTACGCTGATCGGATGTCCTGGTTAATGAAAATAATTTGTGAATTCACATTATATATTAAACTCTCATTGTAGTAATTCTCTGAATGTTGATTTTTCAAATTACGAAATTCTTTTTCTGAAAGTGGTCTCAACTCAACACTTTCTGCTGGACGTTTAAAAACTTCGACAACAGGGTGATCAATCCTTTCGCCATCGGAGGCATTCGTCTCGTGTTGTTTAGAACCTACTTCCTTTTTAGTTCGAGATCTCGTCATGACGCCTTATGTTTCCAACTATCCCGTTCGTCATTTCTTTGAGTTCTTCTGAATCTATTTTAATACGCGTTAAGGCATCTGCTGTGACATTTTGTGAACCTTTTACATAATGAACCGTGAAGTCATATTCTTCTAAAATCAAACGGAATTTGGTTAATCTACTAGACGGATGAGTCATATTAAACAGATAGATCAGTGGTTCGTGCCATCGTCGGCAAAATATGCTTTCTGGTGTTTCGTGTATTGATTGTTATTGTTTTTAAAATGGCTACGAAACTTGTGACCCTGACCTTGCACGTTACACGATGTATTAAAATTTTGCTTGTTTTGATTTTCGTTGCGGTCACGACCTCGATATGAATGGTTAGGTTTAAAATTTCTTTTCTGATTAAAATCATTACGTTTTTTATTGAATTGATTTTTTAGTTAGAAGGGTTTTTCTCATATATAGCACCAAATCTTCAACTTTCTGATACTCTTTCCTCAACCTTAATTTTGCATTTGCAGTTAATTTAATTTTTAGAACATAATTAATCAAAGAATTTTTACCTGGATCATCGAGCATATCCTTATATAATTCAATGGCGTCAATTAATTGCAATACAGATTCTTCCGTGATAGTCATTGATGGCAATAAAGAGGATGCCGTCCTCAAATCAAATTTTTCAGTCATAATTAATTTTTCTGAATTACGTTTATCTTCAATCGATTTGGATCTTTCGTGAAGCAATTTTCTAGCTTCTACAAGTGAATTTTGTATGATTGTTTGGTTAGGACTCAATGCTTCGAGAAAATTTGGTTCCGAATTGAAAATTTCATTCAATTTGTTAAATTTATATTCCAATATGTTTAGTTCATCCAGAAATTTATTGACTCTATCGACCCGTTCCCTACGATCACGCGGCTCTTTTTTGATATTTTCAAGGAATTTTAGGGACACACCACACAACTCGGCAAATCGTTCATCATATTCCATGGACAATATAACAAAGAGAGGATTTTCCTTACACTAAATCCTGGTGGCCCCTCCTGATCTCAAGTTGCACCTTCTTCTCAATTGCCTTCTTAATTTTCCAATTCAGGTACATTACGGCGCCAACACATACTAGCAGGAATGCTACTATCCCAAGGATTTCTGGTATTGATACAGTCTTGTCTGCAGTCGTTGAAGTGGCTGCACTATTCCCTGTTTGGGCAATGATTACCTCTTCTTGTTTGGACTGTCCTGATCCCATCTTGGTTTTGCGGTGGAACTACTACCTCTCAATGGAAGCACATACCCATATTTTTGCTGCTGATGACCATCTGGACCTCTAACCGAGTAGAACTGGCAGGATCGCCATGTGATGTACCCTGCTGGGGTTCAGGTTCGGCCAATCGTTTACACAGTTGAGGGATGACGAATAACACTCAGCACACTAACTGAAGGGTGTTTATTGTACAGGAGATATTAATCACAATCATTGAAACGGAATGATGCAAGCTCCGATGATGATTCTTCCCATCCAGACAAATGCTTTCTATTTATAATACATTGTTTATCTGGTGGTCATAACACGTAATGTGTTGACAAAATATGACGGCATTGTATATAAATAAATAAAACAATTATTGTTTTAACTCAGAGACATGTCTAGTGAATCTAGTAAGGTCGAAAAGACAAATATACAGGATGTTCATACAACACCTAGTTAATCGTCTCAAATGGTCTGGAATTATGTCATACAAGCTTCCTTGCGCCACATTTATTTTCATTTCGAATGAAAACACATCTTCGGTTTCGTGTTAGAAGAACTCGAATTATCCATTCAAAATCGAGATCAACTTGAATAACATTCTTTGTACACATTTCAATTTCAATATACGATATTTTGAATGTATTTTCATGAATTGAGAGGAATTGTGAGGAATTCATCAACTCAAAACACTAAAAGACATAATGGATATGGGGAAAGTATACAGGGTGTTCGGCATATTGACCGTCAAATTTTTTTGGGGCGTTGCTAGGGTCATTTGCTACATTTTCAGTCTTGGAACCTGGGTCATTAGTATTACGGTTACGGAGGTATGATTTTTTTATTAGGTTTTTCTAAATTACCTAAAATGTACCCTTCGAAGCCCCATAACTTTTTTTGCGTGGGCTTTTACATGCATTTTTTTTTATTGTATTAAGTTTACATGAGTGTGTGTTTAAAAAAAAACGTATTTATTGTTACAGATAACACCACAAAATTAACATGTGGGCCTTTTATTAAAAAAAAAATTATGAAAGTATGAAAACATCTCCACTCCTATTAGAAATTAAAAAAAATCACAGCTATTACAAACCTAGTTTTATTTTATAATGTTCTTTGGTTTATAACGTTGCTAACCATATGCTATTTACATAAGTCAATAAAATAATAATACTGCAAATAAGGTTTCAGTCAGAAGAGTGAAGAAAGTCGCACCTAAATAAAAGTACGGATTTCGACACAACACAGCGAGCAAGGAAATTTTACCTGCCCGTTTTAGACGCGTGCCAATTATTATTACTATTATTGTCCTTAGGTTGGATTGGGTTAGTCGCCGCTGACTTGACCCTACCGTCATTCGAGATTTAACTGTCTCTGTTGTTGGAAGTGTCTGTGCCGCGTTGTTCAGTTTTTTAAATTTGGTTTTTCTTGTTTTTGTTACTTTTAATCATTCATTTGATGATAATTCTTTGGACCACATGAATTAATTCAAACGTTTCATACTATAGTACTGGCGCTCAAAAATATTCAAACATGACTTATTTTTTCAATGTTTCTGATATTATGGGATCAAAATAATTGTATTTGTCACAGTATTGTCATTTCACTCTCGTCTTCCTATGTTATAATTTTTTGCACGCTTGTTCTTGTTCAGTAGTCTATTGAAACTGAGTGCTATCGTTTTGCCACAGAGACTGTAATTTTTGGCATTTATTGTTTTTCAACTCAAGGGACTCTAAAATGCGAGAGAATGCTGTTATCACTCTTTCAAGTAGTCATGCAGTTAGTGAGTGATCTATTTATCACGCACTTATTTCGACTCTTTTTTTTTTCTATTTTTTTATTTCACATAAGAACGCTGACAGGTGTGAACACCCAATAGAAGCCCCCACTAATTACATATTTATAGACAACAAATAAAAAAGATTTTCTAAAATAATAGTGATTTACTATTATTGTACCTGCATAAACATCCCCCTAACAATTTTCCTAGATGAACTTAGATTTTTTCCTAAAAATAAATCAATATTATTCACATGATTATTACATAAAGCAATCATCCTTGACAATGGCGAGTACCTTGCACTGTTGGTCCTATAGGTGGTCAGGTAAAATACAGGGGGTCTCCTTAACTTAAAAATCGATTGACTCTAAAATTTTGGGACAATCCAATTGATCTGAGAGTATCTTATATATGAAAACCACGTCGTTTATCTTTCTTCTGTCCTTCAAGCTGATCATCTTGAAATGTCTCAAACGAACAACATAATTTTCAGGATCCCAAGGTCTCAGGTAGAAACCTGTCCTATAACTCAGAAACCTAAGAAATTTAGCCTATTCACTTTCCAATCTTTCGATATGGACATTATATTGACGACACCAAACCGAAGACGCGAAGTTGAGCTTACTGTGAACGAAGGCATAATACAACGCCAGAATTGCTTCACCACTATTGAATTGACGACATTGTCTCATAATCCACCCAAGAACTTTGTTACCTGCACATACTAGATTATTTATATGCTCATCAAAGAGGAGCTTCGAGTCTAGCATAACACCCAAATCCCTCACCACACTTGTACGCCGCAGAACAGTTCTAGCAAAAGAATATTGATGGTAAAAGACAGACATATTTCGTATGAAAGAAACCACACAGCACTTAGTTCAAATGTAAGCTGAAATCTTCACAAAAGCGGAAAAGGCTGTCTAGATCACTTTGTAAATCCAAACAGTCCTGAATGCTTTGAATTCGTGCAAAAAGGTTCAAATCATCTGCTAACAACAGAAATTTACATACTTTGAAACACGTTTTTATTCTGTTTATGTAAATTATAAACAGAAGAGGACCCAAATGGGAACCCTGTGGTACCCCTGATGCTGAAAGAATTGATCGCTATCTGAAACTTCCCATCTTGACATACTGAGATCTGTTCGTAAGATAAGACTCGAACCACTTCAACAACGTGCCCATGACACCGACATGCTTTAGTTCGTCAGGAAGGGTTTTGATATTTATTCGGTCAAAAGCCTTACTGAAATCAGTATATACAGCATCATCCTGGATTTCCTGGTCTAGATTGTCTTGTATATATTCAATGAAACAGATGAGATTGGTTTCAACTGATCTTGCTTTGACAAAACCGTGCTGCTCAGGTATTATTCGAGATGACATATAACTAAGTAAACGTTTATAAGTTATTAATTCAAACACCTTCTCGAATACACATAGCTTACTGATGGGACGATAATTTTCAACAGAATTTTTACTACCGCTTTTGAAAACGGGGGTTATGCTAGCAACCTTTCAGGAATTGGGGAATAGGCTACTACGAAGAGATTTATTGAATATTAATGCAAGAGAGCTACTTAGGGCAGAACTACACTTTTTCAAAAATATGAGGGGTATTGAATCAGGGCCAGCTCCCTTCTTTTCGTCCAATCCTAGCATTATCTCTTTAACTTGATGAATAGTGACATCGAATGAGCTCAAGAAGTAATGGTCGGGAGAGCTTGTGCTTGCAGGGGCATTTTTAGATGGATCCGGCCTAGTAAAGACGCACTCAAAATAGTCAAATTACCAATTTCACTACCTGACTCATCTGTGCGTTGTTCATAGGTCATCTTATTTGGAAATCCTGAGTCCTTAGAACCAACAGAGACAGTCAAAAAGTTTTTTTGGACATCTTTCGACATCAGACTGTACTGAAATTAGGTATTTTTCATAATCTTTTCTGATTAGACATTAAGTTTTAGACCTCAAATCTTGAAACATTTTATAATCACCATAGTTCCCATAAATTTTCCATTTCTTGTGTGTTTTATTTTTACGTTTTATGAATGCAATGGTTTCTCTGGAAAAATAGGATGACGTCTCGTGATAAAATTTCATGAAAACCCTGCCATGTTGGAATATTTTCTATTTCGAGAGATTTCGCACATAAATACGCAACATATGATTTTGGAACTACAGGTTGTACTTTTATATGAAGTTTTGATTTATCAACGAACTCTACACTCTTCAATTCATCAGGATTCGTGTAACTGAATGGTATCAATTATATCTTCTTATGTGAAGCAAAAATAGAAGCAGGTGGCATTTCCATCAGCCTTTTGGAACCTCCTTCATATTCAACATCCTATTCTGGTGTAATGACTTTAATACCCCTCAAACAGTGAAATGTTTCATGACCATCCGAAGTATTTACATTGTGATATATGTTATCAAAAACGAATTGAATGAAAGAGTTTGGATGCGTTAATTTTGCAGGTTGCCTAATAACGGAAGCTTCATATAATTGAATATTGTGGTATGAAGCCGATACTCCTAATTTACTCGTCTTGTCAATTATCAAACGAGAACCTGTTTTTCTGTAGACATAAGTTCCTACAGCTAACTGAAATTTGGAAATGAATATTCTTGAACGAACAATGGAAATTATGGAATGTGCTATTGTATCACGTTTCACATCTTTACTTGCACTACATTTTGAATCTAGTAAATGGAATAGGGAGTTTTCAAACTTTCCGGAATTTCAGATATAGTGCTATCCAAGAATTTACTTGAGAGGGGATAAATTTCATAGTTATAATCTTGTTTTTTTAGATCAGCTCCAACGATTTGACCAGCTATCCGTAAAATTAAATTTTTTTGATAATTACTGAGAGAATCGGGATTAAAAGCCAATATTTACTAAGCTCCATTATATTGGGAGATTTGTAAAAATAAAACCGGTTGCTACCCACTATGTTGTTCGATGATAATGACGTTACTATATTTCTCTTTAAATTTTTTTATGAAAGTATTATTGTTGAGAAAGTTTTCCCCATAACTAACTATATAATAATCTGTTCTTGTAAGTATTCAAAACTAACCTAAATCTATTGGAATTGACTAGTACGGAAGTGCAGTGTGTAAAAAAAGCGATTGTAGCGTTGTGATAATATTTTATCAAATCAGCTTATTTCAGCTTAGTATAACTAACCTAAGGACCTATTCTAACTTATGCTATCTTATTCTAACTTATGACTATAGTTTCGGCATTTACCACATATATAATTCATCTTTTCTAGTATGCAAAGAGAAATATATTGAATAAAATTTTGGACTTTACTTATCTATCTTAATTCTATTGTTAAAAATACATCAATTTCTTTACAAGCATTACTTTTTATGTAGTATCAGAAATGGAATTCAGAAAGTCTCCGATAATCAAATCAGTTTTGAGGATTTCACAAAGTGGATTGTGATGAAAAATATATATACCTGAGGGTTAGTCAGGAAATGGAAAGCAATGGGGTACTTAAGTCAGGTAATCCGGATGAATAAAAATTTCTTAAAAGTTATGGATAACAAGTTTGGCTACGAAGGAAAAAGGTAATGTTTCAGCTGGCGCCACCTGTAGTACATATAGATCATCTTATGGCATTTTGGATTCCATTGGAAACTGACCCCGCGAACTGTTTTGCAAATCATAGTAATATCCTAATGTAGCTGATGTAGCATTCTTTCGTTGAAAATTCCAGAATACTTACAAAAATTTATAGTGCCCTCCTTTCTCGTTAAAGAGAACACTTGCCCAAGCTCAGTCGGGTTGGAGGTGGATTCTTTTCTTGAGTGGCCAGGTATAAAAAAAAATAAGCATGAAATATGCCTTATATTATCTTACCAGGACAACAATATAATAATTAAAGTGAACAAGTCACGATAGAAAGACGTAATGTGTAAAAATGGCCTACGGAGTTCGAACCCAGATGTATTACAATTATAAATTAATCAAACTTTATGAATATGCAATGGCAACTCTATCATAATCATTGCCAATTCAATCATAAATATTAAGAGAAATACAATAGCGCCTTCTCAGTGTTCACAAGGATCAAAGTTCAACAATATTTTTGGGATAATCACTGAATGGGTTGATACTCAGCCTGGGGTAAAATGTTGCTGTGATTTGGTCTCAAACTCCTGGCAAGAGTAAAGTTGCTCCAAAGTTGAAAGAAGAAGATGGCATGGAAAAGACCAGCAAAGAGAAATGGATCCCTTGACGGTAAAGCCTATTGAGTTGATATAAAAAATGAATTCGTGATGATACGGAATTAAAATACTGACTTTGTGGAAACTTCAATATCAAAAAAACACCAATACAAATTGCCTTTCTTCATTCGCCTACGCGTTAACTCGTACTGAAAATATCATGTCTTTTTAATTCCGGTATAAACGCCGGTACATATTTCTTAGATGCGTCTGTCGATTCCTTGATTTCCACATCGGGATGATGGAATGAAATCAGGTGTTATCTCTCGCGTATTATATTGTTTGTACAGGGCATACACAAAAATTAAACTGCAACACTGAAATCAATACAAACTGAATATTTACCCTTCAAGAATTCATGACATGCAGCCACCTCATCGATATAAATGATAATAATCCAATCAACGATGCATATACAACATGCAATATACAAGGCCGCTCAGGGGAACAGGAAATTTTGAACGTTTGAGTTGGCAGTACTATAGCGCCAGCAGATGTTCGAAACTTTACTCAATTGTTGTGATCGCATTGCCATTTAGTAATCATGGGGAATTGGACTGGTCCAGAACTGCAGTAGCTGAGAGAGCGTTTTACAAAAATGGTGATAGTGCGATTGTCGCCTAGAGAACATTTAGACAGCATTACCAGCTAGGACGTCATGGAGGTGCCCCATCTGCGCATTCGTTTACAATGTGGGTGGGTAATTTTGTAGAAACAAAATGTGCCTTGAAAAACAAACCCCCAGATGGCATTCGAATGTTATGTACCCCAGAGAACATTACAGTTCTTGCCGCTCCGTTCGGCAGCATGCATCTTCGCAAGGGATTAAGCGACAAAGATTACAAAGAATACTGCATGAATTACACTTCTATCCTTTTAAGTTGCAGATTGTACATGACGTACATAAACAGGAGCCAGCGTCACGTATGGAATTCAGTAGCTGAATATTTCTCACAGGACAATCCTTTCGAGTTTCACCAGCGACCACTACATAGCGCCAAGGTCACAATATGGTGTGCTGTATCGTGTTATGGTATTATCAACCCCTAGTTTTTGCAGAACATAGCGATGGTAGTGCTGTGACAGTAATATTCGCTCGATATGTTGCAAAGCTTCAAGCATTCTTCACACCGAGACTTAATCTCAACGTCGAAAAAATGTGGTTTCCGAAGGACGAAACCACGGCACACCCTGCTTGACAATCGATACCAGCGGTTCGTCATTTGTTTGGAAGAGGCTTAATTTCACGTACCGGTGACATTGCATGGCTTGCGAGATCCCATGATCTTACTGTGTGCGACTTCTTACTGTGGGGATATCTTAATGGCAAGGTGTACCGTACACGTCCTGCAACAATCCATCAACTGAAGGAGAAAATTCATTCAGTTTCGTTAATAAATTACTAGTTTCATGAATTTATTCATTGAAATCACGTTATTTCGGAATTTTCCGTTTCCCTGCACAAGTCCAATTCTCTATGATAACTCAATATTCACGTCAATTGTGCAATGTTTTGGACATCTACCGGTGCTACAGTGCTGCCAACTGAAACGTTCTCCTGTGCCACCCTATATAAGAGTGCCAATAAAGGTATAATCCAATAAAAATAATTTCAAGAAATGTTGAAGAGGCAAATATTTGGCATTGTTAATCTCTCTTAATTATGCTGTAAAGTTCATTCAACGCATTTAACTTAAACGGGGAGCCAGGGTTTTTTTTACTGGGGTTTTTTCCCTAGGCTTTTATGTCATACGCCGAATTGTATGACACCCTGTCACTAACCCCTGATCTATATGCTTTATTGTTTGCTAACTAAATATTGTCAGCCAAAAGTTCAAAAGAATATATATACCAACCATAAAACTCCTTGAGAGAATATGGATCACACGGTATAAGCATTTTCTTTAAATTCTTCTCAAAAATGTTCTTATTGCGGGTCTGCAATTTCCTGGACAAAGAATTGAATAGTTTCAAACCCATATACAAAGAAGATTTTTCTGTGAGTGATAATGAGTGGCGAGGATATAGGTAAGGCTCAATGTGTCTTGTATTGCTACCAGTTAAATATTTGTTGAAGTATTCGCAGTGTTCAGTCATAAAGACAAGTACGGATATAGAAATATAAGCCAAATAACGTTAGTATATTATTTGCTCTGAAGTGACCTCTACATGATTCTCTGATACACAATTTTAAAATGATTCTTAACATGAATTTCTGTCTCGAGAAAACTGTTTCCACTTCTTTACTACCTCCCCAAAAGATTATACCATATGATAAAATTGAATATATAACAGAGTTGAGACGTTTAATCAGCCCATCAATTTGTGTGGTCCATTTGAGGCCACCATCCAGTTTTATTCCTAGGAATTTCGTTGTGTCAGAGATCGTGATGTTATCTGCCAACTTGGCAGGTACTGTAACTGATGATCTTTCACTGTAGAAAACCACACATTCGGTCTTTGTCATGTTCATTAAGAGATTGTTGTTCTCGCACCACTCGCTGATATCCTTCAATAAAGAATTGGCTCTCTCCATTCTTAGTTGAATTGAACTTGAACGAACCAAAACATTCGCATCATCTGCATAGTTAACAAGTCCAGCCGAGAAATGGCCAAGTAATTCAGTTTTTATTACCATTGGAAGGTCGTTTATATAAATCAGGAGCAGGAGGGGCCCAGAACACTTCCCTGTGGTACACCGGTTTTTTTTTTCTTGTTGTTGATTGATACGTGATGCCCTCTATATCTAGAACAACTGACTGGGGTCTGTCCTTCAAGTAGCTTTCCATTAAGATTAGTTGTTTATCCATTATTCGATATTTTTCAAGTTTCATAAATAATATATCAATGTCAACACAATCGAAAGCCTTTAATAGATCTTAGAAATGTCCCAGAGAAATTTCCTTTTCCTCTAGTGCTGCCAATATTGCCTGGTGAAATTCAAAGATAGCTGTTTCTGTATTTCTACCTGGTATGTAGCCATGCTAGGAATCGGACAGTATTTTAAATTTCCGGAAGAAATCATGTAGTCTATTCGCTAAATCTTCTCAAATATTGTCGCAAATGATGTTAGTAGACTTATCGGACGATAGCTGTTTGGGTCATTATGATCTCCTTTCTTGTGTACTGGCCTGATGACTGCTATTTTCAGGGCATCCGGAAATACACCATCAGTTATTTATGATATATACCAGAGGTTTTGAGAGGATGTGGATGCATTCTTTCAGAACTTTCATTTGAGTACCATCCCAACCTGAAGAATTACCATTTTTCATATCTTTAACAGTTTTTATAATCTCTGTTTCAGTTATTTCAAACAAGTCAAAAGACTTACTATTATGTCTGATAGTCTTCGACTGTTGTGTACATTAACACTTTTTTTTTTATATGAGGCAGAGTGTTTGAAAAAAACTTGTTGAAGTCCTCGGTTATTTTATTTGGCTCAAGGTCTTGTCGAAATCAGATCTTTGTTTTTTTTTCTTACCAAGGAAATCATTCACTGAACACCACACAGTCTTAGACTTGTTTGTTGAATTCACAATCTTATCTCAAAAATGTTTACGCTTTTCTTGTGATATCATGTTGTCATATTTTATTTTTGCTTTTCTGTAAATAGAATAATCTTCGTTGGAGCAAGTAGATCCGATAAAAAAGTTGTCTAGTAATTTCTTCATGTCTCTGATATTTCTGAACATGGAAACATTTTTGCATCTTTTCGTAGAGCTTTAGTCCTTACCGGAAAACATTCAGCAAAACTTTTTTTGAATTCTTCATTCAGATTTAAATAAAAATCCGTATATATATTGAGGTTACCGATATCTTACTCATCCTCAAATTTCACTGTCGTAGCTTTCCCCCTTCTGAAGATATGATCATTTTTTTCATTTACTCAAGAGAAAAATAGAAATGTCATGAAGTCCGAGCTTTGTCATTGAAAGATTTGCCATCACAGATCGATATTTGTTTGACAACTTGCGGACCTAGATATCAGTGTCAGTTGGCGTAATATCAATCAAAATTTTCATAGAATTCATAGAGGTAGAATTCGATGTCGATGACGTTATCAAAATTCAGAAAAGCACAGACGTAATATTAATCAAAAAATTTTTTATCATAGAGAAAGAATTTGACGGCGTCAAAACTCAGAAAAGCAATGACGTAAGTTTTTAGGAGAAGCATAGAACAAAATTTGGTGAAAATTATGAGTAGTTATTTTCAAATTGAGATAAAGGTTTGTTTATTCATTAGGCTTTCATATTTGCATCACATTGTCCCATAGTACGGAAAAAGACTATTGTTCACCCGATCAGAGAGCTTATAGATTTGTTAAGGTTTGAATATTTACTCGCAACTAGCTCAACAAGAGCGCCAAAGCAATCTGACCTCACGTCAGTGCTTTCTAAATTTTTAAATATGGTATTTGAACAAGCGAGTTGAATACTAGACATTATCTACGACTTCTTCAGTTGAGTATGAGTCAATCTGCATTTTATTTTTGATTGTTTTGAAGAAAACCTTGACTTGTCATCGGCTGAATGTTTTTCCGATAATCCTACAAGAAACACAAGTCATTTTGTATAATAATTAATAATGATTCCGTTTTATTGGGGATGGTGCTTCTTAGCATCAAGTTCATCGTGACGATGATTTGGATTTATAAGTTCACTAAATTATGCCGAAAGAATATTTGCTGTAATCGATGAATTAATATTTCTACTGCCGCACCAGTCTGGAAGATTTTTGTATGCACCAATTTTGAAATTTTTGGGGCAATGAATTCTGTATTGTTTTATTAGCTCCTCCTCTCATTTCTGGAGGTATTAATAATAATTGATCCTGACTGCCTGAATACATAATTTTTCTGTATAATATTCGTAACAGCTAGTGGAAAAGCCCGTGTCGCCACGGGCGCAAGTAAGGAAGCGCGCGGTCGTAATCAGCAAATACCCCCCTATAAGCAGTCGTTCATGTCATATTGTGTCAAGCTTTCATCGAGTGAAGACGTGTCTAAAAAAATGCCCAAAAAACTTTCCGACGCCCAACTGAAACGCCAACAGCGGCAATTTCAAAACAGCCAGAAGCGAAGAGAAGAAGAGCAGAGGCAATTGGAGCAACTGCAGAAAGGAAACGTGGAACGCGCGAAAAAAAAGGGAGCTTCTGGAAAATCAGATGAAAGCTCCTGTTTTTCGTGCACGAAACCTGGAGGTGTACAAATAGAGCACAGGGCTACAACCGACAAATTACAATTGTTCGGTTTGCCTAGAGATGCAACAACTGAAATAAAGTGTTTTTCCTCTTCTAGCAATGTTACCATATGATTTATATGTCACATGTTATAATTTAAATACAAATAAAGTAAATCAAATTTACAAATGTTTTTAATGAGGTATATGACGGTAATGTTGACTTGGAGTGCAAGAAGAAGAAATCAAAGCTCATATCAGTAAAAAGTTGTTGAGCAGTGGCGCCATCTACATCGAAAACATGCCAAACACACTTAATTGTTAAGTTTTTTGTGTTATTTAGAGAAATTATAGATGTTTGGCACTTGTTATTATTTTTCTGCATCAGTTTATATGCCTACTGTTAATTTAAAAAAAAAATTGATGCAAATCGGTTGATTGGTTTAGGCGCTAGACCTCACTATGCATCATATTATTATAATAGATGATTTACAAGTCACATGTTATAATTTAAATACAAATAAAGTTAATCAAATTTACACCTCTTAGTTTTATTTACGTTGTACCTGAGCCGGAAAAACATAAATAATATCTGTATGCTTGATTGAGCAGACCATAGTTACCAAACTATTGTCAACAATTTGTTTTCTTAAATGTATCTTGACTTTGTTGGCATCTTCGTTTATTTCAGCAATATAATCTGACCAAAAAAATCGATTTGTAAGATTGTTTAATGGGTCCGAATAAACAAATCGAGTTCCACTGAAAAAAATGGAATCGATTTTTAAAGTTTTCAAATACCCTGGTTTAATTAAAATTCACTTCACCCTTTCAAATTGAAAGCCTACATAAAACATCTGAAATAAAGTGTTTTTCCTCTTCTAGCAATGTTACCATATGATTTATAAATCACATGTTATAATGTAAATACAAACACAGTTAATCAATTTCACAAATATTTTTAATGAGTTGTATGATGGTAATGGTGACTTGGAGTGCAAGAAGAAGAAATTAAAGCCCATATCAGTGAAAATTTGTTGAGCGGTGGCGCCATCTACAGCGAAAACATGTGAAACACCCTTAATTTTTAAGTTTTTTGTGTTTGGCACTTGTTATTATTTTTCTGCATCAGTTTAGATGCCTACCGTTAATTTAAATAAAACTTGATGCAAATCGGATGATTGGTTTAGGCGCTAGACCTTACTATACATCATATTATTATAATAGATTAGTTATCTAAACCGTTCGACTACGTCGATATCATTTCAGTTACATTACTCCTAGCAGCTCAACGTCAAAATTATAAGTATCAATCGTTTCGTAAAAACTCGCGAATGATGAATCCGTTGTCAAAATCGATTTTGTCCGTCTGTGGGCATGATTACGTCCGAACGGAATAAAGCTAGCTATAGTGAGCTGAAAATTTCAGAGTAGACCGGACTAATGAGTATCTCGGACGAGTACGTTATCGGGCCAAATCCGTTCGATGATTCAAAAGTTATGAGCATCTGAAGATTAATTTACGCTTTCATTCCTAGAATATCCATTGGATCAAGTAGTAAATTGAAAGATCTCAGCATCAAGTTGAAATAAATAGGCTTGCAAAATTCCGGAAAAATCAAGGCGCCAGAAAATTTTTAAAAGATTCTTAGAGAAAATTTCTCAATACTTTATACCCCAATAATATCAAACCTATGCTAACAAAAATTTACTTGAGAGAAAAGAGAAATGAGAAAAAATCCTTCAGACAATACGTATTCGATTGACAGGGGTCGAACTCATTAATAAGTGTCAATTGAGGGAAAATAAGTTCATTACGGTGAGATAATGAACGTTTTCAAAATTTGGAAAAGCACTGACGTAGGTTTTTAGGAGAAGGGAATTTTAGCTACGTACAAAGCTTAGGGAATATTATAAAAAGTTATTTATAATTTGAGATATATGTTTGTTCATTCATTGTGGCATTTGTGTTTGAATCACATAGTTCCAGAGTACGAGAAAATACTTTTGTTCTCCTAAACAGAATGCTTATAGATTTGTTATAGTTTGAATTTGATCACTAATATAAAACAAAAAAATCATTACCGGCGAATGTACAATAAAAGAAAATCCTTATTTTATCTTCTACGTGTCAGAAAAAATGAGACGGGTTGTTAAAAGGGATATATGCTCTGCGTACTCTGGATTTGTTAAGAAATCAGAAGATAATTTGGTCACCAATCCACAGGATTTTTGGTCATATTTGAATTCCAAAATTAATAAAACGCGTATTCCGGGAGTTATGTTTAATGGTGACGATACGTCCAATACTCCGGGGGCGATTGTGAATACTTTTGCGGATCAGTTCAGTGGTGTGCATAAGAGCTCTGGTGGTGGGAGCTTGGGTGTTGCTTCTTATGGTCGGGGAAGCCGTTCAATGGATCCCTCTAGATATTTGCATGATCAGGAGTTAACAGTGGAGCAGTTGCTCGGGGCAGCCGGGAAACTCAAAAATAAGCTGAGCTTTGCTCCTGACAATATTCCATCTGGTGTGGTCAAAAAACACATAGATTTATTCTAATGATGAATCCGTTGTCAAAATCGATTTTGTCATCAACTAGATTTATTCTGTCGTCCGTTGCTGCTTATACAGGGTGTCTACTATAATAGGTGCGAAACTTCAGTAGGTGATAGTACAAGTCATTTGCAACAAAAAATGTCCTAAACACTTTCTCGAAAAGTTGATGGTTATCGAGTTATTCAACACTTCTTGGTTTTTCGAAATTTTTGGCTTTCCCCTTTAAAAACAAGAATATCCCTGTTATTCTTACTGCTACATCAAATATGACTATATCATCGCAAAGGGCAGTAAAGGCGCTATAAGTAGTTACTTATGTCAAAAAATGTTTTCTACCGGGTGTTGTAAAAGGGTGAATGTAAACATTGAAAACAGTGCGAACTTGGTGCTATTTTCTTTTTAGCTGTACCATTGAATATTTGTGAATAAGTAGTTGTTTTTTTCCTAGGAAAAACTAGTACATGTAATAAACTTTCGAACGGTATATCAACTTTTCACGTTACCTTTTGTTTTTCCAACAATATTACGGTTTCAAGTCAGAAAAACATTAAAATCAGAAATGGAAATTTTATGATAATTCATTTCAAAATATTGTAGAACAGTTATAAATATTATTAATAGCATTGAGTATAAATCTAGTGGTAGAGAAGATTTATAATCAATGTTAATGGTAACATAAAAACAGCAAAGTTGTAAATAAAGGTTTGAGGAGGAGGCGGGTTGGAGGGTGTGTTGGTGCTTTTCTGGCGGCCGCCGGAAATGAATATCACGAATGAAAATAAACAATATGCCGGAACTTAATCTCGAGCTAAGCAAACTTGACATTTGCATGGGTTCGAGGATATGCAAATCAACTTAAATTTGACAAAATTTGTCATTAAGTAAACTTAAGAAAAAGATCATTTACTTTGACGAATTAATTCGAAAAAAAAAGAATATGCCTTTTTTCTCAAATTTTGAATATCGGGATATGCTGTTTATTTACGGGTTCGCTAACGGAAATTCATGAGCAGCAGTGCGGGAGTACGCGTTACGTTTCCCCAATAGACAACAACCTAGCAGAAAGACATTTGTAGAAGTTTTTAGGCGCTCAGGTGAAACTGGATCGTTTCGAGGTATACGAAATAGAGAAGGTGGTCGAAATGCTCAGCACTGGAGGCAAACACCAGCAATACTTCGCGCTATTAGAGAAGAGCCCACTCGGAGTGTTGGTGCCACATTAGGGCTTCACCATTCCACAGTACACAGAGTTTTGAAACAAAATAATTTACACCCGTATCATTTAAAAAAAGTCCAGAATTTGTTACCTGTGGATGGTGAGGTCAGATTAGAATTCTATAGGTGGTACCTAATAGAATTCTATAGGTGGTACCTAAATAAGTTGGAAGAGTGGGGATGTGATCAAATATTATGGACAGACGAGGCAACATTCACTAAAAGTGGAATAATAAATTTACGAAATTCCCATATATGGGAAACGAAAAATCCACATGCGACTGTTATATCTCATTATCAGCATGAATTAAGAGTCAATGTTTGGTTGTGATTCATGAGAGGGCGGCTAGGGCCGGTAACAGAGCTGTGCCAAAGCATTGTGCTTAGTGCTCGTGAAAGCACTCTAAGCACTTTAGTGCTTCCGAGCACTGTGCTCGCGAGCACTTTTCAAAGGCTAGTGCTTAGTGCTTGTTTTTCGGAGCACTCTCTCGAAAATCTTAGTGCTTAGTAATCCGCTAAGCACTAAGCCTTTCCGAATTCTTGAAGTAGGGTCAATATAAGCAGGTACGGTATTTGATTTTTTTATGTGCGCAAAGATAATATGATTGTTTTGAATTAATATTCAGTATTTCTTCAGTCACCATTGATTTGACTTTATGGTTATGAAGGCCAGAAATTTTTTTGTTTTTGCGCGCTTGTTACTTGTGGAACAGGCGGGCTATCGTTCTGTCCAAATGTCTGTAATTTCCGAATATCGAGCCGAAAATGGTTTTAATCCATTGGGTTCGACTTCTTGATGGAGAAACCTTGGTCAAATTTAAGTAGGTCAGGCTGGCCGGCCTTCCGATCGTATACTCTCTATCTTCCGAAGGAGGTTGATCGTTCAAATATCTCGGTCAAGTTCGTTATTGGGCCAAATCCATTGTTAGTTATTAGCATTCAAAATTTGATTTTCGCCTAGAATATTCATCTGATCAATTTATAATTTAGAAGGTGTTTTAATGATGTTAAATTAAATGGTTTTCCAAATTTCGAGATAATCGCCTCTCTAGAAAATTTATTAAAAATTCCCAAAAAAATCTTCTTTTATTAGATATTCGTCAGATATCTATGATGATTCTATGGACGACGTTGTTGATTTCCTGAATATAATTAAATTTCATCAATCCTGAAAATATATTATAATATTATGGAACCGAAAGCGGATAGATTGGAAATTTTGAATTCTCATTCCTTGTTACTATAAGCCTTCGTGTCTCATCACAAAAAAGGGATCCAAAATAGGAAAATTTCTATAAACAATCTGATTTTCAGCTACATTTGATTTCATAACGATTTCTGGATGAAATTATATGGTATTCATCAAAATGTGTTTTGTGCATTGTAGGTCAAATGCTTATTTTTCAATAATTTATGTTTCCATTGATGACACTTCATGAGTCTGAAGTTGTTTAAGGGCTAAATTGTGTTCGTATAAATGCATGTTTATATCATATCACTTATAGAACAAACGCGTTGAGACTGCTTTGCAGCATTTTCAGATTTTTCTCTTATATGCTCCATCCAAATATTGACAAGAATAATTGTGTAAAATGTTTGTAGCTCATAGTTCACATTAGTATTTCAAATGTACAAGTATTATACAAGGTGATTCATTGGTAAATGAACAAAAGCTAAAGGTAGTTAGAGGACACCGAGCTGAGTCAGAATAGCACTTATTTTTAGGGTCTATCTCTCTTCATATTCAAGGTCAGACTGTTTTATTGATTTTCTCATCTTTTTCAATTACCCATAACTTTCGAACCACCTTAAATATTTTCATTATGTTTGGTACGTTTATTCTCTTCAACAACTTCTTCACACCTATTCTGAAAATTTGAGAAGCCTAGGTCATCTCCTTCGAAAGATAGAGAGTATACGGCTGTACGGCTTCAAGTTTCACAAGGGATTCTTCATCAAATTTTTGTTTAGTTATGACGAATATCTAATAAGATAATGAGTATTGAAAAAATGGTTTTTGGAAATTTAAAAAAAAATTTCTATCTTGAAGATTCCCTGGAAATAAGACACACTCATTTCTTTTAACGTTATCCAAACATTTTAAGAGTTCGAAATTGATCGAATGGATATTCTAGAAATTATTACGAAAACCAAATTCCAGATGCTCATAACTGCTGAACTATCCGACGGATTTGGCCCAATTACGAACTTGATCGAGATATTTGAGATATTCTGACAATCAACATATTGTGTAAATATGAAAACTCAAGGTCATCTCCTTCGGAAGATAGAGAGTAAACGGCTGGCCGGCCGGCAGGGTACTCAAGTTTGAGCACGGCTTCTTTAACAGGAAGTCGAACCCAATCCTCAATTGAGATCATTTTCAAAAATTACAAGCGTTTTGGCTAAACCATAGCATGCTGGTCCACTTGGAATAAGTGCGCAAAAAGCATCATTGTCTCAATACTAAACATGCAAATTTTAACCTGATCCCTTTTCCAAAAACGACTACCAAATAGGCCATTCCCGTGAATCGCTATGCTTGATAAGGAAAATATAAATATACACACCTAATTTTTTTCAGTACCTTTTGGCGCGCTTATTCCTAGTGGAACAGCGTGCTATCGTTTTGCCCAAAGGTCTGAAATTTTCGAATATCGAGCCGAAAATGGCCTCAATCGATTGGGTTTGACTTCCTGATGAAGAATTCGAGGTCAAACTTGAGTATGTCCGGCCCGCCGGCCCTCCGGCCGTATACTCTCTATCTTCCGAAGGAAGGGACCTAGAGTTTTCATTTTTTTAGAATAGGTCGAGTGTCCAAATATCTCGGTCAAGTTCGTTATTGGGCCAAATCCATCGAATAGTTTAGCAGTTAATAACATTAATTTCTTGAATATTCATCCTATCAATTCGTAACTTAGAGAATGTCTAGATAGCGTTAAAAGGAAGGAGTGTGCCAAATTTCGAGAAAATCGTCACGAGAGAAAAATTTTTAAAAATTCCCAAAATGTTTTTTTTTTCAATACACGATATTCCATAAGTTATTCGTCAGATCACAACAATTTAGGGCATTTATGCAGGGTATAGGTACCTAAAATATTTTAAAATTTCATCATCATAGCGTACAATCTCCAGAAGATATAAGAGTTTTTCTGAAAATGAAGTCACAGATTATATTTCTATCTATGAATTCACATCACATCAACTATAAATCTCTATGAGGGTGGTTTTAATTTTATGACAAGTTGTCATAATGAGTGAATATTGAGCCGAAAATGAAACTAATTCTGTGGGTTCATTTTTATGACAAACATGTCTTAAATACTGGTGTGTGCAGTTGTCATATTTTGAATGGAAATGTCATTATGAATTTTGCGACAGGAGGACTATTTTTTTCCCAAATGTCTGTAATTTCTGAATATCGAGCTGAAAATGATCGCCATCGGTTGGATTTGACTCGTGATGAAGAAACGGTGGTCCAATTTGAAAATGTTTGGCTGAATATTCTCTATCTTCCGAAAGAGATGAGATAGAGATTCCATATTAAAACAATTAGTTTATTATCCAAATATAAGTCAAGTTAGTTATTGGGCCAGACCTGTCCGATAGCTCAACAATTATGAATCTGAAATTCGGTTATAATTGATGACACTCAACTACAACAACTTATATATGGTATAGAAATGTGGAAAGAATGCCAGATCGAAGAATTTGCTGAACTGTAAGTTCACTCAACTTCCATTTAAGATATATGTTTATTGATTCTTTCACACTCATTGTGGTGGCTGATTTTGAATCGCACTCTTTTTAAGTCTGAGAAAAGACTTTTGAACAAGCGCGTAAAAGCTCCTGATCTCACGTCAGTGCTTTCCACATTTTTTCAGTAATGTGTTCTCGCTTATAAAATAATTGGTCCTCGATTATTAATTCAACTTTATGCATTGATTAGGAACAGCCATTCAGATTCAGATCGACGAATAAGATAGACTAGTACCATTGAATGCATGCGTTTCACAAAACAAATGAAATGGCTTTCGAGTTTTTCCCAGTCTCGAAATCATAATTTTAGATATGTCGATGAAGCTAAAGAGTTCTCATTTCAATCAAACAACATTACATAAAATAGTTCCCACTAAAGTGCTTAGTGCTTAGTGCTCGAAATATTCAATTACTTTTGCAAAAGTGCTCGGTAATCCGGAGCCTTCTGTCGAAAGCGCTGCTTAGAACTCGAGACTCGAAGCCTTTTTTTTCGAGTGCTTAGGGCTTAGTGCTCGAAGCACTTTTTTTCGGTGCTTAGCACAGCTCTGGCCGGTAATACTTCCCGATCGCCTTAATTCCAATGAATTCACAAATTTACAAAATAATAACGTAGTTGACATTCTGGACGGATGCCCTGCCCATAATAGTCGAATTGTGAGGGACTGGTTGCCTCACTGCTTTGATGAGAAATGGATTGGAAGATATGGCTCCTTGAGATGGCCACCTAGAAGCCCCGATCTTACCCCATTACTCTTTTATGTTTGGGGCACTTTGAAAGAAAATGTGTATAAAAATCGCATTAATGAACGAGAAGAACTCATCAACAGAATTCAGGAATGTTGTGATACAATGCGTCGAAAACGTAATGAACTTCGAAAGGTTGTGTATTCTGTACGAAAAAGATGGATAAAATGCATTATGCATAATTATGTTACTATTGATAATATTTATGACTGTTTTGAACCTATAATGCTTTGAAATGAATTGTTATAAAATTTGCGTTTCTGAGTTTTATGTTTTTCTGACTTAAAACAGTGATATTGTTGGAAAAACAAGAAGTTAAGTAAAAAGTTGATATTCCGTTCAAAAGTCTATTACATGTACTAATTTTCTCAGAAAAAAAACCAGTACTTATTTACCAATTTTCAATGGTATAGCTTACAAGAAAATACCACTAAGTTTGCACTCTTTTCAATTTTTACCTTTACCCTTTTACAACACCCGGTATAAAACATTTTTTGACATTAATGAGTACCTATTTTATAACGTGTTTGCAGTCCTTTCTGATGATGTGATCAGATTTGATGTAGCTGTAAGAATAACAGAGATATTCTTGTTTTTATAGAGGACAGCAAAAAATTTCGTGAAACCAAGAAGTGTTGAATAACTCGATAACTATCAACTTTTCGAAAAAGTGTTCTGGACATTTCTTGTTGAAAATGACTTGTACTATCACCTACTGAAGTTTGGCACCTAGTATAGTTAGACATCCTGTATATAACTTAATTTTAAAAAATTTCCTGAACTGTGGAAGATCTCACGTGTTTGTCCTGTGTTCAAGTCGGGTAAGGTTGCGGATATCACAAACTACAGGCCCATCGCTCTTGTATCTGTATTCTCCAAATTGTTTGAGATTGTCCTCCTTGACCTGATCTACTTACATGTACACAGCCTCTTGTCAGAGTTCCAACATGGTTTTATAAGATCTAGGAGCACTGTCTCAAATCATTGTACCTTCACTCAGTACGTTTCGGGCTCAATGGATGATCACAGGCAGGTTTATGTAGTTTATGCTAATTTTAGCAAAGTTTCTGACAAATTGTCCCATACACATCTTTTGGAGAAGCTGCATGGGTTTGGTATTTCTGATGGCCTACGACAGCTCTTGGTGGCTCTTGGGGGGGTGACATTGGTGAGGGTTGTAGGGACTAAAAACTTGGGCGTTTTGTTTGACAACAGACTTTCGTTCGTCCAGCACATTGAGAGCATTATTTGCAATACAAATAAGTCATTCCTTTTTCGCAAGCTGTACAAGCGGTGTATTTCTGCTTAGTTCGAAGTAAGCTAGAATACTACTGTGTTGTATGGCATCAATACCACAATAAGATTATTACAGCATTGGAGTCAAAAAAATTCTTGAAATATATGTATTTCAAGAGGTTTAAAGCTTCTCCAGTTCATCCCGACCATCATTCTTTGCTGAACGAGTTCGATTTCACTAGTCTGAGGAAGAGAAGCTGCTGATGCGATTTTTGCTTATAAATTAATTAGTAACATTATTGGTTCAGCGTCGTTACTTTCTCTTCTTAAGATATAATTTAACATTCAGAAGTAGCGTGCCAAGTCCACAGCACCATTTCCACAGCCCTGTGGTGTCGATGTGTAGAAGCTTGAATAATGTTCCTTCGGTAGATGTTTTTTTCATTTCAGTTGGTGAGTTGAGAAGGCAATTGTATTGTCTATTAGAAAATTGAATTGCTGTTAATTTTTATTTGTCACCAACAGTCATTTTCTGTGTTTGTTTTTATGAGATATTTTATTGCATTATGTACTCCTGTAACTGGGCATATTATGCCTATTGGATGAAATATATTTGAATAAATAAATGAATAAATAAATATATACTCTCAAGTAGTTATGGAGGGAACCAAATTCCATGTGCTCATAACTCCTGAACTGACTTGACCGATATATCCCGACAGTCAACTCATTCTGAAAATATTATTCAAAAAATTACTACATTTCGTCAAAACGCTATCATGCTGTTTCACCAGAAAATGTGCGTAAAAATAAAGGAACTATCAGAGGGATTACTTACTGAATTGCTATATCGATACTTCGAGTTTTTATTTTTTCTATTTTTCGACATTGACAAATATGGGAAATTCGCACTTGATTTTCAATTGTTTATTAGAACCTTCGTTATGCTTAATATCTAGTTAAGACTGTATTCACTACAAATTGAATGACAATGCTCCATCTCCTTCGTCTTCACAGAACATTGTCCTAACACTATCTTAATTTTAGTGACTGTAATGCAAGGTCAAAAAACCTTTATCACAGCAGGCATGGTAAAGCCCATACTTTTTGGTTTGTTTAAAGGAAATGCCCATTAACTATTAGGGAAAAGTTATTGATGGGCGCCACTACTCAAGAGTGGTAAGCGTAAATTTTTTTCGAGGGTTAGTCGAAAGATCACATACGAAGGTTCAAAGATGTGGTGTTCCCCTTTCATGAGACAACTTCAGAAGAAGAACCTTATGAATTGAGTAACAAATGCACATACAAAACTTAAAACAAAATTTTCATTTATCGCAAAGCGTCATCTTCTTTGAGGAGCTACATATCGATTAGCGCCATCTATGTATCAACGAATTAAATGACATGTGAAGGAATATAATAAAATTTGGAAGAACAAATAATTTCGAATGCTGAAAATACATTTCGCACTTGTTCCAAATGGATCAAACCGTTCTTTGCCAAAATGTTAGTAATTTTCGAATATTCAGCAGAAACTTATCTCAAACGTATAAATTATTATCGGCATTTTCAAAGCAAAATATAAGTCAATAAATAAAAGACCTAAATGATGAAATTTTGTTACATAGCAGAGTCCCCTCACCTAAGGTCAGTGATTTCCTACATTGTTAAAACAAATAATATATCATTATCATATACAGAATTTAAAACAAAAACTATAATCATAACTGTACTAGATGAAAAGAGTTTGGTCAATAAATAACCTATCCTAGGAAAATAGCATACTCGGCCACAAACGGACAAAATAATAAGTTTTGATCTTGGATACTTCATCAATGAGTAGAACCCAATGGTTTGAGAATTATTCACAAGAAATTTTTTTGTAAATAGAACTCGTGTAGAATTATTATTTCAAATATAACCATCAACTTTTACCTTTCTAAAATATCAATTTTCCATTTACAGTAAAGGTGACTTTTTTACTACAAATGGAAAATTATTTTTTAAATAAACGAATGGAAGTCAAATAAACAAATGAATAAGTGATTAAGACAGAGAGCGTAAAAATGAAACAAGATATACTGTACAGGGTCTTCCACGAGGAACCTCACCCATATTTATACGGGAAACTACTAAACTTATTTTCATGAAATTTCACGATGCTGATGAAATCTAAAATATTTTCAAGGCATGAGCACCTCCGGTTTTTCCGGAAATGACGTCAACTTCCGTTTTTCAAATTACAATACCATTTTTCTATTGCAGAAATAGATTCCTTAGAAAATTTCAAGTTATTTTGATATGACATTTTTCAGTTTTGGTTGGAAAATTCTCTCTGAGCGGAAAAATTCAAAAAAATCGAAAATAGAGCTCCACTGAGACAAGAATAACTTCGAGATGTTTGGATGGAAATTTTTTGGGATTGTTCCAGATGTAAGATTGATGTATCCACTTTAAAAATCGAAATCGCGATTCATGATACAGGGGGTGAAAAAATCGCTTTCAAAGTTAGGGATGACAAAATCGTGAAAAATCAATTTTTTCAAACTAGAACCCCATTTTTTCATGGCAGATATTGAATCTACGTTAAAAAATAATGTGAGTGAATGCATCACACCGTTTCCCTAAAGTGGATATTTTCTGAATTATTCACAAAAAACTGTTTTTCTGGAATATCCTGATGTCACTAGCAGTGGACAAAATGAAATATGTTTGAATAGACAAGTAAATTATATAACCATTAGAAATAAATTTTATTTTCAGCTGCACAAATTGATGGGGTTACATCTGTTGAAACCTAATTGAATGTCTTTCAATTCCTACAGGAATAAGAATAACATAACATAACATACTTTTATTGATCCTGTAAGACACATATAGATAGCGTATAGGACATTTCAGACAGAGCTGTGCTAAGCACCGAAAAAAAGTGCTTCGAGCACTAAGCCCTAAGCACTCGAAAAAAAAGGCTTCGAGTCTCTAGTTGTAAGCACCGCTTTCGACAGAAGGCTCCGGATTACCGAGCACTTTTGCAAAAGTAATTGAATATTTCGAGCACTAAGCACTAAGCACTTTAGTGGGAACTATTTTATGTAAGGTGTTTTGATTGAAATGAGAACTCTTTAGCTTTATCGACATATCTAAAATTATGATTTCGAGACTGGAAAAGTCAAAAGCCATTTTATTTGTTTTGTGAAACGCATGCATTCAATTTACATTCTGGTACTAGTCTATCTTATTCGTCGATCTGAATCTGAATGGCTGTTCCTAATCAAAGCATAAAGTTGAATTAATAATCGAGGACCAATTATTTTATAAGCGAGAACACATTACTGAAAAAATGTGGAAAGCACTGACTTGAGTTTTTACGCGCTTGTTCTAAAGTCTTTTCTGAGACTTAAAAAGAGTGCGATTCAAAATCAGCCACCACAATGAGTGTGAAAGAATCAATAAACATATATCTTAAATGGAAGTTGAGTGAACTTACAGTTCAGCAAATTCTTCGATCTGGCATTCTTTCCACATTTCTATACCATATATAAGTTGTTGTAGTTGAGTGTCATCAATTATAACCGAATTTCAGATTCATAATTGTTGAGCTATCGGACAGGTCTGGCCCAATAACTAACTTGACTTATATTTGGATAATAAACTAATTCTATTAATATGGAATCTCTATCTCATCTCTTTCGGAAGATAGAAAATATTCAGCCAAACATTTTCAAATTGGACCACCGTTTCTTCATCACGAGTCAAATCCAACCGATGGCGATCATTTTCAGCTCGATATTCAGAAATTATAGACATTTGGGAAAAAAATAGTCCTCTTGTCGCAAAATTCATAATGACATTTCCATTCAAAATATGACAACTGCACACACCAGTATTTTAGACATGTTTGTCATAAAAATGAACCTTAATTAAAAAATGAATACTTAATTTATTGTGTGCTAAAATCTCATGCTCAAGAACGAAAAATACCTTGCTCCTTTTAGTTTTTCATCCTTTCTCCGAATATCCTATGAAATTCAAGGAATTTTGATATAGGTGTTTTTCAAGGTTGAATTTTTCCCAAGCCGGTCCTGAAAGAAAATTTATTCCTAATATCGGTGTGAAGAAGTTGCTGAACAGAATAAACGTACCAAACATAATGAAAATATTCTGGGTGGTTCGAAAGTTATGGGTAATTGAAAATGATGACAAAATCAATAAAACAGTCTGGCCTTGAATATGAAGAGAGATAGACCCTAAAAATAAGTGCTCATCTGACTCAGCTCGGTGTCCTCTAACTACCTTTAGCTTTTGTTCATTTACCAATGAATCACCTTGTATAATACTTGTAGTTTTGAAATACTAATGTGAACTATGAGCTACAAACATTTTACACAATTATTCTTGTCAATATTTGGATGGAGCATATAAGTGAAAAATCTGAAAATGCTGCAAAGCAGTCTCAACGCGTTTGTTCTATAAGTGATACGATATAAACATGCATTTATACGAACACAATTTAGCCCTTAAACAACTTCATACTCATGAAGTGTCATCAATGAAAACATAAATTATTGAAAAATAAGCATTTGACCTACAATGCACAAAACACATTTTGATGAATACCATATAATTTCATCCAGAAATCGTTATGAAATCAAATGTAGCTGTGAATCAGATTGTTTATAGAAATTTTCCTATTTTGGATCCCTTTTTTGTGATGAGACACGAAGGCTTATAGTAACAAGGAATGAGAATTCAAAATTTCCAATCTATTCGCTTTCGGTTCCATAAAATTATAATATATTTTCAGGATTGATGAAATTTAATTATATTCAGGAAATCAACAACGTCCATAGAAACATCATAGATATCTGACGAATATCTTATTAAGAATCAGTTCTAATAAAAGAAGATTTTTTTGGGAATTTTTAATAAATTTTCTAGAGTGGTGATTATCTCGAAATTTGGAAAACCATTTAATTTAATATCATTAAAACACCTTCTAAATTATAAATTGATCAGATGAATATTCTAGGCGAAAATAAAATTTTGAATACTAATAACTAACGATGGATTTGGCCCAATAACGAACTTGACCGAGATATTTGAACGATCAACCTATTCTGAAAAATGAAAACTCTAGGTCATCTCCTTCGGAAGATAGAGAGTATACGATCGGAGGGCCGGCCAGCCTGACCTACTTAAATTTGACCAAGGTTTCTCCATCAAGAAGTCGAACCCAATGGATTGAAACCATTTTCGGCTCGATATTCGGAAATTACAGACATTTGGACAGAACGATAGCCCGCCTGTTACACTAGTAACAAGCGCGCAAAAACAAAAAATTTTCTGGCCTTCATAACCATAAAGTCAAATCAATGGTGACTGAAGAAATACTGAATATTAATTCAAAACGATCATATTATCTTTGCGCACATAAAAAAATCAAATACCGTACCTGCTTATATTGACCCTACTTCAAGAATTCGGAAAGGCTGTAGCACCATGATTTACCAATTTTAATTAACCGCAGAAATCCGCTTTAAAACTGTCTGTGACCATTTCATTTGTCATTGGAATGATCTACTTAACGCGCCGAATCGGTCGATAACACATGATCGATGTCCCTCGATCTCGCCGGTTTCTTTCACTGTCGAGAAGCTGCTGAAATAACACGTTTGCAGTGTTTTCGCAGATTTTATGTGCGAATTTTTCCTGGCGGAAGAGATATTCCGGTAAGTCCCTCATTTTATGATCAGACAGGGTTTATTCGATCCTAAATGTCATGTTTATTTAATGCATTTAATTATTTTTTGTGTAGATGACAATAAGATGTCGTATAATTCTGGTCAGACCGCCATTTTTCACTTTTCCATTTGAGAATATCTGGTGGATCAGCTCACCTTCATTTATTTTGATATTGTACTTAACTTTATTTTTCAATTTCAATTATTTGATTTTTTTTGTTTTCTCGGTGTCCAGAGTTCTCTGAATTTTTAGTGTCGAACTATCTGCGCCATTGGGTTCTTTTCTGAACACGTGGTTGTTTTTTCTTCTTTTAAAAGATTTTCATTTGTAAAATGATGCATTTAGAGAACGATGGAAACTAAGAGATTTTTATCAAGTCAAAACTGATAAACCCGATTTTCACAGCTAAACCCGTCGGGCTATGGAATTTTGTCGTCGACCTATCAAGTACAAAATTCATTGAAGTTGAGAGCTTGCAGCAGTGGCGTACATTTCTTCAACTGAAAAACCACCAGAGAAGATAATTACCGAACACTTCTTCAACTGAGAAACCACCAGAGGAGATAATTTTCTTGGAATCTCAATATACAAGGATAAACAAGATAAGTTTCAGGGAGGGGGATGGTGATTACCTGTGAAACATACATGACCGAACATCTTGTCAATTCCACTCAATTTTGACTGTACATTTGTAAATAACTGATATTTGTAAAAAGTGGAATAAATAACGACTGTTCTATTTCGAACTTTCATTGATTAGGGTAGAGGCATCAAAATTTCTTATCTGCTCTGTTGCTAGCCGGAGCAATATTTTTTCAAATTATCTTACCTGCTCCCCATCGTGGGGCAAAAAACAAAATTTATCTTTGTTACACATGGCGCCCAACGTGGGGCTACAAAATATAAATGGTTACAAGGCTTAGTGCTTAGCGGATTACTAAGCACTAAAATTTTCGCGAGAGTGCTCCGAAAAACAAGCACTAAGCACTAGCCTTTGAAAAGTGCTCGCGAGCACAGTGCTCGGAAGCACTAAAGTGCTTAGAGTGCTTTCACGAGCACTAAGCACAATGATTTGGCACAGCTCTGATTTCAGATAAAAAATATTACATAGAAAATTTTTCTTCAGTTTTATATTATTAATTGTTCAGATCTGGATTTCGGAAAAATACTCATTGACTGAATTGAAACATTTTGACGTTGAAAAAATCTTAACCTCCTCGCTCAAGGATCTTATAGATGATGGCAATGGTTATATAATTTATATAATTTGATACAATAACGAACATTCAAATTTATTTATTACTTGTTTTGGAATTAGAAAATGGTCAGAGTTTCTTGTTTCATTACAGAATATAGATAGATGGCACTGGTAAAGTTTTGTCTGTTACAAATAATGGTTTGTTTGAGGAACGTTGTGTTTAATTGAAAATCAACTTAATAATTCAATTTTTAGCGACGAACAGAAGTGCTGTTCCCCCAGAGCAAGATATTATATGTATAAGATGACTATAAACCTACGAGGCAGAATGGTTTTGAGCCTATTTAAAGCAAAGAAGGTTGAGTGGATCTTCTTGAATATATATTCAATTCAACATGAGATGACCAACCAAGATTTCTGGCGATATGCACGCCAGGAAATTTTGTGTAGTCAGCTGAAACTATCGCGTTACCCCAAATGTTCAGTTCTATAGGTTCCATCTTGAGGCTATTCTTCTTCTTCTTCTTCTTTCTTTCAAGTAGGCTTGTGCCTGTTCCTCATCGTAACACGCCCTATGTAGGTAGATTGTCGCTCCAGCGCTTTCTAGGTCGCCCAATGCTTCGCCTTCCTGACGGTGATCTGTCTCTGGCTACCTTCACTATTCGGTCCTCTGTCATCCGAGTAATATGTTCGTTCCACTCAATTTTCCTACCTAGCACCCACTCATTAATGTTCTGTATTTGGCAATCTCTTCTGATATCTGCGCTCCTTTCCCTGTTCCGTAAAGTCTTTCCGGCTATTCTTCTTACTATTCTCATCTCTGTCGCCTCCATAATTAGTTGGGTTTTAGATGTTTCAGGTCTTGTCTCCGCTGCATATGTGAGTATAGGTCTAATTGCAGTCTTATAGATACGTACTTTAGCTTCCGTTCTCAAATATTTGTTTTTGAATATGGTGTCATCTAGTTGTGCGGCCGCTCTTGATGCTTTGATAGCTTGCCCTCTGACCTCAGATTCCAAGTCGCCAAAGCTCGAAATTTCGATACCCAAGTAACGGAAATTCATCTCTTGGTGGATTATCTTGTCATCCACTGCCAATTTACATCGTAGGGTGTTTTTGATGTAGTCATGCACTTCGTTTTAGATACTGCTATCGATAACCCTAGCGATTTTGCGACCGTGTTAAATGTGTAGAGGAGCCTTTGCAGGTCATCCTCATTTTCTGCCACTAAAACAGCATCATCAGCATAGCACAGAATCTTTACTTCCCTGCTTCCCATTCGATAGCCTCTGTTCTTGCGTACTTTGCTTATGATCTCATCCATAATAATGTTGAAGAGTAGTGGGCTTAATGAGTCACCTTGACGTATACCTCTTTCCACGTTTATCGGTTCTGTGAGTTCGTTCTCAATTCTAGCCTGTATTTGGTTGTTTCGGTAAATATCCTCAATAGTTTTTATGATATTACTCGGTATTTGTCTGTCATACAGGAGGTGTACCACATCTTCTTCTCTTATTCGATCGAACGCTTTTTCTAGGTCTATGAAGCAAAGGAATGCTGGTCTATTATATTCAATGGATTTTTCTGCTATTTGCCTGATGACAAACACCGCGTCCGTGCATGATCGCCCAGATCTAAACCCTTGTTGTTCGTCAGATAGTGTGATTCGGTCAGTTATTAAGTTTGTAATCACTTTTGTGACTAGTTTAAGAGTGGATGATAATAAATTTATACCCCTGTAGTTTCCGGGTATCTTTCTATCGCCTTTATTGAAAAGCAGGATAGTCGTGCTTGTTCGCCACTCGTCAGGAATTCTGTGCTGTTCGATAATTTTCTGCGTTAAAAAGGTCAATTCATGAACCAATCTTTCGCCACCATATTTAAGGAGTTCGTTAGTGATGTTGTCTGGGCTTGGGCTTTTCCTATTTTTGAGCTTGTCTAATGCTTTTCTTACGTCCGATTCCGTTACCGAGATGAAATCCTCTATTACTATATTGGGTGGGGTTTGTTGTGTAGCTGATGTGCACTCCTGTATAGGTCCTTCAAGTAACAGGTCCATTCTTCCTTTCCAATCTTACTCACGGGTATCAGCTCATTTGTCTCTTTTCTTTGGTTTCTTATGAAACGCCAAATCTGCTTCTGAAGTCCGTAAAAGTCTTTTTCCAGTTGCTTAGTAAAGTTCTCCCAATGCCTCTCCTTTATTTGTCTGACCAATAAATTAGTTTCGTTGAGGCTATTCAGGATGAAATATAAATGAATTTCTCGACATTGACCATTTTGTTGTTTGTGTGGCACCATTTGAAAGACTCTGCCATCAAGATTTCACAAGCATTTTGGAGCTCATCACGACCACGTGCCGAAACAACCACCGATGTGTCATCAACAAACAACACCAACAGGAGACATGTTAGATGACTAAGCAAATTATTTATGAAAAAAAAAGAGTAGCGATCCCAACACGGAACCCTGAAGCATTCCCCTTTCTATACTGTTTTTCTCTGAAATATATCCTCCAATTCTGACAGACAAGGTTCAGCCATTTAAAAAGTCTCGCATCCAGTCCAAGAATATTCATCCAAACCCAATGTTATACCACTCCTCAAAAATAAACTTGAAGTTGAAAGTATCGAATGAACAGGAGAGGTAAAAAAATATCCCGGCCACCTGCATATTTTTGTCTAAACATTCATACACAGTTTCTACGAACCTAAGTGCAGCTGTTTATAAAGAATGAGAGTTTTTAAAATATTGCTGAGCTGAATTTAACATTTTGAAAGAATAGACGACTTTTTCAAACACTTTTTAATAGACACTCAAATTTTATATTGGACCATAGTATGTTGAATGATTATTTGGGCTATTACCATCATCTATTGTGGATGTAATGTTTTTTTTAGCCCAAATAATCATTCAACACGAGCTCCATCATCAACAATATCTCGTCATGGACCATAGTATGTTATGTCATAGATAATTCCTTTCTTGAATTGGGACAACAGTAGATTTTTTGAGAAGATTTGAAAATTTTCCTTATGTTACGGATAGGTTTATCAGATTTGCTGAGTGATGACTAATTGCTGGAGGAATCACTTTTAGGATACTAACTGAAATGCGGTCAGATTCTACGCTCTTTTTATTTTTCAATTTTTTCACGGTTTCTTCAAGTTCCGCTATTTTTGAACAATAGGCATTTAGTTTGGTGGACTTTAACAATGATTTGTGATTAGTTTTTTGTTCCTTATAGTTTTTGTAAGTAATCTTCGAACGAGTAGTCATGTGTAGCCGATATAGATTATTCAGGTTTTTTTACTTTCCAATACACTGATAAACAATTGCTAGGGATCACTTATGAACTTCTCTTCATTTGTATTTTTTTCAAGTTATCTCATGAATATCTGTACATTATATGTTCTCTCAGTAAAAATTAAGGTGTTTTGAGTTGATTATATCAAATTTTTCCTCACTTCATCGGCTCTTGTTCACAAAATCGATTATTATCTGTAGGCTGTTACAGGTGGAGTGAAAAGCAATGTGGTATTTGTTATTAACTCTGTTTTTTCTTTCGTTCAGACACATAAGGTGACAATAATTGAAGAAATGAGAACAATATCAGCTTATCAGTCATGCCGAGAAGACGTTTGGCTCCTGTGCACCTGGACCAAATCATACGGTGGATACAGAAAGGTTTGTCCCAGAGAGAAGTGTCCCGGTGGTTGAATGTTTCGCTAAGTGTCGTGAGTCGGGCTTGGAATAGGTTCATCCAAAACGACTCAGTAGCTTATGTTCATAGGGGAGGTCGGCAGCTGCCCAAGATCGTCTTTTGATCCTCAATGCTAGGAGAAATCCCACTTACCCGGCGTAGCGGCTCAATAGATCACTGAGAGTTGCAACAGGAGTTCTAATTTCGAACCAGACTGTAAGACGACGACTACATGTTCGTGGTTTGAGAGCACGTAGGAGGGTACAACATCCCCGTTTGAATAGGGAACACCGGGTTCATCGACGGCAATGGGCTGAGTGGCACCGCAATTGGACAGTTGAAGATTGGAGCCGATGGTCATTTACGGATGAGCCTAGATTTCGTTTGGTCAACTCCGATGGACGTGTTCTTGCTTGGAGGGAAAGAGGTCGAAGGTATGCAGAACAGTTTATGGTACCCACAACAGCATTTGGCGGAGGTTCTATATGTGTATGGGGAGGCATTTGTTTGAACCAACGCACAGAGTTGGTTGTTCTGCAGAACACCACAAGGGCCAGCCAGAGATATCACGATATGATTATTGAACCCATAATTGTTCCGTTTACGGCTGCCTTGGGCGAGAATTTCATTTTAATTGAAGATAATGCCCGTCCATACCGTAGTCGTCTGGTTAATGAAGCGCTAGAAACTCATGCTATTGATAGGATGGACTGGCCAGCTCGCTCTCCAGACATTAATTGCATCGAACTCTCTATGTCTCTATGTCTGGTCTCAGATGTCTAGACAATTGTCAACCTTAGAACAACCGATTAATAACCTGGAGGACCTTTCTAACGCTTCACGGCATATTTGGACGAATTTGCCCCAAAATTTTATAAATCGTTTGATTGAAAGTATGCCTCGTAGGGTAGAATGCTTGAGACGAGCTCGTGGGGGACCAACTAGGTACTAGCTTAAACGAAACTTCAGCCTTCTTGTGGTTTCATCATAAAATTTTTATGTTATTCAAACACAGAATTTTGAGTGTTCCTAATAAACTCTTTTTTTCTCTCCAACTTTCCATTTTTTCATTCTTTTCTCAAGTGAACCATATTGTCAACTGAAAATACTTTGATATCTGACTAAATTTATAATCTTGGAGCAAATATTTCAGAAATAAATTTTAAAAAAGTAAGTGATCCCTATCAATTGTTGAGCAGTGTATTTCCAATGCTACCAAATTTTTTTTCATTAATCATTAATATATAATTGACCTTCCTCAGTGGCCAACATCAATCTAAATAGTAATAAACATTATTGCACAATTAAAACATTGGTCAATATCATCTTACTTACAAATTTAGTCAAATTCACACTCTGATAGACGTGCTACTATTTATTTATGATTATATTTATAGGGTCCAAATTTAGCTTGAGAAGTATATTTAAGAAAATCGGAGGAAAAATTTTGATCCTCTTGAATGTTTTGAATCACTTGCATTCTGCAATTTTTGGCGCTTTTGTTCACCCGAACACAGTGCCTATCATTTTGCCCAAATGTCTGTAATTTCGGAATATCTAGCTGAAAATGGTTTCAATCGATTGGGTTCTACTCCCTGATGAAGAATCCGTGGAGAAAGTTGAGTCTGTCCGGCCAGCCGTATCCTCTCTAGCATCCAAAAGAGATGAGCTAGAGTTTTCATATTTTCAGAATAGGTTAGTTGTCCAAATACCTCGGTCAAGTTCGTTATTGGGCCTAATCCGTCGGATGGTTCAGTAGTTATGAGCATCTGAAATTTTGTTTCCTCAATAACTACTAGAATATCTATCCTATCAAGTTGATACTTGGAATATTGTTGGGGGAGGCGGCAACAAAACGGCTCGCAAAATTTCGCAGACATCGTCACGCTAAAAAATTTTTAAAAAATTCCCAAAAAAAATTTTTCAATACTCACTATCTCGTACGGTATTTTTCGGATTTCAATAAAAATTCATAAATATATTTAGGTGATCGATATCTTACTCATCCTAAAATTTCATTGTTGTAGCTCTTTTCCATCCAAAGATATGATAATTTTTGTCATTTACTCAAAAGAAAAGAGAAATGACGATTTTCTATGAGCGATGGCCATCACAGATCGATATTCGATTGATAAATGCCGGGCTCTTTAATCCGTATCAGTTGGCGTAATATTAATCAAAATTTTTCATAACGGGAAATCATAGAGATAGAATTCAATGTCGATGGTTGAAATAATATAAGTTGTCAAAATTCAGAAAGGCACTGACGTAAGTTTTTAGGAGAAGGGAATTATAGCTTCGAACAAAACTTGAATAAAATTATGAGTAGTTATTTTTAATTTGAGATATAGTTTTTTCATTCATTAGGCGTTCATATTTGCATCACATTGTCCCATAGTACGAGAAAAGACTATTGTTCACCTAATCAAAGTGCTTATACAGGGTGAGTCTTTGACCACTGCGTTAATCAAAAGAAACTCTTTTTCCATTACGGTTTTTCCAAATTCAGCTGCGTTAAAAAATTTTATGCATTTTTAGTTTTCACATTGGGCAAATACCCCTCTGTAGTCTAGTTCAATTTGATAGAAATACCTTCCACAGCATCCACTATTGAATCTGAATTGTTTAAAAACATTATTTTCCCTCTAAGAAATGATTCACTCATTCAGAAGAAAGATACAAAATACTTATTTTCTGGTAAAAAAAATTCAACACCATAATCAGATTTTTGCTATAATTTCTTTCTACTTCAAGATTATAGACAATCCCTTTGTTCGAAATTCAAACATAATCCTAAAAAATATTCATATTCGATAACATGGCAAATTCCATTCATTCAACAATCAAAAGTGGATCACGCCGAGCGAGTCGCTGACCGACCGAAATCTGCTGACCGGCTAGAAACAATTGACGTAACAAGGGACCTAGAAAACGTTCTGATACCAAATATAGAAATGTCATTGTTATTTTCATTACTCAATTTAGTATATAAGATTAGTGTGTAATCAATAAATCATCATTCACCATTAGCTTGATCAATACACCTCTTCGGCAACTGTGGAGTTAAGACATCCCTTGAACGTTCTGAGTCTGGTCGTTCAGTTGCCTAGAACTTCAAGCAAGTGTTGTTTCAATTCAAAGAAACAACACCCTTTCTAGTAAGAAATTTAAAAAAAACCTCAGAATTATTGGATGTTACCATCATATATAAATATATCCGCTCTATAGCGTTCTGCACCCTGCGGTGCCCAGTCTAAGACCTCTCTCCGACATTGCTTCGTTCACTCCCTGTATCCAAGTTATTTTTGGTCTTCCCCGCTTTCGTCGCTCCAATGTTATCATCATACATTTGTAATTTTCTTCCTAAAATTTCTAAATCATAAAAACCATCATTTCTATGAAAACTTCCAAGGCAAGAAGTTGTCACATTGCGTTTTTTTCACTCAAAGCCAGAAAAAATCATCAATGATTCTCCAAACACTTTTTGAAGTTTCTTCTCCTAACAGAGACCAGTGAACAGGCCTATGAGATCCCTTGATTTCATACTGTTAAAAATATGGCAATCTTTTTCGAAATCTTCAACAACAATGAATACTGTCACTAAGAATAATTATTTTACAGTGATGTTACTTTGCTTGATGATTATTTTCTCTACTGAATCCCAATAACAAATTACTTGAATAGATTACAAGTATTCTCAGATTTAGATGTGCAATTATATTTGCTTGAAGGAATTAGGTTTGATCACCTACATTTGATTCTGAAAAACTAACTACGTGTTTTTTCGTTAATAAGAATCTATTCTGTTCAGACTATAATTAATTACTGAACATGCGTAAATTTTTGGTTTTTATAATCAGAATATCTGTTTTAATTATGTAAACAAAAACAGAAATATTGAATAATGGTTATGCATAGATTATGTCAAATTAATACCTTACCATAGAATATTATAGAATACTATATATACTCTTATTACCGAACCCCAGGAGAGAAAAAAATTAATAATTGCAAAGTATTTTTTAAATGAAAGAAAATATCTGTAATCATTATCGATCTTCAGTTATAATTTTGCTCAGAATAACTAGAGTGAATTATTACCTCATTGAAATGTTATAATAACGTCTCTGTGGTGGGTAGTTCACAATAAAATAGTGTTCTGTGGTTTCTTGTTGTTTTGATTCTGTTTGGAACTGTCAACAATTATTTGTACTTAAAAAAAATGTGGAAAATATTATAAAAAATAATAATAATTATTTCGATAGTTTGAAATTATTCAATTCAGTATGAAATGATTATGGTCAGAAAATACATTTCTATACTAATCTTTCTTGTTTATGAACCTATAGCTTCCAGTTTCAATATTGATTGAATTTTAATTAACCATGCATCATAACAAACATTCAGAAATATTAAAACTAAGTCAAATTCTATTATCTTCTAAGTTCGTGTACCAGATTGAATCGGTGTATGAAATAAATATGTGAAAAAACTATAAACCTACAAAATAAATCAAGAAGACTGGATTCGAAGATTTTAAAACTCATATGATCTTAATTTGAAGCATTCCTATGTTAGAATAGATATAATTTGATGAACACTGGAAGTCTGAAGCTATAAAGAACCAGCTCTTCATAAATACAAGTCTTCAATTAAACAGGTCCTGACAGAAAATACATTACCTATTTCAACGGTCATGAGAATATACCGAAGTACCTATGTTAGTGAAAGAAATCTTTTTCTCTATTTATTATGGAATATTACTCTGGATTAAATATTAAACAAGGTGCTAGACATCATTAATAATGATTACAGCAAATGGCAATTCAAATTTTATTGTGAATGTAAGACAAAAATTGTTCAGTGGTTAATTTCATCTATAAGTTTTTAGTGGTGGAACCATAGACTAGAGAGATTTCCCCAACCTTTTGTAGGAATATTTAATATAGACATAAAATATGGCAACATTGAACAAATCTTATTATTGAATCATTTCAGCACAGAGTTGGATTTGGGAAAATCAGAAAATTTGGACAAAATTATATCGATTTAATTCCTTTCAACTTCAAATATCTCAAGAATGGTGCAATTTAGGAGGAAAGATGGAGAATGATTTTATGGGTCAAAATCAGAGAGGTCGGCATTTTGGGTTTTGAAATATCTGAGAAATTAAGTTTTCTTTATAAGAAAATTAACATGTGGAATATATTGTGTCATTTGTTATGAACCTTTCCTGTAAAGAGGCACGCACACAAATCTATATTTTAGGAATTATACCTGTTAATAATAAAAATGACAGGGCCTTAAATCATTTCGGGAACACTTTTAAATATTTTTTAAATAATATTACAACCAACGTTTTTAATAATCACCGTCATGAAATTATAATTAACCTGTCCCTCTACCAGTAAATGCTGTCATTTTGTATATTTTTATAATAAAAAGACTTATTTTTTATATTACTTTCCCTAGATTTTCAATTAGTGTAAATTTCGTTTCAAAATTTTAATTTATTGTATACATTTGTGCAATACGTTATCAATTAATGATATAAATACAAATGTTGAAAGGTCATTTTAGGATATGTTTGCAAGATTTAACTATAGCCCTACTCATTAGTGAAAAATCTGCCATTTTTGCGATGTTCCCGAAAATGATGGGAGTGTTCCCAAAATGACAATGAAGTTCCCTAAATGACGTTGACGTTCCGTATATGACTGCAACGTTTGGTTTTTGCATTATGTTGTAGATGAAAATAATAAATACCTTTAAGTATTAAACCTTTATTTGTACTTAAAGAATGAACAACATGAGTATCAAAATTTAAACTTAATCTAATAATAAACTTTTAGTTTCAGTTAACAAATATTATATATTAGGAACAAATAGTAATATGCACTCCACAAGTATCATTAAGATTTCTTGCATCAATGCTTAAAATTAAATAAATCAAATGTAGTTTAAAAAAAAAACGTTCTTATGAATTCGAAACATTATTCAAGCTTATTCATATTAATTACAAAATAATTTGGGTATCAAAGTTTGAACTTAAAGTCTAGCAATAACTTACTTTTCAAAAATATCCATATTCTCATCAAAACAATGAAAGCCACGACTACCTATTTTCTGCAATTTCGGGGTGGGTAAAATTTTAATAACTTGTTCACAGGGGACATATGCAACATCATTTTGTTCAAGTTTAAACATCTTTGCTGAGTTCCGCTGGCAACGAAGAAAGGCGACTTTTATTTCGCCATCTTCATCAACTGAGGTCTCAGCAACAGCAACGTATTTGTATTCATTTTTTTTATTTTCAGTGGGTACATTTACTAGCAAAAATGTCTTTGCACGTATCATGTTGGGGTGGAAGTTCTCTTTATCATTTCCATACGATGTACCAGCATGAAAAGCCTCTCGCTGTTTAGAATTTTTTGGTAGTTTTTTAACGGTGTCTTTTAGTTGAGTTGTCAAAACTTCGCCAAATAATAGACGTTTACGAATTTCAGGGGTAACAGAACATTCTCTTGTTAATTCATTAACTTTGCGAGTAGGCGTATCAGCATTCTTTTGGGATACTCTTTCTTCGCGTCTTCTGTTTCTCTGTACTTTTTTTCGCAACTTATCTATAATTCTTTGCATTTTCTGTATTTTATCTTTCTGTGTTTTAACAGTCCTGTAAGCCTGTGCTTTATCTTTTTTAACCAGTTTTCTTCCTGATCTCTTTCTTGACAAGCGATTATCGCTTTCTATCTCTTTTTCAGAATCTGGTGGGCTATTACTTAAAATATTTTCCAACATATTTTTTTTCTGTCTATACTTTTGAGAATTTTTTCTCCACGACTTTCTTTGTTTCCTCTTCTGTCTTTCAGTCATATCACTAACAGTCTTAACTTTATTTTCAGCCTTCTTCCTTTGGTAATATTCCCTATCTTTCAGTCTCTTCATCTCCCTTTGTTCAGGTGTCATTTTATCTAAAAACTTGCGTTTCCTTTCATTAGCCTTTTCGCGATGTTTTTTGTAAGCTATACTGTCCTGTTTTAATCGTTTTTTTGACTTCTTTTTATCTTCATTTTTATTTTCCATGTTACTATTACTAAGTGGTTACCTAAAACAAAAAAAATGCATTGTTATATGTATTTAAAAGCAAGAAAGCGTCATTTTGCCCGTTAATCGTCATTTCGAGAACGCCCGTCATATACGAGAACGTTCCCGAAATGACCGTTCCCTGAATGACTATCCGATCAATATTTTCATATCACGCATCATGCCGCTATGTTAGATATTGGTTTTTGAGGTTAGGAACACGTGAACTGTAATATTTTTAAGAATTTAGCAAAAAGTATGCAAATTATCGGAAGACTAATCACCAAACAGCGTTCCCGTAGTGATAGGGAATTAAAGTACGCTACCCACATACGAAATTAAAACGTACTTACCAATAAAATCAATTATTTTTTTCCAAAAACACGACACGCGTCTTGTCCTTTGACTAGTGAACTTCACACTGTTGCTCGCTAGCGCTACCTAGCGCGTTTTGTTTGAATTATATCGGCCGATATCCATCGCGTTCACTGAATGATTTAATAAACGTCAGACAGCATTTGAATAGTCAAAATATGAAAAATATATATTTAAGCTATTTAATTTATACGTATATTCGTAACTTAATAATTTTCGAAGCTAATATATAAAAAAATACAATTTTAAGTCTTAATTGTAAACATTTTTGACTTGTCTCAACTATGAAACGTGGTATAAGGACGCGTTCCCGGAATGACTATTTAGGCCTTTTTAGTTTAAAATCTAATAAAATATTATCGTAAAAAAATAAATATGATAAGTGCCTTTTAATTATGCGCAGAAACTTCATTTGGAAACAAGTATTTTAGCCATACCACGTTATTTTATTAAGAAAATCTTTGTCAGAAGCATGATTCCTCTCTGATTTTGACCCTTATCTGCAAAAAAGACTTATATAATATAATATAATGATTCCAGGAAGTACAAGATACGGACATTTAGTTCAACAATATTTGTTTTTCATGCAATTTAACCAATCTGTAGAGTATTAGTGAGAAACCCACAAGAATTGGAATAAATCTAATGATGCCAAAATATACATGACTTTTATCAAAAACCTTCTACAGGAGATCATTTCAATTGATATTGTCGTTTGAATATTACAGGTGAAAATGCAATTTTTTTATGAAATTTCAACACCCTATATCTTTTGAACGGGCCAAATTTGGAAAAATGTTATAGGAAGAAAATGTTTCTTTTGATCTAAAGAATCTATGGTTAAAATTAATGCAGTGGTCAAAGACTCACCCTGTAGATTTGTTATGGTTTGAATATCTACTCGCAAGTAGCCCAACAAGAGCGCCAAAGCAATCTGACCTCACGTCAGTGCTTTCTAAAATTTTTTATATTAAGCTCTCACAAACTCTGAAAAAGTTTTAAAAATTATCCTCCAATCGAACAACGTCACTTGCATTAGTTCAAGTGTAGTGCTTATTGTTTGGTGGTCAAAATAACGAATTACTTTATCAAAATTGCTAGGTGTTTCGGACTCTTTAGTCGAAATCGGTGCTTAAAACTCTAGACTTGAAGTCCTCTTTACGGAGATCTTATTGCTTAATGTTCGATTTTGAATTTCATTTGTTCTTTGAAACTATATAAGATGTCTATAGAAACGTTGGTAGGAAAAAACATCAAATGATGTTGGATTTAGATCAAATTCTAGGCGATTGATATTCATTCAAAAATTAGAATCCATAACAGTTCCACCAGCAAGGCCTCACAATCACTATCACTAGGGATGACGCATCATATGCCTAGTGTCCATCTTACATTATACCTAAACGGTTGACCTTTGTGTACAGTTTTGGCGGTCCCGTTATCCTTAAAGCTATTCACTGGGCTTTTTAAACATTTTTTCCCACCACCAATTTCCCCAAAAAAAAAAAAAACTTAATTATAATATAGAACGAAAGGCAAAAAAATACTATTTACAGATGGACGGTAATGAATCTGAAAAATAGATAAGTAGCTTTGTACATTAAAACTAAGTTATATAGAGGACTAAAACAACAATCTAAGTGAATTGAGAACAGGGCACACATTCCAGGTTTTTGATTCTGGGGATTAGTCAGGAACTGGAAGGCTTACGAGAACTGTCATGGATCTAAGGTTCCGGACAAATATCTAACTGACGGATAATACTATAACGAGAATGGTTGCATAGAAAAGTGTATATGAATCAGCTAACGCCATCTATAACATACTGTTACTAGCTTAGGGTTCGATAATATAAATTCCAATAACTAATAACTAATGATTGCAAATACATTTATTTACGACCACTTAAATATATCAGAAGAGTAAACAATCTCTTCAAACTCTATTCGAAATGGAAAATACCTTACGTCACCCTTTTTAACCCTACTTCCGTGGACGTTTCGATCAACTGCTTTTTTCTTCACGTACTTCTACGGTCACTTGCTCTTCACGTCACTACGAGTGTGTCTGAGGATCTACTGAACTACTGAACTTCTATTTATCTAGCTTGAATATCCCCTTATATACTTGCGTTGGTATGAGCATAATTTATGGTTCTGTGTTCCCATTCTTCTTCTTTTCAGCTAAAGGCAGATTAGTAACACTTTCCCCCTGTTGGTTTTGATCGTCCCGATCAAAGTCACTTTCTGATGCGACAGTACCTTCTTGATTTTTGGCTAACCTGTCCAAATCCAAATAAGTTAATATTTAATAAAGCACCCACAATATTTTGAGAAAGCTGTAGAATATTTTTTAAAGTATAAGTATAGGTAAATTTAACAAAATCAATTCTTATTCCAGAATCGTTTTTATATCTGTGCATAAGCAATTCTTGAACATTGATGAAAATGCATTGCATACTCTGTTACTAACTGTTAACTGTACTCCCTTAAATGACCAAATGCTTAAATTATTTAAACGATACGAATGTTGTGGAATTATCTCTAACATGTCATTTGCAAGAGGATTCTCATGCAAACCAAATCCATCACGCAAAACTTCAGGACGAATTCTACAATAATTTCTCAATTACGGCACAGTTAAGCCTAATTTCATGCGACACGGTATCGAATGCCTTAGTGAGATCCAGAAAAGTGGCTCCGTCCATAGCTCTCACTGTATGTTCAACAAGGTTCGCCACCCGATTTCCGAACAAATACATCTTGCCTTTCATTAAGGATTAGATTTGATTATTTTCAGGGTCAGTTCTTCCGGACCCACAGAACTTTTGTTCATCAATTCCGATATACAGGATGGCCATTTGAAAACGAAACCGAATAGATTACAGACGAAATAATTTATTTTGATAGAAATGCTCGGACATGACGATTTCTGTTTCGAAGGGGACAACTTACGATGTAGGTTACGGATGCATAGCGCTTCAACCCTTGCTACTTGAAACTCAATCTAAATTTGCAGTGTTTCTAATAACATGCGGTAACACTTGATCGATAGAAATCTGCAAAAAGTCCAAATACGTACATATATCTAATCAGATTACTAGGTAAGAAAATCAAATCATTAATTATGCCTCAGAAATATTCCAGCCCCAATTCGTGAAACGATATCCGACTTAATTATGAAGTGTTTTCTCAGTTGGCTTCAATATGTTTTCATTTTGTTGATGATTGAATTCATATCTTTTTCAAAAAAATGAGAATCGATAATTTTTTATTTATTACGAACAGATCATTAAGTTGGCTTACTGGTTCTTTGACATGTTAATTATTCTTAGTTTTGAGTCGAGAATTGTATGTGTTCTAATTCATTGTTCGACATGGTTTATTCAATTGCAGAGCTGGTGGAAATAATTTCACTTTTTTTTGCAAACAATCAATGAGCGAATAGAACTGTACAATTCTTCAATCAACGACATTTAGATAAACATGTTAATAGGAAGTATGTCTTGAAATAAGTGTCAAAGTTTCAAGAAACCGAGACCGTGGCTAATAAAATACGAAACATGGAAAGAAATGAAGCAGCTGAAGTAGCGGTTCTTGGATAGATTGCTCTGAATCCAATGACGGGTACGAGGAAGCTAGCACATGAATCTGGTTGCACACGAACTCGAATTACAAATATTTTGAAGCATCATAAATTCCATCCTTACAAAATCCATCTTTCACACGCACTAAACGAAATGATTTTGACCCTCGTGTTGAATTTTGTGATACAATGAGTGAACGAGTAACTGCTAATCCCAATTATCTGTACAATGTTTGTTTCTCCGATGAGTGTTCCTTCTTTCGAAACGGCACAGTAAATCGACACAATTGTCGTTATTGGGCCGATGCTAATCCGAGATTGTTTTACGAAGTTTATACTCAACAACCAGAAAAACTCAATGTTTAGGCTGGAATATTTGGTGACAACATTGTCGGCCCGTTCTTTTTACCTGGTAATCTTACTGAAGATATGTATTTGAACTTATTGGAAAATCACATTGATCCAATTTTGACGGAAATTATTGAAAACAATGCTGGAAATTATGTGGAAGATCAGATTGTGTTTCAGCAGGATGGAGCTCCTCACACTACGCCTCACCAGTTCGAGAATATCTGGATCAAAGATTTCCAAATCGGTGTATTGGAAGAAGGGGTCCCACTAAATGGCAAGCCAGATCGCCAGATCTGTCACCACCAGATTTCTTTCTTTGGGGCCACTTGAAGAGTAAAATTTACTCTACACAGCCCGATTCCATAGAAGATTTAAGAAGACGTATAGTGAACGAATGTCGTCAATTCACTCCAGAAATGCTGCAAAATGTGCGCCATGGTTTCGAACAAAACTTATTTCATTGTATGGAAGCTAATAGTGAACAATTTGAATATTTAATTAATTGATGTGAGTTTCTGATAAATTATTTACTTTACTTCGAAAGTCTTATTTCTTAGATCAATACTACAAATCGTTCTGATACCGTACAGTTGGAGAATGATTTCAGTGAATAAAACAGCTAGTCGAACATCTGACCCTAGCAGAGCTGTGCTAAGCACCGAAAAAAAGTGCTTCGAGCACTAAGCCCTAAGCACTCGAAAAAAAAGGCTTCGAGTCTCGAGTTCTAAGCACCGCTTTCGACAGAAGGCTCCGGATTACCGAGCACTTTTGCAAAAGTAATTGAATATTTCGAGCACTAAGCACTAAGCACTTTAGTGGGAACTATTTTATGTAATGTTTTCTGATTGAAATGAGAACTCTTTAGCTTCATCGACATATCTAAAATTATGATTTCGAGACTGGGAAAAACTCAAAAGCCATTTTATTTGTTTTGTGAAACGCATGCATTCAATTTACATTCTGGTACTAGTTAATCTTATTCGTCGATCTGAATCTGAATGGCTGTTCCTAATTACTTAATTATTTTATAAGCGAGAGCACATTACTGAAAAAATGTGGAAAGCACTGACGTGAGATCAGGAGCTTTTACGCGCTTGTTCTAAAGTCTTTTCAGTCTTGTCAGACTCAAAAAGAGTGCGATTCAAAATCAGCCAGCACAATGAGTGTGAAAGAATCAATAAACATATATCTTAAATGGAAGTTGAGTGAACTTACAGTTCAGCAAATTCTTCGATCTGGCATTGTTTCCACATTTCTATACCATATATAAGTTGTTGTAGTTGAGTGTCATCATTTATAACCGAATTTCAGATTCATAATTGCTGAGCTATCGGACAGGTCTGGCCCAATAACTAACTTGACTTATATTTGGATAATAAACTAATTCTATTAATATGGAATCTCTATCTCATCTCTTTCGGAAGATAGAGAATATTCAGCCAAACATTTTCAAATTGGACCACCGTTTCTTCATCACGAGTCAAATCCAACCGATAGCGATCATTTTCAGCTCGATATTCAGAAATTACAGACATTTGGGAAAAAAATAGTCCTCTTGTCACAAAATTCATAATGACATTTCCATTCAAAATATGACAACTGCACACACCAGTATTTTAGACATGTTTGTCATAAAAATGAACCCACAGAATTAGTTTCATTTTCGGCTCAATATTCACTCATTATGACAACTTGTCATAAAATTAAAACCACCCTCATAGAGATTTATAGTTGATGTGATGTGAATTCATAGATAGAAATATAATCTGTGACTTCATTTTCAGAAAAACTCTTATATCTTCTGGAGATTGTACGCTATGATGATGAAATTTTAAAATATTTTAGGTACCTATACCCTGCATAAATGCCCTAAATTGTTGTGATCTGACGAATAACTTATGGGATATCGTGTATTGAAAAATAAACATTTTGGGAATTTTAAAAAAATTTTCTCTCGTGATGATTTTCTCGAAATTTGGCACACTCCTTCCTTTTAACGCTATCTAGACATTCTCTAAGTTACGAATTGATAGGATGAATATTCAAGAAATTAATGTTATTAACTGCTAAACTATTCGATGGATTTGGCCCAATAACGAACTTGACCGAGATATTTGGACACTCGACCTATTCTGAAAAAATGAAAACTCTAGGTCCCTCATAATAAACAAGGGATATGTTGTCTGTGGCCAGCTGAGATTTCTTTCAGTGAACTGATTGAGGAATATTTGAATTGTATGTAGATAGGACATCTGGCAAATTAAATCAAATCGAATTTTGTATTTGGTTACGCTAGTAGTTAATTAGACTACATGATATCGCTTCATCTTCAAAACCACTTTCTGAAATGTCTTACTTATTTTGAGGTCTTTAATCACAGACTAAAATATTGAAACTTTATTTTCAGCATTCGGTATTCTTTGGTACTGAACAAAATTGATTGCAAAACATTTTAGGATGAAATTTTCTTTATCACAGAGTGTTCAAATTGCATTCAATTATGATCTTTTCCTTGAGTGCTTGTTCAATATTATTTATTAGTCCAGTGGAATATTACCCAGAAGTATGGTTTCTCAGAAGATAATTTGGGTGAGCTTTTTAATTGAAAATGTCAAAATGTCCTGGCAAATGAATTTTACTTCTCTAGAAGTGCTTTCAGTGCCCAAGAAATATGAAATTTTGAGTTTTTCTGGAGCACCAAAATTATGCATTATTCCTTATTAGTAAAAAAATTTTGACACGCCAATGCTTTTTAATGCTTTAGATATTCTGATTGGGATTAGAGTGACAATACGTTAGTGCTTTTCGCATTCCAATGTAGTTGAAAATTGTCACTTCGAATTGTTTATTGAAGTAGATTCATTTTTGACATTTTCATTACTACCTAATATTAATGTTTTTCCACCCTCCCGGGTTTGAATCTCACACTAGAACTGATTTGTTTTATTCAAAAACTCAGCTACGACGGTAAAATTCTGGGGCATACAAATTATCGGTAATCTCGATTTATGTACGAATTCTTGTTGATTTCGAAGGAATATCTGATAAGATATCGAGTATTGAAAAAATGTTTTTGGAATGTTTTAAGAATTTTCTACCGTGTCGATTCCTTCGAAATTTGGCCAACCCTTTTATTTCAAAATCGTCCAAGGTAATAATTGATCGGATGAATATTTTAGGAATTATTGCGAAAATCAACTTTCAAATTCTAAACTATTCGATAGATTTGGCCCAATAACGAACTTGACCGAAATATTTGGACAATCAACCTATTTTGAAATTATTAAAACTCTAGGACTCTAGGTCATCTACTTCGGAAGATAGAGAGTAAACAGCCGGAGGGCCCATGTCCGGACATACTCAAATGTTCTTCATCAGGAAGTCGAACCCAATCGATTGAGACATTTGGGTAAAACGATAGCTAGCTGTTCCCCTAGAAACAAGCGCGCAAAAATGAGGGCTGTGTTTCAAGGATTGCCATAACTTTCGAATTTTACAACTACCGGTTACCCACCGAGTGCCACTGATAAGGTAGTTATTGAACCCTGGTTTTGTGTATTTAAATATCTCCGTGAGCTTAGGGCACAATTGAACGTTTCACAAACTTTCCAAATAATCAACAAATTTGCCGGCGGAAATTCCGAACAGTGTTAAAATTGATGGGTCATAAAAAATATGCACAAGAACATCTGGCTTAAAAATTCCCAATTGGAACGGCAGTTTGGTTTAACGTTTTTGTGAAAATATTCGTTTGTTTACAATATTTTAAAAGAGCTTATCAATCTTCTTTTATTATGGTGTAATATCCATTTTAATCAGTGATATGATGTTGTGAAAAAGAGTACAGAAAATTTTGTGCAATAAATCATTCTAGTCTAGTTCGAATTTTCGTTTTATTTCACATATATTCGAATTCCCACCATTTGAACCAGTAATGAATGAACTTTATTTAAGAATATGGTTTTCCTCGTTTACCATTTTTCAGTTGGAATCTACAGATTTACTCAAAGTATTTCTACCATTTTCGTTCTCTGACGTTCGAGACTACTGATGTGATGCATTGTTCGCTTTAGTGTGGATGGAGCATATAAGTGAAAAATCTGAAAATGCTGCAAAGCAGTCTCAACGCGTTTGTTCTATAAGTGATACGATATAAACATGCATTTGTACGAACACAATTTAGCCCTTAAACAACTTCAGACTCATGAAGTGTCATCAATGGAAACATAAATTATTGAAAAATAAGCATTTGACCTACAATGCACAAAACACATTTTGATGAATACCATATAATTTCATCCAGAAATCGTTATGAAATCAAATGTAGCTGATAATCAGATTGTTTATAGAAATTTTCCTATCTTGGATCCCTTTTTTGTGATGAGACACGAAAGCTTATAGTAACAAGGAATGAGAATTCAAAATTTCCAATCTATTCGCTTTCGGTTCCATAAAATTATATTATATTTTCAGGATTAATGAAATTTAATTATATTCAGGAAATCAATAACGTCCATAGAAACATCATAGATATCTGACGAATATCTCATAAAGAATCCGTTCTAGTAAAAAATTTTTTTGGGAATTCTTAATAAATTTTCTAGAGTGGCGATTATCTCGAAATTTGGAAAACCATTTAATTTAACATCATTAAAACACCTTCTAAATTATAAATTGATCAGATGAATATTCTAGGCGAAAATCCCCTCGATATATTCACGAATTTTTATTGAATTCCGAAAAATGTCTCATGAGATATTGACTATTAAAAAAATTCTTTTTGGGAATTTTTCAAAAATTTTCTAGCACGACGATTTCTGCAAAATTTTGCGAGCCGTTTTGTTGCAGCCTCCCTCAACGATATTTCAAGTATCAACTTGGTCGGATGTATATTCTAGTAGTTATTGAGGAAACAAAATTTCAGATGCTCATAACTACTGAACCATTTTGGACGGATTTGGCCCAATAACGAACTTGACCGAGATATTTGAACGATCAACCTATTCTGAAAAATGAAAACTCTAGGTCTTCTCCTTCGGAAGATAGAGAGTATACGATCGGACGGCCGGCCAGCCTGACCTACTTATATTTGACCAAGGTTTTTCCATCAAGAAGTCGAACCCAATGGATTGAAACCATTTTCGGCTCGATATTCGGAAATTACAGACATTTGGACAGAACGATAGCCCGCCTGTTCCACTAGTAACAAGCGCGCAAAAACAAATAATTTTCTGGCCTTCATAACCATAAAGTCAAATCAATGGTGACTGAAGAAATACTGAATATTTATTCAAAACGATCATATTATCTTTGCGCACATAAAAAAATCAAATACCGTACCTGCTTATATTGACCCTACTTCAAGAATTCGGAAAGGCTTAGTGCTTAGCGGATTACTAAGCACTAAGATTTTCGCGAGAGTGCTCCGAAAAACAAGCACTAAGCACTAGCCTTTGAAAAGTGCTCGCGAGCACAGTGCTCGGAAGCACTAAAGTGCTTAGAGTACTTTCACGAGCACTAAGCACAATGCTTTGGCACAGCTCTGGACCCTAGTAGCAATAACACGTACAGTATGACTTCATTTGCCCATTGGTAGATGTTTTTGCAATTTCAAATACGAGTGCGGAAATTTTGGTGTTTCGGAAGCACGAAATGTCAATTATTCGCAATAAATTAATTTGAGTGATAAAATTAACTAACGCATGAATATTTCGAGAACTAATGCATAAAATGAAAAAACAATTACTGTGCGGAAATCAGTATAAAAATACCTATGAATTGAGGTGTCACTCACCCCACCTTCCCTATTCAATTATTGGGGGTGGAGGTTATAGCAGCAAGGGTTGAAGCGCGATGCGTCCGTAACCTACATCTTAAGTTGTCCCCCTTGAAACAGAAATCGACCTGTCCGAGCATTTCTATCGAAAAAACTTATTTCGTCTGTAATCTCGTCTGTTTCGTTTTCAAATGGCCACCCTTTATCTTATCTTATTTGGATTTATCAAAAAATTTATCATTTAGACTCTGAAAATGAGTCAAAGTTGGCCAATGTTTTTTTATATAAAAAATAGCAAACTAAACAGATGTCGATGAAATTGATTACAATTTAGCTAATATTTGAAAATTATAATTTATCACTGTAACACGGCATATTATCAACTTCATACTAGACCAAATTTACAGACGAGTTAATTCAGGAAACATTGCTTAAAACTATTTGCTGCAGAAAACGTGACTTAAAATACATAAACTTATACTAAACTTGTCATGTTTCTGAAAAGTGTTCCGATGTGGAAGAAAAAACCCATTTAGCAGTTAGTGTTTCAGATGGAATTGTACTTGAAGGACCAATTCAGGCTAAAACTAATATTGTATATGAAGACGATAATAGTCTTAAAGGTTTCGGAAATCTAATGAAATCGGGAAGGTTTCACGAATCTAACGATGAAGAAATGCCACCGAAGAGACAGAAAGTGGTGGATAAATGATTAGGGTTCAAGATAAGATTTGTAAACCTTTAAATTGTATCTCTAATATTTAGAACAACTGTTCTTGCATGTTTCTTACATTCTTCATGATATATGTAATTTTGTTGTTGTTTATAGATATTTACCCTGTATAATTAATAACCATACAATAGTATTCGATATGCAGGGTTTATTTTAACAATATCGTAATGTACAAGATGTCATCTATAATATTAAAACAATTAAAACAGACAAACAATCTATAAGTATATATAAAATATGTATATAAATATAATATAAAGTAGATGTAAAATATACTGTTGAATAGAAACCTCATTCTCATATTACCTTCGAAAATAATTATTTGTTCATCAAAATAACATAGAATCCTATGTTTTTAAAGTGTGAATTTGGATAAATGGCTCAAAATTAGACATAGTGCTTTAAAAGAAAATCGGTTCCGAATTTTTCGTTCTTTGCATTTTCTGAAAACATTTACCATATTAAGGTATGCAGGATAATCGAAGTTCGACTGCCCATAAGACATTTTTATAAACTGGACATATTTGAAATCTAAAAATTAGAATTATGATATTGTTCGAAATTCTCTACGAGCCAAAGTTTTCTTTTGATTATTATAATAATAATAATAATAATAATATAATTTATTGATCCTTTCATACTTAACAATTTTATGTGTAGCACAGATCATTAACAAAAATAATCTATAAAGTTTCTAAATCATCTATTAAATATTCATCGATGGTATAATAACATTTTCTTAATACTAAGGACTTTATTACTTTCTTAAAACTAATGAGATCTGACGACCTCAAACTGACAGGCAAATGGTTGAAAAGTTTGATACCCCGATATATCGGGGACATTTCAAATCTAGATGTTTTGTTTACGGGAAACGATAATATTCCCTTGCTTCTAGTATTATGGGTGTGAAAACTAGAAAGACTCTGAATGTCGTTTTCATTCTCCTTTATATATATAAGGCATTTCAAGATGTAAATGGAGACCAATGAGAGAATACCATTTTGGAGTATGAAGACCCTATGACAATCTACAGAATTTCCCCAAAGCAGGACGTTATATGACAAATGACAGTGAACTAAACTGAAGTAAATATTTACCAGGTACCTTATTGAAAACGAGCACTATTCTTGCTATTGCATAATAGGAGTTGCAAAGCTTTTTGCACACAGCATCAACATGTTGGGTCCACCTTAAATTTTTGTCAATATGAACTGCTAAAAATCTGATGAAATCACTCGATGGAATTATTTCATTATCACATGGATCAAAAATGTTCTAGGATATACATTCGAAAGCGTGAAGTGAATGCATACTGTTTTTTGACATTGATCATAATTGCATTTAACTGACACCATTCAACGAAACTCCGTACCAAAAGCTCACACATTTGCTGTAGTTCATCCAAGGAACCCGCAGAAATAGCGATGTAAGCGCTGGAAGTCCTTGATTAAGGCTAGATGAATCATAAAATTTCCTTTTTAAATGACTAGGAAGGTCGTTAATGAACAACAGAAATAGGAGCGGTCCAAGGACAGAATCCTGAGGGACACCCATCTTGACAACATATGGACCAGATGAAAAATCACCCATTTTGACAGAAGCAGTTCTGTCACCGAGGTAACCACAAATCCATTCCAAAAACAGCCCCCTGAAGCCCAAATCATAACACTTTTGTAATATAAATTTATGAGAGAGACTATCAAATGCCTGGGTCAAATCAAAGAACACGCCCGCAACACAATTACCAATCTCAAGGCTTTTGTAGACAAAGTCCACAAACTGTATGGCTCCAGTCTGGGTAGAGTGACCTGGTCTAAAACCATGCTGAGCATCATTAAGAATTTTGAATTTATCCAAAAATTTCAACATTCTGTTGAAGACTATTCTTTCGAATAACTTAGAAAAAACACTCAAGATAGAAATAGGGCGGTAATTCAGTATATCCAGAGTGCTATCCTTTTTATGTATCGGAACAATGATAGCCTGCTTCATGAAACGAGGAAAGACACCCGAAGTGATAGACAGGTTGACTATATGGGTGAAATCAGTAACTATCTTCGTTGCTATCATTTTCAAAACCCGCGTAGAAATAGTGTCGATAGTCGATACCAGAACTTTTTTTATTTTTGAAAGTTCTCCAGATATCAAGAACTTCAAGATCAACAACCGGATGGAAGAAAAAACTTGCAGCCACAATGCCAGAAGAAGTGCACTGAGAAGATATGGACGAGTTGTAATACCGTTGAAGGGTGATTTCAGCAATAGAGGTGAAATGTTGCGCAAATATATCTGACAAAACTCTTGGGTCTTCATGCAAAATACAGTTAATCTCCAATGAAATTGACTTCTCCTGTCGATCCCTACGACCTGTTATAGAATTAACTAATCCCCAGACCGTTTTATTTTTATTGTCTGATTTTTCGATGAGTTCGCAATAATAGTTAAATTTGGCATTTTTCAATAAAAGATTATAGGAAGCTTTCGAATTTTTATATAATGCTAAGTTTGATGAACTACAAGGGAGAAAATAAATATCTAGAAATAAAAAAAACTATCTCTCTGTTTCTAATGCTGGTTGGGTATTCAATGCTGAATTCATTTCTGTTAAAAAATAAGTGGAATATTTATAATCACCATTATTTTTATTTCGAAATTTATTTCTCGCTTTTTCCTTGGTGAAACATGATTTTAATATTTATCAACGAAAATTGACATAAATCAAGCACTTGACTGTACGTTTCACAAATTTAATTCAAACATAATTGTTGACATGCATGTTTCGGGTTTTATCCCATTCTCGAAACTGAATACAAAACAATAACGGTTCATAAAGTGCACATATTCGAATCAAGTAACAGATGTTAAAATTTGTGATAGGCGGAATTCTAATTGATCGTTCACAATTGCGGAGATTTTATTTATAAGCTGAAGCTATTTCTAAATATTCCAAAAGGTTCATACGTTTACTTTTGTTGCTTTTGTGTATTATTCTAGTTTTTTCAAAATCAAAAAAATGGTTAGAGGAGATACAATGGCTTGAGAAACCAGTCGCTGACTTATTTTGGAGGATTAATTCTTTGTGTTCATCGATTCGTTTTGCCAAGGAACGTCCAGTTTGACCTATGTAAAATGCAGGGCATTCATTACAGTATAGTTTATATACACCACTTAATTGTGTGTTCTTCAGTCGATTTTTACCACTGTAAAACAATGATTTCAAATTTTTCTTGTTGGTACATATAACGGCAATATTATGATGTCTAATTCTTTCGCAAATTTTGTTACTCAGAGAAAGGATGTAGTCTATGTATGTATATTTCTTCCTTTCGTCTATGTTGTGAGGTGGGTATATTGATTGTAATAACCTCTTCTGTTGCTTTTTGAATAGTAATTGGTCTATCACATATGAAGCGTATCCGTTATTTTCAGCTAAACTTCTTAGGGTACAAAGTTCTTTGTCAAAGTTTATTTTTGATAATGGAATAGAGACCAATCTGTGGGTAATTGCGTGAAATGCAGACATTTTAATCTTATAAGGGTGTGAACTACTATTATGTATTAGAATATCAGAGAAGGTGGATTTTCTGTGTATATCAAATTCAAGGTGTTCATTAATTCTTTTAACCTGTATATCCAAATAATTTAAACATCTTTTATCATCTTCTATTTATAATGTGAATTGGAAGGATTCATGGATGGAATTCAACAAATCCAAAAACACCATTAACTCTGACCTGGTCCCCGTCTATATACAAAAGATATCATCCAATGTGGAGAACGCAATATGCGCAGAAATTATATCTAATTCAACTTTTAATAATAATAACAGGGAAATGAAATTAGTGAAACAAATAAAGAATAAAGCCGCAGATACAACCCTATCATAACAAAAGCTGACAAAGGCGATACTGTAACTATTTTAAATAAAAGTGACTATATAAAAAAAAAACTCTTCTGAACCCCAACAATTTGAAAAATCTGACCCAACATCATAATTTCAAGCTGAAGTCAAGAAAACTATATAGAACGGCCCTTACCTATTATCTCAATTAAATATCCCTTTAACCGTTATGAACCCAACATTACCTTCACTATACGCTCTCCCGAAAATACATAAGGAAAATTGCCCAATGAGACCTATTGTCTCCTACACTAATGCAGCAGCTTCAAAATTGTGTAAATATCTAAATTCTATAATACATATTCCATCAAAAATAATATTCAGTTGACTAATGAATTGAAAACACTCAAAATTCCACCCAGTCCACTGTTAGTATCTTTTGATGTGGTAAATCTATTTCCATCCATCCCAACAGTAGTTGAATCATTAGTTATCCAACAACTAAATGAAAACACCTCAATCAACATTGAAATAAAAGAGGAGATAATGAAACTTCTTAAAATAGGTCTAAGGCAGAGCGATTTCGAATTCAATGAAGAAATCTACCAACAATTGAGTGGCTTACCCATGGGATCTCCATCTTCTAACTTACTGAGTAAGATATTTATGACTGCCTTCGAAAAGATAATATTTTCTCTCGAGAACACGAGATAGACCACTTTTGTTCTGCTTTGGAGACGATATGTGGAGGATATCTTGTGTATATGGACGGGGACCAGGTCTGAGTTAATGTTGTTTTTGGATTTGTTGAATTCCATCCATGAATCCATCCAATTCACTTTAAAAATAGGAGATGATCAAAGTTGTTTGATTTTTTTGAATATACAGGTTAAAAGAATCAATGAACACCTTGAATTTGATATACACAGAAAATCCACCTTCTCTGATATTCTAATACATAATAGAAATTCACACCCTTATAAGATTAAAATGTCTGCATTTCACGCACCTACCAACAGATTGATCTCTATTTCATTATCAAAAATAAACTTTGACAAAGAACTTCGTACCCTAAGCAGTTTAGCTGAAAATAAGGGATACGCCCCATATGTGATAGACCAATTACTATTCAAAAAGTAACAGAAGAGGTTATTACATTCAATATACCCACCTCACAACGTAGACAAAAGGAAGAAATATACATACATAGACTACATCCCTTCTCTGAGTAACAAAATTTGCAAAAGAATTAGACATTATAATATTGCCGTTATATGTACCAACAAGAAAAATTTAAAATAATTGTTTTTCAATGGTAAAAATCGACTGAATAACACACAATCAAGTAGTGTATTTAAACTATACTGTAATGAATGCCCTGCATTTTACATGGGTCAAACTGGACGTTCCTTGGCACAACGAATCGATGAACACAAAAAATCAATCCTCCAAAATAAGTCAACGACTGGTTTCTCAAGCCATTGTATATCCTCTAACCATTTTATTGATTTTGAAAAAAGTAGAATAATACACAAATGCAACAAAAGTAAACGTATGGACCTTTTGGAATATTTAGAAATAGCTTCAGCTCATGGGTGTATTCACGAGGGGGGGGGGTGATTATGTGTGTGGTTTACTGGGGGTAATTACCCTCCCCCAGAAAAGAGTCTCCAACACTAAATCCTCGAATGAAAATGGAAATTTAAAATATATCAAATATTGTACGAAAACTAATGAAAAAATTTATTTCATTTTATTCGATATTCCACGTAGCTGATATAGCATAAAGAAAAAAGAAATAAACAAATGAAATTAATTTAAATGATTTACTAGAATCTAGATAGATCATACCTAGATAAGCGAATAGCATGCGAAAGTTTGTGTGATTGCATAAGTAAACTGGTGTCTACGCGTGACACGACATCTTCACTCTTACAAAAGCAGGGGTGCGGGTTGCCGGATAGTTTGGTTAATTTTTCCAACAGTACAAATATGAAAATTATACAAATTCAGAGCTTTTGATATAAATCCACACAATTATGGAAAAAAATTCTATCGAAGATGATTTCTTTTCTGTAGAAAGAAAATCCCCTGAAATATGGTTATCATCCCTCGAGTTCTGTGTTCTATGTGAATTACTTCAATCAAGTAAAACCTGAAGTGACGTACGCTACATCTGATGCGCTTTTCTGCCAGTTCATAGTTGAAACTTGAGATTGCTGAATGCTGAGAGATTAAGTGTGGCTTCGTTCAACAATGGGTCAGGATAGATTAGTTGGGCTATCATTGCTATTTATACATAGAGATATTTCAATAAAGGTGGACAATATTATAAGTAGATTTGCTAATAATAAAAAGAGGCGGATTGATTTCGTTTTGTATGTATGTAATTTTTGAATCATATTTGATGCTAAAAGGAGCGGGTATGTTTTAATTAATATAACATTCACTAATATTTCTGATATTTTTCCCTTTAAATTTCGAATGATTCATTTCTTGTGTTTTTATATATTTTTATTTTACCTATATATATTTTATTTCTTGACTTTTATATACCTATATTTTATTTCTTCAAATTTTATGATGATTATTGTATGCACTGTTCTCGCAATTGTTTGTTTTATATGTTCTCAATGTAAAATAAAAACTGTCAAATTATAGATGAGCTACAATAAATCCCTCTCCACCTAGCGCTTTTTCTCAAGCTCATTATCTTATTATTGATAGTTCAGGTCAACTCCCAAAAACTTGCCACTACCCCCCGCCAAACTCAATCCTTGGATACGCCACTGCTTCAGCTTATAAACAAAATCTCCCAATTGTGAACGATCAATTAGAATTCCGCCTATCACCAATTTTAACATCTGTTACTTGATACGAATATGTGCACTTTATGAACCGTTATTGTTTTGTATTCAGTTTTGAGAATGGGATAAAACCCGAAACATGCATGTCTACAATTATGTTTGTATTAAATTTGTGGAACGTACAGTCAAGTGTTTGATTTATGTCAATTTTCGTTTATAAATATTATTTTTATTTTTCCTATTCTCAACTGTTCTCATATGGTCAAAGTACCAGAATGTCGAAAGGTCATGCAGCTTTTAAATTTCGTAAACATCAGCATAGTGTGCTCCAAATGTTGTGTTTGATACCTTAATCACAAATTGGCTATAACTTCTGTTATACTACCCATTTCAAATTCACCCTAACTTGAAATAACATGTTCCTACGGTTAGTTGGACTGCCTAAATGAATTTGCTTTCAGGAATCGACGTATACGATTCTAGTAAACCCCACTTTTTATGCAAAATTTGTGGCACCAGAACGATTGGTATATTTGTGTACATTGAAACAACATCTGAGGAAAACCATTTATGGTTATGAAATATGTCTAATTTCTCTAATTAATTTTTAATTAGGTTAAGTGGGATTTTTGTAATTGTTGGACACTACTCACAATTTGATCTAGTTGACTTAGTATCACACTGTTCCAGAGTATAGAAAAATTATTATGAAACAAGCGCGCAAAAGCTCCTGACCTCAGTTCATTGCTATTTTTTTATGAAAAATTTACAGCTGATAGTTTATCCACTTCTTAAGAAACACCCTGTCAATGCAAGGTATTATACAGGGTGTCTCAAGTTCAAGTGCCTATTAGACGTTTCTGGAGAACTAGACATATTTGAAATCTGAAAATTGGGACTATGATATTGTTCGAAGTTCTCTACAGAGCTAAAATATTTTCAAAGCCAAAAAACTTCCGGTTATACATGGAGTGAAAATAAATTCGACGAAAAAATTTTTTTTTAAGTTTTCCATTCGAGTATTCAATAGTGAACACATTTCTGTTAAAAACATTGTATTAAATCGAATAGTTTTCAAAATATCCAAATAAAACTGGAAAAAAGTCAAATATGTTCAGTCTGTAATATGTTCATTATTCTCATTTTGAATATCCAGAGCGTAAACTCTTTTTTTCAAAAATCGAAGAGGAAGGATGTGAAAAGGTCATGCATCTTTTGGATTTCAAAAATAACATCACAGGGTTTTTCAAATTTTGTGTTGAGAATTGTGATCTCAAATTGGCCATAACTTCAGTTTTTCAAATTAGAACCCTATTTTTGGCGCTCTTGTTCACCCGAACAGAGTGCCTATCATTTTGCCCGAATGTCTGTTATTTTGGAATATCGAGCCGAAAATGGTCTCAATCGATTGGGTTCGACTCCCTGATGAAGAATTCGTGGCGAAAATTGAGTCTTTCCGGCCGACCGGCCGTATCCTCTCTAGCATCCAAAAGGCATCAGCTAGAGTTTTCATATTTTCAGAATAGGTTAATTGTCCAAATATCTCGGTCAAGTTCGTTATTGGGCCCAATCCGTCGGATGGTTCAGTAGTTATGAGCATCTGAAATTTTGTTTCCTCAATAACTACTAGAATATCCATCCGATCGAGTTGATACTGGGAATGTTATTGAGGGAGGCTGAAACGAAACGGCTTGCAAAATTTTGCAGAAATCGTCACTCTAAAAAATTTTTAAAAAATTCCCAAAAAAAAAAAATTTCAATACTCAATATCTCCTAAGACTTCATTTAGATTTAAATAAAAACCCGTATATATATTGAGGTTAACGATGTTCTACTCATTCTGAAATTTCATTGTCGTAGCTTTCCCCCTTCTGAAGATATGATCATTTTTTTCATTTACTCAAGAGAAAAATAGAAATGTCATGAAGTCCGAGATTTGTCATTGAAAAATTTGCCATCACAGATCGATATTCGTTTGACAACTTGCGGACCTAGATATCAGTGTCAGTTGGCGTAATATCAATCAAAATTTTCATAGAATTCATAGAGGTAGAATTCAATGTCGACGACGTTGTCAAAATTCAGAAAAGCACAGACGTAATATTAATCAAAAATTTTTCATCATAGAGAAAGAATTTGATGGCGTCAAAACCCAGAAAAGCAATGACGTAAGTTTTTAGGAGAAGCATAGAACAAAATTTGGTGAAAATTATGAGTAGTTATTTTCAAATTGAGATAAAGGTTTGTTTATTCATTAGGCTTTCATATTTGCATCACATTGTCCCATAGTACGGAAAAAGACTATTGTTCACCCGATCAGAGAGCTTATAGGTTTGTTAAGGTTTGAATATTTACTCGCAAGTAGCTCAACAAGAGCGCCAAAGCAATCTGACCTCACGTCAGTGCTTTCTAAATTTTTTTACAATTGTATTAGATTCTGCGGTCAAAAATAACGATAGTTTTTTCACATGATTATGCTCCTAAATTCAATAATTTCTGAATTTGAGATTTTCTGGATTTATGGTGTACGTAGGGTCAAATTGATTGCATCTGAAAATATTCAATGAATATTCTTTCAGAACCATGGGAAGAATGGATATACAAATCTAGAAAAAACATCCACAGAACGGTACAATTGCAGAATGAACTCGTGTAGAAAAAACATTTCCAGAAAGAACTAATGCAGAAGTAAACATGGGCAGAATGGAACTCCCGTAGAATGTCACATTCACAGAATGATACAAATACAGAAAGGTACATTTGCAGAATAAAGTTGCCAGATCTACGGTTTTTTCCTAGAGTATAGGATGCACTGAAAAGATTCACCACAGAATACAATAATAAGATGATCGTAGATGATAGATATTTCTATTCCATAATGTCTTTACTCATATTTACATAATGAAAGTATCCGCATTACTAAAAGTATTTCAACTTCAGGACTGTATCAGATTTTGCTTATTAGACTTTTCTAGTAATTGCTTTTATACCTACTTACATCAATTTCTAATCCATATGTTATAGTAGTTCAAAACGCCGTAGGACTCTGTGGTACTACAAATGTCAGATAGCGAAATAAGTATTAAATGATTATCCATTATGAAATATAGGTATACAAAAGTGATATAAACGTTGAATAACTCTTCACCAAAGCAAAAAAAAATCCTCTGCCAATGGAACAATGCTGATATTATTTTTCATCTGAAAATACATTTATTAACACTCCGTCGGGCGCAACCGATCTGTCAGGCACACCTCAAGCCCTGTGGCTTGCCCCGCTTCCGACAAACATCATTCTCGATTCGCCATTTTAGTAGCTTCCGCTCTAGTAGCACCACACATGGTGGCAAGTTCAGTTAAGGTATACCTTTCATCGTTCGCGAATGACAAGCAGAAAGATCTAACAGTCTCATTGCGCCCGATTACGTTGCAGTTTGACAAGTAAGTTTTCTGATTTGTTTTTGATACTATATGATATTTTTTCATTACTTATTTTATATTATGTAATATTTCATGATTATCTATATATTGGAGTCTGTTTTTGGGCTCTGGCAATTGTCAGTTGGTATGCCAGCACACCTCCAACAAAAATTGAAGAGAATCGCTTCCACCCATGAACAACAGAATGTAGGAGATAATGAGCACCAGTTACCTCCAAAAAGACGCAGATGTGAAACTTGCAGCTTCGAGACCGGTCACAGAAGACTGAGTCAGTATGAATGTAAAACGTGCTACGATGCTACCTGCCTAGGACATGCCGTTTTCATGTGTCCTCCATGCTACAAGAGAGAAGTAGAAGGACAGACCGATCATGACTCAGATGACTAAGCAACTCTTCACGCGAAATCTTCTCATAATTTAATTTAATTTTTTGTAATAATACTATCGACAATTTTTTTTTTTTTTAATAAACATACGTTTCTTTCCGCAACTATATAACACTGTTTTATTGCTCTTCAGATGATTTAATAATGCATGGGGGTTGGTAATAGTATTTACCAACATTTTCCGTTAGAAAAAGTTCATATATACATAGGAAACATTAGTAAATTAAGCAGTGTCTCTCAGGCTCAATGCGCCCGACCGTGTTACACAACATATTGCGCCCGACGGAGTGTTAACTGGTTTTCCTCATAGAGTTATTTAATACACATTTAAAAAAACCATTCATGAAATTTGACATGAACACATACTCCGTGAAACCAGGGAGAACGGTAAAATAATCGATTATTGGGTAAGGGCCAAAATCCACCCATTCAAAACATCGGGTCCAAACTATTTTAAACTGCCTTGTGAGAAACCTAACTAGAGTATAAATAACTAGTAGCTTTAATATTTAATTGGGTTGATTTTTCATGGAATTTTGGGAAAGCAATTGGTCAAAAACTACATTCAACTAATGCCAACGTTTCGTAGATATATTTCTACTTCTTCAGCATAAAAAACATTCTAGACGGAGTTTTCCAAATTTTCCCCGTAGGTTCCTTTTCAATTTGCTCAACAAACTGATATTAAGATCCTTTGTGTGTAAAACATAAGTTCGACTTTGCCCTGAAGAAGTAGAAATATATCTACGAAACGTTGGCATTAGTTGAATGTAGTTTTTGACCAATTGCTTTCCTCAAAATTCCATGAAAAATCAACCTAATATGTATCTACAAGGAAATGATCGATCAGAATTTAATATTTAATAATATTTTCATCCTGTCACCTGTCAATTGAGAACAAGGAACAGACAATCAAATGACATATATTTGATGTTCTGTGACATATACCCCGCTATGGCAGTGTGGCAATAGCGCGCATTATTATTCGGTTTTTGTTCCATTCTGCAAATGTACACTTCTGTATTTGTGCGATTCTGTCGGAGTTTCATTCTAGAGAATTGCGCTTCTGTGAATGTTTTTTCTACGCGTGTTCGTTTCTACGCCTGTTCATTCTGGATTTGTATCATTCTGCCTTTGCGATATTCTGCGATTGTGTGGGGACCCCCATGGGAACACTCTGTACCCATAGAAAATAAATTATCTGTTAATAATACACAAGTGTTCTAAATACGAAATTCTGGATCTATTTTTTAAACATGGTGAATGTGACAGAATTATTAGTTGAACCTGCCGGGCCTTCACCGAGAAGTATTCCCATTTACCTTCCATGAAGAGAAGATCTTTAGAAAATATGTTTCAAACTTTCAAAGTTTTGGATGTGTAAGAGCCCCTAAAGAATTCAAAAGAAGGGTAGTTGATGATGAGGAAAATGAAATTAGTGTTTTGACTTATTTCGAAGCGAATGAAAAAGCATCTATTCGAAGTGCAGCACATGAAATCGATTTAGACAGAAATTCAGTGTACCGAATTTTGAAAAAACACAACATGCATGACTACAAATATGAGAAAGTCCATGCATTAGATCCAGGTGACTACATAAAAAGGTTAAATTTTTGTAGAGGAATATTAGGTAAGCTTGAAAATGATGAACATTTTTTTAAAAGATCATTTGGACAGACGCAAAATTCAATAATGAAGGACTATTCAATAGAAAGAATTGCCACATTTGGAGAAGTGAAAATCCTCATAGAAAAAGACAAAGAAACCCCGAGAACAACTTTAGTTTTAATGTGATTGCTCTTTTGATGAACAATAAAGAGCAGTACAACATTTATGAAGAAAATTTAAATACAGAAAAATTTTTGGAAATTCTGAGAAATATTGTTTCTGAGTTTTTGGATGAACTGCCGTTGAGTGTGTCGACTACCGCATATTATCAATTGGATCGCGCTCCGGCACATAGTTCGCCCGAGGTGTCTGAAGAACTGAATGCAATGTTTGGTAATCGGTGGATCGTACGCCGTTCTTCACTGTTTTGGCCCCCACGATCTCCCGATCTTACTCCCTTAGATTTTTATTTATGGAATAGAATCAAAAACATAGTCTATGAATCTCCTATTGAAAGCAAAGAAGATTTGAAACGGCGTGTGGAGGATGTTTTCCACTCACTAAAGGGGGAGGAAATTGAGCGAGCGCCAAACCGAGGTGTTTCAAGACTTATTCGAAAGTGTAAGGAACAAAATGGTTACCATATTGAAACTTTTACCTGATTATTTATTTTGTTAATTTGAGATTTGAAACGTATTTTTATTTTTATTATCATAATTTATTTATAATCATAGTTCGGTGTACTGAAGTAGCGAATCTATTTAATGTGTTTCCTATTGAAGAGATTAATTCTCTCATTCGCTTCGAAATAAGTTGAAATACTAATTTCATCAACTGTCCTTTTTTTGTATTCTTTAGGGGCTCTTACATTCCAGAATTTGGAAAGTTTGAAACATCTTTTCATAAATTGTAAAAAAAAATGGGGATACTTCTCATTGGATACTCAACATTTTGTGTCATCCACCATGGATTTGAAATAAACAATATCATCAAATGCATTTGAATGTGAATTGCGTATACAATTGAAAAAATACAATAATAAGAAATAAGTCCAAAATCTCATTATTAGAATTGCAACGATTCATTTTGTGAAATCAAAAGATTTCATAACTCTGACATAAGTCTGACACTTGTGAATTATAAATGGGATGATTTATTTTCTGTGCTCACACAATATCCTTATGAATCAGATTCGAAAAATAACTCAGAAATTATTGAATTTAGGAGCATAATCATGTGAGAAAACTATCAGTATTTTTAACCGCAGAATCCAACACATTTATAAAAAAATAGGGTTCTAATTTGAAAAACAGAAGTTATGGCCAATTTAAGATCACAAGTTTCAACACAAAATTTGAAAAACCCTGTGATGATATTTTTGAAATCCAAAAGATGCACGACCTTTTCACATCCTTCCTCTTCGATGTTGTAAAAATGGTTTACGCTCAGGATATTTCAAATAAGAATAATGAACATATTACTGACTTATCATATTCGACTTCTTTTCCAGTTTTTTTTTCAGATATTTTGAAAACTATTCGATCTAATACAATGGTTTTAACAGAAATGTATTCACTATTGAATACTCGATCTTACCAGGAATGGAAAACTTGAAAAAAACTTTTTCGCCGAATTTATTTCCACTCCCAGTATAACTGGAAGCTTTTGGGCTTCGAAAATTTTAGCTCTGTAGAGAACTTCGAACAATATCATAATCCCAATTTTCAGGTTTCAAATATGTCTAGTTCTCCAAAAACGTCTAATAGGCACTCGAACTTGAGACACCCTATTCAGTGTGGAACAACCAAATGGAATAAATTCGATAACGAATAAATCAGAGCGTGTTTGGAAAAACGCTTGGACACGGCGATTTGTATTTTTAACTGAGCATTTTTTTCAAACAAAAAAAATTATATAGGGTGCGTCATGTGACAGTGGCCAATACCCACTTTCTTATTTTAAATGCAAGCCCTTGTATATTATTAATTTTTTGGATTCTTCAGAGAATTCAAAACATAAATCATGTACAATGTCCTATACCTATCTTCAACTGTTTCGGAAATATTAAGTGTTTTCAGATTTATTACAAAAATTAACATTAAAAAAAAGAAAATTATTTTATTTCACAAATTCGCTACATTCCACTAAAAACCTAATAATTAATACAGATTGTTTCTTAATAATTTAAAAAAAAATATATATATATATACAGGGTGAGTCTTTGACCACTGCTTTAATTTTAACCATAGATTTTTTACGTCAAGAGAAACACTTTCTTCCTATAACATTTTTCCAAATTTGGCCCCGTTCAAAAGATACAGGGTGTTGAAATTTCATTAAAAAATTGCATTTTCACCTGTAATATTCAACCGACAATATCAATTGAAATGATCTATTGTAGAAGGTTTTTGATAACACTCGTGCATATTTTGGCATCAATAGATTTATTCCACTTCTTGTGGGTTTCTCACTACTACTCTACAGATTGGTTAAATTGCATGAAAAACAAAAATCGTTGAACTAAAGGTCCGTACTTGTAATTCCTGGAATCATTAGTATTTTTTGCAGATAAAATCATTCTCCATCTTTCCTCCTGAATTGCACCATTCATGAGCTATTTGAAGTTGAAAGGAATTAAATCGATATAATTTTGTCCAAATTTTCTGATTTTCCCAAATCCAACTCTGTGCTGAAATGATTCAATAACAAGATTTGTTCAATGTTGCCATATTTTATGTCTATATTAAATATTTTTTCATAAGGTTGGGGAAATCTCTCCAGTCTATGGTTCCACCACTAAAAACTAATAGATGAAATTAACCACTGAACAATTTTTGTCTTACATTCACTACAAAATCTGAATTGCCATTTGCTGTATTCATTATTAATGATGTCTAGCACCTTGTTTAATATTTAATCCAGAGTAATATTCCATAAGAAATGGAGAAAAAGATTTCCTTCACCAACATCGGTACTTCGGTATATTCTCATGACCGTTGAAATAGATAATGTATTTTCTGTCAGGACCTGTTGAATTGAAGACTTGTCTTTATGAAGAGCTGGTTCTTTATAGTTTCAGACTTTCAGGACCCATCAAACTATATCTATTCTAACATAGGAATGCTTCAAATTAAGATCATATGAGTTTTAAAATCTTCTAATCCAGTCTCCTTGATTTATTTTGTAGGTTTATAGTTTTTTCACATATTTATTTCATACACCGATTCAACCTGGTACCTACACGAGATAATAAAATTTGACTTAGTTTTAGTATTTCTGAATGTTTGTTATGATGCATGGTTAATTAAAATTCAATCGATATTGAATCTGGAAGCTATAGGTTCATAAACAAGAAAAATTAGAATAGAAATGTATTTTCTGACCATAATCATTTCATACTGAATTGAATAATTTCAAACTATCGAAATTATTATTATTATTTTATTATAATATTTTCCACATTTTTTAAATAACTGTTGACAGTTTCAAATAGAATCAAAACAACAAGGAACCACAGAACACTATTTTATTGGGAACAACCCACCACAGAGACGTTATTATAACGTTTCAATGTGGTAATAATTCACTCTAGTTATTCTGAGAAAAATTATAACTGAAGATCGATAATGATTACAGATATTCATTTTAAAAAAACTTTGCAACTATTAATTTTTTTCTCTCCTGGGGTTCGGTAATAAATTGATATTCTATGGTAAGGTATTAAAATTTGACATAATCTATGAATAACCATTATTCAATATTTCTGTTTTTGTTTACATAATTAAAACAGATATTACGATTATAAAAACCAAAAATTTGTTCAGTACTTAATTACAGTCTAAAAAGAATAGATTCTTACTAACGAAAAAACACGTAGTTGGTTTTTCAGAATCAAAAGTAGGTGATCAAACCTAATTCCTTCAAGCAAATATAATTGCACACCTAAATCTGAGAATACTTGTAATCTATTCAAGTAATTTGTTATTGGGATTCAGTAGAGAAAATAATCATCAAGCAAAGTAACATCACTGTAAAATAATTATTCGTAGTGACGTTATTCATTGTTGAAGATTTCGAAAAAGATTGCCATATTTATAACAGTCACATGGACCTGTTCACTGGTCTCTGTCAAGGAGAAGAAATAATATCAGTGTTTGGAAAATCATAGATGATATTTTCTGGCTTTGAGTGAAAAAAAAAGCAATGTACAACCTGCCTTGGAAGTTTTCATAGAAATGATGGTTTTCATGATTTGGATATCTTAAGAAGAAAATTACAAATGTATGATGATAACATCCAATAATTCTGAGGTTTTTTTGGGAATTTCTCACTGGGAAGGGATGGTTTATAATCTTGAAGTAGAAAGAAATTATAGTAAACAGCAAAAATATGTTTATGGTGTTGAATTTTTTTACCAGAAAATTATTATTTTGTATCTTCCTTCTGGATATGGACCTAATCGGATGAAACATGAGTGATTCAGATTCAATAGTGGAGGCTGTGGAAAGTATTTTTCATTCAAACTATACTGGACTACAGAGGGGTATTTGCCCAATGTGAAAACTTAAAATGCTTATAACTTTTCAACGCAGCTGAATATAGAAAAACCGTAATGGAAAAAGTGTTTCTTTTGATCTCAAGAACCTATGGTTAAAATTAACGCAGTGGTCAAAGACTCACCCTGTATATATTAATGTCAATGTAGTAAACGTTCAAAATGCTCGCCGGGAACGTCTTGGCAACATACTAATCTGGTATAGAAATGTCTTCTAACATTACTCAACATCTCAGGTGTAACTTATCTAATCGCAACGTGATTCGTCTTTTTAAGTCATCTAAGTTGAGGGGTTTAGTTTTGTATACAATACTTTTGACATAACCCCACAATAAGTAGTCTAACAGCGACAGATCAGGAGATCGTGCTGGCCATTCTATCTATCCGCGCCTCCCTATCCATCGATTTGGAAAAATTTGGTTCAGGTACTGCCGGACATTGATTTGGTAATGGGGCGGTGCTCCATCTGGCTGAACCATATATTGTATTGGCAGGAACTTGTGGATTTGCTGGATCAGGATATAAGTTTGTCAAAGTTGGCACGACATTATTTTGGAGCAGTTCTAACTATTTATCTCCATTCAAGTTGCCATCAATGAAAAAGGGACACCAATTCCTGCCCAAACATTCACTTTTTCAGGATATTGGGTATGTTGTATTGTTATCTAACATTTCCATCATTTGCTCACAAAAATACGTTCTCCTATCGAAATCGTCTTCCATGAACTCCTGAGTTGGTATCATTTTATAGGGATGCATTTCACGTTCCTTCAATGTTCGCAAAATTGTTGTGTGGCTAACTTTGAGCAGTGGAGCAGCTTTTCGACCAGAATTATGTGGGTTTTCTTGAAACTCAAGCATAATATCCAATTTCGTATCATTACTTACTGCATTGGCAGCTACTTTTTTTATCTGTCTCACATTACCAAGCTCGCGAAACTGCTTTTCTAATTTGCTAATTGTTCCTTGTGATACGGGCAGCAAATTTCGAAATTTTTCGTGAAATAAGCGAGAAACTTCCATTTGTGTCCTTGTGTTATCTCCATAACCAATCATTTGTAGATTGGTTATTTGGTGCTTTTCTGTTAAATGAACCATTTTTCTTGTATTATTACGAACGGGTAACAAAATTTAAACGACAATAGCACTGACACTGACCACTACTGTCATGCAGGCAGACAAGTTGCTATGGCTATCAGTTTTATACAAAAATAAACAATGTTTTTATATTTTTTTCATTTCATATCAGTAAAAAGAAACGCAGGAATGGTTTTAGTTTCCTTTCTCATTATCAAGAACTAAATGGGAAATAAGTATTGAATGTAATTTAGCGAATTTGTGAAATAAAATAATTTTCTTTTTTTAATGTTAATTTTTGTAATAAATCTGAAAACACTTAATATTTCCGAAACAGTTGAAGATAGGTATAGGACATTGTACATGATTTATGTTTAGAATTCTCTGAAGAATCCAAAAAATTAATAATATACAGGGGCTTGCATTTAAAATAAGAAAGTGGGTATTGGCCACTGTCACATGACGCACCCTATATAATTTTTTTTGTTTGAAAAAAATGCTCAGTTAAAAATACAAATCGCCGTGTCCAAGCGTTTTTGCAAACACGCTCTCATTTATTCATTATCGAATTTATTCCATTTGGCTGTTCCACACTGTATAATATCTTTAGGAAAAACCCAATTATGAATACTGTGTTTTTTCTTGATCGCTGCGGTATTAAGAATTATCAAATAGATTAATAGTACGACAAATTTGAACATCATACGTGAGACTTTCCAAGATATGAGTCTAGACTGCTCCTCTTACGAAACCTGCTAGCAATTAGCGAAAAGTTGAACTCGAGAAGCGACGTCAGACCTGAGTTTGTTCCTAACAAAAGCCGTTACACGAACGCCCTTTATCCTGGCTGATCGAGTGCTGGGGGAGATCCCCAGGGGGCAACGCTGGGGACCTCGTGTGAGGCAGATCCATCAGGGCCAGAGAGTCCTCGGGGGTACAAAAGTTATACAACGACATAAATAGAGGCAGGAAAATGCCAATACCAAATGAAAACAGAGCGGTGCTATTGTTCGTGATGGAAAACCTGGAAGCGGAAAATAAAACGGTGTTTTCTTTTTCTTTATATGTTGAAGGATGAAAATGTTCTAGAAATTATGAGTTTATTGTTCTTGCTTTAAATTGATACCATAATAAGTTATACTGTGGTCTCTTCACGAAGTTGGATATTTGAAGATCTCTTTAATGATTAATTTATGGCGTTGATTCATTTATGGTTCTTTCGAAATACAGGGTATAACGTGAAGAATGCCAAAAACGTATATTAATATATTCTATTAATTTGTATCATGAAGTTTGGAATATACAGGGGTGAGATTCACATTTAAATCGAATAAATGGGATTTGTACTGAGATAATTTCGGACTTTCCCAATTTTTGTGATTATCGGCTCACCCCGAGCGTGCACAATATAATTTTTTTAATGTTTAATATTCATAAAATTAAGAAATATCCTAGTGTTCAGTGAGGAAGTATTAGTTCCTTTGGTTTAGTGCATAAAAGGAAATGATTTTCCTTATCAACATATGTAACCTGCCCACAATAGGAATAACACAAATAATCAGTATTCGTATGATTATATAATTCTGGTAGTAACCACCATCTCTTATTTTTTCGACAGACATCTTCTATCGTTTTCATGGGAAGAAATTAGCTTTCGATAAACCTGATAATATTTAGAATTCAATTTTCAGATGTTTAAAAAATACTGCAGCTTATGCCTCTTACAATGATAAATGTGCAGACTATGATCTTATTAACCAATCCCTCAACGATGTTCTGGACAGTGAAAATGTGAATCTAGATGTAGATATTTTTTTATGAAATATTATATGACATTGTTGAAACCTGTGTGCCCAAGGTGAAAAAAAGATCGAACTTTCCAGCTTATTATTCTCATGAGACTAGAAAACTGATTAACCGTAAGATCAAATTTCATAGAAAATGGAAAATTTATAAAAACATGTCGGATCACCTTGAATTCAAATCATTACGCGCCACATGTAAACAATATATTCGGCGAGACTATGTGGAATATCCGAGTAGGATTTTTCAATTTGTACCAGCTGAACGTAAAAACCTAGGATGTGCTAACGAGATGTCATTTGAGGGCAGAACAGCTAAGGGAGGGGAGCATATAAGTGATCTTTTCGCGGATTTTTTTGAGAAGGATTATGTTCCATCTAACCATGTTATTTGTGAAGTCGAAACGATGAATGAAAATAATCCCTTCAACTTAAGTAGCATTCGATTCGAAAATAATGTAGCGAATTAGTGAAATAAAATAATTTTCTTTTTTTAATGTTAATTTTTGTAATAAATCTGAAAACAATTAATATTTCCGAAACAGTTGAATATAGGTTTAGGACATTGTACATGATTTATGTCTAGAATTCTCTGAAGAATCCAAAAAATTAATAATATACAGGGGCTTGCATTTAAAATAAGAAAGTGGGTATTGGCCACCATGACGCACCCTATATAATTTTTTTAAATGCAAGGCATAAATGAGATATTCGAAGAGATTGAAGGGATATAATTTTTTTTTTATTGTAATTAAAGGCTTCGACTGCTTCGGTCATTAGCCTTGTACCAATTTCAACATGATACATAAAGTATGTTATTATAAAATGTATAAATAATTGTGATTGAGTTATTGAAGTATATTGTTCCGTATTCACGCTTCATTTTAATTTGCTAAAGTTAAAAATTGGGTATTTTTCTTTATTGGTTGTTTTATTTGAGTTCATATTAATGTACGACTCTTTTTTTGTTCATAATACTAAAATTATAGCCAACGAGTTGCGCTAATTGCACCATGATCGTGCGCATGTGTATGTGGGGAAAAATTGCAACGTAGTACAGTTCGACTAAGAAAATCACCGCAGGTACTTCATGTTGAAAACGCATATTTTTTGAACTTTATCGCAATCGCAAGAACTTCTGTATTAAAACCGAATACTATTGAACCGCATACTAGTGAAACTTTATCACAATTCGCGCCACAAGAACAGGACATCTTTGTGTGAGGTGACTTGGACAACCTGACCGCTGTCAAGTCTGGATCCCAGAAGGGCCCTTCGCCAACACCAGAAAAAACCAAGAAGACCAAAAGGTGAGTGTAATTCGTTGGTTCGTTGGCTTTCATTCAATTAGATCTTGTTTCGTAAGAGTCTTACATTAGAAGAAAGGGCATATACAGTCCGCTTTCATTCTCTCCCGGCACGCTAATTATTGAAAATTATTCCTTTTTCTAAAATTCAAAACATGGTCCTTCGAGCCGGATATTAAGGCCCTTTTTTCTCCGCAATTTTTTCAATTTCGCTCAATTTTCAAAAAATTTTGATTTTTCAAATTTTTTCTGTCAATGATTCGTTCATTCGCATACGTATAAACCGCTTTATTTGTTGATTCTGATAACTTTCAGAAAATCCGCATAAAATTTCGTTGAAATTTACCGCAAATTATTCAAAATTTTCTTGTTACTTTCGCTGAATTAGTTTCTTTCATATTTCGGGCCATCTTGAGGGTTTTATCACGATTAAACACATGCTCTTGTTCCGCCGTAATCTGTTACGGAGTTGAAATTCATTGTCGCATGTCTATGATAAGTTCTGCGCAAACCGGGTTTAAGGGCTCGAACTTGATCAGAGGTGCGCACATTGTTATTGTTTACAATCGAGAGTTCCTTTGTTTATTTTCGATCATTCAAAATGTCTGATAAATTACGCCGAACGGTTGCTCTCAGGCAGAGTTGCTTGAATGAGATCAAAGTAATAAATAAATTGGCTGTTGATGCACAAATTGATAAGAAGCTATATACAAAATTTAAAGTTCGCTACACTTCTCTGGACTTTTGAACGAGGAATTTCAAAAATATCATGGTTCAATTCTTGCTCTGTTGTCTACTGATAAAGATTATAATTTAGACGAGGAGGATCAGGTGAAAACTAATTTTATGGAAATGTTTTATGATACTAAGGCTATCTACGCCGAATTATTTGAGAGTGATCCCATGTCTCAGTTGAATACCACGTTAGCTACAAGCGATAAAACGAATTTTGATATTCCGCATATAAAATTGCCACAAATTGATTTGCAGAAATTTTCTGGAGACATTCGCGATTTTCCTGGATTCAAGGATATGTTTGACGCCTTGGTACATTCGAATTCCTGCCTCAAACCTATTGAAAAGTTCAATTATTTGATTTCCTCACTGACAGGTACTCCGCTAGATCTGTTGAAGCATCTCAAAGCAACCACAGAAAACTATCAAACTGCATATGAAACATTGGTTAAAAGATATACAAACCCACGAGCACAAGCGCGGGCGTATTGGCTTCCGATTGAAAATTTTGCCCCAATTAAATCAGAAAATCCGATTTTGTTGCGAAAATTATTGGACACTTTTTCCATTAATTTGGAAAGTTTGAAAAATATGGGCGTAGAAATTGAGTGCGATTTTGTTTTGACGCATATGTTATTGTCACGAGTTGACCCTGAAACCGCTCGAGCCTTTGAAAAAGATCATGGTTCGACTTCTATTCCGAATTATAAAACTTTATTTCAATTTTGGAGACACATTGTAATAGCCTCAGTAATATACCTGCAAGCCATAGCACTCAAAGACCAAATTTAAAGCCAAATAAACCGAAAGTTTTCATTGATAAATCCGCAAACAATTTTCTTACACGCAAAAACGCTAAAGAGGCAACAATGTTTAGTATGTGGTGAAAGCCACAAAATTTACTCTTGCTCGCAATATTTGAATAAAACGCCGCGCGAACGATACGCACTCTGTAAAAATCGTACACTTTGCTTTGCCTGTCTGAGTGATTTGCACACGGCAAGAAAGTGTAAATCTACTTCGTCATGTAGAAAATGTGGAAGTAAAATGCATCACACGACGCTTCATTTCGAAAATGAAAATTCAGAAAATCCTCTTTCGTTAGAAAGAGAAAATAATCACGCATCGAATCAAAATTGCCAGGCGGCTAAGACCGAGCTCGGACGGTCTAGCGCAGAGGCACCCGCTCTAGGTCCCGAGAATGCTTTCTCCGCATGTGTTCAGCGACAATCGCCTTCCGCTGTTATTTTATGTACAGCACTTGTCGAAATACAATGTTATGATGGTACTTACAAGAAATTTCGCGCATTATTAGATTCCGGTTCAGAAATATCTCTGATATCGAAGAAATGTTTTGCCACTTTAAACATTCCTAAGTTAGTTTCGTCAACAATAATAAATGGGATAGGAAATACGCAGGTTGTAAATAAAGGAATCGCTCAAATTTTTATTAAGCCTGTTGGTGAAACTGATTTAATATTTACAGTTGATGCACTCATTTTACAGAAAATATGTGATAAAATTCCTGCTGTTCCATTAGATAATTCTCAGTGGACATATTTGAATAAGTTAAAATTGGCCGATCCTCGCTATTATATTCCGAATGATATTGATGTTTTACTCGGCGCAGATATTTTCGCTCATCTTCTGATGAAAGATATTATTCATGGGAAAAATGGTGGTCCCAACGCACTTCGCACAGTTTTTGGTTACGTTTTACTTGGTAAAATAGAAAAAAATCTTAATGAATTGACATTGAATTCATTTATAACTACTTCTTCGCCTTGTGATTTTGAGAACACGATGAAGCATTTTTTTGAAATCGAAAAGGTGCCTGAATTAAATCTCCGCTCTATAGATCCAAATTGTGAAAATATTTTTAGAAATAATTTTTATCGCACCGATTCAGGAAGGTACGTAGTTCCCCTTCCATTTAAAGAAGAAAACCCACTATTTCCACAAAGCCGTTCAATCGCTTTGCAACGATTCATTTCATTGGAACGTCGTCTCCTGCGAAAACCCGAATTATATAAACAATACTGCGAGGTTATTAAGGAATACCTTGATTTATCACAAATGGAAATTGTAAAACCTCCGCACGAAAATGATAATAATTTTTTTTATTTGCCCCATCACGCAGTTCTACGTCCAGATCATGCTACCACAAAATTACGCATTGTTTTTAATGCTTCGGCTCAGATGCCTAATAACAAGTCACTTAACGATTGTTTGTACGTTGGAAATAAATTGCAAACCGATATAGCTACACTTCTGTTGAAATTTCGCTTACATACTATTTGTTTCACTGCAGATATTAAACAAATGTACCGGCAAATTTTAGTTGACCCCGTACATAGAGATTATCAACGTCTACTATTTCGCTTTTCTCCTGAACATGATGTAATGGATTTAAGAATCAAAACCTTGTGTTTCGGATTTAATTGTGCTCCCTTCCTTGCCTTAAGAGTTCTACACCAACTTGTAGAAGATGAAGGTCACATTAGTCCTTTGGCTTCGAACGCTTTGAAGGAGGAAACTTACATTGATGACATCTGTACTGGTAGTGATTCTTTAGAAACCGCTCTAATTTTGAAGGAAAAGTTGATTTCAGTTCTCCAAAAGGGTGGATTTCATTTACGTAAATGGTCTAGCAATAGCCAAGAATTTTTGGATTCCTTGCCTCAGGATCAAATTTCATCGAACACCTACTCACTCGATCGCGAAGGTAAAACATCAAATAAGGTTCTCGGACTTATTTGGGAACCCAAACAAGACTATTTTCAATTCATTGTTGAGCCCATCGAGCGACCTTGCACTAAACGTAATATTTTATCAGAGTTGGCAAGAATCTTTGATCCTCTTGGACTTTTAGCACCAATAACATTTTTATGCAAGTACCTTATTCAGAAAATGTGGTTAGCAGGGTTGGCCTGGGATGAAATTCCGTCGAGTGAAATACTACGGGTTTGGACCAAATACAAGAGCGAACTACCTTTATTAAGGGATTTACGAATCGCTCGTCTCATTAATGTTCCTATCAATAGTTTTGTGGAATTGCACGGATTCTGCGATGCCAGTGAACGAGGTTACAGTGCGGTAATTTATTGTAGGGTGATTAGTAACGAAACACATATCGATACATTTTTTGTGTGTAGCAAATCGAAAGTTGCCCCTTGTTCTACAAGGTTGTCAATTGCTCGACTGGAATTGTGTGGAGCAGTTCTCCTGACTAAGGTTCTAGATTGGGTAAAAAAGGTTTTCCATAAAAAGGTAAATTTTCATTGTGTCAAAGCTTATACCGATTCAAAAAATTGTACTGGCTTGGTTAAATTCATTACCAAATAGATGGCATACATTTGTAGCAAACAGAGTGTCTTTCATACAGGAAAAAGTCCCATTTTCTTCCTGGCATTATGTAAAGTCATGCGAGAACTCAGCAGATCCAGCTTCTCGCGGCCTTTTTCCGTCAGAACTTAGTACTCATGAGAGCGCTGGTTTCAAGGACCAGAGTTCTTGCGCTCATTTGATAATTCAGTAGATGACACATATTTTGAGACACAGGAAGAACTTCGTCGTTCAGTTTTTATTTCCGTGAAAGATGAAAATTTTCTAGATGATTTGATGACAACTTTCTCAAATTTTTCTTTTATTCAACGCGTCTTATGCTACGTAATGCGTTTTGCCTCTCGTAAAAAAGAAAGTTCTAGGAATAGTGAAGCCATATCGCTATTTGAATTAAATAGGGCTGTTTTGATTCTTGTTAAAAGAACGCAAATGGTGTATTTTTCTGAAATATTCGAGAGCAAAAAATTTCCAAAACCGTTCAAAAAATTGAATGCGTTTATTGATCCCACCGGAATTATAAGGGTAGGTGGTAGATTGACCTATTCTGATATCGCTTATGACAGAAAACATCCAGTGCTACTTCCGCAAAAATGTAGACTAGTAGAATTAATAGTTGAATTTTTTCATAAAAATATTTACATGCTGGCTTAGGTACTTTAAGTTTTTGATTTCGCAACAATTTTGGATCTTATCCGCCCGACAAGCTATTCGTTCGATCATTTCGAAATGCGTAAAATGTTGGAGAACAAATCCTGTTTTATCCCAACCGATTATGGGCAATTTGCCACTCGTTAGAATTTCTAAAGCAAAACCGTTTGCTCATACGGGATTGGACTTTGGAGGTCCCGTGTTTATTACTATGAGCCGCCATCGTGGGTTAAAACTTTAAAAGCATATATATGCCTTTTTGTTTGCATGGCGACAAAGGCAGTTCACCTGGAGTTGGCATCGGATTTGAGTACTGAGGTATTTATTGCAGCCTTACGTAGGTTTGTATCACGGAGAGGGCGATGTTCGCACCTTTATTCAGATCGCGGAAGCAACTTTGTAGGTGCTAGTAGAGAGTTGATTTCACTAATGAAAAAATGCGCCGAATCTGAATCTATTACCCATCATTTTCTACCAGGAAACGCGCCGAGTATGGGTGGACTCTGGGAGGCCGGTATAAAATCGGTGAAATCTCACCTCAAAAGAGTTGTAGGGGAGCAAGTTCTATCATACGAAGAATTTTACACTCTGCTCGTGCAAATAGAGGCAATTCTAAATTCGCGACCGCTTACGCCTGTAAGCTCGGATCCGAATGATTTGTCGGTTTTGACACCCGGACACTTCTAACATTGGAACCGTTGAGTGCTATTCCGGATGAATTTGATGAAAACGCTAATGTCAATCGCTTGAAAAGATGGCAATTGGTTCAACATTTACAGAATCATTTTTGGCGAAGATGGCAAAATGAATATTTACACACGTTGCAACAGCGCAGTAAGTGGTTACAATCCACTCACATGCCCAAGGAAGGCGCCTTAGTATTAATTAAAAACGACAACTTGCCTCCTTTGAAATGGGAGATGGGACGAATAATTTCTCTTACACCTGGTCACGACGGAATCGCTAGAGTCGCTGACGTGAAAACTAAAACTGGTATACTAAAACGCCCTCTGATCAAGTTGAGTCCTTTGCCTCTTGGATGATTTTATTCGCGTTCATAATTGGGGTTTCGAGTATGATTTCTGATGAACGAGCGCATGTGTCAATCAATTTTCATTGACATAAAGTTTTTTTTTCATTTAATTATATTTTATTATTTTTTGGGAAAAAAGGTTCATTAGCCCCTTTTGGGAAGGGGAGTATGTTCCGTATTCACGCTTCATTTTAATTTGCTAAAGTTAAAAATTGGGTATTTTTCTTTATTGGTTGTTTTATTTGAGTTCATATTAATGTACGACTCTTTTTTGTTCATAATACTAAAATTATAGCCAACGAGTTGCGCTAATTGCACCATGATCGTGCGCATGTGTATGTGGGGAAAAATTGCAACGTAGTACAGTTCGACTAAGAAAATCACCGCAGGTACTTCATGTTGAAAACGCATATTTTTTGAACTTTATCGCAATCGCAAGAACTTCTGTATTAAAATCGAATACTATTGAACCGCATACTAGTGAAACTTTATCACAATTCGCGCCACAAGAACAGGACATCTTTGTGTGAGGTGACTTGGACAACCTGACCGCTGTCAAGTCTGGATCCCAGAAGGGCCCTTCGCCAACACCAGAAAAAACCAAGAAGACCAAAAGGTGAGTGTAATTCGTTGGTTCGTTGGCTTTCATTCAATTAGATCTTGTTTCGTAAGAGTCTTACATTAGAAGAAAGGGCATATACAGTCCGCTTTCATTCTCTCCCGGCACGCTAATTATTGAAAATTATTCCTTTTTCTAAAATCAAAACAGGGCTAAAGAAAACCTTTCAGGATGAATACTCACATCACTTTTGTGGAGACTTATTCTCTTTTTTATGGTTTGGCAGATTTGACTAATGTATATTACATTACAGTCCAAACATGGTATGCTATAAATACAGTCTGAGATTAGGGATGGAGGAATTTTATCTTTAATTTTGGTAAAGAGATCTCTACCTGTAATAAGGTTGTATTTTGTTGATTTTAAAAATTTTTTTTTCGGAGAATATATGTGAAAGTTTAGTGGTTAGAGAGGAAAGATAGGGTAGAGATCTATATTTTATAGTGGCGTAGAAGAGTTTAACGGTGAAATTCTTTGTGTAACAAGATTGGTAGGAGAGAGTGGGTTTGGTGTAATGGATGTGGTGCTCCATATGATCTTTTTTACCATTGACTTTGGGTATCCATTATCGATTATAATACGTTGAAGGCGGGAGAGTGAGTTTTGGCGCTACTTCGAGTGTGTAATGTTTATAATTCTATTTTTCAGTTGGTTGATTACATTTAATCTCAAGTTTCATTGGTGATATGAGAGATAATGTATATATCGGCCTGATGAGCAAGGTTTTTGGTACCAGTCTAACATGATTTCATCATTATTGGATCTCATAACTCGAGTATCTCAAAATAGAACTGACATTTCAGTTTCTTTTTCTACTGTAAACTTAATATATGTATCATATGAGTTGAAAATATCTACTATTTCATCTAGTTTATCTTCAGGTAATGATAAAATAAGATCGTCAACATATTGATATAAGAAACCAAGAGAGAATGATAATTGTGGTACACAGGAAGTAAGTAAAGAGGACATGACAATAGATGCAAGTATCGGACTGAGACGTCCTCCCATGGGACAAACAAGTGTTTGAGTTGTGTTTGAATTGTCCTTTATCTGAGAAAAAGCTTGAATCAAAAATGAAGGTAATAATGGATAAAAAGTAATCCTTAGTAATATTGGTGTGAGTAGAAATGCGCACTTAGTGCGAATAATTCAAAATGCACAATGTTGGGTTATAGAAACAATTACTGGTCAACATCAGTTGATTACTGAATATTTTATTCTATCGGAATACATAAAATACATTTTGCATTATATTCATTCAAGTACCGCTAAGGAATTTGGCTCCTTAATTGTTTTCCAGTCTTCAAGTTGATATTCTTATCTTAGTCTAAAGTTGATAAATTACTTCATTCGTCCCGAAATGCTTCAGAACTTCAGATCGTAGCATCTCTCGTTCGGAAGCATCCTAAAACCCTTCAATACTAGCACGGTCTTGACTTTCAGACCTGTTATTTCAACCACCTCTCTACTTTGAGCAACCCTATACTCTTTTCCAAGCGGGGAATTATTTCTGGAATGAAACGAGCTCAACGCCCTGGTAAAAAAGGATTTGTAAAGGATAAGGGTTCGTCTTAAATTGAGCGTCGGTGTGGGGCACCAAACGAGATCGGGAAGAGTTGAGTGGAGATCGATAAGACACGGAGGGAAACGTAAATTGAGGTTCGATCATTTTTTTGTTTGCTGTGATGATTAAGTTCGTTTTCCAGCGTAAAACTTTCAACTCAACACTGAATTGGACGTAGTGGAATGATTTCACGATCAACAAATGAATGCGCAAGTCAAAATGGCAATAATCAACACATGAATAACACTAGAGAAACTCTCAGACGTAATGGCTATTCGAGAAACGATATTGAAAATAGCGCAAATTGGCAAAATCACCTTGAACCCCATAATGTGAGAGCTTTATCTGAAAAATAGAAGAATTCGAAAAACGATATAAAAAAATATTCACTACAGTCAACGAGAAAATTTTTGATGATGGAACACGTGTAGGATTAGTTAAACTGACAACCCAAGTAGTATTTTTTGTTTCATAAAAGTGCGAATACACTCTTCGACACTGCCTTATAAAATTCAAAGTTATCTAATGTAGATACATTAAATTTTCCCAGTCCCATATATATGCTTTATTGGCCTTAATTGATATAATTTATAACTTCCCTATAAGTGTCGACAATAGTTCATGGTTTTTCCGATAAGCATTTGAACACTTTTATATATATATAAATATATATATATTAAGTATTTGGGGTAAGGGTATAACGACTAATTTATGTAGGCGATGTTAAATAAAACTCTTAATTCTTTGCCGAGCTTTCGAGCATTTATTCAGGTCTTCTTCAGGGCTTCTGAAATACAAATAATCACATAATAAATTGAATCTAACATAAAATTTTCTTTTTTTTTATTTACTCACTGAATATGAGGTTATACATAAAAATTAATTGGCGCAGCTGCAGACATTTCGTCCAAGACTTGAAACTCAAATCTCGCAGAGACACGTCTTAATTACAACATAAACAACTAAAAAGACAATACTAAAAATTAATTTCTTTAAATTTCCTCTCGAAGTCAACGTTTCTTTTTTGTTTTTATTGAAGTTTGGGATCTTTTTGACAATTACCTAACTTTATTAACCATCGACAGGACCATCGAAAAATACCAAGTTTCTTTGACTATGATCCAACAAATATTTATATATTATACTTAATTTATTAGTATCGGTTTTTTTGTTAACTGTGTTTTCCCGTTTATTTATCTCTATCATCTCTAATATTATGCGTTTATAATAATTTTTTTCTATTGTCAAGACCTTTGTATCGTCGAAATTAAAACTGTGACCGTTGTTTACTGCATGTGTCGCTAGTGCGCATCTTTCATGATGTTTTCTTATATCTGATTTATGTAATGTTAGCCTGCTCTTTAACCATTGAGAAGTCTGTCCGATGTACTTTCCTTCACAATTTTCACACTCAATTTCATACACAACATTGCTTTTTTGTAGATTAGGTATTTGATCTTTTAATTTTGTGTATAAATTTCCCACTGTTTTCTGGTTGTACACTGCGATTTTCACACTTTCACCATGAAATATATTTCTTAATTTTGGTGTTAGTCCGTTTATGTTTGGATAAGAAGCATATTTGGTATCTCCTGTTGTACTTTCGTCTTTTTGGGGTTGTGTGTTTGTTGTGTGAGTGGCATAAAGTAATTTATTCAGCAAACCATTTGGATAACCGTTTTGTTCTAATATTTCTGACAATCTGTTTATTCTTTCTTGTTGATATGAGTCATGATAAATCCTGATAATTCTTTGTTTAATCTGTTTTACTGTATTTATTTTCATTTTTATAATATGGTTGGAATTAGAATGTATCAATTTATCAGAATTTGTTTCTGTTTCTGTACCATTGTAGTCTTATTCCTTCTTCGTGTCTATGTACTCTTGTGTCTGAAAACGGTACGCTTCGGGCAAAATCTTCTACTTCTAATGTAAATTGTAAATTTTGTGAATAAGAGTTAAAGGTGTTTAATATGGTTTCGGTTTCTCTTTCTGGTACTGATGTAATAATGTCATCCACAAACTTCGTTAGAAATGGCAGTTCAAATGGCAACTTCTGTACACAATATTCAACCAAGTCGTCCATGACATATTGGGCCAGTATTGGACTTAGTTTTGAGCCCATTGCACAGCCAAACTTTTGAACATAATATTCACCACGAAAAATGCAGTAATTATTCTCCAGCAAGAAAAGTGTTATCTCTAGAAATGGTTCCTTCTCCAACTTCGTGTGTTTTTTTATTGTTCTATTCCAATTTTGTTCTAATACTTACATAATATTGTTTTTGTCCAGATTACCGAATAAATTGACATCAAGAGAAATTAACGAGTACCCCTCCGGTAATTTAAAATTATTCATCGATGTAGCAAAATTAATTGTGTCTCTGACATAATATTCATTATCGACATCATAAGCATTTTTTAAAATATCAGCAATAAATTTCGATAAAGCGTTTAATGGGCTGTTTACACTCGATATTATGGGTCTCATGGGGTATCCACTCATATGAACTTTTGGATTTCCATACATTCTTGGAGCAACTGAGTTGTATATTTTTATTTCTTTGGACTTTTCTTTTGTTATGTGTTTCAGTTATTCAAGTTGTCCTATGTATTTGTTACACTTTGTTTGTAATGAGTGAGTAGGGTCTTTGGGAATTTTTCTCTTGAATTTAGGATTTCTTTCATTTTTTCGTCATATGCTTGTTTTTCCATCACTACTGTGACTGCGCCCTTGTCACTATTTAGAACAATCAGGTCTTTGTTTTCTTCCAGGAACTTTTTCGTATCTTTGAACCTTTTTGTGTAACTGTGGTTTCATTAGTTGTTTTGTGCACATAATTTGTGATTGCATTTGCAACCTTTGCTCTCTGTCTATGTTTTCTGTCGATTGGTAAGGCCTCAAGTATGTTTTCGGTGTCTGCTATCACGAAAATGTTCCTGGAAGAAAACAAAGACCTGATTGTTCTAAATAGTGACAAGGGCGCAGTCACAGTAGTGATGGAAAAACAAGCATATGACGAAAAAATGAAAGAACTCCTAAATTCAAGAGACTTCGGAAAAAATTCCCATAGACCCCACTCACTCATTACAAACAAAGTGTAACAAATACATAGGACAACTTGAAAAACTGAAACACATAACAAAAGAAAAGTCCAAAGAAATGAAAATATACAACTCAGTTGCTCCAAGAATGTATGGAAATCCAAAAGTTCATAAGAGTGAGAAAGCGAATTCCATGAATAATTTTGGAGTAGACTTATTATTTTTAAAAACTTCGGCACAATCAAGTAAATCTTGTTTCTCAAACATTTTAAAAACCGACGTCAAGGTTGCACTGGCGTAGAAGGCAATGGACTTAGTTTCTTTTAAGTTAATATTGATTTTTTTTAAGTTAATATACCGAAAGAAAAAGAATTCAACTCGCACTACGGCGCCAGTGACGAATGAACGTGGCGTACTTATGCATTTTATGGAGCATACAACTTTCTTCGCTCATATCTCGGAAACGGTGACTCTCACGAAAAAAAGTATTGAGACAATTTTCGTAGATAATTGCACGATCTACAGTTTATGTCTGAGCTATTTTTATGATAAAACTCACCGTTTGGCTGAAAAAAGCGAAAAACCCATTTTCGCGACCTTTGACCTTGAATAACTTTTTTAGCAACAATTGGATTTTTGGGGACTTTTCACCCTTTCTTTCTAGTGGTAACCTGACTATCCCTACCAATTTTCAGCTCTATGCGAATTTTGGTAACCTGGTATGTATATTTGACCGGACTATGACACCAGATATCAAACTGAGGCTCACGTCTTTCTTCCTGACGTCGTCTAAATATCATGGGCTCCTAGGGAGATTTGAGATCCCACATTCCATTGTAATCATTGCTCTTAGTTGTCACAAGTACCTAATACAAGATGGGAGCTATCTCTGGTCGCCATAAATTTTAAATCTTGATATTGAACTTCATCAGTGTCAGTTCGACGACTAACATTCGTTGAATTTCTGTTCATTCGGTTAGGCATTTATCGAAATGATAACCCAGCCTCCCGTAATGTAATAATTCACTTAGCCGATGAAAAATTAACCTCATGGTTTCTGGCAATATTGACATTTAATACAAATTTAAAAACCTCCAAAGAAAATACTGCTTTTTCAAAGCAAATCCACCCAAAGAAAATATAGATGTCTCTCGAAATGTCGTTTTCAAGATCAATAGTAGGTTGTGGAAATGGCCAAAATAATTCTACACTATACTTCGATGTCTTCCTTCTTTTTCTTGAAGGATCATACCATTTCCATAGATCAGATCGGCCGAGAAAAATTCAATAAACTAATCATCTTGCCCGATTTGAATCCGCACAACTTCCGTGCGGCGAACACAAAGAAACACGTCTCGCCAAGTTGAGTCAACGGTTTTCCTTTTATTTACACGCGACGCACGTACGTCGGTCCCCGGTAATCCCGAGGGATAGACGGGAACCGGCTAAAAAGTTCCTAACGCTAACTTTGTCCCCGCACAAAAGGAAACTGAAGGGGAAGAATGGCAGGTGGCGGATCTATAGGTAGTTGAGAGACACAGAGTTGGATTCAGTTAAATATTCTTTCATCTCACTCAGACATTTTTATATAACCGAAAATGGTTTCAAACTTTTTGGTTCATCATTTCATAGTTGAAGTTGAGGACGTCTCACTGGTTATCCGGTCACCTGAATATAAAACTTCAACGATATCAGTTTCCATTTTTACAAATTTGATTATAAATTGGCATAATACTCGTATATCGGACTCATGATGCAAATCCACCCCAAATTCACGGACTTCCAAAATTACATAAGCAGGATATACCATTAAGACCAATCATCAGCTGTGTGCAAAGTCCAATTTATAAGTTATCAAAGTACATCGCAAATTGTTTAACACCAATACTTGGAAAAAATAAATATTACGTGAAAGGTTCATGGCATTTTAAGGATTTTATAGGTGAAATAACACTAAAAGCAGATGAGAGGCTATTCTCATTGGATTTCATCAGTCTGTACACAAATTTACCGTTAGATATAGCAAAGGACATTATCATTGAAAAAATGGAGCGAAATAAAGGAATATACTGACCTACCACGAGATGAATTTCTGAAAGCGATCGATCTATGTTTTTCTAGTTCATATTTCCAATTCAAAAATGAATTTCATTGTCAAATTAATGGATGTAGCATGGGGGTTCCAAATTCTGCAGTAATAGCTCATCTCCTAATGGAGGATCTGAATGAAACGGTTATAAAGAAATTAAACTACAGAATTTCATTTTTCAAACTGTTTGTTGATGACTGTCTTACAGCAGCACCTGAAAATGAAATAGAGGATATAAATGAATTCAATAGCTACCATCCTAAATTGAAATTCACCTGTGAGTTAGAAAAACAAAATAAAATCAATTTCTTAGATCTGACACTCATACGAACAAACACAAAAGTAAAGACAATTTGGTACACAAAGCCAACCTGGAGTGGACGATATTTGAACTTTGAAGCCGCAGTTCCAATGGTTCATAAAAAAAGTGTCGTATCAGGAATCGCTGATAGAGCTCTAAAACTCACTAGTCCAGAGTTCAGACAAAAAACAATAAAAAAGGCAAAATGAATACTAGCCATTAATAACTATCCTCTAAAACTAATAGACAAGATCTTCAAAGACAAAATCTTTAGCCTTTATAATACAGAACAACGAAAAACTAGAAGAACCGATATCGAAACCCAAAAATATGTATCCTTACCATATATACAGGGTTTATCAGAAGCACTAAATACATCAATGAAGCATTATGAAATAAACGTTGCACATAAAAACACAAATAATTTATATAATTCATGAACACAAAATTAAAGTCAAAAATCGAAAATAATAAAATCCCGAATTGTGTCTACCGAATAAATTGTATGGATTGCCCAAAAGTATATATAGGACAGACAACACAAAATATAAAGGAAAGAATAAATGGGCACAAAATTTGCAAAAATATGACCGCACTAAAAAAGCATGAACAAACAGAAAAACATGAAATGGATTTTGAGAACTTTTCTATCCTGGAAAGAGAAAGAAACAACAAAACTAGAAACATACTAGAAATGATCCACATTAAAAAAAAAAAAGAAGCTATGAACGATAAAACAGACATCAAAAACTTGGCCCAAATTTATTTCAATCTTATAACATAAATAAGGAAACACAAATTTTCAATTTTCTACTACCAACTCCATCTAGATTAAAAAGAACCAATTCAAACCCAGATTTGGAATTATCACTTGTTGGTTAATTCGTACAGGTGTCGCAGCATTAAATTGGAATAAGTAGTTGGAAAAACAAAATCGTGATAGCGCATCATCGTCACATTATTTCATTCATGGCTGACGAAAATATTTAATATTTGAAGATCTTTTCAAGTTTGATTTATAGGAGAAAATAATATCTTGACGGACGATTCGGAAGAAGTACGTAAAAGCTTTGTGTTGTTTATTGATATATTTGTGTATTTATTATTGTGTAATTTACAGGAAATTGTCGACTGTATTATATTCCTTGAAAAAGGCGTAAATAAGCCGAAATATATGTTGGAAAAATAAAATAAATAAAATAATAATTTAACAATTAGCATTATTAGTAAAATAAGTGCTATACACCCAAGTAATTTTAAACAAAAAAATTTATATCAAAGCACAAGAAATTCTAACAAAAAAATATTTATCCCAATATATTAAAAACAATAAGGAATATTTCTGTGGTAATCGATGGTTCGATACAGGTAACCACCGAAGGAGATCAAAAAACTTTGGGACGGCGAGGGGTTCAGAAATGCGATATTTCGAGGTAGAAAGAGGAAAGCGATCTCGCGAGCGAAGCGGGCACCGTAAAGTTCATAAGACGGGCTTTCGTTAGGTGCATTACACACTCCTTTACGACCACGCTAACATTTTCAAAAAAATTATCTAAAACACCGATTTCCCGGTTTTATCGCGAAAGATGGTCAGGTAAAATTGAAAAGGGCTTTTTCCACGGACACGTTCAGGAAAAGCCGTTTTCATACGTGTACTCACCGAGAATCGGACTTTTGGATAGGGCTATTCGCGTCTTCCCATCGCAATTGAAAATATTTTAAATTAATTGCTGAAAATAGCTTACTTCGGCTCAAACACAAATTTCCAGATCATCAGTCACGTCCGACGTTCACAGAACCTTGTCACATAATTTCAATTACAATTTTAATTCATACTCCGTATAATATTTTGAAAATTCTTCAATTCATACGATTCGTGAGATCCTTGATGATGTATACTCTTATAGTTTAACAGTCTATGATATGTTTTTATGAAATTCAAAAATTTACCCAGTATAGAACCAGTTTTGCAATCCCTATCCAATTCATTTCACCCCTGTCAATTCCTACTCTGAAATGACAATTGTCGTTGACCTTCTAATCTTATGTATTGTAATCACAACCAAACAATAAACAAATCAAAATGAATATTTCGCAGGTAGGAATTTGCAGATAGCAGATAATAATTTGTTCGGGTTGTACATTTCAATTTTCTCTCCACAAAGAAACATAGGAACGATCGTGTAAAATTCATCGTGCTTGGTTGTATTTATTATATTATTAAATGAATATATCAAAATATGACTACCTATATTCATCATTCGTAATCAATGGATATTTTCATGAAAACCTTTTTTCAGGTAGGATTTCCCTCACATATAGTTGATCTTTCTTTTAATTCAGTTCAAACGGTCACAGAAATCACGGAGAAATGTTTTATATTGCTAAAATAATGTTTTTAAAATTCCATTCTCTCAATTTCTATCTAAAGTAATCTTGACATTTCTGTTTCCTGCGGGTGGTAGAAGACCTTAAACGCCCTTACGGCGGTAGAAAACAAATCTTTAGGAAATTTCCAACCTCGGGGTACCCATTTTCATATCCAAATAGCGAGGTAAGACCGAGATTTTCCGTTTTGAAAGTCGAGAATTATTCCATTTTGTCACAATTTTCACGAAGAAACCCGAACGGGTTTCGAGATGAATCGTCTTGAAAACATAGACCTTGCGGCAATTGTATAGAATCACAGAATAAATCCGTTCCACTCGGTTTATGCGGGAACAACTGAAAATGGAATATGAGTAACCTCTATTTATGTGCACATCTTTAGAGCTTTATCGAATAAAAATAATTTTTTTATTCAACTTTAGTAAAATTCACGGAGGGTGAATCGATGCTGGAGTTAAATTAATATTCTTTTGGTATTTTTCTTTGGAAAAAGCACCCACTGCGAATCAATTATATACATGGTGTCCCATATGCGTTGCCTATTATTAACACATACTTTCCATCGAGTTATTTCGGCTGTTTCTGCTTACGGGTTCTTAATTCGATAAAATATTTTCGATTCATACACAGGATGTCACATATGAGTTGCGCAATCCTAGCGCTGACTTTCACCAGAGATTTTCTCAGGTTTTCGTGTTTTTCCGAGTACGGGAGCTAATTTCAATAAAATGTCATACAGGGTGTGCGATTTTCAATTTCTTTTGGTTTTTTTTCCGCTCTTTCGGTTTTTTGTGCTCCTTCGGGGTTTTTAGCCTTCTTTACAGTTTTCTGCGCTCTTTCGGTTTTCTCGCTCTCCTTGGGGTTTTTTGGCTTCCTTTGGATTTTTCCGATCATGGGAGCTAATTTCAATAAAATGTCATACAGTGTGTGCAATTTACAATGAATTCGCGATCGATTAATATACAGGGTGTGCAATTTACAAGTTCTTTCGGTTTTTTCGTGCTCCTTCGGGGTTTTTTGCTTTCCTTCGAGTTTTTTTGCGCTCTTTCGGTTTTTTGTGCTCCTTCGGGGTTTTTTGCGTTCCTTTGGATTTTTTGCGTTCTTTCGTGTTACTTCGGGTTCTTTTGTGTTTTTTCGCTTTGTTTCGTGTTTCATCGGGTTCTTTCGTGTTTCTTCCAGTTCTTTCATGTTTTTTTCGCTTTCGACTGGGTTTTTTGCATTCCTTCGGCTTTGTTTGGGTTCCTTTGAGCTTTTTGCGATCTTTCGTGTTTCTTCGCGTTCTTACGTGTTTCTTCGGGTCCTTTCGTGTGTTCTTCGCATCTATTGGGTGTTTTCGCGTTCTTACGTGTTTCATCGGGTTCTTTCGTATTTCTTCCAGGTCTTTCATGTTTTTTCGCTTTCGACGGGGTTTTTTGCGTTCCGTCGGGTTTCTTCGCGTTATTTCGTGTTTTTTTGCGTATGTTCGTGTTTCTTCCAGAACTATCATGTTTTTTTCTTTTCAACGGGTTTTTTTGCGTACCTTCGGTTTTTTTCGGGTTCCTTTGTGATCTTTCGTATTTCTTCGCGTTCTTTCGTGATTCATCGGGTCCTTTTGTGTTTCATCGGGTTCTTTCGTGTTTCTTCCAGTTCATTCATGTTTTTTTCTCTTTCGACGGGGTTTTTTGCGTTCCTTCGGGATTTTTCGGGTTCCTTTGGGCTTTTTTGCGATCTTTCGTGTTTCTTCGCATTCTTTCGTGTTTCTTCGGGTCCTTTCATGCTTTTTCGGGTTCTTTTGTGTTTTTTCGCGTTCTTTCGTGTTTCTTCGAGTTCTTTCGTGTTTTTTCGCTTATTTTCGTGTTTCTTCCAGTTCTTTCCTTTAGGATTTTTTGATCTTTCGTATTTCTTCGCGTTCTTTCGTATTTCTTCGGCTCTTTTTGTGTTTCTTTGCGTTCTTTCGTGTTTTTTCGCGTTCCTTCGTGTTTTTTCACGTTTCTTCGTGTTTTTTTCCAGTTCTTTTATGTTTTTTCGCTCTCAACAGGTTTTTTTGCATTTCTTCGGATTTTTTTGGACTTCTTTGGGCTTTTTGCGTTCTTTCGTGTTTCTTCAGGTCTTTTCACGTTCTCTCGCGTTCTTTCGTGTTTCTTCGCTTTCTTCCGTGTTTCTTCGCGTTCTTTCGAGTTTCTTTGCTTTCAACGGGTTTTTTGCTGTGTTTCGTGTTTCTGTGCTCTTCATTGATCTATGGTCTATATTGATCTATGGGCTTATTGAACTACTGGCTTATGGATCTACTGGCTTACTAGTATATATATATATATATATATATATATATATATATATATATATACTAGTAAGCCATAGACATTGTGTAAAAACTTACAGATAGAATTAGTGTTTACAAAGGTTCATCTTCACAATTTTGAATAAATTCATTGGCATTTGTCAAAATTTGATCTTTGATATCTGGATGTAAAATATTATTATTATTGTGATCATTCCACATAGAATTTGATTTGTTCAAAGAATATTATTGTTATTTTTTTAACTTAGTAATTTATTGAAAAGGATTCAATGAAAATAGGAAAATGTGAAAAGGTAAAATTTGATTTATGGTAGATTTGACTGTAATTTTATAGTTAATAGAATATGGGAGTAAATAACACTTAAATTTTCTATATCTTTCCTTTTGTTCATTGAATTATTTTCTAGATAAATTTCAACCATCTCTAAGAAATTTCTTTTGTGACTGTTTTTTTCGTTATTAAGAATTTTGATGTTATTAAAATCAATATCATGTGAAGTTGTTGAAAAATGTTCCGAGAGAGCGCATGATTTTTATTTAATCTACAGTCACTTTTATGTCTATTTATTCTTTCTTGTAAAACGGTTGAAGTTTGACCTATATAATTTAGATTACAACTTGAGCAATTTATTTTATATATCACATCCGATTTTTTGTTATAGAATCTCGATCTTTTGTTTTGAAAAATTTTATTAATGCTGATAACATTTTTTGTCAGAAATTCTAATAGAAAAATTGTTGGAAAAAATCTTTTTAATTTTGGTGTTATTTCAGGGAAAAGGTAGAGGAAATAAAATGAAGGTTGTTGTGGATTTTGCGTGTTGATTTGATTTCTGATTGAATTCATTTGTTCGTTTTCTATTAGATTTGAATTAAAATTTGATCTTATATTTATGGAATTGTAAATAAATTTATTTATGAATTTTGGTGGGTATGAATTCATTAATAAAATATCTTTGAGTTTTTTTTTTTTTTTGAATGAAATCTTTATGACAAATTTTTTGATTCTGTCACGTAAAGCCAAAATTAGGTTAATTTTTACTTTTTGTGTACACAAAACCTACATTTTCTGGTAGATATATTAATTTTCACTCCTTTCAAAATATAAAAGTAAAAATTAACCTAATTTTGGCTTTACGTGACAGAATCAAAAAAATTTGTCATAAAGATTTCATTCAAAAAATTTAAAAACTCAAAGATATTTTATTAATGAATTCATACCCACCAAAATTCATAAATAAATTTATTTACAATTCCATAAATATAAGATCAAATTTTAATTCAAATCTAATAGAAAACGAACAAATGAATTCAATCAGAAATCAAATCAACACGCAAAATCCACAACAACCTTCATTTTATTTCCCTCTACCTTTTTCCCTGAAATAACACCAAAATTAAAAAGATTTTTTCCAACAATTTTTCTATTAGAATTTCTGACAAAATGTTATCAGCATTAATAAAATTTTTTCAAAACTAAAAGATCGAGATTCTATAACAAAAAAATCGGATGTGATATATAAAATAAATTGCTCAAGTTGTAATCTAAATTATATAGGTCAAACTTCAACCGTTTTACAAGAAAGAATAAATAGACATAAAAGTGACTGTAGATTAAATAAAAAATCATGCGCTCTCTCGGAACATTTTTCAACAACTTCACATGATATTGATTTTAATAACATCAAAATTCTTAATAACGAAAAAACAGTCACAAAAGAAATTTCTTAGAGATGGTTGAAATTTATCTAGAAAATAATTCAATGAACAAAAGGAAAGATATAGAAAATTTAAGTGTTATTTACTCCCATATTCTATTAACTATAAAATTACAGTCAAATCTACCATAAATCAAATTTTACCTTTTCACATTTTCCTATTTTCATTGAATCCTTTTCAATAAATTACTAAGTTAAAAATAACAATAATATTCTTTGAACAAATCAAATTCTATGTGGAATGATCACAATAATAATAATATTTTACATCCAGATATCAAAGATCAAATTTTGACAAATGCCAATGAATTTATTCAAAATTGTGAAGATGAACCTTTGTAAACACTAATTCTATCTGTAAGTTTTTACACAATGTCTGTACCATTAAACAATGTATGTATTTTAGCCCTGAAGAAGGAACCAATAAAGTTCCGAAAGCTTGGTTAATAGAAAACCGTGTTTCAATGAACTAGTGACCGCAATCCCAAGAAAATATATTCATTCATATATATATATATATATATATTTGTCCCACTATATTTAGGTCCTCCATCAACACCCGATTTACATATCATAGGTCCTCCGGGGTCGATAGGTCTTCCGTATATGGAGGACCTAACACAATCAATGCTAAACGCTTAAAAACATCACCCTGAGTCTACCATAAAATTTTCAGATGGACGACTGAAAACTGGAATTTCGCATTTTTATATAATTTAGTTCAGCGCTTTGCACACTCGCTCATTGGTGGCGCTCTCGCTCGCGTATACCCTTATGAGTATATGCAATTTACATTTTACGGTGGATCACTCCTCCATGTATACGTCAGAACTAACTTACAGTGGATAGGTCCTCCGTAGAATTGACAACGTTGCATTCACCAAGAATGAATCCAAATTAAATGAGAATATCGCCTATTCTGCAAGTTTGGCGTGAGCTTGGAGAGATCGCCGAGTAGAAAGAAGTGCGTTCACGATATTTGTCCGACTTTCTTCTTCATAAGAGTAAAGATACTTTACTTTATTGAATAAATAATAAATAATTGAATAAATGTATAGTTGTAAAGGGTTATGTTGGTCGCATGTGTTTTTTGTTAGGTCGCAAGGGGTTATAAGAATGATTCATTTCGTCATAATTCCTAATCTACTGATGATACATAAAAACTAATAACAGATTAGGAATCCACGCCCTCGATCTGGTAAATAACGAGATCCACGTTTTCTTGAACAAAACATTGTAGTTTTCCAATTGGTAGTGAAACTCGAGAAACGTTTTTGTCAATTGACAAATTATCTAATTTCCCCATATCTCTCAAAAAGATAGGGATGCAGAAAACCTAAACACATAAAAATCAACAACGGGCTCTGACTAGTAATCAAGGAAAAATCGTTAATCGAGAAATATAAATTGTAGATTTCCGTCTAGGGAGTTTTTTCGCTAATTTTCGGGTCCGAAGTGTCGAGTCGAAAAAATTTTTTCACTTTATATCGATGCAGGTCTCGTCATTTACTAAATCGAGGGCGTAGATTTCGAATATAGTTTTTTCGTGTTTTCAGCAATTTGGGAAATAATCCACTTTTAGTGAAAAATTTGTCAAAAATTTGTCAAATTTGATCAAACACACAGCTCAGATGAAGCTAAGTAGAAAGATGCTGATTTTTGGATTCACATCGTTTCTTCATCTATCAAATAATTCTGAAAACGACACCTCTGGTCGGTACCTACCGTTCGAAAGTTACGGTTTTTTCCAAAGGTCTTTTTCTCGGATAATTCAGATCGCGATAATTTCCTGGATTAATTATTGAAAAAATTAGAAAAGCACTGACTTGAGGTCAGGACTACCGATTAAATTTTGATTATTTTAGATTAGATTTTGCATGAACTGGCACTTCCGAAACACTGTTATGTCTTGTAGAATAATGATGACGACTCGATAATTTGTGCATAAAGCTTTCATTATTCTTAACATAAAGGAGATACTTATATATACAGGGTGTTCATAAATTGAACGTACAAACGAAAAGGGAGATTCCTTAAGTGATTTTAAGAAAAAAGAGTCCCATAAACATGGGGTCGCAAACGTTTCGTTTTCGAGATACAGAGTGTTGAAGTTTGAATTTTTTCAAGTTTTTTCTCATAGTATCTACACTTCACTAGATATTCAACTGAAATTTCCATAGATATTACATTTGAGAGTTCTCACCACGTGAGATTGCAATTTCGATAGATAATCTACAGGGTGATATTTATTCTGGAACACTGCCACCTGTTCTTCTGCAGAACTTTTTTGGTGAGCAACTGTTAATTTGAAAAAATGTTAAAAGAAGCTTTGTTCTTATACTAAACTTTTCGGTCTCATGTAGTTTTGTCGTATCTACCAACGATTTCGAGAAAAATTTTTGATCGATTCTCTCGAAATCCTCGTGAAAATCCAAATTATGATCGAAAGGTCAGTTTGTAAGCTGTGGTCAATGAATTCAGTGTCAGTTTCTATGGAAATTTTCCTGATCTGTATCGATGATTCATAAAGATTCGATAAACTCGTATAACAACACAAGAAATGTATTACAACAGGAAACGTAAAACTAAAAAAATCATAACAAGACACCTCATCAAGTAACCGCAAAAGACTGAACTACAGCAATTGTTGAAAATGTCCTCTCCCAACTGTTATACAAGTTTCTGATCTTCGTCTCATAGACGACCGAACTCTTTCAAACACTCCCGGAATATTCCTAACTGTATCAAATGCGCCTATTTTCTCAGTTCTTCTACGGTGTTCACGGGTGTCGAGTATAGTAGAGATTTCAGGTGGCCCCATAAAAAGTAATCTAAACATTTAAGTCTGGGGATCTGGCGGGCCATGACTGAGGACTACCCCGTCCAATCCACCTGTTTTCATAATTTTCGTCCAAATACTTTCTTGCCAAAACTGAAAAATGAGCAGGAGCACCGTCATGCATGAACCACATTTCTCATCGTAGCATAAGAGGTATCTTCCAATAACAAGGCCAAATCGTTTTCTAAAAATGTCTTTTTGATTGACCTGTTAGTCGACCTGGCAAGAAGAAAGGACCAATCAAATCATCACCAATATTACCACCCCACACATTTTGTGAAAATTGCTCTTGAAAAAGGGTTTCTACTTATCCATGCGGATTCTCCTCAGCTCATACGTATTCATTATCAAAATTGATAATTGAAGTCCTTGAGAAACAGGCTTCATCAGTGAAAAGAATTTGGCAATCAAAATAAGGATTTATGAATAGTCTACTGACGTACCACTGACAAAAACTAACCCTCGGATGAAAATCTCGAGGCAGAAGAGCTTGCACCCTCTGAATGTGATAAGGATATAGCAGAGAATCCAGCAAGATCCGCCAAACAACTTGATGACGTGCATTCAAAAGTGCACCAATTTTTCTTGTACTAGTTCTTGGATGTTGTTCTATTTCGTTCATAACTGCCTCGAGTTGTGGTGTTCTCACACTGCGTGGTCTCCCAGCATTAATTCTTTCCGTGGAAAAAGATCCAGCTTCTGAAAGACGCCTATGAATATCAGAGAACATTCGATGATTTGGTATCACTCTATTAGGATAGCGTTCCATGTAAAGACGCCTAGCTTCTCTTGCATTTCCATTTGCAAAACCATACATGAAATGCATATCAGTCATTTCGGAATTCGTGAAATTCGGCATGTTTTGGTATTGAAATGTGTAAAGGTTCTAATTTCTGATCAAATTATTGTTGTAACAGTCATAAAAATCGTAATGAAAATAGTAGTCTAACTACATTCAAAAAATAAATAGCTACAAATGCAACCACCTTCACTTTCAAAAAAAAAAAACAAACGCTCAATAATTTGATGTGTCAAAACTGGCACTGAATTCATTCACCACAGACTACAAACTGGCCTACCAATCATAGTTACGAGAATTTCGATGGAATCGTTCAACATTTTTTTCTCAAAATCGTTGGTAGATACGACAAAACTAAATGAAACCGAAAAGTTTAGTATAAGAACAAAGCTTCTATTCACATCTTTTAAAGTTAACAGTTTTTCACAAAAAAAAGTTCTGCAGAAGAACAGGTGGCAGTGTTCCAGAAAAGATTTCACCCTGTAGATCTTCTATCGAAATTGCCATGTCACGTAGTGAGAACTCTCAAATGTAATATGTATGCCAAATTTCAATTGAATATCTCGTGAAGTGTAAATACTATGAGAAAAAAATTGAATAAAATTCAAACTTCAACACTCTGTATCTCGAAAACGAAACGTTTGCGACCCCATGTTCATGGGACTTTTTTCTTAAACTCACTTTAGGAATCTTCCCTTTTCGTTTGTACGTTCAATTTAGGAACGCCCTGTATAAATACATGACATGTCAGAATATTATTTGCTATATAATATGGTCGACAAGAAGGTAAATGTGACAAATTGAAAATTACTGGTATTATCCTCTTTTGACAAATCAACACCCTTTCCAGTTCGGTAGATCCTCCCCAGATAAGAACATTATATGCCATGTGTGGATAAGCTATACAATAATACACATTCAAGAGTGAATGCAGGAAAACAAATTTTTGATCTTATTTATGGCAAAATATGAGTTGTTCAGTTATTTACAAACCGAATCAATATGGTGGTTCCATCGTAAGTATTCGTCAATTTGTACTCCAAGAAATCTAGGGGAGCCACTTGTAGTTACTGACGAGTTTTCACAAGTGAAGACAGATCGTTTTCCACCGAAATTTGTCAGTTTGAAGTGAATGCATACTATTTTTTCTGTGTTAACAATCAAATTATTCCTACGCCACCAAGTGGTAAACGTTTGAAGTAGTAGGGCTATCAGGTCCTCAAGCTCCCCAAAGCTCCCCGCAGTTACCAAAAATGATGAATCATCCGCGAAAAGTATGATCAAATGAGCAAGAACATAATCCGGCAAATCATTTATAAACATAAACGTGCCTAAAGAAGTTTTCACTTCAAAAAGAGTTCACAACTCCCAATTCAATAGTATGCTGATCATCTAATGAACGAGTGGGACTCCACGTCAGTGCATGTGGCATTCAAATGATATTCGAAGTTGAAAAATTTGTCTTGGTTCATGTGATTTCTGATTGAATTTGGACGAGAGCTATTGGCTTCAAGTGTCAACAATTTTCAATCAATTCAAGTTCCAGTGATTTATCAGTGATTTAGATATTGGGATGGGGATCAGAGTGACAATATGTTGGCGCTTTTCATATTGAAATAGAGGTGAAAAATATCAGTTGAAACCGTTTATTGAAGTAGATTGTTTTTGACAGTACGTCATTTCTATCGAATTTTAATATTTTCCCACTCTTCCGGGTTCGAACCTCACTCTCGAACTGAATTTTTTCATTCAATAAATAACCAATAATCTATTATTATTTGTAACTGGAAATATTTTTTCAACTCTTCTTTATTTGCTGCCAAACTTGCATCTTCCTGCGGCGTAGCACTCTCGCCTTCCAAATCTGCCTATCAGCTCTCTTCCTCCATTCTACGGTTCCTCTTAGATATTGCTTTCTGTATAACTCTCATCAAGGTAAATTTTGGTGGAAAAGACACTTCACTGTAGCTGTTGGGTACATGGTTTTAACGAAACGTTCATAATCACCTGTGATGGGTCCTACGATGACTGAAAAGAGCTTTGCCACATTCTGAACATTCGAAATTAGTGCTGAAGGGTTTCTACGTCTGATTGATATAGCCAAAAGAAGCACGCCCTTCCCGCAGCATTGGCTACAGGCGTGACATTTGGTTTATCCATGGCACAGAAGGTCTGCGACGATGAGCCTCTTGTCAGGCCTTGGGTAGCCTGGAGTCTTATTACTTATACTCCCTTCATGAGCTCTTGGGTTTGTTCACGGCAGAGCCTCGTTTTTGGATAAATGTGCACCACTTGAAAGTGAAGTTAGTATTTCGGTAGCAGGGGCTTGAGTTCGTATATTTACCCCTTGCTCTGGCAAAGTAGAAATTTAAATTCTCAGTGGACAATTAATAACTTCACTCATTATAAAAACTTAGCTTAAAATTAATACTACCATCACAGATACTTATAGATGATCACAGTGGTGTGAATCCATGGAGAAATATAATCTGTAACATCATTTTTAGAAAATCTCTTATATCTTCTGGAAATTGAACGCTATGATGATGAAACTTCAACATATGCTAAGTACCTATTTTGTTCATAAAACCCAAAATTTTGTTGTCTGTTCTGACTAATAACTGATGAGGTAACGAGTATTGAGAAAAATATTTTGGGATTTTTTAAAAATGTTCTATCGAGCCGATTCCTTCGAAACTCAACACACTGGGTTAAATTTAACCATAGATTCTTGACGTCTAAGGAAACATTTTGTTCTGCTGAAATTTCATAAAAAAATTGCATTTTCACCTGTAATATTCAAACGACAATATCAATTGAAACGATCTCTTGTAGAAGGTTTTTGATAACAGTCATGCATATTTTGGCATCAACAGATTCATTCCATTTCCTGTGGGCTCCTCACTGTTACTGTACAGATTGGTTAAATTGAGTGAAAAACAAATATCACTTGAGCTGAAGATCCGTATCTTGTACTTACTAGAATCATTACTCTTTTTTGCAGATAAAATCATTCATAATTTTTTTTTATAAATGGCACCATTTTTGAGGTACCTATTTGAAGTTAAAAGGAATTGAATCGATATAATCATCTGATGAAACATGAGTGAGTGAATTATTTCTTAGAGGGAAAATAATATTTTTAAAAAATTCAGATTCAATAGTGGATGCTGTGGAAGGCAATTTTCATTCAAACTGAACTGGACTACAGAGGGGAATTTGCCCAATGTGAAAACTTAAAATGCTTATAACTTTTTTACGCAGCTGAATATTGAAAAACGGTATGAGAAAAAAGTGTATATATATATATATATATTATTTTTTTTGTTAGAATTTCTTGTGCTTTGGTATAAATATTTCTTTTCAAAATTTCTTGGGTGTATAGCACTTATTTTACTAACAAAGGGTTATTGTTAAATTATTATTTTTTTTTTTCCAACATATGTTTCGGCGTATCTACGCCTTTTTCAAGGAATATAATACAGTCGTAAATTTCCTGTGAATTACACAATAATAAATACACAAATATATCAACAAACAACACAAAGCTTTTACGTACTTCATTCAAATCGTCCGTCAATATACTATTTTCTCCTATGAATCAAACTTTGAAAAATCTTCAAATATTAAATATTTTCGTCAGCCATGAATGAAATAATGTGACGATGATGCACTGTCACGATCACAAAATGAGAGCGGAAGTGCCAGGGAACGAGCACATCCCTTGAGTAGCCTAGCGGAAAAACCATCAGCCCAGGCGCAGAATGGACGTCTAAAGAAGAAAGTTTGGCCTCTACGATGGACGGAGGAAATATTATTTCCTTGAGTTCGACGAGCATACGAGGGGTCACCATCGCGGAGGATGGACCAGTGAAAGATGGGTGATGGGTGAAAGATGACAAGAAAGTATCAGCCAAAACTTTCGGAGATTCCTCCAGGCTTGAGCATGGTTTGTTGTCCCCGTTATAAATCAATGGTACCTCAACCTTGGTGTTCAATGTTGACCTTACATATTTGAAGAAACCTTTACGATCATTAGATCGTAGTTCTATTTTGCTTTAGCGATTGTAGGCGATAAGGAATTAGAGAAACTCCTATGAACATCATAGTCTGCTCGCTGTTTTCCACGGGTATAGCGCTGCCACAATGATTTTTTGCGTCGGATCAGCCTGATTATACTTTCATTCATCCATGGCTTCGAAGGAATGAAGGGTACTCTTCTAGTCGATGTGCACTCGTCATATATAACCCACTTTTTGTCCCTTAATGAACATCACCAGCTTGTGATATCTGCTTATATCAATATTCCTTTAAACGTTCAATGTTGCTTTCAGCATTGAATACTTTGGCCATAAACTTGCTAAGTATCCCTTTTCTGCAACACTCTTAAAGTATGTCAATAAAACTGTTTCAAAATAATTGAAAACGTTCTTCTCCTCGCACCATGACATGAATGGTTGTTGAAAGCCATGGACCTTGCTGATAGGAAACCTAACGAATAATTACTTAAACTTGTAGAGATCATATCTCCGGAATCATTAGATTGTCGGTTATGAAATGGTTTCAATGTATTTTAATGAGTTGCGAAACAAGAAGAATTTCATACTGAAACAAGGCATTTGAAAAAAAAAACCGACAAAATTAATTGATTTTTTTTTATACGTTTTCTTTGCCAGCGAGTTCAAACATAATTATTGCTATCATATTTACCCAAATATTCGAAAAATACAGACATTGGGCGATTTTATCACCACTCTGTTCTTCGAAGGGCGTCAAAAAAAGATCCCATATTATCAATTGAGGCAGTAGGATATTTTGCGGCTCAGTCTGTTCATTATAATAAAATAATTGAATTTCAATTGAAACGTTTCCACGTCAATAATATTCTCGAATACTGTTGGCTGTCACTAGGGGTGATTTTTTATACCTGTTTCAGCTCGCTACATAAACCCATAGCTAGTAGTCAATATTCGTTTCAGCATGAGATAAAACCATGTAACCGTTCACCCTCTTAATTACCCTCTAGTCTCCCAAATTAATGAAGTTCCCAGACGTTCCTTTTCTCTCTAGGCTTACTAGTAATCGGTTTGGTTCTGTGGGGTGGGAATAATTGGCGTTAAGTGACATCTTCAGTCCTGATTTATACCACAGCTCTTCGCTGACATTTATTAGGATCAACTAGAAACTCGTTGACATGTTTATGAAAGTACTAATCGGATTACACTTCTGTCAACAGACAACAGATGTGTCTACTGGTTCGATATTGCTGGTCGTATTTCATGTACATTTTTAGAACGAAAATTACAAATGGCAATCTGTTGTTCAAACAAAATTTCCTAATTTCTGCTAATTACCATTCATTCATTCATAGCCGCTAATCGAACGGGATAAACAAAATTTTGAAAGGAACGACGTCAGATCAGATGGCTTTGGCGCTCTTGTTGAGCTACTTGAATATTCAAACTATAATAAAATAAACTATATTTGTGTATTTAATGAAGGCATTCGATACAGTCAGTCATGAGTTGTTGCTTCTTGTCTTGGAGAGTGTAGGGTTTAGGGGGATTTCGGGTGAACTGCTTCATAGTTATTTGGAAAAGAGGAGTCAGCAAGTACAGATCGAAAATATAAAAAGCGATAGTGCGTTTATTGAGTGTGGTGTTCCACAGGAAACTGTGTTGGGACCCCTTTTGTTCGATCTCTACATCAATGAGATCTTTAAAATCAAGATTGATGGAGACATATTGGGTTTTGCAGACGATATTACCCTGATTTACAGTGCCAAGGACTGGGAAACTTTGAAACGAAAAGCAGAGGTAGATTTTCTGAGGATAATTAAATGGTTTGATAGCCGTATGTTGGCAATAAATTATGAAAAGACATACTTCATGCCGTTTACATCTTATGCGCCATATTTACTACAGTTCCAGGCTATGAAAATAAATTGTAATGGATCCCCAATAGAGATCTCAATGAAGTCTGAAATCAGGTACCTTGGGGTGTACCTTGACAGTCACCTCAGATGGGGTGAACAAATCAATTATGTAACTAAAAAGCTACGAAGTATTATGTATAAGATCAAATGTTTGACTCAGGTACTCACCCTGGAACAGCTGAGAATGATATACTACGCTATGGTGGAGAGCCATCTGAGATATGGAATTATAGCATGGGGTTCCACATTGAAAGTATATGTAAGTAAATTGGAGAAGACTCAGAAATGTATCCTCAAGATCTTCTACAAAAAACCCCGAAGATATCCCAGCAACCAACTTTACTTGGAAGAGGAGATATTTGACATCAGACAGCTGTTTTTCCTCGTGGCAACTTGTAGACAACATAAATACAGATCCGAATTAGTCTATATGAAACACATATATGACACGAGACATAAAAGTAACACTGCGATTACTCCTAGACCTGAGAAATCTATTATACAGCGGTGTCATACGTATTTAGCGCCAAGGTTCTATTCGCAGATTCCCCCGGAATATAAGAGATACAACTCGGTTGTACTGTTTAGGACACGGATGAGGAGGTGGTTGACTGGAAGACCTAGACTTTGGGTGCACCAGTGTGTTGATGTCAACAGTACGTACTACTATTGATGTGGTAGGTCTTCGTTGCTCTTATTGCTGTTTAGGATTTTTGTGTGTTTTTGGCGCTCTTGTTCACCCGAACAGAGTGCCTATCATTTTACCCGAATGTCTGTAATTTTGGGATATCGAGCCGAAAATGGTCTGAATCGATTGGGTTCGACACCCTGATGAAGAATTCGTGGCGAAAGTTGAGTCTGTCCGGCCAGCCGGCCGTATCCTCTCTAGCATCCAAAAGGAAGCAGCTAGAGTTTTCATATTTTCAGAATAGGTTAATTGTCCAAATATCTCGGTCAAGTTCGTTATTGGGCCAAATCCGTCGGATTGTTCAGTAGTTATGAGCATCTGAAATTTTGTTTCCTAAATAACTACGAGAATATCCATCCGATCAAGTTGATACTAGGAATGTTATTGAGGGAGGCTGAAACGAAACGGCTTACAAAATTTCACAGAAATCGTCACGCTAGAAAATTTTTAAAAAATTTCCAAAAAAAAATTTTTTCAATACTCAATATCTCCTAAGACTTCATTTAGATTCAAATAAAAATCCGTATATATATTGAGGTTACCGATATCTTACTCATCCTCAAATTTCATTGTCATAGCTTTTCCCCCTTCTGAAGATATGATCACTTTTTTCATTTACTCAAGAGAAAAATAAAAATGTCATGAAGTCCGAGCTTTGTCATTGAAAGATTTGCCATCACAGATCGATATTCGTTTGACAACTTGCGGACCTAGATATCAGTGTCAGTTGGCGTAATATCAATCAAAATTTTCATAGAATTTATAGAGGTAGAATTTGATGTCGATGACATTGTCAAAATTCAGAAAAGCACAGACGTAATATTAATCAAAAAATTTTTTATCATAGAGAAAGAATATGATGGCGTTATCAAAACTCAGGAAAGCAATAACGTAAGTTTTTAGGAGAAGCATAGAACAAAATTTGGTGAAAATTATGAGTAGTTATTTTCAAATTGAGATAAAGGTTTGTTTATTCATTAGGCTTTCATATTTGCATCACATTGTCCCATAGTACGGAAAAAGACTATTGTTCACCCGATCAGAGAGCTTATAGATTTGTTAAGGTCGTTAAGGAATATTTACTCGCAAGTAGGTCAACAAGAGCGCCAAAGCAATCTAACCTCACGTCAGTGCTTTCTAAATTTTTTATATTATATCTTATATGTATTTATATTATATTGTATTTATATTGTATTTTTTCACACCCTGGGTTGCATATGAGTTTCGGTTGAGTGGAATTTTCTATTGTTATACAGGATGAGTCTTTGATCACTGCGTTAATTTTAACCGTAGGTTTCTTGAGATCAAAAGAAACATTTTTTCCATTACGGTTTTTCCAGGTTTTCCATATTCAGCTGCGTTAAAAAGTTATAAGCATTTTCAGTTTTCACATTGGGCAAATACCCCTCTGTAGTCCAGTTTAGTTTGAATGAAGAATACCTTCCACAGCTTCCACTAATGAATCTGAATTGTTTAAAAACATTATTTTCCCTCTAAAAAATGATTCACTCACTCATGTTTCATCCGATGAGGTCCATATCCAGTAGGAAGATACAAAATACTAATTTTTTGGTAAAAAAAATTCAACACCATAAACATAGATTTATGTTGTTCAATATAATTTCTTTCTACTTCAAGATTATAAACCATCCCTTTCTAGTGATAAATTCCAAAAAAAACCTCAGAATTATTGGATGTTATCATCATACATTTGTAATTTTCTTCTTAAAATTTCCAAATCATGAAAACCATCATTTCTATGAAAACTTCCAAGGCAAGAGGTTGTCACTTTGCTTTTTTTTTCACTCAAAGCCAGAAAAAATCATCTATGATTTTCCAAACACTGATATTACTGAAGTTTCTTCTCCTTGACAGAGACCAGTAAACAGGTCTATGAATTCTCTTGATTTTTTTTTTTGTTAAAAATATGAAAATCTTTTTCGATATCTTCAACAACAATGAATGAAGTCACTACTAATAATTATTTTAAAGTGATGTTACTTTGCTTGATGATTGTTTTCTGTACTGAATCCCAAAAACAATTTACTTGGATAGATTACAAGTATTCCCAGATTTAGATGTGCAATTATTCTTGCTTGAAAAAATGTTTGTTAGATCATTAATATGAATCTATTATGTTTAGAATATAATTAATTACTGAACATGCGTAAATTTTTGGATTTTATAATCAGAGTATGTTTTAATCATGTAAACAAAAACATAAATATTGAATAATGGTTATTCATAGATTATGTCAAATTTTAATACCTTACCATAGAATATCAATTTATTACCGAACCCCAGGAGAGAAAAAAAATAATAAAATAATAATTGCAAAGTTTTTTTAAATGAAAGATAATATCTGTAACCATTATTGATCTTTAGGTATAATTTTTCTCAGAATAACGAAAGTGCATTATTATCACATTAAAATTTTATAACGTCTCTGTGGTGGGTAGTTTCCAATAAGATAGTGTTCTGTGGTTCCCTGTTGTTTTGATTCTGTTTGAAACTGTCAACACTGTCAACAGTTATTTGTATCTTCAAGAAAAAAGTGGAAAATATTCTAGGGATAATTTCGATAGTTTTAAATAATTCAATTCAGTATGAAATGATTATGGTCAGAAAATGCATTCTATTTCAATCTTTCTTGTTTATGAGCCTATAGCTTCCAGTTTCAATATTGATAGAATTTTAATTAATCATGCATCATAACAAACATTCAGGAATATTAAAATCAAGTCAAATTCTATTATCTCCTAAGTTTGTGAACCAGGTTGAATCGATGTATGAAATAAAGATCTTTAAAGCCACAAAACAAATCTAGGAGACTGGGTTCGAAGATTTTAAAACTCATATGAGCTTAATTTCAAAATTTCTATGTTAAAATAGATATAATTTGATGAACCGTGAAAGTCTGAAGCTATAAAGAACCAGCTCTTCATAAAGACAAGTCTTCAATTTAAAAGGTCCTGACAGAAAATATTTTACCTATTTCAACGGTCATCATGAAGATATACCGAAGTACCTATGTCAGTGATGGAAATCTTTTCCTCTATTTATTATAGAATATAACTCTGGATTCAATATTAAACAAGGTGCTAGACATCATTAATAATGAATACAGCAAATGGCAATTTAGATTTTGTAGTGAATGTAAGACAAAAATTGTTCAGTGGTTAATTTCATCCATAGTGTTTAGTGGTGGAACTAAGACTGGAGAAATTTCCTCAACCTTGTAGAAATATTTAATAAAGACATAAAATATGGCAACATTGAACAAATCAATGGTTAAAATTAATGCAGTGGTCAAAGACTCACCCTGTATATTATACTTTACGTTAGTCATTTTGTGTATTAGGTTATTAATCATTTTGTGGTGTGATCCCGCATTCAAGGTTCGCCTTTAGCGGAATTTCGGTTTATTTGAGATCAATAATGTTTATACGATGTTTTGCACACCTTATGGAGGTGAAAAGTGTACTTATTTCTACAAATAAACTTGTTATTATTATTATTATTATAACAAATTCATAACCGCTCTGTTCAGGGCTTTTCCCGTTCTCTGGAACGATGTGATACGAATACAAACGCCAGCATGAAAGAACCAACCTATATCTCAAATCAAAAATATCTTTTTAAAATTTTCTCTGCGTTTTGTTCGAAACTTAAATTTCCTTGTCCCCAAAACCTACGTCAGTGCATTTCTAAATTTTGACAAAGTTCAATATTTCACCATAACGAACAAATTCGATTCATTCTCTCCCAACTGACAATGATAAATAAGTTCGAGCCTTGTCAGTCGAATACGTATTTGTGATAGCATCGATCAGAGATACTTCTGACCTACTTTGGTTATTTTTGGCGCTCTTGTTCACCTGAACAGAGTGCCTATCATTTTGCCCAAATGTCTGTAGTTTTCGAATATCGAGCGGAAAGTGGTCTCAATCGATTGAATTCGACTCCCTGATGAAGAATCCGTGGCGAAAGTTGAGTCTGGCCGGCCGGCCGTATCCTCTTTAGCATCCAGGAGAGATGAGCTAGAGTTTTCATATTTTCAGAATAGGTTAATTGTCCAAATATCTCGGTCAAGTTCGTTATTGGGCCAAATCCGTCGGATGGTTCAGTAGTTATGAGCATCTGAAATTTTGTTTCCTCAATAACTACTAGAATATCCCTCCGATTAAGTTGGTACTTGAAATATTGTTGAGGGAGGCTGCAACAAAACGGCTCGCAAAATTTCGCAGAAATCGTCACGCTGGAATATTTTTGAAAAATTTATGAAAAAAATACAAAACATCTCAAAAGATATTTTTCGGATTTCAATAAAAATTCGTGAATATATTGAGGTGATCGATATCTTACTTATCCTCAAATTTCATTGTCGTAACACTTTTCCATCTAAAGATATGAACAATTTTTTCATTTACTCAAGAGAAATGAGTAATGACATGAAGTCCCGGTGATTTTCTCTGAACGATGGCCATCACAGATCGATATTCGGTTGATAAATGCTGGGCTCATTAATCAGAGTCAGTTGGCGTAATATTAATCAAAATTTTTCATAATGGAAAATCATAGAGATAGAGTTCAATCTCGTTGGCTGAAATAATATACGTTGTCAAAATTCAGAAAAGCACTGACGTAAGTTTTTAGGGGAAGGGAATTATAGCTTCGAACAAAACTTGGGGAAAATTATGAGTAGTTATTTTTAATTTGAGATATAGGTTTGTTCATTCATTAGGCGTTCATATTGGCATCACATTGTCCTATAGTACAAGAAAAGACTATTGTTCGTCTGATCAGAGTGCTTATAGATTTGTTAAGGTTACTCGAAAGTAGCTCATCAAGAGCGCCAACGCAATCTGACCTCACGTCAGTGCTTTCTAAATTTTTCTTTACTCTTAGGGGTACAAAATAAATAATCAAATCTTCAGAAGTGAAGAAGCTACGAAAGTGCAATTTGCGAATATGTTAGATATTAGTAACGTTCATACATAATAGTTTGCCAAATCTCTCCCTTTCGCCTTTTTTGGCGCTCTTGTAACCTGAACAGAGTGCTTATCAATTTGCCCAAATGTCTGTGACTTTCGAATTTTTGGGCAAAAGTGGTATCAATCGTTTTGTTTGGACCTACTGATGAATAATCCGTGGTCAAAATCGATTCTGTCCGTCCGTCCGTCCGTTCCGTGAACACGATAACTCTCGAACGGATGAAGTTAGAGAGTTGAAACTTTCAGAATAGGTTTGAGGTATAAATATCTCGGCTTAGTTCGTTATTCGGTCAAATCGGCAGAATAGGTTCGGAGTAACAAAAAAAAAATTTTTTTTTCAAATGACACTGTTCAAATAAAAATTTTTTTATGGTGCAGTTTTATCAGACGTATACAAAAATACCACTCTCGACTTCGACAAGCTAATAGTTCTGGAGATATGATTCCTCAAAATTTTTCATTAACTCAAGAGAAAAATAGAAATGTCATGAAGTCCGAGCTTTGTCATTGAAAGATTTGCCATCACAGATCGATATTCGTTTGACAACTTGCGGACCTAGATATCAGTGTCAGTTGGCGTAATATCAATCAAAATTTTCATAGAATTCATAGAGGCAGAATTCGATGTCGATGACGTTGTCAAAATTTAGAAAAGCACAGACGTAATATTAATCAAAAAATTCTTTATCATAGAGAAAGAAATTGATGGCGTTGTCAAAACTCAGAAAAGCAATGACGTAAGTTCTTAGGAGAAGCATAGAACAAAATTTGGTGAAAATTATGAGTAGTTATTTTCAAATTGAGATAAAGGTTCGTTTATTCATTAGGCTTTCATATTTGCATCACATTGTCCCATAGTACGGAAAAAGACTATTGTTCATCCGATCAGAGAGCTCATAGATTTGTTAAGGTTTGAATATTTACTCGCAAGAACGCCAAAGCAATCTGACCTCACGTCAGTGCTTTCTAAATTTTTTTTCTTTTGAATTCAGCGGCTATGTACAAACCACTACAGAACTTTTTACTGGCAATACTATAGGTACATAATTTGGAAGGTCTTGACCGCTTGAAGTAGGTGATCGTCCAGAATTGGCCAACAGGAAGGGTGTATTGTTTTACCACGACAATGCCAGACCACACACTCCGTTGGTGACTCGTCAGAAGCTACGGGAGCTCGGATGGGAGGTTTTGTCGCATCCACCATATAGCCCGGACACAGCGCCAAGTGATTACCACCTGTTCCTGTCCATGGCGAACGCCCTTGGTGGTGTAAAGTTGAACTCAAAAGAGGCTTGTGAAAAGTGGCTGTCCGAGTTCATTGCAAATAAGGAGGGAGCTTCAATGAGGGAGGTATCATGAAGTTGCCGTCTAGATGGAAACAGATTATCTAACAAAATGGCGCATATTTGAACTAAATCCGACCACTGTTACACTTTTCATAAAGCATTGAATAAAGAGCAAAAAAGCGGAAAGGAGTTATTTGACAACATATTACAATTCTTGTTCAAATATGTCCGATATCTTATGAGCTATTGGAGATTTTTTTTGTTAATTTCTAAAAAGTTTCTAGCTAGCCAATTTCTGTGAAATTCTGCAAGCCTATTAGTTTCCACCTAATTCAGAAATTTTTCAAGTTACAACTTGATCCGACGGATATTCTGAGAGTTATAAAGGAAGCGGATTTTTAGACGCTCACAACTCCTGAATCATTGGACGGATTTGATATTCATTCCTCCGACATACCCTGAAAAATTCAGCTCTCCAGCTCATTCCGTTCGGACGTAATCGTGCCCACAGACGGACGGAAAGAGATAATGGATTTTCACCACGGATTCTTCATCAGCGAAAAATGACGAATGATACCATTTTAACCTAAATATTCTATAAATACAGATATACTTACTACTATAACTTCAGGTGAACAAGAGCGCCAAACAATAAATTCATTGAAGCATGTCGTGAAGTCCTAACAAGTCTATATCACGTCCATATTAAGCGGCAACGCCGCAAAAGACGATGTCTGGGAGGTATACCTTTAACTGAGAGATACGATGATTCGAACGTACCATTTTATTTTCTGATGTCATTAAATATGATTTCCGATGAATATCTGAAAAAAGGAAGGAAGTATGCCCTACTCAGTCAATAAATTGAATACAAATAAAAATCAAAATTGAGATTAAAGCAAATTGATTGATGTTTCATTCAATTTATTGTCCAGCAAGAACCACGGGGAGGTGTAGGGCCATATCTCGCCATACAATGTGAACTCAAATATAACTCTCTAAATAAAATCAACTCAAATAAAATTCTCTTTACATATATATATATATAACAGAATAATTGTAATTCTCAAAATAAAATAACGCAACATGAAATTCTCTATGTACATAACAAAATGAATTAGAATCCAAAAAAAGATAACATAAAATTACAGGCTGACTGCGAATATAGAATAAAAGACATTAATATTGTACTTGATGAGTACCTAATTTTATTTCGACTTATTTGCCTCAATTGATTAGTAACAATTTCTAGCTGCCGTAGTTGGTCAAAAATTTCATTATTCTCATCTGATAAAAATGCTTCTAATGAGGTCAAGGAATCTCTAAATAAATTTGATGTAGATTTACTTGTTTTCTCATTAAACACATTTTTATAACGAGAAAGCAAATTTGTAACTTGAGACTATCTGCTGATGATGATGATATCAGAAAATTTTTATGAAATACTTTAATCTCGAGAACTTCACTTATCTATATGGAAATTTCAACTGATAATAATTTTTCATAATTTAAAATATAGAAATGAAGTGCGTTATCGCAGTTTTTCAATTTCCCAACCAGATATATCAATTTTAGCCGAATAAGAAGAAAGTCTTTAAAATCTTTGATCAAATCAGAACTCAGAAAAGCTTCTACTAGTTAAAATTGCGTCTTCTTTATTGAGGATCGGTCCTCTTTATTTGATTCTGTTTCGAAAGAAACAGGGGTGATTTTCGAAAAATTTTTGGGATAGCGCCTTCTTTCAATTTTAGGAATCTTAAAGAAAGTAATTTAATGGTTCCATCGGCTTGTGAATGTTTATCAAACTCAATTATATCGTAGTAATCAAAATGTATCTCACAAACAAAACTATTATTTGTGGGAATGAAATCTCGCGGAATGGCCCTCCTCCATAAAAGCTTAAGTTTTTCGTCTTTAGGAAAACTAAAACAACTAAAATATTCTTCATTTTTTGTAGACGGATAATTACATTTACAGGAAGGAATACAACACGTTTTAACCATTCTGGACGCAAATGATCTCAAGTCCAATTGAATAGTTAGGTTAGTTATTAGATACTTACCAAAAGACCAATTTAAAAATGTTATTCCAATGTAAATTCACTGACACTGGTATAACACACTTTACCTGTTCAAGGCACTCGAATAATTGCGATAATTCACTGAATTTTTCACATAGATTACCCGAATATAACCACTAAACTAAAATGACGCTACAAAAACGCGGGAACTAGACTTGCTTGCCGGGTGGGCTTAGATATTAGATACCTTAGTACAGTGTTGCCGTACTTGTCAATGACCAGGCCATGTGTTAAGACGGCCGTGTCTTTATTTTCAGTCTTCTTCTGCTTCTTTCAGTCTGGACCCAGGAGTTCTTCAGTAAGGGAGAAATCACATTATTCGATTTTCGAGTTTTTAACACCGATTTCTACAGAAAACTCAGAAATATCGAGCAATTTTGATAAAGTGATTCGTTAATTCGAGCACAAAGCCCTAGGCATTTCACTTGAAACTAATGAAAGTGAGATTGTTCAATTGAAAGGAGCTTTCTCAATAAAGTATATGAGATCTACCTACACAAAAAAATTAGCAAAACAGAAATGAAGTGGCTCCAAACATCCCAGAGTAAAAAATCAGTGACCGAGGAGAAAATGAAATGAGCTTCAATGGACAATTCTAAAAACATTTGAAATTTTTATGTCAAATGTGTGCTATATTAAGCTACAAAAATTAATGCAGCTACATTTGCTGAAACGTAATTAGATGCATTTCAGTTCTACAAGAATAAAATTCAAAATGATCCTCTATTAAATCTATCAAAACCTATTAAAAACAAGTTGAAATTTTGTTTGAACACATTGGCATTCCTTGCAACAAATTGGCTGTTTACGACATGCTTCTTTAGATGAATACAATTTGGGATATGAAGAATAAATAAAATTTTGAATATGAAAGATAGGTTCTGAGAAGCCTCATATGAATGAATATGACGTCAGCTTTCGATTTTCGCTCTTGGTCGCTAATTCTAGTTTCAGGGTACCATTTTGACTCAGTCAGAGAAAACAAGTCGCTGCAACCATAAATACACTAAAACTAACTACCTGCGGAACTCACCGTCCCCAAATGCTAGAGATCGACAGTCTATGTTTCGAATATTTGACTTCAATTCAGTCAAGGTGATTTCCCTTCAAGGTAGGTTTGAACTTAATAATATGCTATGAGTACGGCCCTTGTAGACCTGCCTAGCCCCTTCGCCTTCTTTTCTATGAAATACATTGATGGGCTAAAGTGAGCCATAGGAAACTATAGGAGATAAGTTTTTTTTAAAATAGTAGTTAATTGGTATCTATGCATGTAATTCAAATAATATTCGACTTTCCCAAAATATTGTGAATGTTTTATCGAATAATAACTTATTTGGTTGTATGACATGAAAGCCTAGGGAAAAATCCCAAAAAAAACACTGGCTTCCCGCATGTGTGTTGTGTGTACAAAAATAAGCTGAAATATATCTATATATATAATATATAAAGAATCTCTTTCTTCAAGTGTGGTCTTCTTTTAATAAACATAGAGGCTTCTTCAAGTTGCTTGCATCGAATCTGAAAACAAAGAGACAAAAGCAGAAATAAAACTGAATACAAAAAATACGTATTGAGAGAGGGGGGGTGTTTGTTTAGTGGCAAGTTTTAGCGAAGGGCCTGAACTGATCTGGAGTGAAAAGCGGGAAAACGAGGGGAGGGGTTAGATCATTTCCATTCGAAGATTTAGTGTGAAAAACTCTTTCCTGGGGGGTGGAATTACCCCCGGAAACCCCCTAAATACTCCCCTGCGCTAAATATATTGAGTCTTCTCTAGAAAGGGTTCCCTCATTATAGTGGGAAAAAAGAAAAACCTATTGAATTATTGTTATATATATATTATTATATATTATTGATATTTCTATTTATAAAATTGAAAAATCACATAGATACTTACTCAAATATTTATCTAAAAAAATTTCTTTCTTCTCGCTTTTATTTTTGCGAAGTCTTCTATAATCTTAGTCATATCCAATCTATCCAAAATTTGCTGTTTAATTGAAATTATAGCTAAATTACTCAATCTGTGTTGGAGTATAGTGGATCTTAAATAATTCTTGATAATTTTTAATTTTGAAAAAGATCTTTCTCCAGATGCAACTGAAACCGGCAATGTTAGTAGTATTTTCGGATTTTCGGACTTGTCCTTTGAAATACCTCGAATCCAAATTACAAGAAAGCAATGATTCATCGGAATCGAATCTTCTGAAACCTGTTAACGATTTGTACGATCATTATGTTCAACTTTTTCAGAAGAAATTTGGCTAGTTATTTTGGCTTCAAATAATATTAATCAATTTTCTGCCAACTGAACCTGAACTAATGGGTAATTCTGACCGATCTCAATCGTATCTGTTAATGCCTCGGGAACTGAAATTTCTGGCGGACTTCTTGACATTTTTCTCTTTTCCGATTTTACGGAAAATCCGTTCTTTTAAACGACTAATTTGGAGGACTTAGGACATACCGAGTGGATAAAAATTTCTTGCTATTTTGTTTTCGAAGGCCACATCACAGTTTTCATGAGCCTAGAGTCGACACGGAGCATAAATGTTAACGTTATTAGTAAACATTAACTCAACTTGATTGCTTGCCTTTAAATAAATAAAAATAATTATTTCTTCTGGTAAAAGAAAGCTACGACAATCATTTGAGAATATTTAAGATCGATAACGTTCATACTTGCACAAATTTGGTTTAAATACGACGAATATCTTTTGAGTTGAAATCTATTGAATATATCTTTCTGGGAAATTTCGTGAGCCTATTTGCTTCAACCTAGTCCAAATATAGTTTAAGTTACAACTTGATCCGATGGATATTCTGGGAGTTCTAGAAGAAAACCAAATTTCAGAAGCACATAACTCCTTAACAATTCGAATGATTTGGCCTAGTAATGAACTTTAACAATATCATAAGACAGTTTACCTGAAAATATGAAAAATATCATCTCTTTCGGAAGATTGATCAAGCGCATAGCAAATAAAAAAAAATATTATTAGGTTCAACTTCATGGTCTCTTACAATTTTGTTGAAATATAAGCAATTTTGAGAAATAACTGTGAATTTTTAGTAGAAAACGAAAATTAAAATTGTTACAAAATTAGTACGTGGTAATATACATCGATAAGTTCAATTAACACACGTCAATGGCCTTCATAAATAATAAGTTGTCAATAAATTTGTCGGAGGCTGGTACCTGGAAAATAGAGTAGACGTTAAGAGGTCCGAAAATCCAATATTAAAAACTTCGTTTGAACAATTGCAAGCAGTTACAACTCACACCCACGATTACTAAAACGAAGATATAAAAATTCGAATGGCACAATCAAATTGCTCTCTACAAACATCAATAAAAACCTCAACCATCTACGATCATCAACGTCTGGCGGTTTATCGTCAACGCAATAAAAACCAACCCCTTACGGTGTTGGGACCTAATGAATCCGAAACAATAGCCGGAGACTTGCGGGAAACTGTTATCAGACCTAATTCCTTGTCGCGCGATACAGGGGGATTACACGCCAGACCTCTGTAATCCCTCAAAACTGGGGTGCCTGGCATCCTGGAAGATACTGTGAAATCGTCGCACGGTACAGTGCTGACACCTCGTGATATATGGGATGCGTTATTATAGCGGTTGGAAGCGTATGTGTACTTATCATATATATTTTCGTGGAGAGGGTGAGAGGCTTTTGCTCGAAGGTCTTATTGAAGAAAAAATTGCTTTAAGGGGGATGAAGAATAATATTTGAAATGATGAGATCTCGCAAGCATCTGAACTAGGTGTCACTTTTTGTTCATTTATTTCAACCATATGTTCTTGAATGCCTTCGAAATTAACATTAGGCTAAGATACCTGTCCAGAAAGGGCTATTTACGCGCGTTTCCATACGTGCGTTTTATTCGCATTCTTACACGCGCATGTGAAGGGAAGGATTGAGGGAGATTTGGTCAGTTAATAAACATGATCTCTGATACAGCGGTGGTGTTCTGGCTTGCGTAGCGTCGATGGAGACGTCGTAAATGAAGTGAAGTCGACTATTTTACGTGCATCCCATTCTACATGACAGAATGACGCATCGCATGTTTATAACTTTATTTTTCCATATTCCATATATTTCTCAATTTAGTCTATAAAGACTTAAGTATCAAAATTGTCAAGTTCCATTTCAAACTTAATACGTCCACTCTCTAGGGAAACGCGCATAGTATTGGTAGGTGCTGGACGCAGCAACAGAGCTAAAGTATCTCGACTGGCGAGTCGGACGCGCGTAAAACGCCGAAGTCGAGAATTCCGCTCATTGCAAGCGTTTTACGCGCGTGAGACTCAAAGCGCTAGAGAGGATGAACGTAGCTCTAGTATCTCGAGAACGCGCGTTTACTTGCTACGTGCGTAAAACACCTTTTCTGTACAGGCTCATATCCTGTACCAAATGCAGGATGCTCTTGTTTGTCAGAATGTTGATGTGCGTGAAGTTGGCTCCCACTTTTAAATTTTAAAAACATTTCAATGCGCTGAATTGTGCTTCTCGAATTCTGTCTTTTTTAAATTAAATTTGCTGCTAATTTAAACAATTCTTGGTTATTTGCGAGATGCTGCAAACGAAAAAAATGAACATACTACTTTGAAATCAGTTAATATTTTAAAAATTTCTCCAAATATAAGCATAGAGTATTACGAGTATATGGGTATAAGAATTGTTCAAATTATTATTAATCGAATATGAACGCCTGATAAGATAAAAGTATTATAAACAAATCTCGAAACACATGTGTTGTATTCTATTTCATTTTTTGATTAATTTTTCTGTTGTTATTGTGAGTTGTTTGATGTTATGATAAGAATGGAAAATTCTCTCTTATTAATCAAAGAAAACAGTGTTTTCCAGAATAAATGAAGTTATCATTGATACTTTCAAGAAGTTTATGACTATAATTGTCAATTTTAGATATTTTTTGTTTATCTACATTTTCAAGAATGGACATGATTTCAATGAATATTAATAATCGAAAATCAATTCATTGTTTTTCAAAATATTTCCCATTAAGATCTACACACTTTTACATGGGTTTGAACCAATTTTCGAAGCACTTTTTCCACTCTGATTGATGTATCTCCAAAACATGCGTTCTGAACGCATCATCCGCTTCTACAGATGTTAAAAAACGTTGACCTCCCATTTTATTTTTTACCTACTAAAATAAAAAAATCAGTTCATAAAAATTTTCGTCCCTCTGTATATTAATATTGAAAGTACATGAATTAAAATTCAAACGCGTGCAATGTAAGTTCTCATCGGATTTACTAATTTCGTATATTAATATTTTTAGAACATTGGGATAATTGGTAATGAAAAATATATTATCAAAGGCAAACCTTAATACTATACTGACAAGTTATTTAGAGTCAAATTATGAGCTTACCTTGGTCAGAAGATTTAATAATTCACACGTGCGCCCTTTTGAGGTTAGGTTTATTGTAGAATCTCTTTCCGACGGTTAACGTGTTGCTTGAACTGGTTATTCGTTACTCTTGTGCTTGGTTGTTTTTTTTTGAAGTAATGGTACTCGTTGACTCGTGGTCAGATTGTGTCTTGCTTGTAGTAGTGGGGGGCATAATCCATACACTATGTTCCGAAGTAGAGGTAGCATGGATAAGTAGTTATTCTTCTTCTTACTGGACCTTGCTTAAGTCGCATAATTGATCCCATTACGCAAGTCAGTCAGGAATATGTCAGAAGATTTGCCCGAATCATAAAGCCTATGAGCGTATGTGCAGTCGCATAATAGTGAATGAATAATTATAATAAAAACAATAATAAAAAAAAAGAAAAAATGAACATATGTACAAATGGAAACAGAACAGTACAATTTCGGTTGAAAGAACTAATAAAAAATGTGCTTCGATCTGGAGCTACGTTTCGACGTCTATTAAGCGTCTTCTTCTTGATCTTGGCCTGAAAAAAGTGCTGATCTGGAGCTACGTTTCGACGTCTATTAAGCGTCTTCTTCTTGATCTTGGCCTGAAGAAGACGCTAAATAGACGTCAAAACGTAGCTCCAGATCGAAGCACATTTTTTATTGGTTCCTTCAACCGAAATTGTACTTTCAATATAAAAAAAATCATTCGGTGCTAAGTCGGGACGGCGGATGACTCATCCAATCGATGTTTTGAGTGCTTTGAAATGCAGTTGTTTAGGCCGATCTGTAAGAGTTAGCATAGTCGTGGTGAAGGGTGATCCTCCTTCAGCGTATGGTTTTCCCTTTTTCTTGGAAAACAACTCGCAATCAAATGGCCGTGTACCACTCAGAATCGACTTTTCTGCGTTGTTCTAGTGGTACGATTGCGACATGTCCAGTTTTACCGAAAAAACAGGTGACCATTTACTTGGAAGTGCTTCGTGTGCGAGCAACTTTTGTTGGATTTGGCTCATTTTGAAACACCCATACTGCTGTTTACTCTCGAGCTCATAATCGTAAATCCACAATTCATCACCTGTAACGATGTACCAGACATGCTTCGAAGCACCGCGATCGTATTTTAGGAGCCTTTCTTTCGACCAATCCCCACGGGCGTTTTTTGAGCGATTGTCAAATTGTGTGAGATCCAACGCGAACAAATTATTTTGACGGTCTTATTTTCATGCAATATTGAATGTAGGTCACATGAAGATATTGCAATATTAGTTGGCGCTCGGTTGAATTCACCATACCATCGATAAACACTGGTCCTTGATGGAGCTTCATCGCCAAAAGTTGAATTAAGTTTATCGATGCACTGTTGTTGAGTTAATCGAAAGTTGAAAAAAATAATCGCACGAAACTGTATACGATTTAATTCAATTCCTTGTGGGAGGTCAATATTTTAATTTACTGTAAACAATACAAATAGCGTTAGTATATCAAAACGTTCTAACAACAAAAATGTCAAGCTTTACGATAGAGCTGTCAGTTGGCAGATTGCAATACTAGGATTGTCCAATCCCGAAATGTAAAAGGCAACCTTCGTAGTAAGGATGCTCCTACTGAGTCATGGTCGGTCATGGTGTCGAGTGGTCGAGGAATTTGCTGCTCGCAGTGTACTGCCAAAATTAATAGATATGATGATTCAATTCTATGAAAAACTTGTGGAAATAGTTACCATATTAGGTGTGTTCAAATGTGCATTGAAAAATTCGCCAAAATTCGAGAGGATGGAAGTTTGAATGATTGGTCATGTGATAAGTGCAACTCCATCCAGGATTTGCCGAACATAATTGACGTCGTTTCAAATTCTATTGGTCAATCTGCGACCAGAGAAGACTTTCTGTCTTTGAGAATGGAAATTGTGAAAGAAGTTACATCGATTTTCACGAATGAAATCGATTCTCTCAGAAGGTTAGTCATAAAACAAAGTAAACAAATAAATAATCTAACAGACGAGATAAGGAATCTTCGACATGGTGATAAACTTATCTCTACACCACCTGATGTTGGTCATGGGATTCCCGGGATTCCACCGTCTGTTCGAGATTCTATTATTATTCATCCATCTGTTCCTTCGGTACCGTGTATTTCCGAGACGAATAGGAAAACAATTACTTAAAACAATGATACTTCCGATATGAAAAACCCTCATGAAGGTGATACAAGGGATGTTTTGTCGCAATTTAACGTTGTCATGTCGGGGAAAAAGGGAAGGAGGAAAAGATTGAGCCAAGAATTGTCAAGCAAACCAGACAACGAGAATCTCATCACCACAAAAAATGCAACTAAAATGAAAACAAACGTAAAACCCATTGTTGGCGCCTCAAGTGCAGGTATGCTGCACGTTGTTCCCAAGGAGCATTTATCTTATTTGCATGTATCTCGGCTGAATCCTTCAACGACCGTACAGGAACTACAGGAGTTTTTCGGTCCTAGCTATTCCGGAGTACAGTGTGAGAAATTATCATCTAAAAGACCTGAAGTTTACTCTTCCTTCAAGGTTTCACTACCTACCGCACTTATCTCAGAAGTATTGAACACAGAACACATCTCTATAGAATGGAAACTGCCATTATAAAATTTGGTCACTGCTTTCAGCGACCTCATGCGGCGACAACATGAACTAAACGCCGAAAGGCGGGACGTTTAAAATGGATATTGGAACTGTTCCGAATTTTTTGAAAATGAAATAATGTAATACGGACATAATATGTATTACTATATTATAGTAATATATATAGCTTGAAGAATCTTTCAAGTTATATATTATCATTGTATTAAAGTAAGAGTTCTTTCATATTCATTATTTATCTTAAAAAGTATAATGTAATATTTATAACAGAATTGATGGATAAACACAAATATAGTAATTTATAATCTTTTATTTATATTTAATCTAAGCATGAAAAAATAACAAATCAAAAGTGGAAAATGAACTACTTGCATAGAACTTGCATTTGTACAAAAAGCAAAATACCCGAAGTACCCATATATACAAAACACATTTATTTTCTTTTAGGTCTCTTCATGTTTTTAAAAAATTTGAATTGAGTTCCTATGCATTTGCCAAACGTTCCTTGAATAATGCCACTTTTTTCTGTGTTCTTTTTAACCGCCTACTCTCTTCAATTAATTTCTTAGCAAGAACACGTTCAGAATCATTCAACTTTGCTTGCCTTCTATAGTACCTGGAATGAAGCTTCCATCCAGAACGCGTAACAAATCGTGACGTTCCTACTACTGATCCACTACTTCCATCATCAGCTTGGACGGAAAAGTCTCGAATTGCATGGCTCTTTTCGGCATCTACTACGGCAGAGGTGTCTGGAAATTCATGTAGATCACTATCTGCACAAACTCCTTCAACACTTCGACTCAGGTCATAAGATCCTGTAATAAATGATTGAATGTTCTTACAATTACGATATCACATGTTTGAAATTATCAAAAACAAATCTTACCAGGAATAATCAATTGAGGAACAGCATTTTTCCAAATGCCTCTATGGCTTCTCAATTTCACCTCATCCGTGAAATGCCTGTCACAAACATAAAAGTTTCGGATTTGTTTTGATGTATTACCATCCAACAAAGGATTCTGAACATTCTCTAGCCAAAGTTTGGACAATTCTAGTTCCTTATCTGCTTTAGGAAAACGATGGCTTTTACTAAATTTATCGTCGCACTTTGGAAGGCTACATTTACGTTTTTCTTTAACTTCTTGGGACATATTGAAAGAAAAAATGTCGAAAAACTTGGAGAACTCAGAAGCACTTGTTATATCCACGAGGGATCAAAATAGAAAGGACGAGGTTATGAAAGTATCAACAAAGCAAAAATCATAGAAGCCAGAGACACCATACGGCGGCGCAAAGAACTATTATTGTGAACCACTTTGCCTATCTCAGTTTCCACTCTATATGTAATTACTTTCTGGTATTGAATACAGCTTTTTGGCCTGAGGGAGTTGCCGTGAACCGTTTTTTTATGAAACGTCGACAAACAACAGACAAAGTATGAAAGGTAAAATTCATCATTCATTTCAGAACAGTAATGAACAAATTATCTCAACTAAGAGTGTTAAATTGGTACAACTTAATGCTCAGGGACTATCTAATAAAATCAATAGACTAGAAGTTTTCACTATGCTGGAGAATCCTGATGTCGTGAGTGTTGTTGAGCACTGGTGTCATCCCACGAAATATCCTCCATGTCGCTCAAGGGTTATGTTATAGCCGCGTGGCTATAATGGTGGATCACTTATTTATGTTAAATCCTCATTACAGACAATTCAAATAAAGCATATTCAGGAATTTTCAATGGAGTTACATTGTGGGTTTTGTGCCATAGGTTTAAAAAATGATTCATTGAATATTTGCATTGTTAGTTGCTATAGGACTCCTAGTGGAAATTTGGAATTGTTCACGGAGATCTTTGCATGTCTTAGATTATTGTCTCACGGGATCCAAGAAAATTTTTGTGTGTGGAGATTTCAACGTAAATTACTTTGAACCTCCCACCCATTTAGAAAATATACAGATCAGCTTTGATCTCAAGGTGACTTCAACTGAACCTACTACAGTGTTTACCAACAAGCACGGAAACACAAGCTCTAGTAAGGTTGATTACATCCTCACAAATGTAAGCAATGACCTGGTCTCCACAAAGGTCATCGATATAAACATTGGTGACCATAGAGCGATCTGTCTGACGTTTCGTTGTGAAATTCGTTCCTCATCATTTGAAAATACTCCGCTGACTTATCGTGTGTTTTCTGAAAAAAATCTTGTCGATCTCTCTCTGATGGTTTCTTGTACTGACTTTGATACAATCTTCGAGTCTCAAGATATTGACAGCATATTCGAGCATTTTTGTAGCATTTTAACATCTTTAATCGACTCTACTTGTCCGGTAAAAAGAACTGGAGACTGGATTACGGCCGAGGTCAGGCAAGCGAGTGGGGACCTAAAAAATCTCCATTGGTTGTACCAAAACCTAAAAACTGTAGAGTCCAAACAGCAATATCTAAGAGTCAAAAAGCAATACATAAGTCTTTTAAAATCTACTAAGTCAAATCATTATGAGGGTATTCTGGCTCGCTCGTCCAACAAAAATAGGACCCTTTGGAATCTGGTGCGAGGGGAGATGGGGGCTGATATCTCGTCGCGCAAAACTGTTTTGAGCAGAAATGGTGTGGTCATATCTGAACCGTCTGAGGTGGCTGAATGCTTCGCCGAGTATTTTTCTGGTATCAGTGTTATCAGTCTCAACTCGCACTATGGCTTAAACAGGTCCACATCCTGTACGACACAGAGGCCATAGCTTTTTCTTCTTGCCGGTGTTGGCCCGGGATGTTGTGAGCGTTATCGGATACATGAAGGGCAAGACCAGCTGCATAGGTGATATGATTTCCATGAAGATCTTGAAGGCAATAGCACCTCAGATCTCTGAATATTTTGCCAACCTCGTCAATTCCTCGATGACTTCGGGTTGGATTCCTTCTGTCCTTAAGACGGCAAAGGTTATCCCCGTATATAAGAACAAAGGTGCAATTGACGACCTGGCTAATTATCGTCCGATATCTATACTGAGTTCCTTGGCTAAAGTTGTGGAGAGGCTGGTATATGAAAGGATGATGAATTTCCTCAATAAATTTTCAGCGATCACAAGCAGCCAGCATGTATTTCGGATTGGTCGATCAACTGAGACTGCGGCATGTCAACTTGTGGACTTTGTATATGGATGCTTGGATGGTGGACTTTTTGTGGCAGGTTTATTTTTCGATGAATCCCGTGCCTTTGATTGTCTGGAGTTCAATTTCATCACGGATAAGTTATACCATTTAGGATTCAGAGGAAATTTTCTCGAGTGGGTAAACAGTTACCTCACAGATCGAAAAATGTATGTTTTCATCAATCAGAGAAATTCTGGAGATTATCCGATTCAAATGGGTGTACTGCAGGGATCTGTGTTGGGCCCCCTACTGTTTATTTTGTTTGTGAACGATTTGCCGGACTCCATCAGAACTTATTTCGTCACGATGGTTATCGTGTTGTTTGCAGACGATACGTCGTTTGTGATAACGGCATCGAGCTTGAGTGAACTGAAAGCTAGATGCGAGATCCTTGTAAGGTATTTTTCTGAGTGGTGTCGAAAAAATTCCCTGATACTGAACGTCGATAAAACTGTTTAAGTACACTTTCAGTTACTTGAGTCCACCGAAGAGTTCACCCTTGATCTTCCTCATGGAAGATTGGTATCTTCTGAATATGCAAAAGTTTTAGGATTGATTATTGATAAGAATTTGAATTGGCAGAGTCTGTCTGCAAAAACTGAGCAGCGCCTTCTATGCACTAAAACGACTGAAGCATATATTGCCCCCAGAGGTGTTGTTTAACATTTATTACTCAATGGCATTTTCACATATAGTTACAATGTAATTCTGTGGGGCGGATCAACAGGCAGTAACGCAGTCTTTGTTGCTCAGAAAAAAATAATTCGATTGATCTCTGGTCTGAGACCCCAAGAGTCCTGTAGGTCAACCTTTTTAGAACAAGGAATTATGAGTTTTCCTTGTATTTATTTATCAAAATCTTTATTACTTATTCATAAAAATGTTCAGTCTTTCAAGAAATGCTCTGAATATCATGAATATGATACCAGGCATAAGAATGCAATTTCAATCCCTGTCCACAGAACATCCAAATTTGAGACTTCACCTGTGTATAGTGGTATTAAATTTTATAACAAATTACCAAATAGACTGAAAAATTTAAATTATTTTAGATTCAAGAGGAAAATTAAAGTATTCTGGCTGGAAAGATGTTTCTACAGTAAGAATGAATTTTTGAGTTCAGTTATTGTATGAGTTACTGATTTATTGTTTTTGTGTAATTGAATTTTTTTTTGTGGTGGAAATTTCTTGATATTTGTATTGACTTCTCCTATACATGAACCATGTCTTGAAGGACTCAATAAAGTTATTATTATTATTATTATTGGTCTCGTGAAGGACTTCCCATAGTTTTAAGAGAGGAATTTTGTCATATGCTTTCTAAAGATCTATAAACATCAGATGCGTCATTGTGTTTGTTCATGATCTTTTGTAAATAATTTATTTAAGACAGAACATGTTATCATTGCAGGATCTGCCGGCTCGGAAGCCATATTCTTCCTCCTCTTTCTAGGTTTGGTACTCCGCTTCAAACATACCTCTTACCTATTCTTCCATATATCCTACTGATTGTATTATTTAATCTAAATATGTGGAGAAATAGTGCTAAGCATACGTGAAGTTGAGCTGTTGATCTGACAAAAATCAAGCTGGATTCGAAATAAATTGGAGAAAAATGTTATACCTGCACTTTTGATTTTTTTGGTGGAAATTTTGATCCAGTTTTAGTTCTGAAAATCTTGACTCTGAATGAAAATTGGAGAATTTCTAAATATTGTCCGTTTTTTTGAAAGTTTATTTCTCACCATGACAACAACAGGTATTGTCTATCGAAACGTTGGTAATATGAACAATAATACCCTAATAATACTTTTACACGTCGAGAGTTTTTCTGAATATTATTTTCCTAAGGTTTAAACTAACTACTAACCTGCTTTGGGAAACAAGGAAAATTTCAATGCGTAAGAAGTGATTTTTCGATATCATACTCAAGACTAATTGGATAATAACTCACAGATACAAGATATTCTATCCAATTCAATTCCAACTCAGAACGCTGGATGTCCTGATCCATATTTAACCGTAAAACTGATTGAAGAGCAAATATCTCATTCTAGAAATCACTTCTTATAAGCCTTACGTGATTACTGAAGTTTCCAAATCCGCAACCCGTCATCCCACTCAGAATGTCTCCAATTAATTTTCTTCAGGGTATGCGAATCCGAACGTAACTTTTTCATCACGCGGCGTTCCCGTTAATCCTGAGGGATAACCGAAAAGACACGCGAGGAAAGCGGGATCGCTCGACAAAAAAATAATGGAAAAGGGCGACTACCTGCTTCTTTCGTGATTGTCTCTCATTGCTTTTTTTGTGAAGGAAGCGATTGGGGTGAGTCGAAGAAATGAGTTCGAGGGATGTTAGTCGAAATTCTATGCCTACTTGAACTAACGCTATTGTACACAACCATCATTTCTTGTTGAATGTAATCTCGAACTTATTTGGAAAGTCATATCAATACGAATGAGATTCGTATCGTATATATTTATATATATTTTTTGTTTGAAATTTCTTGGGTGTATAGCACTCAATTTACTAATAATGGTGATTGTTAAATTATTATTTTATTTATATTATTTTTCCAACATATGTTTCGGCGTATCTACGCCTTTTTCAAGGAATAAAATACAGTCGACAATTTCCTGTAAATTACACAATAATAAATACACAAATATATCAACAAACATCACAAAGCTTTCACGTACTTCTTCCAAATCATCTGTCAATATATTATTTTATTTTTTAATGCAAATCCACCCCAAATTTACGGACTTCCAAAATTACATAAGCAGGATATACCATTAAGACCAATCATTAGCTGTGTGCAAAGTCCAATTTATAAGTTATCAAAGTACATCGCAAATTTTTTAACACCAATACTTGGAAAAAATAAATATTACGTGAAAGATTCATGGAATTTTAAGGATTTTATAGGTGAAATATCACTAAAGCAGATGAAAAGCTATTCTCACTGGATGTCATCAGTCTGTACACAAATTTACCGTTAGACATAGCAAAGGACATTATTATTAAAGAATGGAGCGAAATAAAGGAATATTCTGACCTACCACGAGATGAATTTCTGAAAGCGATCGATCTATGTTTTTCTAGTTCATATTTCCAATTCAAAAATGAATTTTATTGTCAAATTAATAGATGTGGCATGGGGGTTCCAATTTCTGCAGTAATAGCTCAACTCGTAACGGAGGATCTGGAAGAAACAGTTATAAAGAAATTAAAGTACAGAATACCATTTTTCAAACGTTTTGTTGATGACTGTCTTACAGCAGCACCTGAAAATGGAATAGAGGATATTATAAATGAATTCAATAGCTACCATCCTAATTGGAAATTCACCTGTGAGTTAGAAAAACAAAATATAATCAATTTCTTAGATCTGACACTCATACGAACAAACACAAAAGTAAAAACAGTTTGGTACACAAAGCCAACCTGGAGTGGACGATATTTGAACTTTGAAGCCACAGTTCCAATGGTTCATAAAAAGTGTCGTATCAGGAATCGCTGATAGAGCTCTAAAATTCAGTAGTCCAGAGTTCAGACAACAAACAATAAAAAAAGCAAAAGAAATACTAGCGATTAAGAACTATCCTCTAAAACTAATAGACAAGATCTTCAAAGACAAAATCTTTAGCCTTTATAATACAGAACAACGCAAAACTAGAAGAATATGTATCCTTACCATATATACAGGGCTTATCAGAAACACTAAATGCATCAATGAAGCATTATGGAATAAACGTATCACATAAAAGCACAAATAATTTGAAATTCATAAATACAAAATTAAAATCAAAAATCCAAGATAATGAAATCTCGAATTGTGACTACCGAATAAATTGTATGGATTGCCCAAAAGTATATATAGGACAGACAACACAATATATAAAGGAAAGAATAAATGGGCACAAATTTTGCAAAAATGTGACCGCGCTAAAAAAGCATGAATAAACAGAAAAACATAAAATGGATTTTGAGAACTTTTGTATCCTGGAAAAAGAAAGAAACAATAAAACTAGAAACATACTAGAAATGATCCACATTAAAAAAGAAAAAGAAGCTATGAACGATAAAACGGACATCAAAAGCTTGGCCCAAATTTATTTCAATCTAATAACATAAATAAGGAAATACAAATTTTCAATCTCCTACTACCACCTCCATCTAGATTAAAAAGAACCAATTCAAACCCAGATTTGGGATTATCACCTGTTGGTTAATTCGAACAGATGTCGCAGCATTAAATTGGAATAAGAAGTTGGAAAAACAAAATCGCGCGAGCGCATCATCGTCACATTATTTCATTTAGGGCTGACGAAAATATTTAATATTTGATGATCTTTTAAAGTTTGATTTATAGGTTGAAAATAATATCTTGACGGACGATTTGGAAGAAGTACGTAAAAGCTTTGTGTTGTTTGTTGATATATTTGTGTATTTATTATTGTGTAATTTACAGGAAATTGTCAACTGTATTATATTCCTTGAAAAAGGCGTAGATACGCCGAAACATATGTTGGAAAAATAAAATAATACTTTAACAATTACCATTATTAATGAATTAAGTGCTATACACCCAAGAAATTTTAAACAAAAAAATTTATACCAAAGCACAAGAAATTCTAACAAAAAAATATATATATATATATACTGACCACTGCGTTAATTTTAACCATAGATTTTTGACATCTAAAAGAACATTTTCTTCCTATAACATTTGTCCTAATTTGGCTCCTTTCAAAAGATATATTATAATTAGATAAGGAAAATTCATGAAAAAATTGCTTTTTATCTGTTATATTCATACGTCAATATCAAAGAAATGATCTCTTGTAGAAGGTTATTGATGACAGTCATGAATATTTTGGCATCAATAGATTTATTCCATTTCTTGATGGTTTCTCGCTACTATTGTAGAGATTGGTTAAATTGCATAAAAAACAAATTTCACTTGAACTGAAGGTCCGTGTCTTGTACTTCCTAGAATCATTAGTCTTTTTTGCAGATGAAATCATCCATCATATTTCTTCCTGAATTGCGCCATTTTTGAGATATTTGAAGTTGAAAGGAATTAAATCGATATAATCATCTGATGAAATATGAGTGAGTGAATCATTTCTTAGAGGGAAGATAAGGTTTTCAAACAATTCAGATTCAACAAGATGCTGTGGAAGGTAATTTTCATTCAAACTAAACAGGACTACTGAGAGCTAATTGCCTGATGTGTAAACTCAAAATGCTCATAACTTTTTAACACACCTGAATATGCAAAAACAGTATGGAAAAAAAGTGTTTCATTTGATGTCATGAACCTATGGTTAAAATTAGCGCAGTGGTCAAAGACTCACCCTGTATATGCATATATATATATTTGGTCTATCCAACGATTGATTTGTGGATTTGCTCGATTTGAACATTGATTCTTTTTTTATTTCACTTGAGTTTTTTCCAATATTGTTTTATATTATTTTTTTCCAAATCGATATAGATACAACAGGCTGATGTCTCTATTTGTTTAATTATTGATTAGTGTTTTTTTGTAATTGAGTAGTAACCTGAAGAAAATGAAAAACTTATTATAACAGCCTTTCACAAAGCAACATATTGAAATCTTTCCGGACTACAGAGTATTCACACTTTTTCCAAGGCAGATGATAAAAGACAATTTCGTAGCACATAAAATTCGATCGAGGGAAAATCTTAATGTTGTCCACTCAGCATCTCGCCCTCCCCACAGGAACCCCGGTGTCGTGATGTATCTGACTAATCTAAGGGACCCCACTACAACAGGAAAAACCATCTAACGCACCGCTTGATTGCTTCGTCAGGTTACTTTATTGTCTGGATGAGTCTATCGCTACACATCGCTTCATTTGTTGCTACCTACTCCAGAGGGGCTTCCCGTCATCGAATATTGGCCGGGAAGTATGTCACAACAGTTTAATTCGACATGAATCTTCTGTGTCCCTCTTAGAAATCGTTCCCGAGATGCTCCTGTAGTGTTTTCAATCTTCTACTACCAACTCCATATAGATTAAAAAGAACCAATTCAAACCCAGATTTGGGATTATCACTTGTTGGTTAATTCGTACAGGTGTCTCATCATTAAATCGGAATAAGAAGTTGGAAAAACAAAATCGTGACAGCGCATCATCGTCACATTATTTCATTCATGGCTGACGAAAATATTTAATATTTGAAGATCTTTTAAAGTTTGATTTATAGGTAAAAATAATATCTTGACGGACGATTTGGAAGAAGTACGTAAAAGTTTTGTGTTGTTTGTTGATATATTTGTGTATTTATTATTGTGTAATTTACAGTAAATTGTCGACTGTATTATATTCCTTGAAAAAGGCGTAGATACGCCGAAATATATGTTGGAAAAATAATATAAATAAAATAATAATTTAACAATTACCATTATTAGTAAAATAAGTGCTGTACACCCAAGAAATTTTAAACAAAAAAATATATATATTTTGTTAGAATTTCTTGTGCTTTGATATAAATATTTCTGTTTAAAATTTCTTGGGTGTATAGCACTTATTTTACTTATGAAAGGTAATTGTTAAATTATTATTTTTTCATTTTTTTTCCAACATATGTTTCGGCGTTGTACTCCTTTTTCAAGTAATATAATACAGTCGACAATTTCCTGTAAATCACACAATAATAAATACACAAATATAGCAACAAACAACACAAAGCTTTTACGTACTTCATTCAAATCGTCCCTCAAGATATTATTTCCTCCTATAAATCAAACTTTTAATATTTGAAGATTTTTCAAAGTTTGATTTATAGGTGGTGGATTTTACAAAAATCTTGAACTACATTATTTTTGAATTCAAGTCCATTATCGCATGTTATTTGGTTCGGAACACCGTAATGACTGAAAAATGTTACTAATTTGTTAACAATTTCTGTTCCAGTTTTCTGTAGTAATAAGTAGCATTGACCTAATCTCGAAAATGAATCTCTTATACTTAAGCAATAGTTTTGTCCGAATCTTATCTTATCACAATAAATATGCGAGAAAGATTTCACTCCTATAGTGTTCGTTTTAAAATTTAGTTTTATAGGTGTTCTTTCATACTTATTTTTTTGACAGATTTTACATGCATTAATGTACTTTCGTACATCTTCATCCATACCAGACCAATAATACTTTCGTTTTAAACTTGATAAATTTTCAGGTAATCCACGATGGATAGTTTTGGTTTCATGGTACTGTTGAATTCTCAACATTTGTTTTTCTTGATCTTCGACATCTTCTAAAAATATCTTTGAAATTTTGGAATTCAAAGTTTTGTAGTTAAATTTATTTTGCAAGGTTAATATAAAAGGTTTTTCTAATTCTTCAGATGTGAAATATATTGTATATGATTTTTGAGGTTGGATAAATTCTTTAATGAATTGAAATATATCTTTTTCAATGGATTCCACATCAACTCTTAGCCTGAGTTTATCTCCAAATAATTTTATTTTTGTTACATTAAATTTTGAAGCTTTTTTCAGAATGATTTGTAAAGAAAAGGCATTTACGCATCTTTCGGTATAAGGAATTTTTAAAATAGGATTTTCTGCACTGCTATGAATAGTTATATCGCTATGAATAATGATGTTTTTATTTTTTAATTCCCTTAGATCGTCATTAGTTAAATTTGGTAGTTCATTACCAGGTTCTACTAAAAGATCGATACATTTGTCCAACTCTTCATCAGTTATCTGATTTGCTATTGATAGTGAATCCTCTTCAATTGGATTTACTTCGATATTTTCCATAAAATTAAAATCCTTATCAGTTTGCTCCTTTCTTAAATAATAAATAGTTATTTTAATATCTGACTCATTAAAAATATACTTGATCATCTTAAGAATAACTGACCATTAGTTTATCTAGTCCGCTTGCAATCTTAGGAAGGGCTAAATATCTATCATTATTAAATTTACACAAGTCTCTCAAATTCATCAAAGCTCGAAATATAGTTTCATTTTTTGGTTTATCGTAATCAAATAATAAATATTTCTATTATCGATTTTAATTGAGGCTACTTCGCCAACCGATTTATTTTGTGCATTTATTTCTGACAAATTTCCATATTTTGTTTTGAAAGTTAATGCAATGCCTTTGTTCATTTTTAAGTCTTTAGAAACACAATGTGCTAGTGCATATTCATTAGAAGTATGAAAAAGGTTTCCTATTTTCTCTAAAATATTAGGGGCATTTGGTATTTCGTCCTCATTTAAAAATTGTTCATACGATTTTTCATTATTTTTCTCTAGCTTTATTCTACTGAGGGCGTCTGCAATATTTAATGCTCCTTTTCGATACTTTGAATAAAAACCTCAAGAAGTTGAAGCTTGTGGATTATTATAATCAATTCTTTCATTTTCATTACTATTTTCTTCTATATTTGTCAATTCCTCGGAAATAAAGATTGGTTCTTGTTGATTATTGAAATATCTGCTTTGAAGATAATTTTGATACTGTGTAGAATATGCAGCTCTCTTTTGAGGATAATTTCTAGTTTGTATCGACATTTTCTCCGGTGGGGTTGTATTCCTATAATTTGGATCCGGTTCAAAAACATTATATGTATATGTATATTTGCTTTGTGGGCTGATTCGCGTTCTGTGATTCAAAACGATTGTAAGAATTCGAATAAAATTGTCTCGTCGTATTAATAGGTATATTGAACTGATTAAAATGAGAGGTATTATACTTTTGCTGTGCCGGTACATTTTTGTTCCGTCGACTCCTATCTAATAACTCATATTGAGTCATATTACTGAGATAATCCTTAACGGCGTTAACTGTTTCGTCGAAAGTTAAATTATTATTTGTTATTAAGTATGTCCTCAATTCTACGGGCGAATACGAAATTAATACTGTTTTACAAATTTTCAAAATATTTGATTTATACAATTGTTTCTCTGCATTTTGCATGTTATCTGCGTCAATTCTGTAGGATCGAAAGTGTTATCCCTACTTAAACGTTTCGTCCCTGGCGCACACATTTGGACTCATCAGTATGGCTTGTGTGCGCCTTGCCATAGACGCAGGGGTTCGAAATATAGTCAATTTTAAAATATACAATGAAACATCCTGTATATTATTTTAGTTTCAGATCAAACATTTTATCACGAGTACAAAAATGTCGAGTTCGATATTTTTTATTTCAATACCTACCGAGATATTAAGAGTATCTGAAGAAAGTTAAAATGTAATATCCATTAAAGAAATAACTAATCATAATTATCACCCGAAACTAAGTGATTTTCAAAACATTGAAACTTAACTAAACTAAGCTTAATGTATTAGATGTTCAAACTGATCATTGTTTACTTTTTGACAATAAGCAAGTCTGTCTGTATATTCTCTAGTAACATTAGTTATTACTTCTGGTGTAATTCTCTGTATCTCGTGAGTTATTCCTGCAGCTAATTTTTACATATTATTTGGTCTATCATCATAAACCGTAGACATTCAATAACTCTACAGAAAATATTCCAGTGGATTAAGGTCGAGACTTCGTGCAGGCCATTCATAAGTATTCCTTCTTCCAATCCGTAGTGTGATGAAATGACCTATCCGAATCATTTCGACAATGCGAGTGTAATGGGGTGGTGCTCCATCCTGTTGAAACCAGATATTATTTGGTAATTGTCCATTTACATCCAATGCCGGAATCACTTGTGTTTCTAACAGCTGTAAATAGCCTTTTCCGTTTGAAGTTCCTTGTAGGAAGAAGGTCCCACGATTCTGTTGTTATAGATGCCGGCCCAAACGTTCACTTTTTGGAGATGTTGTGTATAAACCTCTTGAACCCAATGAGGATTAGTTTGTGACCAGTAGCGGCAGTTATGTTGTATTATTTGTATCGTTTTAACAAAATGTAATAACTTCGTCCGAAAACACTTTTCTTATAAGATTATTATTACAATTGCAAATATCCTTCATCTTTACACAAAATTGTAAACGTCTGTCGAAATCGTCTTCGGGCAGTTCTTGAACGAGGGGAATTTTGTATGGATGATATTTTTCTAGCCTTAATATTCTTCCTACTGAACGACTGCTAATTCCATGCATATTGGCGCTACCATTAATATTTTTATGACAGTCACTAAAAAGTAATAAATATATATAGTTTGAAAAAACTAAAAAACACGCTTATGAAGAATATCGGGCTTAAAAAGATAAAAAAAAATTTAAAAATCAAGTTATGACAATAGTATATAAAACATACTAGTCAAATTGAGAAAGAAGCGTGGGGCGCTTGAAATACAAAAATTATGGCACAAAGCGCCCCACACTTCTTTCTCAATTTTACTAGTATGTTTTATATACTATTATCATAAATCGATTTTTAAAATTATTTTCAGACCGATATTCTGTATATGCGTTTTTTTTCAGTTTTTCTAAACTACTTTTTTTATTTGGAGTATACTCCAAAAATGACTTATAAACAAGGTAAAGGAAATATATTTCCTTCACCTATTATTGTTATGGAATTTTCTATCACTCAGTTGTGTGGCCACGAACAATAAATTTCTGACTACATGAATTTTCTGTTTTTAAGTACTAAAAAAATTTAAACATCTACCAGGGTTGTAAGGTTTAATGTACCGATCAGAGTAAATTCATTAATTTATGAACAACAAATTCAAAGAATGAACTAGAGAAGCACGAACGTGAAAGCTTGTTCTAAGATATTTTCTCGTACCCTAGAACAGTGTGATCTCATTCAACTGTCACGATGATTGAACTAAACTATATCTGATATTGAGAATAAGAACTCACAGTTTTGCTTGAGTTTTGTTCGGATCTGAAATTCTCTTTTCCTAGAAAACAATTAAAAGTAGGAATATCAACTCTATCGAAAACCATTCATAGTACCTTTATTTAACTAAGCCTTTATTTGTGTCTGTTGAGAAAGAGCATATGAATAAATGGTGGAAATTGTTCAAATTACCATTTTATCGTATTTCGTAGTTCACTCTAGGTGTAATCGGAATTTGTAGAGGTTTGGGAATATTTCTTACAGAGCTCGTTTTTCTGAAGCCCATACAAGCATACATTGCCATCAGTTTTCCGTAAAACTAAAAAAGGTCGAATCAAGGCATGCCCTGTAAACCTGAAAGTCGCTTAGTTTTAGATGAATTATGCTTTCATTCATGTCTCCCTAAAAACTGATTACTTACATGTTATATTCTTCAGTTCCAGGATGGAAAGAATCAATACAAGCCCTGAAAAAGAAATGGCTCGTAACAGCATCCACCCTGGCCCATATGAACGCAAGGACCTCTTCCCAGGACAGACAGGACGAGGTAATTTCTATTTTTAAACGCAACACGCCAAAAAAGATAATACAGATTTCCTGCGCCTGACACAGAATGAAAGGAAATCATTTATAGAGAACAGCCTCGTGGCGGCATCTCTTTGTGAAGAGGGGAACTAATGAATGGGTTTTCCGAGTTGGTTCGCTGAGCATGACGGAGAATGGGGGAGGATAATAAGTTCACCTGGGGGGTATTCTGCAATTGTTTTAGCAGTTGGAAGCTTGAGAATACTGGAACAAGCGTCGATTATTTGAAATTCCTTTGTGAATTGAAAGGCAGAAAATGAAAATTTCCATTTCTATTGATAACAAAAGAACAGGAGACTCGAATAAATAAAATTGACAGATATTAGATATTGTTACGTTTGCTACTTCCCGCTTAAAAAAATTATGATTGGAATGAAAAATGATATATTTTGCATATTGTAACTTAATTTAAATTCAAATTTTTGACAGTTGTTGACTCGAAGAAAATTACGCTCACATCAAAGATTGTAGTTTATACGACCATTTTTCAAGTTTCATTCAGTTCAGGTGATTATGTGATTCGAGGGTCGAATCAAAAAAATTCGAAAACACTGAGCCTGAGGAAAAACACTTGAAAACAATTTCGCAAGAGCTCTCGATCTCAGATTATTGTTTCCCACTTTTTTCTGCAGTAAAATCACCTTAGGGACGATTTGAGACGTCTATCAAAACGATGATAGGAAGAAGAATAATCGGATACAAATCAAACCAATAAATCTACAGGACTTATATGGTATCTCGTTACATTTATTAATTATTTGTTTTTATGAGATCTCATTACATTAATAAATTTTTCTTCCAATATCTAATTAAAAAATAATAATTATGATATATATGGCATATCCATCAAACTTGAGAAAGTAATATTCGAAATAAATCAAAATCATCAAGTGAATAATCTTCTGTGCCGACCTTCTGTATGCCATCTGAAGTCGAAATGAGTTTGAAACTTTCCTTCCTGGAAAATAATATAATAAAATATTCATGATCGTGGGGTCGCAAGCGAGGGTAAGTCTGTACGAATATACGAATAGGCCACGTAGACTGACATTACCTTTGGGCTGACATTTGAAGCACACTGCTGTACAGGGTACGTTCAATAAAACAGAAAATCTTCACTTTAGTCTAATTTTAGACAATACATAGTATAGTTCGGCACATCGACCGTCAAATTTTTTTGGGGCGTTGGTAGGGTCATTTGCTACCTTTTCAGTCTTGGAACCTGGGTCCTTAGTATTACGGTTACGGAGGTATGATTTTTTTATTAGGTTTTTCTAAATTACCCAAAATGTACCATTCGAAGCCCCATAACTTTTTTTGCGTGGGATTTACAGGCATTTTTTTAATTGTATTAAGTCTACATGAGTGTATGTTTGAAAAAAAACGTATTTATTGTTACAGATAACACCACAACATTAACACGAGGGCCTTTTATTGAAAAAAAAATATGAACGTATGAAAACATCTCCACTCCTATTGAAATTTAAAAAATGTTACAGCTATTACAAACTTAGTTTTATTTTTGAATGTTCTTTGGTTTATAACGTTGCTTACCATATGCTATTTACGTAAGTCAATAAAAAAAATAATACTGCAAATAAGGTTTTAGTCAGAAGAGTGAAGAAAGTCGCACCTAAATAAAAGTGTATTTTTTGTTTTTGTTACTTTTATCGACTTTTTAATACTATTGTTTTAATTTTGGTTGATGATATGCCCAATTTCACCAACGCTGAGTATGCAGATATGGTGATGGCATATGGCAAGGCCGATGGTGTTGCTCGTGCAGCTCAAAGGATTTACCAAGCCAAATTTCCTGATCGAAGATTACCCCACCACGAAACATTCTCGACGACTTATCGACGATTAAAAGAGACTGGAAACTTAAATTTTCAAGAGCCTCGGGTCAATGTGAGGCAACACCATGTAGCAGTTGACGATCAAATACTTTAAGCCTTTGAAGAAGATCCAACTACAAGCATTCGTGTAGTTGCTCAAAGACTCTATTTAACGATTTGGAAAGTTTGGTCAGTACTTCTGGATAAAAATCAACACGCTTTTCATTACACCCCGGTACAAGGTAAATAAACTTTTTTATTGATAAATTTGTCCTTTTGACTGCAAAAAAATTGTCACAGACTAATGAATTTTATTAATTGTTACAGGTTTTCATGGAGGAGATCCTGCCAGACGGTTGAAATTCTGATTTTTGCTGCACACAGATGTCGATGACAACTTGTTTCTAAAACGAATTTTGTGGACAGACGAATCCAGTAACCGAGAAGGAATTTGTATTGTTGGTTTAGTTATAACCTTCTTAGTGTAAATGTTTCGAAAACAAAATATATTACATTCTCCATCTCAGCTGTCGACAAACCACAAAATGGGTTTTTGAAAATTCACGATGAGGACTGTCAGAGTCCAGACTGCTCGTGTGAGCTAATAGAAATCGTTGATAAAATCAAATATTTGGGTATCATTCTAGACGAACACCTGAGATGGGGTGCCCATTGTAATTACATTAATAAGAAAATGAGAAACTTAGTTTATAGATTGTATCAACTCAGATTTATTCTCGATAAAAAATTACTAAAGATGTTATATTCCTCACTCATAGAGTCCATTCTGAGATATTGTCTGATTATTTGGGGAGGAGGATTCAACAATGCCTTGCACAACGTCATCACAACTCAAAAATATATATTGAAAATAATATACAACAAGACCCGAACATTTTCAACACAGAGGTTATTCAAGCTGGCTAATGTACTTCCACTTAGGGCTCTTTATGTTCACGCTTGCATAAATTATCTTTACCCATTTGTACAAGAAGGCCCATTCACAACGTACAGTGACATATTTTGCACCTAAATTTTATAACAAACTCCCTAGCAACATAAAATCATCGAAAAACAATAAACGTAAGTTCAGCAATCTAACTAAAACATTCATCGGAGAGAACATTGAGATGTTTTTGGAAACCATGAAATCTATTTAACATGTTCAAACCATTTGTTAAAGCCGTTACGTAGAAGCCTACTCGGCGGGGCGCTCTTTCGCCGGGCTCTCTGGGGGCGGTCGCTGTGGTATCCTCACTTGCTCCATTCTGTCTGGGTGTCCATAATAAGCGAATTTAGCATCTGATTCACGACACAGAAGTGAATTCGTTCATTTCTAGTGTGAGTCTTGTTGCACACAGTTACACTCCTTCTACATGATTTTTTGTTATTTAACAAAGGAGTTAAGTGTTATTTGAGTGTATTTTACTTACTATTATTGTGTGAATTTATTTATGATGAATAAAATTTGATTTGATTTGAAATTTGATTTGAAATAACAAATCTGCACAATTTACATCACTGGGCACCTAAAGATTAGAATCCCCACGTGAAAAGGCAAATGAGTCTTCAACAAAAATTTAGTGTTAACGTTTGGGCTGGTGTGATAGGAAGACATCTCATCGGGCCACACTATTTACCGGCTCGACTAAGTGGGCCCCTGCTTATTTGCATTATTTGCAGAATGCTCTGCCGGAGCTACTAGCTGAAGTTCCGGCCTTCGATGTAGATTGTGTTCCAGCATGACGGTTGCCCGGCACATTTCCTGAGAGAAGTTCGAGATCACCTCGATAACTCTTTTCCAAATTCATGGATAGGCAGACCTAACACCTTTAGATTACTATGTCTGGGATAGAGCCAAAGAATTGGTTTATTTCACAGAGGTACCTACAGGAGAAGTGTTGATTGAACGCATAAACGCGGCATTTGTGGTAATGAAAGAAGAAATGTTGCTAGCCACTACAACGGTCGAAATCAGAAAAAGGTGTCGGGCGTGCATTCGGAGTAAAGGAGAACAATTCGAATAGAATTTACGTTAAAGAATCGTGTTATTTTACTTTGTTAATAAACAATCATACAAAAACTGTATTTTACTAAAATCTGTCCTTACTTTGCTATTTTATCTAAAACACTATTTGTAGTATTTTTTTATTTATTGACTAACGTAAATAGCATACTTTTAGAACCGCGATAAACCAAAGAACGTTTTAAAATAAAATTAAGTTCGCAATAACTGCAACTTTTTTTAAATTTTTTTTTAGAAGTAGAGATGTTTTCATACTTTCATATTTTTTTTTAATAAAAGGCCCTCGTGTTAATTTTGTGGTGTTATCTGTAACAATAAATAAGTTTTTTTTCAAATACACACTCATGTAGAGTTAATACAATAAAAAAAATGCATGTAAAAGCCCACGCAAAAAAAGTTATGGGGCTTCGAAGGGTACATTTTGGGTAGTTTAGAAAAGCCTTTTCTGAAATTTCTCATATTTTTGATATAAGTACCCTCTTCCAAAATTTTTATTTTCATCCCGTAGACCGACGAGAGATACTGTCTTCATTTGATAAGCTGAAAAATAGGAATAGTTCTGGATTCCAATATGTCCAAGTTAGGGTTTTTAAATTCATATCTGAACATTTAGCTGAACATCTAGCACATCTTACTAATTAGTCGATATCTTCGAGAATCTTTCCGGATATACTCAATCTTGCTGAAGTAATTCCCATTCACAAAAAAAACGAAGTTGAGGAAATCTCAAATTACCGCCCTATTTCAATTCTAAATGTTTTTCTGAAATTGTTGAAAGAATAGTTCTTGATAGAATTATTGAGTTTTTAGATAGGTTCAATTAACTTCGTGAAAGTAATGGTTTCAGGCGAGGTTATTCAACTAAAACAGCAACTTCAGATTTTGTTCAGACTGTGTATACCTCACTGGATGAAGAATATGTTGTTGCTGGCATTTTCTTCAACTTATCGCTAGCTTTTGATACTATAGCACCTAGTTTCATTGAAAGTGAGCTCTATAACATTATTTTTCGGGGTGTATTTCTGCGATGGTTGGTTGACTATACCTCTAAGCGGAAAATATCAGTTAGAGTTAACAATGTACACTCGTCCCAATTCGAACTAGAACTCGGAGCTCCACAGGGCTCTGTCCTAGGACCACTAATATTTATACTGTTCATAAACGATTTGCCCCATGATGTTAAGACAGACAGAATTATTATTTTCGTAAATGACACATCTTTTGTTGTGAGATCGAAGAGTGTGGATGAGCTTGTTGGTCTCCTTGAGAATCTAGTTGGAAAGTTCAAGTCCTTGTGTCATGCAAACAGATTTATCTTAAATGTTGATCAAACTGAATTAATAAAATTCAAATTAAGGCAGAGCATTCTTTAACCCTTAATTGTGATTCAGATGTTCTTGTGTCTAAGGAGATAACAAAATTCTTGAGTTTTGTGGTTGACAGTGGACTACGGTGGACTGCTCATGTTGAATATCTTAGTAAAAAAATCTCTGCTGCCTACTATGCTATCAGTAGACCTAAGAGTTCGACTCCACGCGGTGCCTTGATATCAGTCTACTACAGTCTGGTTTATAGTCACCTGTCATATAATGTTGAAATCTGGGGTGCTACGTCCGATTTGCCTAGACCATTTCTAGCACAAAAACGTTTAATGCAAATGATGTTTGGATTAATGAACAGAACGTCTTGTAAACCATGGTTCATAAAGCATGAAATATTGACACTTCCATGTATATATATTTACAAAATTCTTCTCTATGCTAGAGATAATGAACAGAAATTCGCCAGCCTGTCTTGTTTTCACAATTATGCTACAAGAAATATACATGTTTTCTATATTCCTGGCCATAAAACAAGCAAATTTGAGAAGTCGCCCATATACCAATGTATAAAATTCACAGTGAATTGCCGAATGTCATAAAATCACAGAATAAATTGAAATTCCGTAATGAAGTGAAAACTTTACTGCAAAAAAAATGTTTTTACTGTGTTGAAGGATATCTTAATGATATTCTTTAGAATAAGTTTGTTTTTTTTTTCCCTACTTCTTTATTCATTGTTATGTATTATTTTGGTATAACTGACATGTCCTATACATTGTAGAATGTCTATCAGGATGATAAATTTAGTGCTGATCTCTTAGACCATGTCCGATGCGCTAACGGCGTACTTTGGAACTAGAGCTAGCGGGAAATTCAAATCGACTGGGACATTTTGACGCCAACTCACGGTCGGTATTATAATGACTAGCTGATCGAAGATTCAATATTGGCTGAATATAAATTTCAAGACTGAAACTTAAAATCTAAATGTTTGGTCAACAAGATCCTTTCAAAAATTACTAAGGAGATCGTTGGAAATGTCCTATATTAATTTCTTTTCATCATTTCATTGTTCCTCTACAAAAGCTCTGTTTTTCCTTTTACACCACCATTTTGCAAATACAAAAAATGCGACTTTCTGAATTTGAGTGGACATGATCGAGGATTCCTCTCTATGATAAGTAGGCATTCGTGTTGAAATTACTCTCACAGATATACTTGAGAGAAATAAACAAATTCTGAAGGGGTTTTTTTAGACCAGTGGCTCTTTGGCTGAGAAAACAGAGTCCATAATCTGTAGAACTAAACAAAAACATTGTTTTGATTTACCGAGTTCCGTAAAATTGAAAGAGTCAAAGCATATTATAATCATATACATTTAATGGTCCGAGGTCTCGATTCTTTTTTCTCAGCACAGAAGTGTGAGCCTCTGGTTGCTCAGAGTCAGTCTGCACTTTATTTCCTTCTATAACCTGCTAAAAATTATACTATAAGTTATCGATTATAAGCTTATCATCTTTGAAGAGCGCTGTGTCCATCCTCCATGGATTCCTTCATATGTTTGACCCTTTTCTGTTCGCTTTCTTCCAACATATATTATGATTTAGCGGTTCTGATATCCCTGCGCACTTGAGCTTGCCTATCTTTTGCAGTATTATTCTGTTCCATTATTTTGCTCTTCAATTTTAGCAGAATAGGGCTATTTTGATCTTTTCGCAGCCGGTGAACGTCACTGACCGCGAATTGCGGTATCTGCATTGCTATAATTTCCGATCGTTGATGGTGTAGCAATTTCATCGTAGTCAATTATTACTGTATGATCCGTTCAATCTCGTAAATAAAATCTGCTCACTGCAGAAACTCAACAATTCACAATCACCGCATTCAACGAATACTCTAGATGGTAACAAAAATTTTCCATTCCATGCAACCGTTTTAACCAATAATTCTTCAGAGAGTACAAATTTTGCTGACTCTTGGAACTAAAGCTACCAACAATGTGAGTTGTAGAAAAAATCACAGTAATTTTGTAATATTTGAACAGTCAAAAACGAAAACAATTTCGAAATCGTTATCAAAATGAGATTCACTAGTCGAAGGACATAAATTCCTTGTCATTTTCCAAAGAAAAGTTTCAATACAGCAACATTGCTGCCAATTCGACGTAATGCAGGCCATACACGCTCCGATCGACCGGAGAGGCAAAACTTACAGGTATACCTGCGCAAGGCGACCGCACCGTGTGTGTCGTAGTTTTTCAAGCCTGCACAGGTCGCCGGAGCAAATTCGAGATTCGATTCGGTCTGGTGGCACCGTACTAAGGTCGCTGCTAATAATAATAATGGACACACTACCCTTCCGGATTATCGGAATGTCCCCAAGCACGAGGCAGACATGTGCAGGTATACCTGTACTGTTATCCTCTCCGGTCTACCGTAGCGTGTATGCCCAGCGTAATATATGGAATACTCTTGAGGTCTCTCGACTAATTCAGAGGATTGCCGAAGAAACCTTTAAATGAAGCAATATTATTTTGAGGTATTGATGGGACTGAAAATGTATTGATTTTGCAAAAATTTACTGAAAATCGATGGATTCGTAATGAATACTCCTCGTAAAGCTATTTTCATATGTAACTCAGGTTTGTTCAATTCGTGCTGATGAATGAAAATTTGAAGAGCCAAGTGTTGAAATATTCTTTGTATGTTGTTGAAACAATTTTCTATTTAAACTGGAAGTATTAATAATAATAATAATAATCTTTATTCCATAGTATGTACAAGAACCTACACATAAAAGGAACAGTGTGAAAAATAAAGTAAACAAATCATTTCAAATGATCCTTCAAGGAATATGGTTCCATATCAACCAGATATTCCCTAACACTTTTTTTTAAATCTTAAAATTATTCAGAAGTTTAGGTACTCCTATTGGGTAGATTATTATACAATTTGATACACATGTAAGACGGGTGCCTTTCAGATATGGACAACCTACGTACAGGATAATGTAAATTATACGATCTCAAAGGATAATCATTTTTACTTGTGTGAGCTAAAAATATAAATTTGTTCTTGAAGAAAAACATCAAACATTCTAAGATATATATTCCATAAATTGTTAACATATTATTTTTCCTGAATAATCCCCTACATGATTGAATTCAAGTCATCTTTAATATGTACCTCAGAACTCTCTTCTGTAAAACAAAGAGCTTAACTACTTCAGAGCTCGACCCCCACAAAATAATGCCATATCTCAACAGGCATTCAAAATTTGCAAAATATATAGTTTTCACTGTTCACATTCAAATATTTTGACATCGTTCTAATGGCAAATCCAACGCTGCACAGCTTTTTTGAGAGGTGGTCTATATGACACGACCATTTCAGGAATTTATCTAGATAAACTCCCAAAAACTTAACTGATTCCTCAATTTTGATATTGCAATCGACTAGGTATATAACATCTTCCCTTGTTTTGTGTGATCTATTAGTGCTAAATAATACAGCTGTTGTTTTGTTTTCATTCACAACTAACTTGTTCTTGGTAAACCAAGATTTTAACGTATCATATATAGAGAGTGCTCTTTCCTTGATTTCTCCTCTAATTATTAAATTCGTGTCATCAACAAAAGAAGTCAACAATCTAATCATTTCTTCAATTCCATCACATATATAAACAATAAAAATAATCAAAAGGATAGGACCTAGAACACTTGCCTGAGGAATCCCAAATTCTGTTTCAATAATATCTGATTTAACACTTTTTCCAATGAAAATTGTCTAAATAAACAGTCATACGCACTCGCTAGATCAACGAACAAACCCAAGCCAAGTTTATCATCCTCCAAAAGTGTATTATTCTTTCCGTGAACTGATATAAAGCAGTTTGAACTGATCGACCTTCCAGATAGCCATGCTGAGAATTATTAAATAAACTGCACTCATTCATAAAAACTGAGATTCTCTCACACATCACGTGCTCAAATATTTTGGAGAAACTGGATAATATACTGATGGGCCTGTAGCTCTCAAAAGATGTTTCATCCCCTTTTTGGCGCTCTTGTTCACCTGAACAGAGTGCTTATCAATTTGCCCAAATGTCTGTGACTTTCAAATTTTTGTGCAAAAGTGGTATCAATCGTTTTGTTTGGACCTACTGATGAATAATCCGTGGTCAAAATCGATTCTGTCCGTCCGTCCGTCCAGCCGTCCGTCCGTCCGTCCGTTCCGTGAACACGATAACTCTCGAACGGATGAAGTTAGAGAGTTGAAACTTTCAGAATAGGTTTGAGGTATAAATATCTCAGCTAAGTTCGTTATTCGGTCAAATCGGCCGAATAGGTTCGGAGTAACAAAAAAAAATTTTTTTTTTCAAATGACATTGTAAAAATAAAAATTTTTTTATGGTGCAGTTTTATCAGACGTATACAAAAATACCACTTTCGACTTCGACAAGCTAATAGTTCTGGAAATATGATTTTTCAAAATTTAAATAATTGTCAGCGACATTGAAGGATCTCTATATCTCCATGAAAGTAACTACGTTCGGTTGAGTAACGGTGAGAAACGTCAGAATTATTTTCCAAATAGGAGAGTACAGGTCCAATTCCGTACGGAATTTGAACTCAAGAAGTTTTTATCAGCATTGATTATTATTTGACTTAATCTTAGAGATTTCAACTTTCGTATTTTTATTCAAATAGGTGTTAATGTTACTTTCAAACAATTGAATAATTACTCGTAAGTGGTTTACAAGAGTGCCTAAGCCAACTGACCTCACGTCAGTGCTTTCTAAATTTTTTTTGTAAATGGGTTTTATCAATGCTAGTTTAAGGTGTTTGGGAAAAATTCCAAATTTAGTGAATTGTTTATTACGTATGAAATGACAAACTTTATGTCATCAGCACAATTTTTCATAATATTGGCTGGTATTCCGTCATCACCACTACAGAACAGAGTTGTGCCAAAGCATTGTGCTTAGTGCTCGCGAGCACTTTTCAAAGGCTAGTGCTTGTTTTTCGGAGCACTCTCGCGAAAATCTTAGTGCTTAGTAATCCGCTAAGCACTAAGCCTTTCCGGATTCTTGAAGTAGGGTCAATATAAGCAGGTACGGTATTTGATTTTTTTTGTGCGCAAAGATAATATGATCGTTTTGAATTAATATTCAGTATTTCTTTTCTTCAGTCACCATTGATTTGACTTTATGGTTATGAAAGCCAGAAAATTTTTTGTTTTTGCGCGCTTGTTACTAGTGGAACAGGCGGGCTATCGTTCTGTACAAATGTCTGTAATTTCCGAATATCGAGCCGAAAATGGTTTCAATCCATTGGGTTCGACTTCTTGATGGAGAAACCTTGGTCAAATTTAAGTAGGTCAGGCTGGCCGGCCCTCCGATTAGAGGAGATGACCTAGAGTTTTCATTTTTCACAATATGTGTATCGTTCACATATCTCGGTCAAGTTCGTTATTGGGCCAAATCCATCGTTAGTTATTAGCATTCAAAATTTGATTTTCGCCTAGAATATTCATCTGATCAATTTATAATTTAGAAGGTGTTTTAATGATGTTAAATTAAATGGTTTTCCAAATTTGGAGATAATCACCACTCTAGAAAATTTATTAAAAATTCCCAAAATAATCTTATTAATTAATTTACTATGTGTAAATTCTGATACTGATAAATAAATGGGAATTAGAACGTCAGAGAGCGAAAACGGTAGAAATACTTTGAGCAAATCTGTAATTCTGAAAAACGAGGAAAACCATATTCTTAAATAAACTTCATTCATTACTGTTTCAAATGGTGGGAATTCGAATAGATGCGAAATAAAACCAAAATTCGAACTAGACTAGAATGATTTATTGCACAAAATTTTCTGTACTCTTTTTCACAACATCATATCACTGATTAAAATGGATATTACACCATAATAAAAGAAGATTGATAAGCTCTTTTAAAATATTGTAAACAAACGAATATTTTCACAAAAACGTTAGACCAAACTGCCGTTCCCAATTGGGAATTTTTAAGCCAGATGTTCGTGTGCATATTTTTTATGACCCATCAATTTTAGCACTCTTCGGAATTTCCGTCGGCAAATTTGTTGATTATTTGGAAAGTTTGTGAAACGTTCAATTGGGCCCTAAGCTCACGGAGATATTTAAATACACAAAACCAGGGTTCAATAACTACCTTATCAGTGGCACTCGGTGGGTAACCGGTAGTTGTAAAATTCGAGAGTTATGGCAATCCTTGAAAAACAGCCCTCATTTTTGCGCGCTTGTTTCTAGGGGAACAGCGAGCTATCGTTTTACCCAAATGTCTCAATCGATTGGGTTCGACTTCCTGATGAAGAACATTTGAGTATGTCCGGACGCGGGCCCTCCGGCTGTTTACTCTCTATCTTCCGAAGTAGAATGGAAATATCTGAATGGTTTATTGTTACAGTTATAATATTTCAATGTCAAAAAATTTTATCAAATAAATAAATAAAAATTTATATCAATCCTTTATTGTTTATTTCTGGTCCGTTCTAGTTCTATGAATAATTTAATTAATATTTAGGTGTTATAGGTTTCTTGATGAGCATTCGAGTTTTTTGAAATTTCGATTTCAATTCATTATCAACTATTTGGAGTGGATCAGCTATTAAATTATGTCATATTCAAATAGCTTATTTGATCATAATTTCATTAATATGCCATATTTCGACGAAAATGTTTTTGACTAATGGGGAATCACATGAATGAAAAGGTAAAGACGTGACATACAATACTTTGAATATTTCCAATGCAAAAATTTTTTCCGGACAACATATTTCATTTTTGATTATATCGATATGTAGTATTTTGAAACTGTTTTCGGAATGAACCTAAAATCTACAGTTGTTAAGCAGAAGATCATGAACTACGTCAAGTCGATTCATGAAAACAACTTTCAAATCACATCCGTTCCTTTCATTATTTCTGTCAATTCTACGTGGAAATAGGGGAATACTCTAGAAAACCGTTCACTCAAAATGAGAAGAAACTTCTACAAGACTGTGGCTTCAAAAAAATACAGCAGATAAACTGGAATTCGTTATATCGATAGCTAAATCTGACTTTCATTAATTGTAATTTATTTTTCTTTGGGGTTGTTCAGAACGCCGAAACCAATAAAAATCGTCAATTAATAAAGAAAACTACATAAATTGAAATAATTTCAATCCATTGAATAAACATGATAACAAAAATTTAGAAAGCACTGACGTGAGGTCAGATTGCTATGGCGCTCTTGTTGAGCTACTTGCCAGTAAATATTCAAACCTTAACAAATCTATAAGCTCTCTGATCGGGTGAACAATAGTCTTTTTCCATACTATGGGACAATGTGATGCAAATATGAAAGCCTAATGAATAAACAAACCTTTATCTCAATTTGAAAATAACTATTCATAATTTTCACCAAATTTTGTTCTGTGCTTCTCCTAAAAACTTACGTCATTGCATTTCTGAGTTTTGACAACGCCATTAAATTCTTTCTCTATGATAAAAAATGTTTTGATCATTGACGTTATATCAAATAGACTCGCCGTCACGTGACTTTCTCGAAGTATTCGAAGCAGTATGAATATGAACGAGAGGGATGCAGCTAGTTGAGTAAACGTCAAAATATTTGATGTTCTGTGATCAAAATCATATGATCAAAACATGGAACGGATTTGGAAAATTCTGAAATTTTAATATATTCTGAATGAAACTAATTGTTATTTTGATTGATTCTACTTTTAACAGTGTTGGACACTATAGATAAATAAATTAGAGGTGTGTATATCATGAAATCTTCCTTAAGTTCATGTATATTTGATTAACATTATTTTGTTCCTTTTCTCCTCATGAAAAGAGAGTTTCATGTTTTATATATTTTAGTTAACTTGAGGTCGTTATATATTTTCAATACGAGAAGTTAGTTACTCTCTGAAATATTGAAATTAGTATAGATTAATTACTGATAATATTATAAATATCTCAAGATTTTAAATTAAAGCTGTGTTTTTTAATCACCTGTTTATATTATCCTTATGTTATTAATTTGGCTCCGATAACCAGAATGCCATGTTAAATTTTGATTTTGTCTGGATATTATTGATAGAAAAATATCATTTTTAAAACAATTTTTTTTAGTCCAGAATAATCAGTTGCATATTAGATTTTTTATTCAATTTTGTTCCACTCAATTTGGCTATATTTTATTCACCTATCTATAGTATAATAGTGAATTCAAGCAAAAAATTGAAATTTTCTTTTGTGTTCGTAATTGAAAAAAAAATTGTTTATTGAATTTTTATTAGTCTTCATTGAGAGAGCTAAAATAATACAAAAATATTGAACATTTTCTATCGCAACAGTTGAGGAAGTAGATGGAATACTTAAACTTTCTGTCTCTGGTTGCTCATCAATGTTTTCACTAGCAAGATTGGCTGATATGGAGGAAACACCTTGATGAAATAAGAAAAATGTTTACATACTGTAAACCCATAAGAAACAAAATATTGTAACTAATAAAACAATAATGCACCTGCTTCATTATTACAGTTAAGGAGGTTGGTGTAATACTTTCTGTCTCTGGTTTTGGTTGCTCATCCATGTTTTCTCTTGCATGATTTGCTGAGATGGAGGAAACACCTAGGTGAACTAAGGAAAATGTATAAATAGTCTAGACCCATAAGAAACGAAATATTGTATTAAATAATATATTAAGGCATCTGCTTTATCACTACAAACTGGTAGACAGCTTTCATTAATCAGTTTCACAGGACGATGGCCCAAACTTAGAATTGATGGAATAGCACCTTTCCTCAGAGTTTTTGTACCATGAACATTAACATAGTAATCATACTTTTGAAAATGTTGGCTACATATTTTAGATGAAGAAGAGGGCTCAAAGTCGATTCTCCCTACAGCTTTTATCCATTGTTTCTTCAATTTTTCATCCCTTGGAAAACTGTGATTAAAATATTTTCAATATTTATGTAAGTCTAGAAATATGAATACTTACGAATAGAATTTTATATTTTGGCCTTTTTCAATCTGTCCGTACAATTGAACGCTGCACAACCGTGAGGCATCTTGAAGACTTTAGAAACTCCAATAAAGGCCCGCAAAAATTTGGCAAACGTAGACGATTATACTGTAAAATTCAATTAGACTATACTTTTTCGATAAATTTTCATATAAACTAAGACCCATTCCCATTGGCGTTATATATTTGATACTACGTCAAAGAATCTTTACTTAAGGCTAAGAATATATGTATATATTATTCCAAGAGAAATTTCCTTAAATACTTACAGCTACTTTCTTTCGATAGTAAGATCAATACTTTTAGAAATCAAATCGATCAAAACAACAAGAAGATCCATTCAGAATAAACTCAAAATAAGATATAAATTGAGGATATCTCGCACGACAAATAAATGTTTTGAACATATGATTTTGACGTTTACTCAACTAGCTCCATCTCTCTCGTTCATATCCGGCATGCGGGAATTTTGCTCAGAGGGCTAGTCCATTTAGATACTACGTCAATGGTTTTGATTAATATTACGTCTGTGCTTTTCTGAATTTTGACAACGTCATCGACATCGAATTCTACCTCTATGAATTCTATGAAAATTTTGATTGATATTACGCCAACTGACACTGATATCTAGGTCCGCAAGTTGTCAAACGAATATCGATCTGTGATGGCAAATCTTTCAATGACAAAGCTCGGATTTCATGACATTTCTATTTTTCTCTCGAGTAAATGAAAAAAATGATCATATCTTCAGAAGAGGGAAAGCTACGACAATGAAATTTGAGGATGAGTAAGATATCGGTAACCTCAATATATATACGGATTTTTATTTAGATCTAAATGAAGTCTTAGGAGATATTGAGTATTGAAAATTTTTTTTTGGGAATTTTGTAAAAATTTTCTAGCGTGACGATTTCTGCGAAATTTTGCAAGCCGTTTCGTTTCAGCCTCCCTCAATAACATTCCAAGTATCAACTTGATCGGATGGATATTCTAGTAGTTATTGAGGAAACAAAATTTCAGATGCTCATAACTACTGAACCATCCGACGAATTTGGCCCAATAACGAACTTAGCCGAGATATTTATACCTCAAACCTATTCTGAAAGTTTCAACTCTCTAACTTCATCCGTTCGAGAGTTATCGTGTTCACGGAACGGACGGACGGACGGACGGACGGACGGACGGACAGAATCGATTTTGACCATGGATTATTCATCAGTAGGTCCAAACAAAACGATTGATACCACTTTTGCCCAAAAATTCGAAAGTCACAGACATTCGGGCGAATTGATAAACACTCTGTTCAGGTGAACAAGAGCGCCAAAAAACAAGGAAGATGAACAAGTAATATTTCAAAATGATTCAGTATTCAAATAATTCATATTGATTAATATTCTGGGAATTATTGCGAAAACCTCGGCGAAAACTCAACTTCAGACCCTCGTCACTGCTGAACTACTCGATAGATTTGGCCAAATAACGAACCCAACCGAGATATTTAGAAAATTAACCTATTCTGAAAATTTGAGAAGCCTAGGTCATCTCCTTCGAAAGATAGAGAGTAAACGGCTGTACGGCTTCAAGTTTCACAAGAGATTCTTCATCAGGAAGTCGAACCCAATAGATTGAGACCATTTTCGGCTCGATATTCGAAAAATTACAGACATTTCAAGCTATAGCTCACTGTTCCACTAGGGACAAGCTCGCAAATAACTTCGAATTCTTCACGAGATTATAAAATTTCAAGATATGTGGGATATAAACAACCTTCATATATGCCCAAATTTTTGTTTAGTTATGACGAATATCTAATAAGATAATGAGTATTGAAAAAACCGTTTTTGGAAATTTAAAAAAAATTTCTATCATGAAGATTCCCTGGAAATAAGACACACTCATTTCTTTTAACGTTATCCAAACATTTTAAGAGTTCGAAATTGATCGAATGGATATTCTAGAAATTATTGCGAAAACCAAATTCCAGATGCTCATAACTGCTGAACCATCCGACGGATTTGGCCCAATTACGAACTTGATCGAGATATTTGAGATATTTTGGCAATCAACATATTGTGTAAATATGAAAACTCAAGGTCATCTCCTTCGGAAGATAGAGAGTAAACGGCTGGCCGGCCGGCAGAGTACTCAAGTTTGAGCACGGCTTCTTTAACAGGAAGTCGAACCCAATCCTCAATTGAGACCATTTTCAAAAATTACAAGCGTTTTGGCTAAACCATAGCATGCTGGTCCACTTGGAATAGGTGCGCAAAAAGAATCATTGTCTCAATACTAAACATGCAAATTTTAACCTGATCCCTTTTCCAAAACGACTACCAAATAGGCCATCCCCGTGAATCGCCCTGTCTATGCTTGATAAGGAAAATATAAATATATACACCTAATTTTTTTCAGTACCTTTTGGCGCGCTTATTCCTAGTGGAACAGCGTGCTATCGTTTTGCCCAAAGGTCTGTAATTTTCGAATATCGAGCTGAAAATGGCCTCAATCGATTGGGTTTGACTTCCTGATGAAGAATTCGAGGTCAAACTTGAGTATGTCCGGCCCTCCGGCCGTATACTCTCTATCTTCCGAAGGAAGGGACCTAGAGTTTTCATTTTTTCAGAATAGATCGAGTGTCCAAATATCTCGGTCAAGTTCGTTATTGGGCCAAATTCATCGAATAGTTTAGCAGTTAATAACATTAATTTCTTGGATATTCATCCTATCAATTCGTAACTTAGAGAATGTCTAGAAACCGTTAAAAGGAAGGAGTGTGCCAAATTTCGAGAAAATCGTCACGAGAGAAATTTTTTCAAAAATTCCCAAAATGTTTTTTCAATACACGATATCTCATAAGTTATTCGTCAGATCACAACAATTTAGGGCATTTATGCAGGGTATAGGTACCTAAAATAATTTAAAATTTCATCATAATAGAAATATTTTAAAATTTCATCATAATAGCGTACAATCTCCAGAAGATATAAGAGTTTTTCTGAAAATGAAGTGACAGATTATATTTCTATCTGTGAATTCACATCACATCAACTATAAATCTCTATGAGGGTGGTTTTAATTTTATGACAAGTTGTCATAATCAGTGAATATTGAGCCGAAAATGAAACTAATTATGTGGGTTCATTTTTATGACAAACATGTCTAAAATACTGGTGTGTGCAGTTGTCATATTTTGGATGGAAATGTCATTATGAATTTTGCGACAAGAGGACTATTTTTTTCCCAAATGTCTGTAATTTCTGAATATTGTGCTGAAAATGATCGCCATCGGTTGGATTTGACTCGTGATGAAGAAACGGTGGTCCAATTTGAAAATGTTTGGCTAAATATTCTCTATCTTCCGAAAGAGATGAGATAGAGATTCCATATTAATAGAAATAGTTTATTATTCAAATATAAGTCAAGTTAGTTATTGGGCCAGACCTGTCCGATAGCTCAGCAATTATGAATCTGAAATTCGGTTATAATTGATGACACTCAACTACAACAACTTATATATGGTATAGAAATGTGGAAAGAATGCCAGATCGAAGAATTTGCTGAACTGTAATTTCACTCAACTTCCATTTAAGATATATGTTTATTGATTCTTTCACACTCATTGTGCTGGCTGATTTTGAATCGCACTTTTTTTAAGTCTGAGAAAAGACTTTAGAACAAGCGCGTAAAAGCTCCTGATCTCACGTCAGTGCTTTCCACATTTTTTCAGTAATGTGTTCTCGCTTATAAAATAATTGGTCCTCGATTATTAATTCAACTTTATGCATTGATTAGGAACAGCCATTCAGATTCAGATCGACGAATAAGATTAACTAGTACCAGAATGTAAATTGAATGCATGCGTTTCACAAAACAAATAAAATGGCTTTTGAGTTTTTCCCAGTCTAGAAATCATAATTTTTTGATATGTCGATGAAGCTAAAGAGTTCTCATTTCAATCAAACAACATTACATAAAATAGTTCCCACTAAAGAGCTTAGTGCTTAGTGCTCGAAATATTCAATTACTTTTGCAAAAGTGCTCGGTAATCCGGAGCCTTCTGTCGAAAGCGGTGCTTAGAACTCGAGACTCGAAGCCTTTTTTTTCGAGTGCTTAGGGCTTAGTGCTCGAAGCACTTTTTTTCGGTGCTTAGCACAGCTCTGCTACAGAACTTATTTTTTATTTTTTTAATTATTTCAACTATTTCATCAGGACTTGTTGGCTGTAAATTAATTAATTTAGGGTTGCTCGGTGAACAACAAGAAAAAGTCCTATCTTCCAAACCCCCTAACAAAACGGGAACTTTCTCAACAAGGAAATTGTTGTATTCTTCAGTCACATCATAGGAACCTTCACTGAAAACATTAATACCTCTCTTATATGCCACACCTCTAATATCCTTACAAATAGACCACATAGTCATACTCTTATTTTCAGATGATTGAATTTTCGTATTATAATAATTAGCCCTAGCCGTAATTAAAAGTTGATCATAATTACGCTTTTCAGTATCATATAAGGCTTTAAAAGATTTATCACATTATTTCAATGTCAGCAAAATGTCCAATTTGACTTTACTATCCCTGACTTCCTTGGTATCATAATAGGTCTTTAATTTTTTTTTTTGGAATTTGAACAATTTCAGGGGAAAATGTTTTTCAAATATATAAGAAAAGGATCTCATGAAGGCCTCTCATTAAGAATCAACATCTGACTCATCGGTCGAAAAAACCGACAGCCATTCCTCCTGTTGCAGATCACGTCGGAAATTTATTTTTTCCTCATCACTGTAAAATCTACGATAAACAAATTTGTTGTTGTTATTTTCCTCTATGCTTATATTGAAACAAAATTTTTGACCGAAATGATCTGACACAGTGGTCTTGACTACCTCTGCATTAGCATCAAAATTAACAAATATGTTGTCTAAGCAGGTACTTGTACAGTGTGTAACCCTTGTGGGTTCATTTATAGTGGGAAAAAGTTGAAACAATCTTAATAAAGTGAGAAACTCGAACTTCTTACTCGTATCTACTAGAAGATCAATATTAAAATCTCCAGCTACCATAATATATTTATTTTCATCAGTCACCAACGTGAGAACTTCTAGTCGTGCCAGGAACACATCTACATCACTACCCGCACTGTTAGGTCTATACACTGCCAGCACAATGAAGCTCTTATTGCCCAAACACAATTCAACAGCCACACACTCAAATTGACCAATGATGGAGAAGTCTTCCAATTTTCTACTCCTTGAGCACCTTACACTCTCCTGGATGTATATCGCTGTCCCACCATGTTTTCCTTTTGGCCTACATACCCAAGAAATAAGGTTGAAGTTATTTAACCTTGATACTAATTCATCTTCGCTTTTCCAGTGTTCTGTCACACAAACAATTTCACAATTCTGTTGAGTTGACAGAAAATGCTGAAAGCAATCACTACTATTTCCCATCGATTGCAGATTTTGATGGATTAAGCTACAATTATTCGCTATTATATTTTGATAAATATTGATTGTCTGAAGTACTTGAGTATGAGACTTTTTTATAAAATATTAGCAGCAGCGCAATTTTTTCTGTATGCCTGTAAATTAAATCTTTTTATGACAACATTCTCTGGCCAGAATTCAGTCTCATATAACTCATCCGTTCTTTTCATGGGAACCATCACTAAAAAACTCTTGAGTTCGCCCTTTCTATGTTCAAATTGTAATTCCTTGATTTCCACTTCCACATTTTCGATGCCTGATTTCTCTTTTATGTATCTTTCAATTATTTGTTCTGTAACATGGGCCTTGACACGGCCTATGAAGAACCATGCTTTTTTTTCTTCACCAACAAAACCTTTATTGGAAACACTCTCTGGCACCTTGTTTGTACCAAATCTAGTTGGTTTCAAATTTCTTCTTCTTCTGTTCTGAATTAATATCCATTATCCTTCATTACTTACATTATTATGTGATATCTTGTAAACTTTACCGTCTTTCTCGGTGTTTATGTTTTCTCTGCTGCTGTCATTGTCATATTTACCAAGCCTGATGACGTCCTTCATTTTCATTCTTTGCGCAATCTCCAAAGGATGTGACACAACCACAGAGTTATTCTGATTCATAACCCTGTCCAGCGATTTATTTGTTATGATCGCTTGATGGTCTCAGATTATCAAGTAATTCAAAATCTAAAGTTATTTCAGCAGGATGTCGTTCGCATCCATCCTAGAATTTATACTTTTTGCCATTCTGTTTCTTGTATCCACGAAACTGCAAAAAATGGGATGGACGAAATGAAGGCATGGATACTTCAGTTAAATAGGAATGGAGAGTCTGAACAGTCTCTGTACTTAATTCTAAGTTCTGCTCAGCTTTTACCGTTTACGTTAAAGTTATCAGAAATGGAATATGCCTATACTGTGTAGGAGTTTCTAGGAAATTTATACGAAATATTCGTAAAACAGGAAAATTTAGCGATCTCTCAAGTAAAACTTGTGAGCTTGGCCACTATATTTTAATAAGAGGATGGTGCTATTTATGGATAGTTTGGACCCTATTGTAGCTAGTTATATGTGAAATATTGATGACCGCTTTCTGAACTCAACAAATATACGTCAGATAGTTATCCAGCCGTTAACTGTGGTTAATATTTATTGGCTCGATAAACGCCGCACGGGTTTCTGATGTCAAATTTACGCTGCGGTTAGCTATCGATTGGTTATCTCCACAGTATCGACAATATAGTTAGTTCATGAAATTGATAATATATGTCACTGTAATCGTTGTGACGTTGTTTTGGCGTCGAAGATTGTTAATTCGAATTCAAAAACAAAGGAAAAAAACAATTACATACTCAAAATTATCATTTTGCTGTACTGCGATATTGTGTAATATTGCTCCATGCTTTGAGTTGGATTCAATATTGGGGTTAACAAATGTTGACCACAAGGACAAGCACTATCCCCTAACAGATAGGAGTTTCCAAATTCGTTATTCTCTAACCGAGCCAGCAAAAAAGAGCCATGATATATTGTGCTATCATGCGTCGAACCATGCCAGCGTGCACCAATATCACGTATAGTCAATTTAGCATCACACACAGCTTGTATATTTAAGCAGAAATAACCTTTTCTATTTCGGAATAATTCAGCATTCTCTCCTCCAGGTGAAATAATTGGTATATAAGTTCCATCAATGCAACCAAGTACATTTAGAAAGCCTGCTATGTTATAGAAGCCTGCCTTTGTTTTAAAAATTTCAGTATAATTTTTTGGCATACATATAAATCTTTCAGATAGTTTGGCTGTTTCCTTGCTCACATTGAAAATAACTGCAGATACCGTTGATTTGTTAACATTGATATCATCACCTATAACAATTTGAAAAGTGCCTTAGGCATAGTTTCGTAGAGCAATGCACACTTGTTCTAAAACAGATAAAGCCACTTTTCTCTGAGATGTCGGGGATAAAGATCCAAGATACACTTTCATAAACAAAGAAGTAATGTTTAATGTTAGATTTTTGTGTATACTGTGTATCTTCAATAGGCTGAAAGTCCTCAGGTCGATGGCCAATTGCTTGCAATAATAGACAGTTACTACGAGTACTTACCTAAACTCTTCATCTGAATACATTTCTTATCTGTCGAGGTATTGCTGTATTATTGATGAATTCCAGAATTTCTTCATCTGATGAGGAACTTGAAAATATTTCTTTTGTCAAGTCCATGTTTGAGTTGTATATGAACTTTGATTTTCGAATTTTCGGAGATATAATTTTGAGGTTATCTTGAAATTGTCATGTAAACATTGAATAGTTAACGTCGAGATAACCCGTCATCGGGACGAGTTAAAATAAATGGAGTTTATGTGTAGTTTATCTGTCGGCGCGGTAGTCAGAAACCCAATTCGACAGTTATCTCTCGTTTAAATTTATCGAATAGATAAACTGAGTTTATTTTGCGTTCATAAACCGGCCATTAATGTCGCTTTTGTAGTTGGCCATCGTCCGGCGATTTCTGAACCCATTTCTCGAAACATGAAAATTGTCAATAAACTTTAATAATAATAATCTTTTTTTGATCAATTATCAACAGATGTAGATCACGTCAAAACATACTTTATTCAGTTCACTGACCTTCTTATTGCTTCATTGATGGGCAAAAATGTGGAAGCAAGTTGATATATCTGGAATTATTAGAGATATCAAAATGAAATTTGGAACTGCACTAAATTGCCTATTAGTTTTCATATTTTTTAACAATTTGAACTTCCGGTTTTACCGGAATTTGAAATGGAACACCCTGTATATTAGTTTAGACTCTGATGGAGCATTTTATTACGAGTACAAAAATATTGAGTTCAAAATTTTTTATTTCAATTCCTACGTGATCCTAAGTGATTTTCAAAACATTGAAACTTAACTGAACTAAACTTAATGTATTAGATGTTCAAACGGAGCACCGTTTAATTCTTTTCAATAAGCAAGTCGGTTTGTAAATTCTCTAATAATAGAGCTATTACTTCTGGTGGAATTCCTTGTATCTCGTGAGTAATTCGTATAGCTAATTCTAGCAAATTATTTGGTTTATATCGACAGAAACCATAGATTTGACATAACAACCATTCATAAGTACCACTTCTTCCAATTCATCTGTGATGTCCTATCTAAATAATCTTGGGATATATGAGAGTTATGGGGTAGTGCATCATCCTGCTGAAATTAGATATTATTTGGTGATTGTCTATTTACCTCCAAAGCCGGAATCACATGTTTGTCTGATAACTATCTCCCTTTGAAGTTTCTTGTAGGAAGGAGGGTCCCATGATTCTGTTGTTATAAATGCAGGCCCAAACGTTCAATTTTTGGGGATGTTGTGTATGAGGCTCTTGAACCCAATGAGATTTAGTTTGTGACCAGTAACGTCAGTAATGTAGATTAACTGTACCGTTCAAAGAAAATGTAGCTTCGTCTGAAAATACTACCTTTCTTATAAAATCATTATCACTGTTGCTAATATCCATCGTTTCACAAAATTGTAAAATTCGGACGAAATCGTCTTCGGGCAGTTCTTGAACGAGGCAAATTTTGTATGGATGATATTTTTTCTGTCTTAATATTCTACCTATTGAACGACAGCTAATTCCATATACAGGGTTATGATAAAGTAATGCACAAAATTCATATAACGTACAACGATCACTTTTGGAAAAAATGCAAAAACACGTCGAACGGTGTTTTATATTTCGCATCTCTTGACATAAGTTACATAAGTTCTTTTTTCTGCTTTTGTCTTTTTATTTCCAGATTCGATGTGGGCAACTTGAAGAAGTCTCTGTTTCCATCAATAGAAGATCACTCTTGAAGAAAAAGAAGTCCCTAAAATATATTGCAGCTTATTTTTTTACTTTCACACTTAGGCGGGGAGCCAGGGTTTTTTTTACTGGGGTTTTCTTCCCTAGGCTTTTCTGTGATACACCGAATTGTATGACACCCCGTCACTAACCCCTGATCTATATGCTTTATTGTTTGCCAACTAAATATTGTCAGCCAAAAGTTCAAATGAATATATATATATAGTTACAAAAATAACAAGTCAAATTTGTCAAAGTTATGACGACATCAACATACAGGGTGTTCGGCAAATGGACCGTCAAATTTTTTTGGGGCGTTGGTAGAGTCATTTGCTACCTTTTCAGTCTTGGAATCTGGGTCCTTAGTATTACGGTTACGGAGGTATAATTTTTTTATTAGGTTTTTCTAAATTACCCAAAATGTACTCTTTGAAGCCCCATAACTTTTTTGCGTGTGCTTTTACATGCATGTTTTATTTTAAAATGTTCTTTGGTTTATAACGTTGCCAACCATATGCTATTTACGTAAGTCAATAAAAAAAAGAATACTGCAAATTAGGTTTTAGTCAGAAGAGTGAAGAAAGTCGCACCTAAATAAAACTATGGATTTCGACACAACACAGCAAGCAAGGAAATTTTACCTGCCCGTTTCAGACGCGTGTGAATTATTATTACTATTTCTGTCCTTAGGTTGGATTGGGTTAGCCGCCGCTGACTTGACCCTACCGTCATTCGAGATTTAACTGTCTCTGCTGTTGGAAGTGTCTGTGCCGCGTTGTTCAGTTTTTAAATTTGTATTTTTTGTTTTTGTTATTTTTATCGACTTTTTGCTACTGTTGTTTTAATTTTGGTAGTTGATATGCCTAATTTCACCAACTCTGAGTATGCTGATATGGTGGTGATAGGCATATCAACCACCAAAATTAAAACAACAGTAGCAAAAAGTCAATAAAAGTAACAAAAACAAAAAAATACAAATTTGAAAAACTTAACAATGCGGCACAGACACTTCCAACAGCAGAGACAGTTAAATCTCGAATGACGGTAGGGTCAAGTCAGCGGCGACTAACCCAATCCAACCTAAGGACAGAAATAGTAATAATAATTCACACGTGTCTGAAACGGGCAGGTAAAATTTCCTTGCTTGCTCTGTTGTGTCGAAATCCGTACTTTTATTTAGGTGCGACTTTCTTCACTCTTTTGACTAAAACCTTATTTGCAGTATTATTTTTTTTATTCACTTACGTAAGTATCATATGGTTAGCAACGTTATAAACCAAAGAACATTTTAAAATAAAACTAAGTTTGTAATAGCTGTTACTTTTTTTTATATTTGAATAGGAGTGGAGATGTTTTCATACTTTCATAATTTTTTTTTTAATAAAAGGCCCAAGTGTTAATATTGTGGTGTTATCTGTAACAATAAAAACGTTTTTTTTTAAACACACACTCATGTAGACTTGATACAGTAAAAAAAAATGCATGTTAAAGCACACGCAAAAAAAGTTATGGGCCTTCGAAGGGTATATTTTGGGTAATTTAGAAAAACCTAATAAAAAAATCATACCTTCGTAACTGTAATACTAAGGACCCAGGTTCCAAGACTGAAAAGGTAGCAAATGCCTCTACCAACCCCCCAAAAAACTTTGACGGTCCATGTGCCGAGCACCCTGTATTGTTTTAATGGGAAGCTAATATTTTTATTACATTATGTGATGAAGCTTGTTTTTTTAAACTAGAGAAAAAGTGTTGCAGTAGAGCTAACATAAGAAAAAAACGAGAAAATGAATAAAAAACGAAATAAACGTTTTCATAATAACTTCTCAATTAACTAAACCAAAACTATTTTTTATAGGCATTGTTCAAACTGTGTCCCGTTTACTTACTGACATAGGCCAAGACGATGGTAGACCGCATTTTCAGAGTTTTCGATCATCGGCGGAGTTATAAGAATGTCTAATTCATTCCATTAAGTCTTCTAAATTGTCTGGCCGGTTAATGTAGACCCGACTTTTCAAATGTCCCCACAGAAAAAAATCAAGGGGGGTAAGACCAGGTGACCTAGGTGGCCACTCCATTGGTCCACGTCTTCCAATCCACCGTCCTTCAAACTGGTTATCTAGAAACCTTAAGACCATAATGTGGTGGTGCGCCATCTTGTTGGAACCAAATACTGGGATCCAAGTTTTCCCCATTATTTGGATCCGAAAATGCCGCTAGTAGGTCCGGAACCACTGCCATACGAAGATGTTCCAAATATCGTTCAGCTGTTAAATTTCTGCGTAAGTAACAAGGACCAATAAATCTTTCCCTGACGATTCCTACCCAAACATTAATTTTTTGGGGGCGCTGGGTGTGTTTTGTCTGCATCCACTGGGGATTTTCCGGAGCCCAATAGCGACAATTGTTTCGATTTACAGAACCTCTTAGACAAAACGTTGCCTCATCGGAAAATACTACACTATTAAGAAAATTTGGATTTTAGTCACAAGGCAGCATGAAGATTTCACAAAATTCCAAACGTCTGTCCGGATCATCTTCTGAGAGTTCGTGAACGAGTTGAACTTTGTAAAGGTGTAGTTTTTCTTTTTTAACATCTTTACTACAAACGACTGACTAACATTTTCTTGTAAGGCAATTTCTGTTGTAGTTGCGTGAGGGTTGTTTTCTACTGACATCAAAATATCTATCTTCACATCGTCGCTTATTCCTGGTCGTCCAGATTTTGGAGCATCCCTCACGCTTCCCGTTGCATTAAATTTTGCAACAATTCTGCTTACTGTGCTTCTAGCAATTGGAGGTCTTTGAAAATGCGTTAAATAAAGCACATGCTTCTCCATAACTTCGATGGCGATCGCCCTAATCTACTATCATTAGATTTCTATCCTTTCTCTTTCGTTTCAACGAGCCATAATAATAAAACTGGGATCATACTAATTGTACGACTGACACTGACACACCGTTGTTTTAGTGAATCTATCGAAAATATTGATAAGAACAGATGTTCTTACTACATAAGTTTAAGTTTGACCTCTTTTTATAATTGGTTTTGTTATTTCGTTTTTTATTCATTTTCTCGTTTTTTTCTTATGTTAGCCCTACTGCAACTATTTTTCCGTAGTGTAAAAAAACAAGCTTCATCACATTATGTAATTAAAATCTTAGCATCCCATTAAAAAAATATGTTGATGACGTTATAACTTTGACAAATTTGACTAGTTATTTTTGTAAATTATGTCGAGAGATGCGGAATAAAAAACACCGTTTGACGTGTTTTGCATTTTCTTCAAAAGTGATCGTTGTACGTTTGATGAATTTTGTGCATTACTTTATCATAATCCTGTATATTGGCGGAGTCGGTAGAGAATAAGTGAGTATTTTCTCCCAAAAGGTAGAGCAACATTTTGAGCTTCACCTCCATTAGTTGCACTTTTTTTTAAATTGCTAACTGTTCCACTTGTATCGTACTTTCCCAAAGTCCTCGTCAGTACTGTTCGGGATATTTGTGCATGAACAATGTTAAAAAGGTCACAAACTTCTTGATACGTCCTTTTCCTCTCCCCATACCCAATCACCGTTTATATTTCTATTCTTTCTCTGTCACTCAATTCTACTATTCTCGATCAAATTAAAACGATATGATCTTTCACTTTCAAATTCGAACACTAGTAACTCATTTTGACAACTACTGTTACTTCTAATATACAATGAATTTCATGGACTACTAGATACCATTAAATTTCTCCTTTCTTCAGATACTGTTCTGATAATATCTCGGTAGGTATTGAAATTAAAAATATTGAACCCGATATTTTTGTCCTCGTAATAAAATGGTTCATCGGAACATGAAATAGTATGTGTTCCATTGCTAATTTTGAAATAGATATTACTTCCGATAAAACTGGAAGTTCAAAAATCTTGAAAAATATGAAAACAAACAGGTAGCTACTGCATAATCCATCTTCCAAGTTTCATTTTGATATCTATAATATAAAAATGAATCGCAAAATGTGTTGGTAAGCGCATAACTCAACAACGCCTGGACCAATTTGGCCAAATCTTTTTTTAAAATGTTCGTTGAAGTTCAAGGATGGTTTTTACGGCGAGAAAAATTAGAATTATTGCTGGAAAAACCCTAAATATAGCCCTTTTCTTTTTCCCATACAAATGATTTGTAACTAAAACGTAGTCAATTTGAGTCCAAATATACAAATCAGTGAAGAAATTTACAATGAGGCATTGATTTCAATTGAGGACATGTGCTTAATATGTCAAACAAACTATTAATTCAATTAGGCCTGACCGCGCCCAATCGTCCAATGCATGACGCTTTTAACCAAGAGTTCCATCGAGAAAAACTGTATGATCTCAACGCTTTGAAAGAATTAATTCAAACAAATCTTCCACTGTTAAATGAACAACAGAAGTATGTATTTGAAACTCTTATGAAAGTAACAAATGATGAAACTGGAGGGATTTACTTCTTAGATGCACCTGGTTAGCAACAATTTGCTAACAAAATAAAATTGCACTTGCATTCGCTTCGTCGGGAATCGCAGCAACTTTGCTTGAAGGTGGTCGAACAGCCCATTCAGCCCTAAAATTGCCATTAAATATGCAAAGCAATGAAACTCCAACCTGCAACGTTTCGAAGAACTCTGCAATGGCAAAGGTTTTGCAGCAATGTAAATTGATTGTTTGGGATGAATGCACGATGGCACATAAAAATTCTTTGGAGGCTTTAGACAGAACCTCAAAAGATCTACGGAGCAATAATAACCGATTTGGTGGTGCAATGATTTTATTAGCAGGAGATTTTCGTCAAACATTGCCAGTGATTCCACGATCAACGCCAGCTGATGAACTCAATGCATGTCTAAAGTCCTCCAATTTGTGGAAACATGTCAAAGTACTTCATTTAAGCAAGAATATGCGTGTCGAGTTGCAAAATGACCAATCTGGAAACATATTCTCTAAACAACTCATTGACATTGGTAATGGCAAATTTCCTATAGACATGTTGACTGGCTGCATTAACTTTCCTCAAAGTTTTTGTCAGTTAACTCGATCAAAAGATGAACTTATTCAGAAGGTGTTTCCAGATGTTTCTCAAAATTACAGAAACCATGATTGGTTGAGCGAACGAGCTATGCTGCCTGCAAAAAACATAGATGTGAATGAATTAAAATTCAAAATTCAAGAACAAATTACCGGCGAATTGAGGATATATAAATCAGTTGATTCGGCTACTAATCAAGATGATGTAGTCAACTATCCACCGGAATTTTTAAACTCGCTGAATTTGCCAGGATTGCCACCTCACAATCTTCAATTAAAGGTTGGATCGGTGGTTATAATGTTGCGAAATATCAACCAACCGCGTCTTTGCAACGGTACACGGTTAGCGATAAAAAAATTACTAAACAATGTGATAGAAGCAACTATACTCAAAGGTATAAAGGAGAAGATGTTCTCATACCGCGCATCCCAATGATTCCGACTGATGTGCCATTTGAGTTTAAACGACTACAGTTTCCAGTGCGGCTTGCTTTTGCTATGACTATAAACAAGTCCCAGGGGCAATCATTAAGTTTTTATGGTATTAATCTAGAAAACCCATGTTTCTCACATGGTCAATTGTATGTTGCCTGTTCCCGTGTTGGAAAACCATCAGATTTGTTTATCTATGCGCCAGGTAATCAAACAAAAAACATCGTATACCACAAAGCACTACAATGATAATAATAATAATTATGATTCACATGATTAACAATAAAGCGATTACTTACTTTTAAATCCTTATATATGTTTTATTTAATTATTTTTTATTCACAACGCCCTATCACCAGGGTGACGGTTCTGTTCAGGATAATTTTTCAAAATACGTAGGGCACAAAAACTGCCACATTACAAATCTTTTTGACAGGACGAAGTCTGTCAGGTCAGCTAGTCCATAATAATTCCAGAGATATTTACTTGGTTCCACACATTTGCCGATCACTGAATAGTAAAGGTGGTTTTCGAATAAACTGAAAAATTTAACAAATGTAGGCATTATTATTCTGTGAACATTCTTTAATACAGTCGTACAACCTTTGTGCTGACTTCTGCTGCTAGTATTATTTTATTATTTGTTCATGAAATCAAAACTCTTACTCAGAATATATATTTTAGATTCTAGAAAAATGTTATGTTTATTCATAAGAATATTTACAACAGAACTCCGCACAAATGTACAACCACCTTTTACATAATTTGCGATCGGAAAAAACAAAAGTGCTGTGCTGTCTTTTTTCTCACATTTCATATTACAGGAAATCAAAAGAATTATCTCAAAAAATCCAACGACATAACAGAGTATTTGACAGATTTGTCCCAATAACGAACTTGACCAAGATATTCGAACCTTCAACCTATTCTAAAGCTCTTGTACATCTACGTACTATGGAATGTATACTCTCGAACGGTCGGCCGGATATAATTCAATTTGACGAAGAATCCAATCGATTAACATTTTTTGCTCGATATTCGAAAAAAACACATAATCAGGTTGAACATACTTTGTGTTGCTGTTACAAACTCCTTTCATAACCACCCCACCCCCACTGAACAGAATAAAATGCCTTCTGGCTTCCATTCCGAACATTTTTCGTATGAATATCATATGAGACTGAAAACATTGGAAAGCTATCTACATATTTTATGTCCCTGGAGAATAAAGAATTGGGGTAGGAGAAAACATGATAATCTCCTACATTCAACGACGAAAAGGAGGTAGGTTTTCACCAACGACGATGTCATATTTTGTAATACATTGTCTTTTGCTATGCTACTATTTATCCATCAAACAATTTTTGGTTTTGGTGAATATAATTTTTTGGTATGCCATAAAATAAGTATTCAGATATCATTCCACTGATTGGTCTAGTAGTTAATGAGTTTAAAATGACTCCAATACGACGAACTAATACTACAGTTATGTGATATATTTATCCATTAATTTACTTATTTTACATTCAACAGTCACATGCCTAATTACAAGAGTGAATAATTAGCAAACATAACATAATACCATAATTTTATTGATCCTGTAAGACACATATGACAGTATATAAGACATGCCAGGAAGAAAAGAAAATTTATTTGGTAATAACATACATTATTATTCTCAACTTAGTTGTTCAAATTAAGAGATCGGAAAAATAATCCCCCTTGTTTTAGAATTTACTATTACCTCTCTCTTGAACTGAATTACACTCAACGACTTGATTGATATTGACAAATGATTATATAATTTAATACTTTGATATATCGGAGAACATTCTTACTTCTGTGTACTGTGTTTGGGAATGAGAAAAATATCAGAGTTTCTTGTTTCATACTCATGACAACTGAAAACAGACCTCCACCTTGCCACATTTGCTTTAGCATAAATGAGGCTTTTCAATATACAGGGTCTTTCACGAGGAACCTCACCCATATTTATACGTGAAACTACTGAACGTATTTTCATGAAATTCAGCACTTATAAGTATTTCACGATGCTGATGAAATCTAAAATATTTTCAAGGCATGAGCACCTCCGGTTTTTCCGGAAATGACGTGAACTTCGGTTTTTCAAATTAGAACACCATTATTTTATTGCAAAAATAGATTCCTTACAAAATTTCAAGTTATATTGATGTAACATTTTTCACTTTTGGTTGGAAAATAATCTCTGAGCGGGAAAATTCGAAAAAAAAAATCGAAAATAGAGCTCCGCTGAAACAAGAATAACTTCGAGGTTTTTGGATGGAAAATTTTCATTTTTGGGATTTTTCAAGATGCAAGATTTATGTATCTACTTTAAAAATCGAAATCGCGATTCATGACACAGGGGGTGAAAAAATCGCTTTCAAAGTTAGGGATGACAAAATCGTGAAAAGTCAATTTTTTCAAATAGAACCCAATTTTTTATGGCAGATATTGAATCTACGTTGAAAAATAATGTGAGTGTATGCATCACACCCTTGCCCTAAAGTGGATATTTCTGAATTATTCACAAAAAACTGTTTTTCGTCTTGAATTTTCAGCTATTTCTTTTCCCTTCACGCCAAAAAGATGAAATTTTCAGGAACTGTTACTTAAACCATGAATGAAAATTTTCCATCCAAAAAGCTCGAAGTTATTCTTGTTTTAGCGGAGCTCTAATTTCGATTTTTTTTCGAATTTTCCCGCTCAGAGAGAATTTTCCAACCAAAACTAAAAAGTGTTACATCAAAATAACTTGAAATTTTCTAAGGAATCTATTTCTGCAATAAAAAAAAATTTTATGGTGTTGTAATTTGAAAACGGAAGTTGACGTCATTGACGTCATTTCCGGAAAAACCGGAGGTGCTCATGCCTTGAAAATATTTTAGATTTCATCAGCATCGTGAAATACTTATAAGTGATGAATGTCATGAAAATACGTTCAGTAGTTTCCCGTATAAATATGGGTGAGGTTCCTCGTGAAAGACCCTGTATAAACATATACGGTTGAGAGTTGAGAGAAATGGAGTTTTGAGAAAGCATCTATGTCTTACAACTCAGTTGAGAACTTTATCACAGAATAAGCAACTTTTACAGTAATAGTAATTCTATTAAAACATCCAAAGGCTTTCTACTATATTGCAAGAATTGAGGAGTTTTATCTATGTTGAGAGATGGTGAATATAAAGAAAATGAAAAACTATAAGAACTAAATTAAATCCTTTTATAAATGAAATAGCACGTATAATTGATAAAGATAATGAAATCAGACAATACAAGTTATGAGGAAATGAAATATAATAATTAAAATTTATATTCAGCTATTCGAGGTCCAATTAATCAGGAATCATCAAGCGATAGTCCGAATCAGGTTTACTCGAGTTTCTGACAGCATATCATATTGAGCACATTCCGGGTAGGAAAAATCCTATGATGAATCGAACTGGAACGTAAAAGAACCTAAAACTCATAAGGCCTAAGATTTCTTGTCGTAAGGATGATGTGAAATATGATTGGGCGAAGAGAAGTATATAAGCTTAGGTAGACATGAAAAAAATGTGAACTCGGTAGTACTATTGAGAAAATCAGTGCTCACGAGGGTGGTTGAATTAAAAGTTGATAGGTATTGGAGAGAAGTATCGAGATTGCAAATGATTTGGCACAGCAAGATCGCGAATGGAGACAAACTCTCCTCTCCAAACTCATGAACCTAAAATCATGAATAAATTGCTTTGAGATTGTGATATAGAGTGTGATAGAGTGAAAACGTGTTGAAATGAATGAGATCTTCCGTGGATATGAGGAGCTAAGCTGTTTCATAAGTACACAACAGAAAATAATTCAGGCTTTCAAAAGAAAACTGTACTGTACATCTTGATGAGAATGATTGCTGAATTCACTCGAAAAAATAATCACCGTTTCTAGGTTTTTGAATCACCCTGATAATGTTATCATTTTACCATTAATTTTCATCGTGAGTAAAGTTCCTAAATACAAACTAATGCTAAAATTTGAATGCCTAACTAGTTAGCCAAACCTCCGGATGAACATTTGAGTAGCCTGCGACCAGAAATGCACATTTACATATTTTATATCCCTTGGGTACAACCGTCCAAACTCCCATCCTGCCGGGTTGTATTCCCTTTACTACCCGACACTTCCTGTACTCCCAATCCCGTATTCCCTGCTCTCTCTGCGTTTTGCCGTCCAAATTATGCAAATACTTATCACAGAGAGCTGCTATCTGGGGGATTTAGTATCAGGGAAACGGCAGAAAGACGGAAAGTAATGTCGTTTCTAGATTTGAGAGTTTGACGTGGAATAAATTCATTATATGCGTTAGGAACTTTTTTATCTCGACTTGAGAGGACGTATTTTCTTTGTTATGTGAGGGATATATCAGAAATATATGTACGAGTATGAATGGAATTCAGTAGAATAGCTGCTGCAATCTATAATAAATACTTTTTTTTTCGATTTGATTTTTATTTTCATTAGGATAACTAAAACACATATATATATATATATATATATAAATATCTTTTTTGTTAGAATTTCTTGTGCTTTGATATAAATTTTTTTCGTTTAAAATTTCTTGGGTGTAATGCTCTTATTTCACTAATAATGGTAATTGTTAAATTATTATTTTATTTATTTTATTTTTCCAACATATGTTTCAGCGTATTTACGTCTTTTTCAAGGAATATAATACAGTCGACCAATTTCCTGTAAATTACACAATAATAAATACATAAATATATCAACAAAACAATACAAACCTTTTGCGTAGTTCTTCCAAATCGTTCGTCAGAATATTATTTTCTCCTATAAACCAAACTTTAAAAGATCTTCAAATATTAAATATTTTCGTCAGCCAGAATGAAATAATGTGACGATGATGCGCTGTCACGATTTTGTTTTTCCAACTTCTTATTCCAACTTAATGCTGCGACACCTGTACGAATTAATCAATAAGTGATAATCCCAAATCTGGGTTTGAATTGGTTCTTTTTAATCTAGATGGAGTTGGTAGTAGAAGATTGAAAATTTGTATTTCCTTATTTATGTTATAAGATTGAAATGAATTTGGGCCAACTTCTTGATGTCTGTTTTATCGTTCATAGCTTCTATTTCTTTTTAATGTGGATCATTTCTAGTATGTTTCTAGTTTTGTTGTTTTTTTTTCTTTTTCCAGAATAGAAGAGTTCTCAAAATCCAATTTAGGTTTTTCTGTTTGTTCATGCATTTTTAGTGCGGTCATATTTTTGCAAAATTTGTGCCCATTTATTCTTTCCTTTATATATTGTGTTGTCTGTCTGTCCTATTTATACTTTAGGTCAATCCATACAATTTATTCGGTTGACACAATTCGAAATTTTATTATTTTGGATTTTTTATTTTAATTTTTTGTTTTTTGTATCTTAAATATTCGAAGTAACCATAAAGTTTATGATCTGTTCAAAATTGTCAAAATTTTGTGTCTCAATATCACATCTAGTATCTGCAGTAGATGAAAAACAATGGTTATTTCGAATATATTTGTTTCGAATCTGATGAAAATAATATATTGAACCTGTGCTTGCGAGCATTTCTACGGTATTTAAAATAAAATGCTCCACAGGGCGCCACAAAAGGGGACATAGTGCGAGTGGAATCTGTAACTTGAACGAATTTATTATTTCGGCCGAACTAATAAGATGAAAATAGATGTAAGCTGTAAGTCGAGGTCAGAATTTGTTTTAGAGTTGTAGCATTTTCCAATTTGCATGATTTTCAAAGAATATCGAATATAAATGAAATTAACTACAAACCTGGTGTCTATCGGCCTCCAGAAAAAATCTAAACCTTCAATGTCATCGTCTAGCATGATTTGGACTCCACGTTTTCTTTCAAATAATAATTAAAATTCAGCATAATTGAGATTGGTGCAAAATAGGTGTAAAACAGAAATGATCAATAGATCACAATAGTATGCCCGAAACGAATAATTCTTTTTTATTTGAACTCTAAAAGATAAAGGGAAAATGCCTTAGGCAACAAAGAGTCGCTTAACAGATATGATCACAATATTGTAACAAAACCGAATATGAACCGTCTAATGACTGCTACGTCAACAGAGGAGTTCCGCTTCATGCGCCGACAAAAGGATTAAGAACATGATGAAAGGGACCGCTCGCCATAAAGCTGTCACATAAAAACGATTAATAGTGGCATATTTATGGAACATAAAGAGGCCGCTACGAATTGTTCTGGAATGCGAAGCTTCTTTCTGGTAACTTCTAGAAAAACAGCGCCGGATATAAATGACTGAAGCCGATTCATGGATTCATTCATGGATAGAACTTGCCGACGAATAAACAGGTGTTCCTAGTGAAATTCTGTAGATAAATTGTGTATATAAATTATTGATTATTGTTAGTTAAGTGTGAATATAAATTAGTTCAAAGAAGACTTGTAGTGTTTTTCTATTTCGCTTAGGAAAAACGTAACAATTGGTATCAGATGTGGGGTTACCAAGAAGAGTGGAAACTACTCCGAAATTAGTCTGGAAAATCCTGAATGCCGGTAGCGAGATCTTAAGCTGAGAAAATGGATCAGGCCAGTATAGACTTTTTCAAGAGAGCTTTTGAAAAACTGACAAATAAAATGGATTCCATGGAGAATAGAATGGAAAATACAAAGGATTCCATGGAAAATAAAATGGATTCCATGGAGAATAGAATGGAAAATAAAATGGATACCATGGAAAATAGAATGGAAGAAAATTCGAAGGACATGAAAGATAAAATGGACGACAACAGTAAGTCTCTAGAAAATAGCTTTAGAGGTAAATTAGAATCTATAGAGGATAGTCTAAAAACGATGACCTATAATTGCTCGAAGTTAGAGAATAAGATTGGAAATATTGAAGACCGGTTAGAAAACTTGGAGATTTTTAAAGAGGAAATAGAAGAGGATATGCAAGAGAAATTGGAAGAGCATACCGAAAGTGTGTTGAAAATTGTGGAGGATCGATTAAACAAAATGAGCAGACAGTTAGATGAGAATATTGAAGATAGAAGTATTCCAGTAAAATACGAAAGTAGTGGAGAAGCAGGCCGAGCAAGGGTCAAACAACCAACTTTCGATGGTAAAACGGCCTGGTGCACGTACTATAGACAATTTGAAGCTACAGCTAACGCGAGTGGATGGAATAATGAGGAAAAAGCGACGGCTTTGATTGTTTCATTGAGAGGCGAGGCCTTAAATATTTTACAGATTATACCAACCAGTCAGCAAAATGATTACAGGGTGCTGATAAGTAAATTACAGATGAGATACGGCGACGGACATTTACAGCAAGTATATCACGCCCAGATAAAGAGCCGTATCCCGAAAAATTCAGAGACCCTGCAAAAATTTGAAGCTGACATCGCACGGTTGATAAGGCTGGCGTTTCCGACTGCACCGGACAGTTTCCTAGAACAGCTTGCAGTGCAGACATACGTAGACGGACTGAGAGATAGTGAGACCCAGTAAACCTTGCGGTTGGCCCGACCTAAGACCCTGGACGATGCTCTAGCCCATGCATTAGAGTTCGAAGGAGCCGAGCAGGCTTCACATAGGGGTCAAATAAAAATCAGGCATACCATGGATGATTCCGAGGATAGCACCGAAAATATAGAGGATATAATACGCCGAGTTCTCCAACAGCTACAAAATAGAGGACCTAGATGTTTTAATTGTGGTGAAGTAGGGCATATTCGCCGCTCTTGTAAGAAGCCTGCTAAGCCAAAACAACAGGAACAGGGAAACTAAAACGGGTTGGTGAAAGGGGGCATAAGCCGATCAGCCTAAACAATGCCCCAGAAGTTATCATCCAGACCATCTTGAAGTCCAGCAGTATATATGTCGACGGTAAGATCAATGGGTGGTCGGCTAAAATGTTGGTCGACACAGGTGCAACCCGTACTATTGCAAGACCCAATATAATGAGAGGTAAGACATTACCGACTATGACACGATTACGCACCGCCACTGGGGAGAGTGTACCAACGCACGGAAGGAAGAAGACTAGAATACTAATTGGTGGTACGTCATTCGTGCACGAAGTACTGGTGGCAGATATCACGGAGGAAGTCATCCCAGGAATGGATGTAATTAAGGGACAGGGTTTCGAGATGGATATGAGGAACGACATCCTGAGAATTGGAAACCTAGAAATTCCATTCCTAGAAAAGGAAGACGCTGTGAGTAGAGTCAACTCGCGGAAGATATCACCGTGCCTGGCCTGGAGGAAACCTTGGTGAGCGGGTATTTAGACGAAATCTTCGCAGTGGTCACGTTAGACTCATCGAGCCAGCCACCGGTAGCCCAGCCAAAGGAATACTCACCGGGAAGACGTTGGTGAGGGAGAGACAGGAAGTACCCGTGAGGATACTGAACACGAACATGTATCCAGTAAATCTGAAGAAAGACACTGTAATAGGAGAATGCTGCTCAGTATCGTGTGTGACAGGCGGTAGTCAAGACGAACAGAAGAGCATTCCCAAGAAGAATAAGGTGTCACAAAAATTGGTCGAAATGCTGACATCCTTCTGCAGCAACCTAGAACCAGAATACATCAAGGAAGTAAGGAAATTAATCACTGAATATAGCGATATATTTGCCATGGATGATGACCAGCTGGGAAGATTTCCCATTGCCAAGAGAGATGAGGCCGAGAGAATCATCAAGGACATGCATGATCAAGGCATAATAGAACACTCGGATAGTCCTTGGTCATCACCTGTAGTTCTGGTCAGAAAGAAAGATGGCAGCACTAGATTCTGTGTTGACTACCGTCGCCTGAACGAAGTCACGAAAAAAGATTGCTATCTTATTCCAAGAATTGACGACACCCTAGATACACTCTCAGACTCGATCTGAAGAGTGGTTACTGGCAGGTTGAATTGGATCCCAAGGACAAAGAGAAGACTGCTTTCACTATTGGGACCGGATTATGGCAGTTCAATGTGATGCTATTCGGCCTTTGCAACGCACCTGCAACTTTCGAGCGTCTGATGGAGACCATTCTACGAGAGTTGTCTTGGAAGACGTGTCTTGTATATTTGGACGATGTTATTATTTTTGGCCGTACATTCCACGAACATATGGGAAACTTAAGAGATGTACTTGAGAGGCTGCGCACTGCAAATCTGAAGCTAAGTCCGTAAAAGTGTCACCTGTTCAAGAAGGAAAAGAAGTACTTGGGACATGTAGTATCTGAAAGTGGAGTAAGTGCTGATCCAGATAAGATCCGAGTCGTACGCGAATGGCCAACACCGCAAGACAAACACCAAGTCAGGAGCATTCTTGGGCTGTGCACTTACTATAGGAAATTCGTGTTAGGATTTGCCAATATTGCGAAGCCTTTAACAAAACTGACTCAAGAGGGAAAGAACTTCGTATGGGATGTAGAGTGTGAAGAAGCCTTTACTCAATTGAAAGGTGCTCTTACGTCGGCCCCCATCCTGAGTTACCCCCAGATGAAAGGAAAGTTCATATTGGACACGGATGCGAGTAACATGGCAATAGGTGGTATATTGTCCCAAATTCAAGATGGCAAAGAAAAAGTTATAGGGTACTTCAGCAAAGTCTTGTCGAAACCAGAACGTAACTACTGCGTAATGAGAAGAGAGCTGCTTGCTGCAGTCAAGTCCATGGTGCACTTCTATAAATATCTCTACGGAAGAGAATTTTTTCTGAGAACAGACCATGCAGCGTTGAAATGGCTTCTTCAATGCAAGAACCTGGAAGGTCAAGTGGCGCGATGGATCGAAAGACTTCAAGAGTACAATTTCACTGTAGAGCATCGTGCAGGAAAGTCCCATGGAAACGCTGACGCTATGTCTAGAAGACCGTGCCCTATAGACAGTAAGCACTGTAGAAAGCTAGAGGACAAAGAATGTTGCCGAAGAACCACTATAACTGATGAGAATTGGCTGCCAGATCACCTGAGACAAGACCAAGAGAACGACCCAGAGCTGACACTGATTTTAAGATGGAAAGTGGATGGTCGTAGTCCTGGATGGGGAGAACTGTGTCAGATGAATCCAAGGGTCAAATCATATTGGGCACAATGGGACTCCCTCCTAATAGAGGATGGGTTGCTAAAGAAGATCCTTGAGAATGAAGAAGGTACCGGATCCAGAAACCAAGTTGTAGTCCCTAGGAGTAGAACACAAGATGTATTGCAGAAGTTATATGATGGGACATCCGGCGGCCATTTCGGCATCAAGAAGACCCTGGAAAAGGTTCGAGAGCGTTTCTACTGGGTTAATTGCAAAGAGGACGTCAAGGACTGTTGCAGAAAATGCGGATTGTGTGCTTCGGTGAATGGCCCAAGAGGATGTCGTAGAGCCCCAATGAAGCAGTATAACGTTGGTAGTCCAATGGAACACGTAGCAAAAGATATAGCTGGTTCGTTTCCAGAAACTGACGATGGAAACAAGTACATCCTTGTTGCTATGGACTACTTCTCCAAATGGGTGGAGGCTTACGCCATTCCGAATCAAGAAGCCGCAACAGTTGTTGATGTCTTGGTCAAGGAGATGTTCTGCAGATTCGGCATGCCTATGGAGCTTCATTCAGATCAAGGACGAAACTTCGAGTCCAGCTTGTTCCAGACCCTATGCGAGTTGCTAGGGATCAAGAAGACCAGAACAACTACTCTCCACCCACAGTCAGACGGCATGGTCGAGAGAATGAATAGGACTGTGGGAAAATACTTGGCCAAGGTTTTCTCCGACCACCAGAGAGATTGGGATAGGTACCTGCATCTATTCACCATGGCCTATAGATCATCCGTGCAGGAATCGACAGGGGAAACACCAGTATGCATCATGTTCGGTCGAGAGATGAGACTCCCTTGTGACCTGGAGTTTGGGTGTACGCCTGGAATGGATATTGCGGATGAGGATTACGTGAGCAGTCTGAAGGGGAGATTGCACTACATCCATGAGAAGGTCCGGAAAAACCTGCAAATTGCAAGTGACCGCATGAAGACTCGTTACGATATCAAGGCGGCAGAAGCTGGATACGAGGTGGGATATTTGGTATGGTTGTTCAGCCCCCAGAAGAGAAGAGGGCTATCCCCAAATTTACAGAAGCATTGGGAAGGACCATATAAAGTTGTGGAGAGGATCAACGACGTAGTCTATTGCATCCAAAAATTGCCAAGAGGAAAGAAACGTGTAGTCCATGTGAGTCGCCTGGCAAGGTATAAGGCCGATCATAACGCTATGGACGAGACGGGAGTGGGAAGGACTACAACTCAGACCCCAGAGAGAGGAATTGAGCTTTAATCAGTTCATGGCAAATTATGGAGAAACCGGAAAAGCGAGGTTCCGGATCACAACCTAGGAGCAACAAGATCTGTTTGCGGTACCGGTAGACTACTCATTGGCGCACTGTGTAGCTGAAGATGTCCAAAGGGATAGCTCTCCTCTTCAAGAAGAAATTTGGTCGTGTAACAGACCTCATGGAACAACAACCTTCCCTTAACCGAATCCTGAAGTTGACCGATGGACCTCGTTACCTCTTCTATATATATAGTTTGAAGTGAACTTCAACTGCAGTTGAGAGTTGAGGTTAGCCTGTGAATTCCCGCGCTGCAGATAGCTAGAACTTATCGTCATATGAAATTTCTCCTTAGTAACGAGTTGTTGAAAAGTAAATCTAAACAGTAGATTGTTAATGTGAATGGTTGTATTTGTGTTGTTGAATAGAAATGAGTTCAAGTAGAAGAAGCTGTGTACATCATCCTGATATTTTTTGCTACATATGCGGAGAATACACGTTCTTGGAAAATGGAAAAACTATTAGTGACTTTGTAAAGGGGGCTTATCTTGGATATTTTGGTGTTGAGCTTGGTGATCAGGATAAAACCTGAGCACCACATATTGTCTGTAAAACTTGTACAGGCCATTTACAGTAGTGGATGACCGAGAAAAGGATAAGTCTGAAATTCGGAGTACCAATGGTTTGGAGAGAACCAAAAAATCACGATGACTGTTATTTCTGCCTAGTAAATATTACTGGAATCAATCGAAATAACCGTAACAAGTGGTCTTATGCAGATTTAGTCTCTGCAAGACGCCCTATCTCTCACTCAGAAGAAGTGCCAATTCCAACTTTTCAGCAGCTACCAGAACTCTGTGAGGACACATGTCTCTCTGATCAGAATTCTGACACAACTGAAGGTGACAGTGAATTTGAAACGATGTCATCAATTCCCCAATGTTTCAACCAAGATGAGTTGAATGACCTCACTAGAGATCTCAACCTGTCGAAAGAAGCTTCTGAATTACTAGCTTTCAGGTTGAAGGAAAAAAATTTACTTGAACCAGGAAAGAAAATTACATTTTATCGCACAAGGGAGAAAGATCTGCTACCTTTTTTCTCTGAAGAACAAAATCATGTATTTTGCCATGCTATTAGAGAACTCCGGGTAAAAATGGGGCTTCCTGAATATTTTCCGGATGATTGGCGCCTATTTATTGGTAGCTCAAAGCAAAGTTTGAAATGTGTTCTTCTACATAATGGGAGCAAATATGGCTCAGTACCAATTGCTCACTCAACGAAAATGAAAGAGCAATATGACAACATAGCTTTGGTTTTGGAAAAAATGGAGTATCATGAACACGAATGGGTGATTTGTGTAGACTTAAAAATAGTAAACTTTCTACTTGCACAGCAAAGTGACCACACCAATTATCCTTGTTTCTTGTGCCTCTGGGATAGCAGAGACAAAACGCAACACTGGGTTAGAAAAGAGTGGTCTAGAAGAGAAAACATGGATGTTGGGGGATAGAATATCATCAATGATCCTTTAGTTCCGCGAGAGAAAATCATGTTTCCACTCCTGCATATCAAACTGGGTCTAATGAAGCAGTTTGTAAAGGCTCTTGATAAGAATTGATCATGCTTTGCATATATAGGGAAAAAATGTCTCAGCTGAGTAAGGAAAAACTTAGCAGGAATATTTGATGGCCCACAAATAAGACAGCTGATTAAAGACCCTGATTTCATAAATTCAATGATTGAGATTGAACAAAATGCCTGGAATTCATTTGTTTCAGTTGTCCAAAATTTTCTGGGTAAACACAAAGCTGAAAACTATGTTGAATTAGTCAATGAGATGCTGAATAATTTCAGATCACTTGGGTGTAACATGACCATTAAGGTGCACTATTTATACAGCCACTGAGACCGTTTTCCTGATAATTCAGGCGACATTAGTGAGGAGCAAGGTGAAAGATTTCACCAAGATATCAAATGTATAGAGGATCGATATCAAGGAAGGTGGTATACTCACATGATGGCAGATTACTGCTGGTCTTTAAAACGAAATTGATCTAAAATACATTCAAGAATGTCATGCAAAAGAAGTTTCCGAAATGTTTAGTGAGTTATTGGTTTAAATGATGACTTTTTCTGTTTAAATCTGTAATATCTGTGTAATATAATATAAATTCCTTCATTAATTTGTTTCTTTAAGCCATGGTTTTTCTTTTAAAGTAGTGTAATGTATAAATCACTAAAATGTTGATATCTTAAAAATTCGACCTGACAGGCAAAAACTAACAGCATATTTGAATTCAGGGCATCAAATTCATATGAAATCACCTCCAAAATCTTCTGCACCAAAACCACTGTTGACTAGTGTAATCATACACTTCCAAAACTTTGAAAATTTGAAATCTATTTTCTGAAAATCTTTGGTGCCATAGGTGGTAAATGGGGAAATAATCATTAAAAGCGCGGCCGGTAGTACTAATAATTTTATTACATTTACCGTGTATGTAAAATAGATCCAGAATTTCATTATTTGTATAACGATTCATTTTGTGGAAGCAAACAGTAATGATATCGAATAATACTTGAACCTGTCACTGTTGAATTATAATTTGGATAATTTACTTCAATACTATGGTTTCATGAAAATATTCATCGAATCTGTTTAGATCTGATGAATTACTGAAAATCTAAAATAACTCGGAAATTACCATATTAAGATCATATTATTTCAGACTACTATCCTAATTTTCCTTCACAGAATCGAATGCCATCATAAAATACGGTTCTGATTCGAAAAACAGAAATTATAGCCAATTTGCGACCACGGTTTTCAACACAAAATTTGAAGCGCCCTGTTCTTATATTTACGTTAAGTAAAATGCTGCATGACCTTTCCATATTCTTCTAGATAGATATTTATGAGAACAGTTTTCCCTCAGTATGTTGAGAATAAGAAAAATTAACATAATAGTGAATATTTGACCCTTTTTTCTAGTTTCCTTGATTTTTTTGGAACAAGTCGAGTTGATACAATTAATTCAACAGAAATGAATTCAGCATTGAATTCTCGATCATGTCAGAAAAAGAGAAATTAAAAAAATTAATAAATTTATATTTTCTCTATGTATAAACGAAGGTTTTCATGCTCGGGAAATATTTCAGTAGAAAATTTCGAAGAATATCATAGTCCCAGTTTTCAGATATAAAATTTAACCAGTTTCCGTTCGAAGCTTGAATTGCCCTCTCCTAGATACAAACCGAAAGTAGGTATTTCAACTCCATCAAAAATCTTGTCCCGTGGAATACTTTATACAGTGCGCGGAATAATCATGGAATGAATTCGTTTTCTCAGAAAATAAATATTTGTCATCAAAATCCTGAAACAGGTCAATTTTTGTTTGAATTTTATCAAATATTTAGGCATTTTTATATTTTGTTGTACCCTGTGCCATCCCCATCAAGCCTCTAAATTTTTGAAAGGAGTTAGTAGGTTGTTTTCTCGTCCGAAATCGAAAGACTGACAGAGTCTCTGAGGATTTGTGGACCGGAGACTGCTAACACAGTTTCTACGAGATGTAGAGTGCAAGAAGGACGGATATTTCCGATTTTTTCTTGCACTTGATTTCCCAAATCAATGAAAAATCCCTTTAATTGAAAAGAGGTTGTACAACTTAAAACTTTATTTACACTATGTACACCTCGGATGTCTGGATGGCACATATAACCTCCTCTTACGACCACAATGAGTCAACACACTCACTAGAAATGTTGTGAATGACCAAATAAATGGAAAGTGCAAAACGTACAATTCTGGCCTTTCCCGAAAATACCCAGGCGGAATTCCAGCATTCGACAAAGGTTCAAATATAAAGATCTATTTCTTGGTCATCCGGTCATAAACTCATACCGAAAGTACCTCGTTGTAAATTCTATGACTTTCGAAACTAATTGGGGTACTTCGAATATAGCAGTTCCATGGCCGTTACAAATCTTACATAGGTCATGAGGTACTCTTTTGGAAAGGCCTTCATATCATCTTGACAGGCGTGCAAAAATGTTCAGAAAAACCTTTATTTTAATAATTTTTTTAGAGCATGAAACGTACTGATAACATTACTACTTAGGATCATAACTGAAGCACCGTGTCTCACACATTATAATTAGTCACGTGAGGGCAATTAAGGGGGTTGAAAGTTGAGCATGAAGAAAACTGTAATGGTCGACTTTCACTCAATGACAAATTTCATCAGATACCATTGTCTCAAAGTAATTGAGCCACTACAAAGTACACTCACTGAAAACCTCTTTGAACTAACTAATTTTTGAGAAGTTCTGCGTCCCTGTTGAGAAGAAACAAAAACCTTGCCAAAAAAGTTGCAACGGTTTGCACGCCATTGACGTTGTATCGTACGCGCATCTGAATGATCGTAGAAATTTGAACTACCTACATCAGAGTATAGATGTGTTCTATGCCGATTATCTAAGTACCGCGAAGCTAACCTCAAACTTTTAGCGTAGTTTTTCCTGTCTGTCGAGACCAGATGCCGGTCATCTCGATGTAATTATTGAAATCAATATCTAAAAGTGTTTTTTTTGGATCAGAAATTTGCGAGAAATACATAACTATTCTCGGTAAGTGTTTATTTCCTCCCAGGAACCGAAATTTTAGTTCTTGTTGGCACATGAGAGCACATTTTTGCATTGACTGCTTCCAATGATTCCCACAACAGGACTTCTTCTCGGTTCAATTTGTTAAGATGATGTAATTTTACTATGATTTGTTCAATGTTTGTTTGAAAGAAATCGAGAAGGAGCCTTGTTATACATGCACTTGCACTTTCTAATGTTCTCTCGTTCATCCTGATAGAGCTCCTCCCTGGGGGCCAAATTACATCCTATTACGAGGCCAAAGACATATGCTAGTTCAAGATTGATATGCATTCCACGATGAGAGATTAAATCATATCCAGTTCCTGGTTTGAGCACTACATAATTGGAGCTTGTGCCATAACCACCTTGCCATGGAGCACATTCTTCAACTGGGATGAAAATTGGAGTCATCGAGTCGCTGTCTGGAACAACCGTTTGGAAATTATACAAACCATTTCTGGTCAACCGGTAGGCCATACCCTCTGGGACTTTATTTTGTATCTGGGAGCTGGGAGGAAGCTATCGACTCAAATAACCTAGTCCCTAGTGTTCTGTCTTACTTGGAAAATTGTGCATTCCTTAAAATTGTTATCTGTAAATGTATTTATACAACTCATTATATTTGTCAAAAACCGAAGGGAGTTTTGTTGCTGGGATAATTGAGCCCACCCTATGAGAATTAAGAGTAGAGTCTCATGCTCATTATTTAAACTGGCACTTTGTCATGTTACAAAGTAAAAGGTTATTGCCAAATAATTTTATTTTGAGAAAATTAAATTGATCAATAATTTTGATGAGCACTGTATATTCAGGTCAAAATTGCAGTTGCAATTCTTCGCAATCGAATATTCTAAAACCAATACACGAACCTAAGGAGGATGAATCATCTTCCACATAGAGACAAATGAAACTTGCCCAGAGAAGGATTTTTGGTTAGAATTGACTGAACATGATAATCGCCAAAAGACATAATTCGATTCTTCTGTTTTTGTTAAATGCCAGGGATATCTTATGAATTATAAAGTATTAAAAACATATTTCTGGAAACAGTATCTCCTGAATGATTCGACGGATTTCGCTCAAAATCGAACTTGAGCGAGATATTAGGACAATCAACCAAATCTGAAAATATGAAAACTCTACCTCATCTCTAATATATCAGAAAAAGCGCTCAAAAATAAAAATAATACATGTCTGAATTGCAGCATGAAACTTTCTCTGCTCGTGCGTAATTGGAAAAACGAGAAACATGAGAACAGTCAAGCAATAGTCGGCTAGGGTCAACTAGCAATATGGCAGATAATGGGTTTGCACGATCAATACAAGTTGAAACAGAAAGGTTGAAAATAGCTTGTCCTTTGTTGCACGCAATACTCATTCACAAATGATATTCATTTATTATATCTATCTTTTATTTACTTCGTGACCATGGATGAGGCATAAGTGGATTCAAAGATCTCGCGCGCTTATGATTGAAGCTTGGCACAAATTTTTAAGGACCTATAAAACGTTATATGATATCAAGAAACCCAATAAAATTTTGGATTTTGAACATCTCTGTCAGTTACTGGGAATATTCAAGTAGTCTTTGATTTAGGACCAAAATACTGAATAATTCAATAAACCATAACATCGCAACTACAGAAGAAAAATCGACAGATTGCCAAGCCAATTGAAAATAAATAATAAGGTAGTGCTACCATACGAGGGTCGCCTATTACATTTCGGGATTAGACAACCCTAGTGTTGCAATCTGCCAACTGACAGCTCTATGTCCATACCTACTCGTATCTTCAACTCTTTCGGAAATATTCAGTATTTTCAGTTGAATTTAAAGAATCAATATCAGAACGAGGACATCTCAACGGTCACAAACATTAACCAAGAAACCTGAGGTCAATATTGTAAATATTCAGAATAGATATACAGGGTGTCCGGGGAATAACTGTACATACTCATACCAGAGATAGAATTGGACTAACTGATTACGAATTGACTATAAAAAATGAATTTCTGGATTCGCCTTGAAAGCTACAGGGTGATATTCCAGCTTCATGGAAATACTAAGACCATCATAAAATCCAAACTTATTGATGGATATTATTAAAACTTGGGAGGCTATTGGCACATGCTAAGGTCGAGTCTGAAAGATATCAATTATTCCATTATTCCAGAGCCGGACTCATTAATATTCATTCAAAATGTTCAGGGTAAAAAAAAACACTTTGTATTTCGAATTACGAATAATTGATTCGCTTTCTAGAAAGAAATTAAATTATGCTTTAATTTGTGGTATCGCTCAAAGCTGTCACATCAACAATTATTTAATGATGAATTTTTGAATTTGGATAAAGTTCGATAAATTGAATATTTCACCATGAAGAGAACTGAAAATCACATGTTTGAATATAAAGTACCTAATAAAAATGAAAATAGGAGCGAATGAATTGCTGATTCAACGTTATCTTAGAAGTGGTTTGAAATGAAAAGCATTATTTTGTATACATTTCTTTGCCGAATGTTCAAAGTGGATACAGCCTTGCGAATCATATTGCCATTATTTATTAAAATATCGCAATAGTTGGTAATTCTGTTCATCAGCTGTTCTCTTGATTGGATTTCTTCAGAATATACCATATCCTCATACAAATTAGTCTAGTAGGTTGAAATCTGGAGATCGAGGAGGCCATGGAATAGGTGCTCCTCGACCTATCCACCTATTTGGATAGGTATTGTCGAGGTAACTTCTAACTTCCAAGCCAAAATGAGGACCAGCTCCATCATGCTGGAAATAAATTCCTCTAATATTATTATTCCTTGTAGCATGCCGGGTAAAATATTTTGCAAGAAATCTAGATAAATCGCACTCGTGTGGCGACCGTCAAAAAAATGAGGCCCTATCAAATGTTTGTTCATCACAGAGCACCAAACATTTACTGAAAATTTTTGTTGTGATTTTCTCAGTCTTATACTGTGTGGATTAGTTTCGGCCCAAATGTGCGAGTTATGAGTATTGAACACACCATCTCTGGTGAATTGAGCCTCATTACTGAATATTGTTCTGTACAAAGTAACTCTGTGATTTGCAATCCTATGTGCAAAATTCAGTCTTAAGACATTATCGCCAGGTTCTAATCGTTGTACCTGTTGTATGTGGTACGGGTACATATTTTCCTCTTTGATTATTCTGTGCACCTTATGCTTCGGCAAATGTAATTGTGCACTTACTCTCCTTGTTGAAGGTTGTGCTTGAATTAATTGGAGTACTTCATCACCTCTTTCTAGATCCCTTTGGCGATCCTTCTTCCTATCTGGCACTCTACCATATTGGGCTATACAACTAAATACTGCAGAAAATGTTTGGTGATTGGGAATTCTGCGAGTAGGAAATCTCAGACGATACTCTCTCACAGCAGCTCGACTATTTCCCTCACATTTACCTACCATACACGAACATCATATCAGCATATTCCCTATTTGTGAAATTGGCCATTTTGATGATTTCACTATTTTATAATAATCGAAACACAAGCAACGAACAATCTTAAATTTCAGTTGTCAAAACGTTTGAAATTTATCACAGAATATGTTATGTGAATTCATATTTTATCTTGAAGGAATTTTTATTTCTGTGCATTTTTGAGATTGAATCTTCGAATCTAGTAAGATATTTTGAAACATTCTCTCAAACTGAAAATCATATCTCCTCTTTCTCAGAGTACTTCATAATATTTAATATTGAATAAGTAAACTTAAAGAAACAGACTAACAAATTGAAAAATCACTGCTCATACTACTCAATTTACTAATTCAGTTAGAGGTTTTTACATCAGAAGAAGTGTCACTTTGGTCTACTTATATCTTTGTTGTCGAACAACCGGTACACATACGAATAATTTTGAAATATGCTCATGTATAACCTATACACATCGCCAATTTTTTTTTCCGAAATTTACCTTCATTAACTCCATCGCAATGAGATCCGTGTCTAGGGTGGCCACCCAGTATTTCAATAAATTATTATAGTCTTCCTTACCTTCAGTGACTCTTTTAAGAAAGTTTTTTATTTATTTTCGACCTCCATAAAATGACTAAGTCCTGTTCAGGAAAATGAATTCAAATTTTCGAACTTTATCCAAAATAAGAAATTCATAAAAAAATAATTGTTGATGTGACAACTTCGAGCGATATCACAAATTGAAGCATAATTTAGCTTCCTTCTAAAAAGCGAATCAGTTATTTGTAATTCGAAATACAGAGTGATTTTTACCCTGAACACTTTGAATGAATGTTAATGAGTCCGGGCCTGGAATAGTGTAATAATTGATATCTTTCCGACTCGGTCTTAGCATATGCCAATAGCCTCCCAAGTTTCAATAATTTCCGTCAATAAGTTTGGATTTTATGATGGTCTTAGTATTTCCATGAAGCTGGAATGTCACCCTGTAGCTTTCTAGGGAAATCCAGAAATTAATTTTTTATAGTCAATTCGTAATCACCTAGTCCAACTATATCTCTGGTATGAGTATGTACAGTTATTCCCCGGACACACTGTATGACCAAACGAATTTATTACGAATTCTGAAGCCAGAAGAGAAAAATTGATGGAAATGACGAGAAAATTAGGATAGAAAATGTCCATTTTCATACAAGCGCGGGTTGATACCAAAAACCATTGATTTGAAGAGAAATTAATGGGAAGGGCAGTATCAAGGAGAGTATGTGGATCGAAAATCCCTCTAAACTGTTTTTGTTTTGATCAAAAATATGTTTGACTTCTGAAAAATTTCTTCGAAGAAATATTTTCATACTACTTTCTAGCATCTGTACACGTTCTCAACGAATACCTTGTATGTGAATAATCATTTCCCTTTTTCTTCCGTCCACCACATCTCGATAATGGTCATACTATCTCTATCGGCGTGAAGGTTAATTAATAAGGGTGTTGCATGACAATAATTCACCCTCCCTCATAACAAGGACACGTGTCCAACGACGGTCTGCCCTTTGTTGCCCCGAGTCTGTTTACAGAGCTTTTTTTTCAGGGAGCTTCTAACAAGGGTAAACCTCAACCCAAAGTATTCTATAAATAGAAAGAGCATCATTAAAGCGGTATGAATATTCCAATAAAGAGAGGAAGGTACTTTAATTGACTCGGAAACTTAATTAAACATTGTCTATTGTTGGTTTATTCGTGACTACCAATATGTAGATATTCACTGATGCTTCTGCACGCTTACTCTAAAGTATTTGTCCGTAATCTAAAAGAGTGTAATAATAAAGAAACAACCGCCATAATCAATGACCAAACCGATATCTCAAACTAAAAATAACAAGTCACAGTTTTTCTTCAGAATTGTTCGAAGCTCAAATTCCTGTTTCTTAAAAACCAAGTAACAGTAGGTGAATCTAATCAAAATCCATTTAAAATATCTTTCTCTCAATAAAAGCTTGTTTTTTGAAATGCCTTATATATTCAAATCCATACATCGAACTCCCTGGCCCACAGTAAATGTATGTAAGATATCAATAACATCCATAAATGCACAAATATTTGTTGAAATCCGACGGATATTATATGAGCTATGAGAAAATAAAAATTACACAAATCCTCCCTGAATTAATTCAAATATGCGCATGAATCAACATCTGAAACCTAAAACTCCTAGTAGGGATAAGAAAAATTTTAGAAATGCATGATAATTATTCGGAATTTTTCTTAAATTTTTTACGAGCATTACATTTAAGTCCAACCTATATTTATTGAAAACGTACCTGTGGAAGCATTGGAGCTCTACAAAAAAATCGTGTTTTCAAGAAAATAATTGGAAGATATTTCTTTGAGATATAGTCCAGTAAATGAAGGGCTGAAATCACTTTTTCTCGGAAAGAGCTGCATTTTTGATATGTTGCGATGTTTATAATGAGAGAAACATATGGTCAACAATGAAGGTGTTGAAATTTTCAGGAACATTGAAAAATATAGAGAAAAATACGGTTTTTCTGATATTTTCGCGAATTGGAAGGTTTAGTAAGAAAAAGTTTTAAACAAAAGTTGTAGAGCGGAAAATTCTAGTCCAAATTATGTACTTTACCGTTCTTGAAAGTGATTTTGTATACTGATTATTAAGGTATTTCTCTAATGCGGCGATAACAGTGAATTAGAATTTTGACGCCTAGTGCAAAACCGAGCGGTCTTAGACATCTGAAGTTCTAGAACAGGGTAGTATTCAGCACAAGTTGTATGGATAGTGTGATTTGAAATTCTTGGTATATTAGAATGAATAACAGCTCGCTTGGGATATCAAAAACATATTATTATTGGGTTTAAACTCATTAGTTTGAAATCGATATTTCAGTGACGCATTGAAATGAATAATTGCCCCACCAAAATTTCATTTTCTCAAATAACTCGTTGACGGTTTTGAATACCTACAAGAACAGATCATTATATAGGTATTTATCGTGGGAAAACTTTCTCAACAATAATACTATCATAAAAAAATTTAAAGAGAAATATAGTAAAGTCATTATCATCGAACAACATCGTGGGAAGCAACCGGTTTTCTTTTACAAATCTTTCAATATAATGGAGCTTAGTAAAGATTGGCTTTTAATCCAGATTCTCTCAGTAATTATCGAAAAAATTTAATTTTACGGATAGCAGGTGTAGCTGATATAAAAAAACAAGTTTATAACTATGAAATTTATCCCCTTTCAAGTGAATTCTTGGATAGCACTATATTTATCTGAAAGTTTAAAAACTCCCCTAATCCATTTACTAGATTCACAATTTAGTGCAAGAAAAGATGTGAAACGTGATACAATAGCACATTCCATAATTTCCATTGTTCGTCCAAGAATATTCATTTCCAAATTTCAGTTAGCTGTAGGAACTTATGTCTACAGAAAAACAGGTTCTCGTGACATGATGCGTAAATTAGGAGTATATAGAAACATTTCCGATAATGAAGGCAACAATGTTTGGGGGTATTTATTATTTATTTATTTATTTATTAAATTACACCAATCTACAGTCTAGACCAATTTCAGATTGGGAATAAACAAAAATTAACAAAAACATACAATGTCCATGTAAACCCAAATCAACTAAAAAATCACGACGTCTTATTTTTTAACATGAAGATAGAAAGAACGTGGATATATTTCTAACAGGTAGTCTAGGGACGTGCAAGTTCACAGAGCCTAGTAAGAGCATGGTTCACAATACCATTGCTTCTTTCGGATGGGTCGCAATGAGGACTATACAGAAGGAGTAGAAAATATTATAGACGCTATATTTCTGACATAATGACTTGAACTCTTTACTCTGCATTTGCATTCCATTATCCGATATTATAAACCTAGACCTGAACATCATGAATATGCTCTTCCAAAATCTTAGATAGTATTTTAGAAATTTGCTTTGAGCGTATTATAGGTGGGAAGCACAAAACTTGTTTCATAAGCTGATGCATCAGTCTGAAGAATAAACTGTCTCTTCAAAGTCCGGACAAGTCAATACTGGAGCAGTGGAAAGCTTTTCTTTAATAAGATTAAAAGCTCGCTCACAATCATCAGACCAAATCCACTTCCGCATTTCGTTTAGTAGGCTGAGCTAAAGCAATGGCTCTATAATAGTGGAGAAATCAGAAACAAAGCGTCTATACCATGATGGTACCTATAAATTGAAGTAGTTCTTTCACATTCTGAGGAGTTGGTATACTCAGACTTGTGTCCACCTTATCAGATCCGTTCTCAGTCCATACCCATCGACAACAAACCCAAGATATTTCCAATTGTGGGTAGACAAAATTTACATTTCTCCTCTTTACTACCAAACCAGCCTGGATGAGCCTATCGAAAACCTTTTCCCAAAATTCTGAGATGTGTTTCCTGAAATCTTTTGAAATAATGATTATATCTCATCCAAATACCAGAGGACATAGGGTTGCAAATCAGCTCCCAAAGCCTTATCAATCACTTTCGAAAAAGTTGCACCAGAAATTGGTCAAACCAAACGGCAATCTTCTAAACTGATACAATCCATGCCCAGGAACCGTAAACGCAGTGAACTCACGAGAAGACTCTTCAACCTCAACCTGATGAAAAGCAGACTTAATATCTAATGAACTCAAATATTTAGCATCTCTCAATTTGTACCACAATATTCAATTATATGAAGCTTCCGTTATTAGGCAACCTGCGAAATTAACGCATCCAAACTCTTTCATTCAATTCGTTTTTGATAACACAGATAACAATGTAAGTACGTCGGATGGTCATGAAACATTTCCCTGTTTGGGGGGTATTTATTATTTATTTATTTATTTATTAAATTACACCAATCTACAGTCTAGACCAATTTCAGATTGGGAATAAACAAAAATTAACAAAAATACAATGTCCATGTAAACCCAAATCAACTAAAAAATCACGACCCCAATACAGCCCTTCTTATGTCCAATTTAGTACAGTTGAAAACATCCAATATATTTTGAAAATTGCAAAAATCATGACATATTCTAAACAGTGGCGAAAACCAAAGCACGTTAGTACAAGGAAATGGAAGATAGAACGTGGATATATTTCTAACAGGTAGTCTAGGGACGTGCAAGTTCACAGAGCCTAGTAAGTAGAGGCAATCAATTTTGGAACTCATAAGTTTATTTAGAAAAAGAATTCCCAAATAAGTCCTACGCTTCTCTAACGAGTTAACATTAAACCTGTTCAATAAGTTCCCATTTTGTATTCCACGACAAGGATAAAAGTCATCTATTTTGAAACACACGTACTTCAGAAATGAACCCTATAACCGGGATTCCATATAACACATCCATATTCAAGCTTTGACCTCACGAGCACCGTAAAAAGAAGGAAAAGGGATCGAGTCTCCAACAAATCTCCGGAATTCCTAATTATAAACCCGAGAGCCCTGAGGCCATCGGAAACAGTTGCCCTCACATGGGGTACAAAAGTCTAATCTAATAAGACACCCAGATCTCTGTATTCAGTCACCCTGCCCAAAACACCTCCCTCAATGTTGTATTGAAAGATGACAACGGATTTACTGCGACAGAAGGTCATCACATTGCACTTTTTTATGTTTAATGGTAGTCGATTTCTCCGGCACCAATCATTCAGATTATCGATTTCACCCTGAAGATCCCAGCAATCCTGGATAGACTCAATTCGACGAAACAATTTGCAATCATCTACATACAAAAGCAACCGACAGAGAAGGTGTAAACTAAGATCGTTCATAAACAGCATGAACAACAGAGGACCCAAAATGGAACCCTGTGGAACACCTGACGTTGCGGAGAACTCATATGACCTGATTCCAAACGAATTAAACGGTATTGAAGTCATTACACCAGAATATGATGTTGAAATGTTGAATATGAAGGAGGTTCCAAAAGGCTGATGGAAATGCCACCTGTTTCTATTTTAGCTTCACAAAAGAAGATATAATTGATACCATTCAGTTACACGAATCCTGATGAATTGAAGAATGTAGAGTTCGTTGATAAATCAAAACTTCATATAAAAAGTACAACCTGAAGTTCCAAAATCATATGTTGCGTATTTATGTGCGAAATCTCTCGAAATAGAAAATATTCCAACATGAAAGGGTTTTCATGAAATTTTATCACGAGACGTTGCATATATGATGTCGCATGTTAATTGTCTTCTATTCATTAATGCACCACCATCCAGTTTAACCACATTACACACAGCTTTGCTCTATGCAGTTGAAGAAACGAAGAGGAATAAAAGTAGAACAACTTTTGTAACATTCGATCAGCCTCCTTATTTCGAAGCTAAGTCTATCATAGTACAGTCGGACAATCCTGAATTTAGGAATATTGCTGTGAGATTAGGAGGGTTCCATTTATTGATGTCATATATGGGCACCATATCATGGATGGGAGTGGTTTGAAAGATCTTTGGGCTACTTCATAAGCTGCACAATCAGTGAAGAAAATCACATATTAACTTTCACTGCTATAGGAATTCCTATTTTGAAAACAAGCAATACAACTGAAAATGGAATGGGACGTGCCGGGAGATCAGAAATTACATGTTGTTTAGTTTGCGACCAAGAGAACCAAGAGTGTACACGGAACTTCTGTGATTGCTTGCTCTAAAGTAAATTAATAAATAATTATATCTTCTGTATTGAGCAAATGACAATGTAATTTGAGAATATGTAAAATATCAATAATGTCCATGCTCGCACAAATTTGCTTTTAAATATGTCGGGTAATTTTTGGGATGTAAGATATTGAATAAATTCTTTTGGTAACTTTAAAAAACATCTCACCATGTGAATTTCAGCATAATTATTCAAGCCTGTTTGTTTCAACCTAAATCGAATATCTTTCAAGTTTCAAGTTAATACCACTCATAATATAGGAGCTATAGAGGAAAACAAATATCAGATCCTCATAATTCCTTAACGTCCGAACGGATCTGGCTCAATTCCGAACTTGATCGAGATATTTGGACATTTACCCTATTCTGGGAATATGATAACTCTAGCTCATAATTTTCGGAAGATACAGAGTATACGGCTGACGGTCCTTTCAAGTTTGATCCAGTATTTTTCATTGGCAAGTCTAATATTATCGACTGAGACCATTTTCGGCTCCATATTCGAAAATTACAGACACTTCGGCAAAACAAAAGCAAGCTGATCTACTATAACATGCGCAAAACCCATAGCTCTCAACAGATCGATCGGTCTGAGTGAAGATGTGATTAAATATGTCAAACTTTTTATTGGAAGTCTCAAGAGTGTATCTCAAGTACTTCTTGGACCCGAAATATTCATGTTTCATCGAATTCATTTACCTATCCGCGTCCAAATGTTTCTTCAGCAAGTGAATTTCAAGAACTTCTCAGCAGCGGTACGTGCATAGAGGTCTTGATAATTTTACATCACTCCTTGTACTTCTCAACCAAAGTCACTTAATTCTCAATTATTTGAGTTCCTTCACTTCACCAAGATTTTTTTACAGCGGGTTCCCCCATAGTCACTTTAAGTCTATTTAAGGGTTATCCTCATAGCGTAAGGTAAGTGGTCTCCAAGGAGTTATATTAGTTTGCCGGTGATGTTGTCTCTGGTACATTTCTCCCTCAATTTTTTAATTTTTCTTCAGGTTTCCTATAACTTGGTTTAGTGGTTCTCAAGAAACTCGTCCTTGATTTCAAACAGTGATCGCCTAGAATATATCTATGAAGGTGATTTTTTTCATCTTCGATTGCATTGGAACTTTTTTCTGTAGCGATTTCTGTCCGGATTTTTGTTACTGCAATGCTAACTAAGTGACACATCCTTGCTTGGGCGTTGGACTTCAGGCATCTATACAGGGTTGGGATTAAGTTTGGCACCAAATTAATATATTTAAAACGGAACGGACGATAATTTTGAAATTTGGCAGCAGAGTGTAATGGACCACAATGCATCTGATGAGCATATTTTCATTAATGAGATACATCCGGTTTAACCGGAAATGACCTTTTTTTTATTTAAATGGGACACCATGTATATTCTTGCAGATTCTGAAAGAGCATCTTGTGTCGGATCTGTCCATACCAGGTTCTATGTAAAAATTATCTGTAAAAAGAAGAAATACAGTTTTTTTGTCCAATTGAGAAAAAGCCGTTCAGATAAATAAATTGATGCTGTTCGTATCCATAGTGATAGATAAAACGAAATATTTTGTAGTAGGCAACTGTCTCCACGTTTTCTGAAGTTTAGTTTGTGAAAATCAATCGTGAATACGTTTGAAAATGGTCAATTTGAGTGAAAAAGATCGTATTGAAATATTAATGATGATCGGTTATAGTGATCGTGTTAGAAATCATGAAGAAGTGTGTCATATTTTTGATGATTTGGGGGAAAAAGGGGTATTGGGAGTCACTTAAGCAAGAAATTGAATAAAACACAAAATTTTTGTATAAACTTTATGAAAATCAACACTTAAGGTAGCATTATTATTAAACTATCAGTCTCAATTAGTTTCATTACCTTTGGAATGATAAATTACTAGCAATCAAACTTTTTAAAAAAATCAGCTTTGACCACAATTGTCCGCACATGAGGGTAATTATAGTCACTATGCGGACAATGGTAGTCAGACCACCCTCTCACAATTATCACATACATATCCACGTGGTGATTCCTACGCAGTGCAGTCTTGGTGTGCCCACAATCCGCAAGAGGTACACCTGTACCATAGTTCGTTATTGCGACCAAATTCATCGCATACGAAGCATTTATTTAAATCATCTTCTTCGTCGTCATCGCAAATCTTGTTAAGACTGATGTCTGATTCCGAAGAGCTGTTGGACTCCTGCAGCACTCGCTCTTTAGCCTTATTTGCCACTTGTTTTTTCTGTTAGCTTTCGGTGCTGCATTTTTGTCTTTTGATGGTTCAGAAGTTTTTACAGTTTTTGCTGGTTTTGTTGCTTTCTTATTTTCTTTTTCTATGAGACCATCTTTAACGGGTGTTGATCTTAAAATCTTTGCGTGTTGCTTCATTTGTCCTTTCCTTACGAGTCTTTCACGAGTTGGTTGGGTCGGAAATGGAAGCAGATTTGCAATGTTTGATTGTATATTTCCAGACGAGGTGGATGGCATTGCATTTATTACTTTGGGAGATGAAAGCAGCCTTGTAACTATTGTAGGAGATGATGTCAATGGCACAGGATCTATGGTAGCAGATGATGTCGATGGCGCTGGAATAATTGCATCAGATGATGTGGCTGTCATTGGATTAACTGAGTAGATGCAGGTATAACCATGGATGAATCTTGAACTATAACAGCAGGTTGAGCTAACACTTCAGCTGCGGTAAAATCTTCTTCAGTGAAATGGTCGGGATTATATGGGACAATGCCTGCCGCTCGGAATCCTGATTCACCTTTATTGATAGACGCCACAGTTGAATATGCTCTGTTGAATATTGCAGCTACGTCATATGGAGTTATTTTTTTTACTAGGCGATTCTTTAAAAATAAATCACATTCTTTTTGGCGCTCTTGTTCACCCGAACAGAGTGCCTATCATTTTGCCCTAATGTCTGTAATTTTGGAATATCGAGCCGAAAATGGTCTCAATCGATTGGGTTCGACTCCCCGATGAAGAATCCGTGGCGAAAGTTGAGTCTGTCCGGCCGTATCCTCTCTAGCATCCAAAAGGATTCAACTAGAGTTTTCATATTTTCAGAATAGGTAAATTGTCCAAATATCTCGGTCAAGTTCGTTATTGGGCTAAATCCGTTGGATGGTTCAGTAGTTATGAGCATCTGAAATTTTGTTTCCTCAATAACTACTAGAATATCCATCCGATCAAGTTGATACTTGAAATATTGTTGAGGAAGGCTGCAACAGAACAGCTCGCAAAATTTCGCAGGAATCGTCACGCTAGAAAATTTGTAAAAAATTCCCAAAAAAAAAATTTTTAATCCTCACTATCTCATAAGATATTTTTCGGATTTGAATAAAAATTCGTGAATATATTGAGGTGATCGATATCTTACTTATCCTCAAATTTCATTGTCGTAGCTCTTTTCCATCTAAAGATATGATCATTTTTTTCATTTACTCAAGAGAAAGGAGAAATGACATACGTCCCGATGATTTTCTTTTAACGATGGCCATCACAGATCGATATTCTAATGACAAATGCCAGGATCATTAATCAGTGTCAGTTGGCGTAATATTAATCAAAATTTTTCATAACGGGAAATCATAGAGATAAAATTCAATATCGGTGGCTGAAATAATATACGTTGTCAAAATTCAGAAAAGCACTGACGTAAGTTTTAAGGAAAAGGGAATTATAGCTTCGAACAAAACTTGGGGAAAATTATGAGTAGTTATTTTCAATTTGAGATATAGGTTTGTTCATTCATTAGGCGTTCATATTTGCATCACATTGTCCCATAGTACGGGAAAAGACTATTGTTCACGTGATCAGAGTGCTTATAGATTTGTTATGGTTTGAATATTTACTCTCGAGTAGCTCAACAAGAGCGCCAAAGCAATCTGACCTACGTCAGTGCTTTCTAAATTTTTTGTATGTAGCTTTGAGCGGCCCCAAAAATGTGAGATCTAAAGGCTGCATGCTGTGAGATGTGTGCGGAGGCAATTATAGCATATGAATGTGATAATGTTTACAGAAATCATAAGCCATTGACGTCGTGTGACTGGCATGATTATCCAGATTAAATAAAACTGGCTCCTGTGAGGATGGTTTGGTATGATTAGCGAAGTGTTGCAGCCACTCAAAGAAAAGATTTTCGTTAATACATCCATTATCTGAGCATTTGTATATAGCTCCTGCTGGACCATCTTTTTTGAGCTGCGGAGTCATCCTCTTCCGAGGGAAGATGAACATAGGAGGAACAAAACCACCAACAGCATTCATGGCACATAATAGTGTAATATTTCTACCTCTTTCCCAACTTGTTATGGAACCGATCCTTTTCATGCCTTTGGGAGCTAATATCTTACCAGGATCTTGTACTGTAGATATACCGGTTTCGTCGCAGTTATAGATATTTTTCGGGGTGAATTTATGTTCGTCAATTAGATCTCCCAATGGTTCATAGAAAAGTTGCACTTCTTCCTTATTGAAAGCATTTATTCTGTTGATACTTGTGGCTTCTGGTTTGCGAATAGATATATTATTTCTTTTCGGAAATCCTTCCAGCCAATCACGTCCAGCTATTTGGGCACTCTGGTCAAATGTGTGTTGGATTTGAAGCTCTTCTGCCTTTCTTACTTGTTTAGCTGTGACTCCATATAAAATTGAAGATAAGTATTTAATGCCGTCTACCAAAATCTTTTCTGCATCCTGTGTAAAAACAGGAAGTCTTCCGAGACGTGGTTCTGATTGATTTTGTTACTTTAACCGTTTTTGGAGGGTGGAAAAAGGAATACCCATGGCTTAAGCCGCAGACCTAATAGACTGGTTTTGGTTCACCAGTTCTTTGGCTTTTTTTAAAGTTTCAGACGTCCATTGCGCCTTATTGGTGTTTCTGGGTCGTATTTTTGGCATCTCTGAAATAAAAATGTAATTCGTAAGTAATCGACTCTATCATGAAATTTGCGGGCAATGGGAGTCAACTCTCATTACCCGACAACGGATTCTTGATGAATGTGCATTAATAGATGGAGAAGACCTGCGAAAAGTTACTCAAGAATTTATTTATAGACTGTCACATTGTCAGGAGTTGAATAGCAAGCAATTCGAACATTTAAAATAATTTTTTTTTTATTATTTTAAATAATTTTTTTTACTGGTACCTAAAAGCCCTGTATTTCTTCTTTTCATAGATTTTCATAAAAAAACACGTCATGAAAAGCAGAAAGAGTTTTACTTTTCGAATATTTCTCCTCTTATAGGTTGTCACTTCATCTCTTTCTAGGTTTTCCTATGCTTCTTCTACCGTTTGGCGATTTATCTCTCGCTAATCTCACTACCCTATCATCTCCCATTCTCTCTATATGTTCGTTCCATTCTGTTTTCCTGCCCTTCATCCATTGATTTACATTCTCTATTCCACATGTTCTCCTGATGTCTTCGCTCCTTTGCCTATACCTTAACGTATTGTTAGTTATTTTTCTTAATACTTTCATTTCTGAGGTTTCCAACATCCTTTTTGTTTCACTGGTTTGTGGTCTCGCTTCAGCTGTATATGTCATTATGGGTCTTACTACGCTTTTATATATTCTGGTCTTCGTCTCTACCGTTAAAAATTTATTCTTCCAGATAGTTGTACTTAGGCATCCCGCCACTCTATTTAGTTTAGTTACTTGTTGTTTTGTTTCTTCTTCCACTTTACCATCGCTTGACATTTTGATACCTAGGTAATCTACTTCCATGACTTGTTCTACTGTTCTATCTTTCACCACCAACTTGCATCTTATGGGCTCTCTCGATATCACCATTGTTTTTGTCTTCTCTATTGATATTATCATGTTATACTGTGTGACTGTTAAATAGAACTGATGTATTATTCTCTGTAAATCGTCTTCACTTTCGGATACTATTATTGCGTCATCTGCATAGTAAATATCTCCCTGTTTCCCATCTTGTACCCCTTTTTTGTTTTTACCTTCTTTATTATTTCATCCATGATTATATTAAAAAGTAAGGGGCTTAACGAGTCACCCTGTCGAATACCTGTTTCGTAATTTATTGGTTCCGTTTTACCATCCTTCAATCTAGCAATTATCTTGTTTTCCTTATATATGTTTTCGATTGTTTTTATAATATCTAGGGGTACTTGTCTATCATGGAGTAGGTGAATAACATCTTCAATTTGGACCCTGTCGAATGCTTTTTTAAGATCTATCAAGCACATAAAAGCAGGTCTATTATACTCGATGGATTTTTCCTTGATCTGCCCTATGATGAACACTGCATATGTACATGATCGCCCTGCTCTGAAGCCTTGTTGTTCTTCTTGTAATTGTATTCTCTTATTTACCTTGTTTGTTTTTATCCTTGCCATTAGCTTCAGTGTTGTATTCAACAAATTGATTCCTCTGTAATTGTCTGGATCTGTTCGTTCACCTTTCTGAAACATTGGTATCAGTATTCCTCTTCTCCACTCCTCAGGGATTCTGTGTGACCTTAGAGCTTTCTGTATTAGTATCCTTAGCTCATTCCTCAACTCTTTGCCACCATATTTGAGCCATTCATTGGTTATTTGATCCTCTCCTGGCGACTTCCCATTTCTAATTTTTTCAATTGCCTCTTCCACGTGCTCCTGTGTTATCAGTGTTTCCTCGGTACTTGTTATGTCCGGTGTCTCCAGTAGTGGTACTTCTCTGATCTCCTTCTTGTACAGGTTTGTGAGGTATGGTACCCATATTTCCTTTGTGGTATGCGTATCTTCCAAAAGATCTTTCATTTCTGTTCTTTGCTGTCTGATAAACCTCCACATTTGTTTTTGTCATCCATAAAAATCTGACTCTAATCTCTTCGAATACCTTTCCCAATATTCTCTTTCCGTTCTTCTCATTAACTCATGGGCCTCTGACCTTACTGCCTTGTACTCTTCATATGCTTCATTTGTCCTTGTTGTTCTATATTTAAGATAAGCCTGCTTCCTTTCTCTGCACTTTTGTTTCATTTCCTTCTTAAACCAAGGGGTCTTCGTTGTCCATTTTTTGTTCTTATCCACGTTTCTTGTACCTAATGCTTCATACGTCGCCTCCACTATGTTCTTTTTCAACCTTTTCCAGCTGGTCTCTACGTCATCTTCTTCTTTAATAGGAGTTCGATTGATGTTTTGGGCCACCCTTTTCCTATACAAATCTTTAGTCGTGTCATCGTGTATACTTTCTATTTTTAGTTTTGTCTCTTTCGCTTCTTCCGCTCGTGTCGCCTTTATTTTAATCTTCTCTCCTATCTTACACATTACCAGATAATGATCACTTCCCACATTAGTTGATGTGAGGCTTCTCACATCTAGTACTTTTTTTCTTGGGTGTATTTCTCTGTTTGTCAGGACATAATCTATCATTGACCTATTTCCTCTTGTGTTCTCGAACGTGTATTTATATTGATCTTCATGGCTGAAAAAGGTATTATTTATTCTCATTTCATTGATCGAGCAAAACTCCAGCATTAGATCTCCGTTCTCATTCTCTACGTCTTCATTAAACCTCTGCTTGATTCCTGACACTACAGATCTTCCCACACGTGGATTGAAGTCGCCCAGAATAATTATACTCTCCTCGTTTGGTATACTGTCAATAACATCTTGAAGTTTCTCGTAGAAATTTTCTCTTACGTCCGCAGGTTTACAGTTTTCCGATGCATATATTCCTATTATGTTCGTTCCTCTATTGCTTGTTCTTATCTTTATCGATAATATTCTTTCGGTAACATACCTCCATTCCTCCACCTGTGACCTGTAATCCTTCTTTACCATAAGTGCTACTCCGTCTTTGGCTCTGTGGTCCTTCGGTACCCCACTGTAGAATAACATATAATCCCCCAGCATCATTTGACCTTTTCCTTTCTTTTTTGTCTCTTGTAAAGCACATATATCTATCTTCCGTTCTCTTATTTCTTTCTCTACTTCCTGATCTCTTCCACTCAGTGATTTGATATTCCATGTGGCCACTCTTGTTACATTTTGTTTTTTTCATATCTTCAACCTTTTTCTCGCCTCCGTTTTTCCTTCCCTTTCCGAGGCTTGCTTTCGGTACTCTGAGCTTTATAATTTTTCCGGAAGGTAGGCTGCTAACCTGATCTTCCAACCTTCCTCCTTTACCCGGGCTTGGGACCGCCAACAGTGCTGCTGAGCTACTCAATCCACCCATCAGCACTACAGGCGGAGTTCTAATTATTAATATATACAAAATTTGTCGCCAATCTGCAAGGATTCTTCGAATCGGGTCTTGCGGTCCAAGTGACGATTTTTCAGATATTCTGATGTTTGAAGTCTGCTATGGAACCCATTCAAAGGGAATTCATCATCCATAGCTGGGGAAGGTTGTGATATAATACTTATTTCATTTAAACAATAGCAGTGGAAAGATTAATTATCAATGAGAATGTAGATAACATTTTATTCGAAATATTGGCCATTATTTTCTACACGATTTGACCACCTTTCTGGCAATTTTTGGATAATACGCCAATAAAATTGTTCGTCTTCTGAGGCAAACCAACCAGTCACTCAATCTTCGACCTCCTCGTAGGAATCAAAGTGCTGCTCAGCCAATGCGTGTCCCATCGATGAAAACAAATAGTAGTCATAAGAAGCCAAGTCTGGTGAATAAGGCGGGTGGGGTAGCAGCTCCCAACCAAGTGTTTTGATTGTGTCTCCTGAACGGGTTTCGCTTTGTGTGCAGGTGCATTTTCATGGAACTGGTTTTGCAGTCGATGTTGATAGTTGATAGTCTCGGATTAACCCATGATATTCTCCGTTTAGGATTCTTAATAATAAATTTTAATAATTAATCAATCTTTCATAACCCGTAACAATCCGATGCAAGACCGATTTTCCTTCGTGTCTTTGAAGCAAAATTTCACTAATGTTTTTTGGGTTTTCCATCTGTCTTTCATTCAATTCATGTGGCACCCATTTTCCACACTTTTGGATCTTTTCCATAGCGTTTAAACGGTCAGAAATTGTTTGTTGTGCAAAATTCAACATTGCTGCCATTTGGTTTCGATTCAAAGGGTCATCTCCATCCAATATTGCTTGCGATTCGGGGTCTCCAAACTTTTTTCGTGGTCTTTCACTTTCTTCATTTCTCGCATCTAAATCATTATTTCTGAATCGTTGAATCCTTTTTTTGCATGTTTCTTCTGATAGAGCATGATCACCATATGCCGCGACAAGCATTCGATGCGATTTAAGAGCACTTTTCTTCAGATGATAACAAAAAATTAACACTTTTCGCAAATCATCACTTTCTGGTACAAAATTCGACATTTTCAACACGAGGTAAAAATATGATGTTATCTGTTCAATGACTTGGTGTATACTAAACATGTTTCACAGCTGTCATAGAAAAAGAAATAAAAGCTCATTCACAACAAATGTTCCCTATCGTTCGAATCTTGAGCTCACTTCATAACGTTATCCTGGTATGTTCACTCAATTGAACGACTCAATATAAATATGATGAGATGAAAGTGATTCATTCACTCAGGAAGCTTCCGTGACACACTTGGATAGCATCAGGTTATAATCAATTTATGAGAATTACAATACCTTAACACGTGTCGCCAATATGATGCTTTTCCCCTTCTTCCTATGTCTATATCATTTGTCAATATTCCATTATCCCAGCAAACAATACCGTAAGGACCGGCTGACAGGTGTCAGTTCAATTTTCATGAAGGATTATTAATTGTTGTCGATAAGAGATAACTCGTGAGTTTATACAGGATGTCCGCCGGGAAGATGAGCTCAATTGTTTCTTTTTAATTTTTAATTGAATGATAGAGAATGGATCTTATACTTTCACGAAGAACCTCACCCATATTTATACGGGAAACTACTGAACATATTTTCATGAAATTCAACACTTATAAGTATTTCACGATGCTGATGAAATCTAAAATATTTTCAAGGCATGAGCACCTCCGGTTTTTCCGGAAATGACGTCAACTTCCGTTTTTCAAATTACAACACCATTTTTTTATTGCAGAAATAGATTCCTTAGAAAATTTCAAGTTATTTTGATGTAACATTTTTCAGTTTTGGTTGGAAAATTCTCTCTGAGCGGGAAAATTCGAAATATAAGTCAAAAATAGAGCTCAGCTGAAACAAGATTAACTTCGAGGTTTTTGGATGAAAAATTTTCATTTTTGGGAGTTTTCAAGATGTAAGATTGATGTATCCACTTTGAAAATCGAAATCGCTATAATCGCTTTCAAAGTTAGGGATGACAAAATCGTGTAATGTCAATTTTTTCAAATTAGAACCCCATTTTTTTTGGCAGATATTGAATCTACGTTAAAAAATAATGTGAGTGTATGCATCACACCTTTGCCTTTTCTGAGTTATTCGCAAAACACTGTTTTTCATCTTGAATTTTCAGCTTTTTCTTTTCCCTTCACGCCAAAATGATGAAATTTTCAGGAACTGTTATTTGAACCATGCTGTAGATTTTTCACCCCTTCTTGAAACCGACTTCAAGTTACTATTAGGAGAACCATAGCAAACTCTCGCAGAGATAACTAGAGAAGATGCTCAAAGTTTTGACCGTTAATTTCTAGACATTTAATTATAATTTGGACAGACGAAGCAAAATTCAATAATGAAGGAACTGACACATTTGGAGAAGTGAAAATCCCCATAGAAAAAGACAAAGAAACCCCCAGAACAAATTTAGTTTTAATGTGTTTGCTCTTTTGATGGACAATAAAGTGCGGTACTACATTTATGAAAATTTATATACAGAAAAATTTTTGGAAATCCTGAGAAATTTTAATTCTGAGTTTTTGGATGAACTCCCGTTGAGTATGTCAACTACCGCATATTATCAATTGGATGGGGCTCCGGCACATAGTTCGCACGAGGTTTCTGAAGAACTGAATGCAATGTTTGGTAATCGGTCGGACACCGTTCTTCACTGTTTTGGCTCCACCTCTCCCGATCTTACTCCCTTAGATTTTTATTTATGGGGTAGAATATGAAAAGAACATAGTCTATGAATCTCCTATTGAAAGCTAAGAAGATGAAACGGTGTGTGGAGGATACTTTCCACTCAATAAAGTGGGAGGAAATTGAGCGAGCGACTAACCGAGGTGTTTCAAGACGTATTCGAAAGTGCGTGGAACAAAATTGTTACGATATTGAGACTCTTACCTGATCATTTATTTTGTTAATTTGAGTTTTGAAACTTATTTTTTTTTTATTATCATAATTTATTTATAATCATAATTTGGTGTACTGAAGTAGCGATCTATTTAATGTGTTTCCTATTGAAGAGATGAATTCTCATTCGCTTCGAAATAAGTCGAAATACTAATTTCATCAACTGCCCTATTTTTGTATTCTTTAGGGACTCTTACATTCCAAACTTTGGAAAGTTTGAAACATCTTTTCAGAAATTGTAAAAAAAAATGGGGATGCTTCACATTGGATACTCAACATTTTGTGTCATCCACCATGGATTTGAAATAAACAATATCATTAAGTGTATTTGAATGTGTATTTCGTATACAATTGAAAAAATACAATATAAAAATAAATCCAGAATCTCATTATCAGAATAGCAACGATTCATTTTGTGAAATAAAAAAATTTCATAACGTCTAACAATAAGACTTGTCTGGCACTTGTGAATTATAAATGGGATGATTTATCTCCTATGTTCACAGAATATCCTTATCAATCAGATTCGAAGAATTTGACTCTACTTACTACATAAATCCAGAAAATCTCAAATAACTCAGGAATTATTGAATTTAGGAGCATAATCATGTGGAAAACTATCATTATTTTTGACCACAGAATCCAACACAATTATAAAAAAATAAGGTTCTAATTTGAAAAACAGAAGTTATGGCCAACACCCTGTGATGATATTTTTGAAATCCAAAAGATGCATGACCTTTTTACATCCTTCCTCTTCGATGTTGTAAAAACGGTTTACGCTCAGGATATTTAAAATAAGAATAATGAACATATTACTGACTGAACATATTTGACTTTTTTCCAGTTTTTTTGGATATTTTGAAAACTATTCGATTTAATACAATGGTTTTAACAGAAATGTATTCACTATTGAATACTCGATCATACCAGGAATGGAAAACTTGAAAAAAATTTTTTTCGTCGAATTTATTTTCACTCCCTGTATAACCGGAAGTTTTTGGGCTTCGAAATATTTAAGCTCTGTAGAGAACTTCGAACAATATCGTGATTCTAATTTTTGGATTACAAATATGTCTAGTTCTCCAGAAACGTCTAATAGGCACTTGAACTTGAGACCCTGTATTAGGTATTTAAGAGATCCGATGTATAGGAAAAAAATTAACTTAACAAATTTATTAGCTGTTGTTTTTGATACCATATGTATCATTTTTCAGGATAATAATAACAATCAGTTTTAGACACCAAAATAAATAGAAGAATATTATGATTCCCAAAAACTCAACAAGAAAAAACACACTTGAATTAACATATTGAAATTCAACGTAAGCGTTGGAATAGTAAGATTTGTAAGATTGTAAGAAGTGCACCTGTGAAATTATAATTTGGATAATAACCATTATCTCCTATTGATTTTCTCCCAATGTTTCAACAGACATTTTCTGTCATTCTCAAGGTGAAAATTAACTTTTGAAAAGGTTACTCAAAATTTCAGAAACAAATTTTGGAATATTATATCCAAATGAATCGATAGAAAAAGCTGGAGGGCCACTAATGTAGCTGAAGGATAGATAGATAATTCGATTGAAAACAAAATTAAATTTGCCAAGACCGTTCACAAATTATCAGAGGAAATCAATCGACGTGAAACGAAAACTTTGCTGCCTCATTCTGGCTTCAACTAAGAGAATTTAAATATACCAGGCATTTCCAAGAAATTGAATTCAGATCATAATTAAAATGTGAATAAGAGAAATGTGTCGTCTTACTGATTTGTGATTCTACACTGTGGCCGAAAAATATTGTACGAAACGTGTTGCTTGCCCGAAAATGTTTTATTTTGACTCACTAACTTCTAGGACGAGCGTTAGCGTCCAAGAAAAACCCTATTTTCCGGACTTGCTACGTATATTACGATTTTCGAACTTTTAACAAATACAATGAATGATAAACCTACTTAATTCTTCAAATTACAATCTGAACTAATAAAACTTATCATTCAACAATTACTCAAACCTTCGATGATATCAGAGACAAATCTCACCCTTTCCCCCCGGAATTTCTTGCTTAATTAGTCAGAGCTTATCTACTCGTAGATAAAGTTTGAATTAACATTAACGGAGTGCTATAAGCTGCTGTGTCATGGCAGGGTCTACATCCCTTTGTACACCGGGTCTGAGACCACCAGTGGGTTCACACACAAGGGTTGTTCCCCCCGTCTGAACGCCCTCCATGTAGCGTTATAATAGCCTTCCTGCCCCGAATTTGCATTATGAATTAATTTACATGTTTAATGGCGAAGTTTATAGAATTTCGAAATGCAAAAATTCAGTGTAGGATGAAATTATTTAAATGGTTAAGTAGGTACTGCATCTCCAATTCTGGAAGAAAAGAAAGAAGAAACAATTATAAATGTCATGTTACTTAGTAAATACGGCCTTGGAATAAAACTTATGAAAGGAATTATTTTCAGAGATATTATCCTCGCTATAAAATATTCATATCTCTCCAATTTTCAAAGCACAGCAAACTTTTTGTTTCAAATTCATACTACAGTTAAGACCTCCTAGCTTAGAGATCTTTCAAGACTATTATTAATATTGTTGAAAACGGTGGCATGACAGAGTTTGATATCTTCCAATTATTGCTCCCTTGTTTCAGGTTTTCCTCAAATGTTTGTAATTTTCGAATATCGAACCAAAAATTGATTGGCTTCTGCTTCCCTATGAAGAGTCCGTGGGCATACTTGAGTATGTCCGCCTGGCCGGCTGACAGTGCATTCTATATCTTCCGAAGAAGAGTAACCGTAGTTAAAAATATCCGTCTGATTTCAAACGTGTGCATTTATGAAGTTAATTGAACATGTAGAACCTCGTGCTATTTCATGAGAATGTTTTATTTATTGAGATGATATATTAAAGTTTAGAGTAGAAATGAAATGGGGCGAAAGGAAACTAAATGAAAACTGTACTTTGGTTATTTTCAATTCTAGATATTAGTTCGTTCATTCTTTTGAATTGTCTGTCTTCTTCCTTTTTGTGTCTCACTGTACAGCAGTACGGACGTATATTCAAGAACTGGCACGAACATTATGCTGATTTCACGTCAGTGCTTTTCTACCATTTTTCTATCAAATTTGATATACGTGAATCATTATCACAACATAAATGTAAATATCTATACTATAAGATCAAATTCTTGATAAAGATGAACTACAATATGCCAGCATGTTTTAGGTGATTAATTTGTTATTTTCAAACTCTTGGTGATATCATCTACTTCGAACTCAGTAATGGTTGAAAAAAACTATTATTCTTCACCAATAGAGAAACAGAATAAAACAGAGATAATATATTATCATAATCTGCCACTTCATTTATCTAATTAATTACTTTTATAAACGAAATGTTTGCGAATAAAGAAAACTACCTGCCTGAATATTTTAACGAAATTTCCAAAACTCATTTTCTTCAGAATTATGCGAATTTTCTTCAGACTACAAATTGATCTGAGTGAATACTGATAATAATATAATAATTTTAATAATCTGCAAATAAAATAAACAAAATAATCTTATTATTGACAAGGGTGAAGCAATAACTTTTTGAATGAACACATTTTCTTCGCACATAATGCCAGGTTAATAAATCTAGAAAAAAAATTTAGAAACCAATGAAAGCCATCGAAATTGAATTCTTCTCTATGATTTCCTGTTATGAAAAATTTTGATTAGTATTACGCCAACTGACACTGTTTAATGAGTCTGGCATTTGTCAATCGAATATCGATCTGTGATGGCCATCGTTCAAAGAAAATCATCGGGACGTATGTCATTTCTGTTTTCCCTTGAGTAAATTGAAAAAATGATCATATCTTTAGATGAAATGGAGCTACGACAATGAAATTTGAGGATACGTTAGATATCCATTACCTCAATATACTCACGAATTTTTATTGAAATCCGAAAAATATTTTGTGAGATTAGTCAGGATTAGAAAATTTTTTTTTGGGAATTTTTTAAAAATTTTCTAGAGTGGCGATTTCTGCAAAATTTTGCAAGCTCTTTTGTTGCAGTCTTCCTCAACAACATTTCAAGTATCAATTTGATCGGATGGATATTCTAGTAGTTATTGAGGAAACAAAATTTCAGATGCTCATAACTACTGAACCATCCGACGGATTTGGCCCAATAACGAACTTGACCGAGATATTTGGACAATTAACCTATTCTGAAAATATGAAAACTGTAGCTGATTCCTTTTGGATGCTAGAGAGGATACGGCCAGCCGGCCGGACAGACTCAACTTTCGCCACGAATTCTTCATCAGGGAGTCGAACCCAATCGATTGAGACCATTTTCGGGTCGATATTCCAAAATTACCGACATTCGGGCAAAATGATAGGCACTCTGTTCGGGTGAACAAGAGCGCCAAAAAACACACATTTTCAATACCTAATAACTGAATAATTTTGCATATTAACAAAAAGTGGTGATCGCCAAAATACACTGATCAACAATTACTAGGGATCACTTATGAACTTCTTTTCATTTGTATTTTTTTCAAGTTATCTCGTGAATATTTGTTCATTATATGTTCTCTAAGGAAAAATTAAGATGTTTTGAGTTGATTATATCAAATTTTTCCTCACTTCATCGGCTCTGGTTTACAAAATCAATTATTATCTGTAGGCTGTTACAGGTGGAGTGAAAAGCAATGTAGTATTAGTTATTAAATCTGTTTTCTTCTCTCGTTCAAACACATAAGGTGACAGTAATTGAAGTAATGAGAACAATATCAGCTTATCAGTCGTGCCGAGAAGACGTTTGGCTCCTGTGCAACTGGACCAAATCATACGGTGGATACAGGAAGGTTTGTCCCAGCGAGAAGTGTCCCGGCGGTTGAATGTTTCGCAATGTGTCTTGGATCAGGTTCATCCAAAACGACTCATTAGCTTATGTTCATGGGGGAGGTCGGAAGCGCAGTACAACAGCTGCCCAAGATCGTCTTTTGATCCTCAATGCTATGAAAAATCCCACTTACCTGGCGTCGCGGCTCAATAGATCACTGGGAGTTGCAACAGGAGTTCGAATTTCGAACCAGACTGTAAGACGACGACTACATGTTCGTGGTTTGAGAGCACGTAGGAGAGTACAACATCCCCGTTTGAATAGGGAACACCGGGTTCATCGACGGCAATGGGCTGAGGAGCAACGCTATTGGACAGTTGAAGATTGGAGCCGATGTTTATTTACGGATGAGTCTAGATTTCGTTTGGTCAACTCTGATGGACGTATTCTTGCTTGGGGGGAAAGAGGTCGAAGGTATGCAGAACAGTTTATGGTACCCACAACAGCTTTTGGCGGAGGTTCTATATGTGTATGGGGAGGTATTTGTTTGAACCAACGCATAGAGTTGGTTGTTCTGCAGAACACCACAATGACCAGCCAGAGATATCACGATATGATTATTGATCCCATAATTGTTCCGTTTGCGGCTGCCTTGGGCGAGAATTTCATTTTAATTGACGATAATGCCGTCCACACCGTAGTCGTCTGGTTAATGAAGCGCTAGAAACTCATGCTATTGATAGGATGGACTGCCCAGCTCGCTCTCCAGACATGAATTGCATCGAACATGTCTGGTTTGAGATTTCTAGGTAATTGTCAACCTTAGAACAACTGATCAATAACCTTGAGGACCTTTCTAACGCTTTACGGGATATTTGGACGAATTTGCCCGAAAATTTTATAAATCGTTTGATTGAAAGTATGCCTCGTAGAGTGGAATGCTTGAGACGAGCTCGTGGAGGACCAACTAGGTACTAGCTTAACCGAAACTTCAGCCTTCTTGTGGTTTCATCATAAAATTTTTATGTTATTCAAACACAGAATTTTGGGGCGTTGGTAGGGTCATTTGCTACCTTTTCAGTCTAGGAACCTGGGTCCTAAGTATTACGGATACGGATGTATGATTTTTTTATTAGTTTTTTCTAAATTACCCAAAATGTACCTTTCGAAGCCCCATAACTTTTTTTGCGTGTGCTTTTACATGCATTTTTTTTATTGTATCAAGTCTACATGAGTGTGTGTTTAAAAAAAAATCGTATTTATTGCTACAGATAACACCACAAAATTAACACGTAGGCCTTTTATTACAAAAAAAAAATTATGAAAGTATGAAAACATCCCCACTCCTATTGAAATTTAAAAAAAAGTTACAGCTATTACAAACTTTGTTTTATTTTGAAATGTTCTTTGGTTTATAACGTTGCTAACCATATGCTATTTACGTAAGTCAATAAAAAAAATAATACTGCAAATAAGGTTTTAGTCAGGAGAGTGAAGAAAGTCGCACCTAAATGAGAGTACGGATTTCGACACAACACAGCGAGCAAGGAAATTTTACCTGCCCGTTTTAGACGCGTGTGAATTATTATTACTATTTCTGTCCTTAGGTTGGATTGGGTTAGTCGCCGCTGACTTGACCCTACCGACATTTGAGATTTAACTGTCTCTGCTGTTGGAAGTGTCTGTGCCGCGTTGTTCAGTTTTTTAAATTTGTATTTGTTTGTTTTTGTTACTTTTATCGACTTTTTGCTGCTGTTGTTTTAAATTTGGTTGTTGATATGCCTAATTTCACCAACGCTGAGTATTCTGATATGGTGATGGCATATGGCAAGGCCGATGGTGTTGCTCGTGCATTATCGTGAAAATAGGCATATCAACAACCAAAATTTAAACAACAGTAGCAAAAAGTCGATAAAAATAACAAAACCAAAAAAATACAAATTTAAAAAACTGAATAACGCGGCACAGACACTTACAACAGCAGAGACAGTTAAATCTCGAATGACGGTAGGGTCAAGTCAGCGGCGACTAACCCAATCCAACCTAAGGACAGAAATAGTAATAATAATTCACACGCGTCTAAAACGGGCAGGTAAAATTTCCTTGCTCGCTGTGTTGTGTCGTACTCTCATTTAGGTGCGACTTTCTTCACTCTTCTGACTAAAACCTTATTTGCAGTATTATTTTTTTTATTGACTTACGTAAATAGCATATGGTTAGCAACGTTATAAACCAAAGAACATTTTAAAATAAAACAAAGTTTGTAATAGCTGTAACTTTTTTTTAAATTTCAATAGGAGTGGGGATGTTTTCATACTTTCATAATTTTTTTTTTGTAATAAAAGGCCTACGTGTTAATTTTGTGGTGTTATCTGTAGCAATAAATACGATTTTTTTTTAAACACACACTCATGTAGACTTAATACAATAAAAAAAAATGCATGTAAAAGTCCACGCAAAAAAAGTTATGGGGCTTCGAAGGGTACATTTTGGGTAATTCAGAAAAACCTAATAAAAAAATCATACCTCCGTAACCGTAATACTAAGGACCCAGGTTCCAAAACGGAAAAGGTAGCAAATGGCCCTACCAACGCCCCAAAAAAATTTGACGGTCCATGTGCCGCACACCCTGTATACACCACAATTCAGAACTAATAGAGCACAAATATTAACACCCGTTTGCGATTAGCAGAAGTATAGATCTTTGGCTAACTTTTTTTCCTTAAATATCCAGGAAATAAGAAAAAGCATCTCAAGAATTCGAAAAGAACAATTCAGTCTAGTCGTTAGAACTCATTTTCGTGAAGAGTGCTGAGTCAGCTAATTTCATCGTTAGGTGAAAAATCTAAAAAGTACTCGTATCATGAAAAAAATTCGTACAAACCTAGCACAAATCAGCACAATTTATTTCAAAAACCGGAAAGTGCTAGGCCAACTTGACTCACTTCCATTTCGAGTTCCATATAATATACATATGGGTGAAACAGTTACTCGCTGTTCCACAAGAAACGTGGAAAACAGTCAACGGATATTTAGAAAATCAGCTAATCCAATTTAGTAGCAAAAAGGAGGATAATTGCTAGCCATACCTCATTTACTTGATTCACGTTTCGATACCGGGGTGAAATTACTGAAATTTGATATTAATCACCAAGTGAACTCGAGTAGACGAGCAATCCTTTCCGAATAGGTAACGTTTAATTTGCAGAGTATTCACTCTCGATGAAACTGGAGGGCCCGACATCAAAGGACTTGCTGAAGTGGATTACTTGATCCCTGACATTCATCAGCTGAAATTACAAACGTAGAGATTGAGCATTCGATAGACTCATCGCGAGCTTCTTCGAGAATTTCAATTCGGTAACAAACTGGATGTGAGAATATGAGTTTTCAGTGCATTTTTTCGCGCTTGAGATATAATTTGCTTTAATTTTTATCGATGCTTTCGAATGGTCTACGAGTTGCCACGACATCCCGACTGAGGTGCAAATTATTTTAAGTGATTTTTTTACCTGTAATCATTTTGACTGAGACACCAGTTGAAAAAGGCTTTGAATGCTCCGAATTCCGATGAAGGTCCTGGACCAGATAATATTCCACTAATATTTTTGAAAAGTATGTAACACCCAATAAACACAGTAACGTTAATTGAACGTATATTTTGAGTAACGTCACTAATAGTATATTATATACCGCGGGATTGAAGTAGAACATTTAATCCTGAAGGTAAAGTTTATGGCCCGACCGCAGGAGGGCCATATAATTACCTGGCCTTCGTCGCAGATTATATACGACCTGAATTTTATTAATTATTTCAATAATTTCAATCAGGATTAAATGTTACTGCAACTCAGTCGCAATATTCATTTCATTTCCCCGTTATATACGATACTTTCATCAAAAAGACGGTACTTCCGGTATGATTTTATTTTCTGGTTAATCATATTTCAATAATTTTCAATCAGTTTTAGGCAGAAGTCAGTCTCACTTCAACTTTCATTTAATAAACTGTCTTTAAAATAAAATTATTGTTACCATAGTAACTCATAAATAATTATTATGTTATAGAATTTAGCATTAGACAACTCTTCATTCATCTATGTTCATAACCTTTATTCCAAACATAAACAAAGATTTCTTGTTTTTGTTTATTTTCTTGCAATCGTTCTCTTTATTAATTAATTTAGTTCTTTTCAATCAGTTAGTCGCAGCCCACGTATATTCATTTCATTATTAATTTTCTATTTATTTTCGAAGAATTTCAAAAATTACACACTTCAATTGTCTCTATGATTGTATCTTCCGAAAGAACCGGAATTGAACACTGAGAAGGTTATCTGAAGAGCCTTTATGGATAATTATTACACCATCAGAACGACTTATGTTAATTTATTTCCTGAAGTAATAAATCCAGTAAAAAACCAAAATAGTTGCTCTATCAGTTCGCCAAATGTTAAACTTCCAAAGATAGTATTGCCCATTTTCAATGGGAATTATAAAGAGTGGCCTACTTTTTCGATATGTTCCAAAGTTTGGTACATGAAAATTCTAACTTGAGTCAAATAGAAAAGTTTCAATACCTCCTAGGTTCACTTTCTTCTCATGCTTTAAGTTTAGTTGAAGGGTTTCCATTTACTGCTGAAAATTGAAAGCGCTTTTCAGACATTGGCGGAAAGATATCAAAATAAAAGACTTCTCGCGAATACGTGTTGGAAGGAAATCTGTAATGTTCCAAAGCTACAGGGTGAGTCAGCTAAAGACCTTAGGCGAATTCTAGTAGTGGTTTTGGAGAACTTATCAGTATTAAGAAATTTAAGTGAAGGATTAAATGTACTTCAGTCGCAAGTTATATACGATACTTTTCGTACTTCCGGTATGATTTTATTAATTATTTCAATAATTTCAATCAGTTTTTTCTCACTTCAACTCATTTAATAAACTGTCTTTAAAATAAGTTACCATAGTAACTGTTACTGCAACTCATTATTATTAGTTGCATTCATTCATTTTCATTCCAAGTTGCTTGCTCGTTTCGTGCGGACCACGTATATTCATTTCATTATTAATTTTCTATTTCGTTTTCGTTTAACTTTCAAAGGCCCTTGTCGTGCCAGTAACATTGCGTTGTGACAATTATAATTTAGAAACATTGTCATTACTAGTGTCATTGTAAAGAAACATTGTTATTGATAATTATTGGTATCATGAGTGAAGAAGGTGTATCTGATATTGATAAAAGAGCAGCCGAAGTAGGTGAAGAATTGTTACCACCGAAATCTAGAAAGCTATACGAGCAGCAGTACGATGCTTTTAAAAAGTGGTGCCGCTTAAAAAATGTGAGACAACCTACTGAAAATGCGCTGTTAGTCTACTTCAATGATAAATCAAAAGCGGTTTGTGCCTCAACTCTCTGGGCACATTACTGAATGCTGAAATCGGTTATTAACATTAGAGAAGATATTGATTTAAGTAAATTTCCAAAATTATTAGCTTTTTTGAAGAGAAGAAATGAGGGATTCAAGCCAAAGAAGTCAAGAATTCTCACGTCTGAGCAGGTAGATCAGTTCTTACGGGAGGCTCCGGATGATAAATATTTAATGCTTAAGGCAAATTTGGAAATGTGTTTATATTCAGAAATTTTAAGAAATCAAATTTTTTGTAGGTTGCACTTATTTTGGGCGTTGCGGGAGCTTGTCGTGGAAAAGAGTTGGTTGATTTTGAAATCGACGATGTGAGAGATTTGGGCGATTCCTTCCTAATTGCGATTAGAAACACCAAAAATAAAATTGACCGAAATTTTGTGATCAAAAATTCAGAAAACAGTGCCATCATTTTTGTGCCGATATTTCGAAAATATGTGGCATTGCGAAAGACAGGGACACCTCATTCAAAATTTTTTGTTTAATACATCAACAAAGAATGTACGAGTAGTAGGAAAAAACATGTTTGGTACATTTCCACGGCAAATAGCAGCTTTCTTGAAATTAGAAAATGCGACGTCTTATACGGGACATTGTTTTAGACGCACATCTGCGTCTTTGTTAGCTGATTCGGGAGCAACAATAGACGTGCTGAAGAGACATGGAGGATGGAAATCCTCCAACGTGGCCGAGGGATATATTGAATCGTCTTTTAAAAATAAACAAAAAATTTCAGATAAAATATTTGGTCAAGTCGCCGATTCGTCCACTATAGTTATGTCACAGTCCTCATTCTGCTTCCTGTTTCCGCAGGATCTTCGAAACAAACACCAGTTCAATATGATAAGGACCTATCTGTTACTCGTCAGTTACCTGCTGCATTAACCCAGGAAAGACTGGTCAATATGACAAACTGTCACAATATTAATTTGAATATTAACGTTAATTACCATTCTAATTAATTGTATTTTTCAATAAAATATCCCTTAAATTTGTGATTTAATCGTTCCGGGAGTTTCGTCAATATTTAATCCCGGAGGGATTAAATGTGACACTTTAGTACCGGTCACAAGGGTGGAGTTGTCACTTTAGGCCCAGAAGTACGAAAAAATAATTATATCTTCGGGTGGGAAGAAGCTAACACAATGAAATTTGAAAATATGCGATATATCAATGAAGTCCATACGTCAATAAACTTTTGTTTTAATACGTCCGATAGCGTCTGAGGTATAAAGTAGATTTATTCTTTTCGGATTTTTTCAAAAATTTTCTAACGTGTCGATTTCTGCGAATCCCTGCTGCATGTTTCAGGCTAATTCAAAATCTTCTATGATCCAATAGATATCCTCGAAGTAATAGAGGAATCAAATTTTCAGTTGCTCATAACTCCTCAACTATTGGATGTATTTGGCCGTACAATGAACTTAACCGAGATATTTGGACAGTTGACCTGTTGTGAAAATATGAAAACTCTACCACATCTCTTTCGGAAAATAGAAGGTTTACGACCGAACGAACATACTGAAGTTTGACCCTGTATTCTTCATCAAGAAGTCAAACCGATTGAAACCATTTTCGTCGCGATAATCATATAAGACATTTGGCCAAACGGTAACCGCTAATCTATTAAAACAAGCACGCAAAAACTTATGTATTGGGACAGCTTTGTTATGTATTTTTGAGAATTTACCGACAATGTGAGATATTTCCATGAAAATTTCCATAGCACAACTCAGCACAAATGTAGCACAAAGTCGTACACTCATTGGAGATTATAAAAAAAATGCAGAGCTAATTTTTTTTTATTTTCCTTTTTTGTGAATTTTAAAGAATCATCTCTAAGATTCGGATAACACTCATCAGTAGGTGTGCAGTATTTTCGTTTCAGTGACTACAACTCATATCTTCGAAAAGTACTGGGTTGCCCCATTATGTTCATGTGAAAATTCTAGAATACAACATGAAATGAAGAAATAATCGAGCAGCACACACATAGCCCAAGTCAGCACAACAATATTTTTTTCGAAAAATCGATAGGTGCTAAGCCAACTTCATACCCATTTCAAATATACGATCAGGAAGAACATGGCGTCGGGAGACGAGTTGCGTGCTTTGGAAGATTACAATACATGATCCGCCCCAGGTTAGCAGGCGTAAAAACATGCTGAAATAGTGCGTATTTCCTTTTTTCTTCATACTGTTTACACAGAGGGCATAAAAACAGCTTCTAGGGCCACAAGATATACTCATCGCCTACTCCTTACACAAACAATACAAACCCGATATACATTACAAATGATTGCGAGGGGAGGATTGAATTACGTAGGGTTACTGTGGGAATTTCAGGAGCGTCTACCAGGTGACTCCGATATTGATGTTGTTGTTGAGTTATGAATTATAGAATAAGGATGGGAGATGGGAGCGGATGATACCTAATAGTGAACTGGCGTTAGGTTAATGGAGCTTCACGATTTTTTTTTGAACATATGTTATTTTCTATGGATATTATGAGATATCCACAGGTGGATTCAATTCAGAAATATATAGAATGAAATAGATTCCTAAGAAAATTCAAGTTATTTTGATGTAACATTTTTCAGTTTTGATTGGAAAATTCTCTTTGAGCGGGAAAATTCGAAAAAATAATCGAAAATAGAGCTCCGCTGAAACAAGAATAACTTCGAGGTTTTTAGGTGAAAAATTTTCATTTTTGGGATTTTTCATTATGTAAGATTGATGTATTCACCTCAAATATCGAAATCGCGATTCATGATACAGGGGGTGAAAAAATCGCTTTCAAAGTTAGGGATTACAAAACCGTACAAAATCAATTTTTTCAAATTAGAACCCTATTTTTTTATGGCAGATATTGAATCTACGTTAAAAAATAATGTGAGTGTATGCATCACACCCTTGCCCTAAAGTAGATATTTTCTGAGTTATTCACAAAAAACTGTTTTTCGTCTTGAATTTTCAGCTATTTCTTTTCCCTTCACGCCAAAAACATGAAATTTTCAGGAACTGTTATTTGAACCATGCTGTAGATTTTTCACCCCTTCTTGAAAACGACTTCAAGTTCCTATTAGGAGAACCATGGCAAACTCTCGCAGTTATAACTAGAGAAGATGCTCAAAGTTTTGACCGTTAATTTCTAGACATTTATTTATACGTCTCAGGAATGCTTCGTGCGTTGCTTTTCTTATTTCATCGGGAGGAAGAGATCTGCCAAAGTATTTAAAAACCAAATTGAGTTTCAAAACTATGAATCTAAAAATCTAAACAAACCTGAACGCATTTCTAACTCGTTCTATGCAGCCCTCTTTATCAGTCAGGTGAGTTGAGAAGAGAATATTTTTTATCCTACCCCAAACATAATAGTCTAAAGGAGTTAAATCGGGAGAACGTGGTGGCCAAATATGTGGACCATTGTTCGCCAACCATCGATCTTCAAATAGCCTGTATAGGATATTTGACACATTGAGTGAATTGTGTGGAGGCGCGCCATCTTGTTGATACCATAAGTCATTATGGTTCTGTACTAGCGGCTCAATTATTTGGGTCAATATGTCAGAATATCTATCTCCTGGGGGAGAACATTCTTTAAATAATGCAAACATGTGTAGTTTTCTATCTTACCAGTTATAGTCCCATCATTAATGTGAACATCGAGAATTGCATTATTTTTGATGGCGCAAAAAACATTGAAACTCCAGGTCTCTCGAAAGTTCCATTGTCTGAAGTGGTGGTTGTTCTCTTCATCCCATTGAACCATTCTTTGTGAATTTAGATTCATCTGTCCAAATTGTACAGTCCAAAAAGTTTTCATTCTCTTGAAATCGAATCATCATAGCTTGGCAAAACTCTGTTCTCCTGACGAAATCAGTTTCCTACAAATGCTGTACTCTATTGACTTTATATGGGTGCATTTTATGTTTTTTTAATACTCTCCAAACACTCGATTGAGATAATCCCAGAGCAATCTCGGCATCTTTGAGAGAATTTTGAGGATTCACACGAATATATGCAAGAACTGTAATTTCGTTGTTCTCATCTTCTATTACACTTTTTTCTCCATGTATAGTTTTCTTAACGAAAGATTCGACATTTCTCAAGTTTGTCATGGTTCTGTTAAAGGCATCTCTCGTTCGCCTGGGTCGGTCAGGAAACCTCTCAATGAACAGTCGAATCGTTCTATCTACAACTTTATTACATTCTCCATGAAGTAGAATGAGATTTAACTAATCTTCATTGGTAAAATTAGGCATAGTGATCGATTTAATAGCTTAATACGAATTATCACCAAATTAATAGTAAACACAAAATGCTACTAAATAAAGAGGAATTTGGCAGATGTAATTAATGATATCTATCATTAAAAAAAAAGAATGTAAAACATGGTAAGTTTTTGCATATGGTTCATAAGGAATTATTTATTTATCAATGGAGAGAAAACCGATGGCCGATTAGTTGAAATAGAGAGGTTTCCGATACAAATTCGAATCCAAATTCGCCATCTATTTAGGAACAACCTGAAACTTTTTTCCCTTGCATATTAGGGTAGTAAAATTTAGAATATGGTTTAAGTAACAGTTTCTGAAAATTTCAGCTTTTTGGCGTGAAGGGAAAAGAAATAGCTGAAAATTCAAGACAAAAAACAGGTTTTTGTGAATATCCACATTAGGGCAAGGGTGTGATGCAAACACTCACATTATTTTTTGAAGTAGATTCAAAATCTGCCATAAAAAAATGGGGTTCTAATTTGAAAACATTGATTTTTCACGATTTTGTCATCCCTAACTTTGGAAGCGATTTTTTCACCCCCTATATCATGAATCGCGATTTCGATTTTCAAAGTGGATACATCAATCTTATATCTTAAAAAATCCCAAAAATCAAAATTTTCCACCCAAAAACCTCGAAGTTATTTTTGTTTCAGCGGAGCTCTAATTTCGATTTTTTTTCGAATTTTGCCGCTCAGAGACAATTTTCCAACCAAAACTGAAAAATGTTACATCAAAATAACTTGAAATTTTGTAAGGAATCTATTTCGGCAATAAAAAAATTGTGTTTTAATTTGAAAAACGGAAGTTGACGTCATTTCCGGAAAAACCGAAGGTGCTCATGCCTTGAAAATATTTTAGATTTCATCAGCATCGTGAAATACTTATAAGTGCTGAATTTCATGAAAACACCTTCTGTAGTTTCCCGTATAACTATGGATGAGGTTCCTCGTGAAAGACCCTGTATACATATAGATAATGGAAGATATTTGATTTTAGAATATTTTATTTTTATTCCTTAATATTAAAAGTACGAATATCAAAAGTGCATTGTGTGAATGACATGTTCCTTGAACTATTCGGTACTACAGACGAATTTTCTTGTGTTGAAATAATATTCTCTGACATAGACACAACTGCTGTTGATGTACCTGGTCGCAAATCGGATGTTATTTCGGAACTGCCACACGTTCTGAACACTTTATTAGCAATTTCTATTCTGTGTGCCACCGATTCATCAACATACCCTTCAGCGACCGTTGATTACTTCCAACTACCATGTTTCTTTAGTGTCATCAAGTCTCCCCCAGATTCAACTAAAAGTGTAGCAGACGATCTTCGAAATGAATGACCTGTATATGAGTTAGCATTTTCAAGTTGAAGAAAATTAGCTACGGTTTCAGGTACCTTATAAAACAGATTTTTACAAACAACCTAATTGATACATTTTCCATTGCGATATGCATAAAACAAGCGGCGATCTTTTGCTGGACGAAGGGCTATGTACATCCAGTAATATTTAATATATTCTTCAGTAACTACAAATCTCCTGTTTACATCATTCTTTGTTTGCTTCAGTTTCACAATTAATCACTTTCCCGAATTTTCAATATCATCTTATGTTACCTGGCTGATTTCACAAATTCGACAAGTTCCTGCAATACACTGTCTCCGAGAAAGAACTGCATGTCTTTGTCATTTTCCATTCCACAAATCTTGAATACGCTGTTTCGTGAATTTTCCGCGATTTACCTGGCAATAATTTTCGTCACGCTACTTGCGCTGCTTCTATCAACGCCGGTGGAGTCAAAGAAAACTCAGAATCAGGATTTTTGAGCTTTTTTTTTAAATTCAAAATAACTACAAAACAATTACTAAGTTAGCAATTCTTGAAACAAATCACAAATAGGAATTGACAGATATTTGATTACACTGAAGTTTTCCTTAGCAACTCAGGTCTAATTGATCTAGCTTAAAAATTCAAATTTCATATCGATAACATTCTAACTTTTTTTTATTGTAATAATATGTTCTTTCACTATGAAATCGTCGTTTTTCCTGTCACAGAAAAAAAAGTGCATTATACAAAGGAAAAATATTAGATTTCAGCTCTCAGTTTTTTGTCATAACCTCGAGCTAAAATCTACCACTTTTATCCTTTGTATAATAAATAACTATTATTCGCCGAAATAATTTGAGAGTTTTCTAGTTTTACCTTAAAATCTGGTTACGGCACGTTCTCTACGAAGGCAATAATAATAATTATAATGATTATAATAATAATAATAATAAGCGCTACAAAAAAAATAATATCTTCCATAAAAATCAGAGACAGTTCTCAGATCTCTTGAAAACGCAGACAGCAAGGATGAAGAAACGCTGGAGCCTAAGCCCAGTCCTACATTGGAAGCGGATTTGGTCTGGCCAGCCAACCCGACCCGATTTGATTCTCTTGCAGAGCAGTCCAGACCAGATCGAAGACTGCCTCCAATGAAGGAAGACAGTACGTTTTCTTTGTTTTTGTTTCCTCCAGACCCAGCCAGACCCGTCCAGACTGTCTGATCTGGAGAAATTCTTCTGGTCTGAAATCTGGGGGAGGGAAAGTACCCATGATGAGAGTGCTTACTGGATAGAGGATGCACATCAGAAGATCCCTGATGTACTTATGGAGATACGTGTGCATAAGTCGGACATAGTTGAAACACTTAAGAGATCTAGCAACTGGGCTGCTCCGGGACCGGATAAGCTGCATAACTACTGGTGGAAGTATTTTAGTAGTGTGCACCACAAGTTTTATATATATATTTTTTTTTTTTTACATCCAACAGGCACATGCCCAGTTACAGGTGTAAACAATAAGTTAATATCTATATACATATATTAAGCCCCAAGCTGTCGTCAGCCGAGGTTGAACAAGATATAAATTAGTTCCTTATCAATAAGTATAATTGTTTTCTGAATTGAGTGATATTTAGAAAAAACATATCAACGGAGGGTAAACCATTCAAGCTTCTGCATATGGAAGCCACAGGACTATGGAAATGATGTTGGGTGTTGGTAACATTATTTCTAAAAGTTAAAATTTTTCTAGATATAATGCGGGGTGTATTGAAATTTAATAGCGACAGCAGATACATTCAATCGACCAGCCCATTGACTAGCTTGAACGCAAAGATCGCACCTGAAATTTCTCTTCTCTTCCTCAAACTTACGAAGTTGAATTCAATTATTAGTGAGTTATAGTTTGTAACATCCTAGGTTTTCTTTCATACAAAAAAATCGTAGTCCCATTTCACCCTATGTTGAGACGCCACTGGCCTCACGTACCTCGAAAGAGAGTTGATTGTCAAAATACATTCGATGGTTAGAAGCGTGAAGCTAGCACGTTACGCGACTGCGTGGAGCAACCAGAGGAAGGAGTATCGAAGATGGTGTGGTGGATTATTATCAGTTTTACTGCTGAGCGAATTAAGGCCTTTTTTTCAAAAGCTTTAGTGAGTGTATGTGAGTGCAAAACCGAAGCCATTGCTACATTGAGTACTGCTCGAATCTATTTTACAGGTAGAATTCAGATTAATTTAAATATTATGAACGACTAAACGTTTACTAGCCTTTTGTTGGTAAACAACATTGGAATCCTCATTGTTTCAGGAAATTTAGTGTTTTCATATCTATGCCATTATATAGATTGTTTCCTTAATTATTGTTTAATTTAATGATGTATTATAAGGTTGTGTTTGGGCATTTGTCATTAATACCGTTGTCTTGTGAATGTAATTCCTTTGTTCACATCATGCTTTGTTTGATTTTATTTAACTATTTCCTTTGTTTACATAATGCTTTGTTTAACTTTATATAACTATTTCCTTTGTTCACATAATACTTTGTTTAACTTCATATAACTATTTCCTTTGTTCACATAATGCTTTGTCTAATTTCATATAACTTTATTTCCTTTGTTCATACAATGTTTGTTTGATTCATATAACTCTATTTCATTTGTTCACATAATGCTTTGTTTGATTCATATAACTCTATTTCCTTTGTTCTCATAATGCTGTGTCTGATTCATCTAACTATTTCCTTTGTGCACTCAATACCTTGTTTGATTCATGTAACTCCTTATAGCATGGGATTCCATCATTTTCTATATTATTGCCTTTGCAGTTCAGGTGTCTACCATAACAATGAATGCCTTATTTTCAGCTTTCTACAATGTGTTACTGGAGTGTAACCGATCAACTTTATTTACTGTACTCTATGGTGCTATATGAATTGCCCATCGCTCTGTAGTTCTGAGCCTGTGATTAAGCAGGAACGTATGGAGACCTCCACTAGTGGTAGTACTAGTATGGTCGATATGGAATAATGGATGTAACCAGTGTACGTAGCACTCTGGTGTTATATCGAAGGTTAACGTTGTTAAGTTACCCCTGTCTCATGTTATCATTATGTATGTCTTGTACTGTTGTAATTGGTCATTTTACTGTGTAATGTACTTGCCTTACTAGTCATGGTTATTGTTGTGTATATTTCGTACTGTGTTAACTTATTCTTCTTACTGTCGTGATGTATCTTCTTGTTGTCGTTATGTATATTTCCTTCGGTTGATTATGTAGATTCTCGGCTTTCATTATTTATATTGCTTATTATCGTTTACCTATACCTGCCTCTGTTATTTATGTCCATAATGCATTCTGGTTCTTATTATTTACTTGTGATTGATATTCTATGAAGATTTGTTGTTTATTTATGCCATGATCTCGTACTGCTATCTATTTATCTACATGCTCGTATTACATGATATTTCATTTAGGGGTCTCGAGATTGTGGACCATTCCTATGCTGTAGTATGAGATTTCTTAGGTTCCTGGATCGAAGGCCTTGAAGGGGCGGTTCCAAAGCTATAGGGCAGGGACCGTTACTGACATGTGCTATAAGGCATGAGAGAAATATACCTTTTTTATATCAACCGCGAAACTTTCTGTCATTTTTTCAGAGCCGCCGCTGGACCTCCATGACCTTCCCCGTGTTCCCAATTCCTAAGCTCATACAATATTATAGTTATGGCTCACATACCCTGGGGCCGTGACCATTACGATGGTCATAATTAGTGATTTACTTATTTGCCATGATTATTATCCTGTTGCATTATTGAAGTATACACTTGCCATGATTATTAATTCTTGTTGTACCATTGAAGTTGCCATATTTACCATGTTACTATACTCTTGTATTATGGAAGTTGCTCTGATTATCCTGATTATCGTCTGTGCTGTATTGTTATAGTTTCTTTTCCTGGATTGTTATACTCACCTTTGCTAACTGTTAATATCTCATCTTTTAGTTCTAAACAAGTGCCCAAACACCACCTATAGGGGTTTTATGCCTGAGGCTTTCCCTTATATTTTTTTAGACCCTTAATAAATAGCTGATTGTCTGGGTCTAACTGTTGTGTTTTATTTACCATCTTTGTTTCCCAATTATTTTCACTAATCTCAATTATCACGAACTTGAATTATTACGTTAACATAACGTAGAGTCCTACCCTTGCTAGACGATCACATTAAATGGCCAAGTCTTTGTATTTGGAGTCATTCGGACTCCAGTGTCGTAGTTAGTTTTGAAAATGATATTTGTCATTCTTTCCGAAAGAAAAAGTGGCAAATGTTACAAGTTATATTGGCGAATAGGGTGAATTTTATGTTTTCTGTAGTACAAAAATTTCAAAAATTTCTTTTGGATATATTCTAATGCATTACTGTATTTTTCGTGGAAAGGATTCCATACTAAAGCACAGTATTCAAGTTTGGTACGTACTAAACTGAAATATACAGACTGAATAGCTAGTACATTCGAAAATACTTTACAATTACGTAAAACGAAACCTAGAGTTCTATTGGCTTCACAGATAATTTTATTGATGTGTAGGTCGAATGAAAGTTTGCTGTCGAACAGAACACCTAGATCTTTACATTCGTTAACCCTCTTCAACGCCTTGTTGCCAATACTGTAATTGAATTCTTCGGTGGTTAGTTTTCTTGAGTATGTCATAACTTTGCATTTGCTGATATTTAAAGGTAGTTCATTTAATGTGCACCATTCATTTATGCGTTCAATATCTTCCTGCAGCCTATAAAAATCATTTATGTCGTGAATCTCTCTGAAGACTTTGAAATCATCCGCAAACAAAAGGTTTTTTGAGTTGATTATCTTGCATAGGTCATAAATAAATATTATAAATAAGAGGGGCCCCAAATTAGATCCTTGAGGTACCCCTGAGTGTGCAATAAAATAAAATGATTTAACGCCTTTCAATTCTACATATAGTGTTCCATTATTGAGAAAGGATTCCAATAACAACACAATATTCGGTGAAATGCCAAAACGACCTAACTTTTTTAACAGCAACCTATGTGATACCCTATCGAACGCTTTACTAAAATCTGTGTATATTACATCTATCTGTTTTCGATTATCTAAATTTTCCGACACATATTGTGTAAAGGTACATAGATTTTTTACTGTACTCCTTGACCGCATGAAACCATGTTGACTTACAGATAATTTATTGGAAATATGTGAATAAATCGAGTCGAAGAGTATGATCTCAAATAACTTGGAAAAAGCCGAGATGAGAGCTATAGGTCTGTAATTTCTAATATCAGCAGATTTTCCAGACTTAAACACTGGGCAGATACGTGACACCTTCCAAATTTTAGGAAATTTATTAGTCATTAAGATCAAATTATAAACAATCAACAAAGGCTTCATGAGTACATTTATATGATTTTTAACCAGTTTAGAAGGAATATTGTCTGGGCCAGAGCTCGTTTTACTTTTTAGCGTTTTTGCTGCTTTTAGTATTTGATCTTCTGAAATATTATTGATTTGAAGATAATCAGTAAGACTGAATGAATCATCCAAAGAATTATATGATTCGGTATCACATTTTGAATTGTAATAAACACTTTGAAATTGTTTTGCAAGTTGGCGATCCTTTTACAGGACGCCCTGAACAACCCTCCTTCGATACCTAGTTTCCTCACACTTGGAGTTACATACCTTATACCCAAAGACGGCGACAAAAAAAAATCCTAAAAACTACCACCCAATAACTTGCCTCTCGTCACTGTATAAGATCTTAACCGGAATTATCACCAAATACCTCGGCAAACATATCAGAGATAACAACATGATGACTGTAGAGCAAGCTGGATGCCGAGACAAGGAACTTCTAATTATCGACCACATAGTCACCAAACAGGCGCGGAAGAAACTCAGGAATATCTCTCTTGCCTGGATGGACTATAAAAAGGCCTTCGACTCCGTCCCGCACACATGGCTGCTGAAGGTGTTAGAAATGTACGGAGTGGCTGACAAAGTTATCCAAATACTGGGGCACCTCATGAAGACCTGGAGGACGTCTCTGTGCGTACGCAGGGAAGGAATGCTTACGGAATCGCCAGTTATAAAGATCAGCAGGGGTATTTTTCAGGGTGACACGTTGAGTCCCTTATGGTTCTGTCTGCCGCTCAATCTCCTCAGTATTATCCTGAAGAACACGAACTACGGATACTTTATCAACAAGAGCAGGCAGTCTCCCACCGCATGTTCAACCGAGGAGAATGCTTGAAGTAGTTGCAGCTTTCAGCGAGTCAGTGGGGTGGAGCTGGGGGTTGACAAGTGCGCTGTTCTGGACGTTCGGAGAGGCAAGATCGAGGACAATTTGGATGGAGCAATACTAGCCAGCAATATAACAATACCGGCCCTCAGCAAAGAAGTACCGTACAAATACCTGGGCATCAAGCAAGCACTGGAAATAAAAACTCCTGAAATGAAACAGTCCTTCAAAGTGAAACTCTTGGCCAGAGTTGCGATGCTGCTGAAGGCGAAACTAAATTCAAAGCCCCTCTTCATGGCCATCAACATCTAGGCGATCCCAAGTATGACCTATTTCTTCGGGGTCCTCAACCGGTAAACAACCGAATTCCGAGCACTGGACAGAGATATCAGATCTATGCTGACTAAGTATGCAGTACACCATCCTCACTCATCTACCATCACACTCTACCTTTCACGATATCAGGGAGGAAGAGGACTAACGAGCTTGGAAGAAGCTCACGCAAAAAGTGTCAGTGATCTGAGGCAGCACTTCCTGAAGAACAATTCACCTTTTTTAGAGCGATCCGTGAAGCTGATAATAGAACCTCTGCATTAAAGCTTGCTGAACTGGGATACCAACTACCCCAGCCTTCTGTAGAGGAGCGTATTCAGGAATGGAGCGCCAAGGCATTGTACCCAACTAATCTACAAAGTGGAGACGTAGAAAGATCGGAATCGCTCACTTATCTGCGAGCAGGCTATCTTCATCCGGAGACAGAAGGGGCAATTTTGGCAATTCAAGATCAGGTGATGCCAACCCGGATGTACATGAAGCATATCGCCAAACAGGATCTTCCATCGGATAGGTGTCGGAAGTGTACCCAGGGCTCGGAGTCTATTCAGCACGTCACCTCCTCGCGCCCTATCTTGGCACCCAGGGAATATCTCGAGAGACATAATGCGATGTGGAAGATTCATCACCAGCAGATTGCCCTCAAGCTTGGATTACTTAAAAATGAGGTCGAACAACATCTGTACTGGGACGCTACGCACTTGACCGACAGAGGAGAGGCGCATAATAGACCAGATGTTGCCCTCTTCGACAGAGAAAAAAAGACATGTTTGCTGCTGGACTTCACAGTACCAGCGGATGAGAACCTAGCAAAAGCGTATTCGGAGAAAATAACCAAATACTCCGATCTAACCTTCAAACTCCGTGAAATGCACCAGCTGAAATCTGTGAACGTGCTACCGCTGATTATTTCGGTGAATGGGTTGATAGAGAGACACTTACCTGAGAACACTCGGAGACACTGCCTGGACCAGCATGTGATATCTAGTTCGCAGAAGCAGATCATCTTGAGCACTGTGAGAATTGTCAGAAAATTTTTCCAAGGCCTCTAGCGGCACTGCACATCTTGGCTTTGGTCCGGTGTGCACAATATTTTGCCCGCGTAGAATGCGGTGATTAAAAAAAATAATAATAATAATAATAAACCCGCACGGGGTACTACTTAGTAATATAAGGGTGTGACAATACCGCAGACCCCGGTCTCTCTCAGCCGTCAGAAAGAAATCAGCTAAGCCTCGGAAAACAGTCGCTGCCTGGATTGTCAGGGCACGTCTGGAGTTGGTGCTGGACGTGACAGCATGCGGGACACCAACGGCAGAACGCTGAGAAGGCGGGCGCCTGCCATACAAGAAGCTACGCCTTTAGACGAGGAGAACATCGACGAGGAGAGAGTTCGGGTTGTCGGTCGCATAGGAATTCAAAGCTCACAAGAGCAGCCCGTAGTCGGAACCGGCAGCCGAAATAGGACGGCACAAACGGGACGCCACAAGTGGACGCTCGAGCAGCATAGCCTTCTGTCTGCGCTATACAGAAGATCGGGACCCGACAGAAGGGGATACATGAATAGGCTGCATGGTCTGTGGTGCGAAAATTGTCCAGACCTCAACTACATGATGCAGCAAAAACTGAGAGATCAGATCAGTCATCTCAAAAGAAGAGGAATCTTGCAGCGGTCTCGAGAGCAAGGAAGGTTGGAACAACAAGCTGAGGAGCAGGTGACAGATGCGTTGAGCCAACATCAGCAATTGACGGTTGACATAACTCAAGAACAAGCTGTAGCCCTTTTGAGTGATATCGCTGGCCGAACCAGAACTGGTACACGCTCCAACAGGCCAATAACGGAACGTGTGAGACATGTTCCAGATATAGAACCCGCTGAAGAGCAGGTGACAGATGCTCCAAACCAACAACACCAAACGATGATTCACAGAAGTGAAGCTGTAGCTCTGGAGGCAAGGCCAAGAACGGAACAAGTGAGAGAAGTTCCAGAGATAGAACTAGCTGGAGAGCAGATGACAGATGCTCCAGACCGACAGCAACAAAGGCCAAGGACAGTGAGAGATTCTCCAGAGTTAATCGTCAACAAAAAAGAGGCTTTTGTGGCTGCCGTTGGAGACCCACTGATCAAACCCTCTTGGATAAAATCAAGACACAAGGCTGAAGATCTAGCCGTTTTGAATAGCATAATTCAAGATCATCTTAAAGAGACCTGTTCGATGGAAGAGGTGGGGGGTGCAGTGAGAGCAGCCGCTTATCTACTATGTCCACCAAAGAACAGCTGCGAATAATAATAATAAGCATAGAAAATGGCTAAATCGACTTGACATCAAAATAAAATCAATGAGGCAGCAGGCATCTTGGTACCAATGTGTCATAGATGGTCTGAAAGGAAAAACTAAGCCAAGCAAGAGAATGAGGGAGATGATTGAGGAGCTTCGTGCTACACTTAACTTGCCCACAGTCCATCTACTGAAGCAGAAAGCTGTAGATAAAATAAGATCACTTGCAGCAGCAAGAAAGAAATTAATAAAAAGGCAAAAATGGATCGAAGATAACAACACCTTCACCACGGACTCATCGAAATTATTTCAACCTCAACAGCAAGAGGAGCAAAACCCACCATCACACCAGGACGTCGAAGAGTTTTGGAAAAGCCTGTACGAACAGCCAGCAGAAACCAGGGATACTTCAGCACAGAACGACGAACTTTCTGAAATATCAACCGAAGAAATTAGACAAGCCCTTAAGAACAAGAATGATTTCACAGCACCTGGACCGGACGGTAATCAGAACTACTGGTGGAAGAGCTTTCCGGCTACACGTCAACACCTGGCAAGATTATTCATCGGGATGATGATTCACCGTGAGCCCATTCCTTCATGGTTGGTGGAGAGTAAGACAGTGCTGATACCAAAATCAGGGGATTTAAGGCAACCCAAGAACTATCGCCCAATCACTTGCCTCTTTACACTGTACAAGATACTCAGAAATGTTATTCAAGATCGAATTCTGAGGGTTATTGGACCAGTATGGGACAGTATCTACTAGCAGAGGGGAGGGAGCAAAGAAAGGAGTGCAAGGAAGCAAGGACAATTTGCTGATCGACAAGAGCGTATGCCTAGACGCCAGACATTACAAGCGCGACCTACATACAGCATGGTTAGACTACGCGAAAGCATTTGACACCTCGCCGCACGACCTGGTCATACGGCTATTAAAAATGCGGAAAGTCCACCCTAACATCATCCATGCGATAGAAAGCATTATTGCGTTGTGGAAAACGAAGTTTGAAATCCGAGCATAGGAACGAACCATTTTTACGGGATGGGTGAGGTACAGAAGATGAGTGTTCCAGGGAGATTCGCGAAGCCTGTTATTATTCTGCATAACACTCATGCCACTATCAATTGAGCTGATGGCAAGCAAAATAGGATACAAGGCCGGTCCACCAGGCAGAAGGAACCACCTGAATTTCCATCTTATGTACGTGGACGGCTTGAAACTCTACGCTCCCTCCAGGTCCGCACTACAGCAACTATTGAATATCGTTTCCGACTACACCTCTGCAATGGCAATGTCATTCGGTTTGGACAAGTGTGCTGTTTTTCATCTGCGCGGGGGAAGGGTTGATGATCCAGGAGAAGATATCCAACTGGAAGATGGAATGACTTTTCGACGTCTGGAAGAAGAAGAAACTTACAAGTTTCTTGAGATGAAACTGAGGGGAGTACTGGAGACAACCCAGATAAAGGACGCCTTATCAGCCAGCTACAAGAAGAAGCTGAGAGACATCTGGAAATCACAGCTGTCAGAAAAGAACAAAGTATCAGCTACGAATATGCTAGCCATCTTGATACTTTCCTACTCTTTCGGGGTGGTAAACTGGACGGTGAACGAACTCCTCGATCTTGATAGGTCAACAAGAAAAACGATGAATATGAATCGTAGCCTTCATCCAAATAGTTTGATTCAGAGGATATACCTACCCCGAAGCCAAGGGGGTAGAGGATTGCAATGTTTGGAATATCAACAAACATTGGAAACAGCAGTAAGGGTCTTAAGAAGTGAAGATCCGCTTCTGAAGTTTGTAGCTCAGCATGAACTCGCGAACCACGGAGCCTTCCTAGTCCGAGCTGGACAGAAAGCCTTGGAGAAGCTCAGTATAACCAGCGTATCGATATATCCTGAGCATACTGGAGCACCGATCACTCAAGCGGACCAAAGAAGGCTAGCAAGACTGATCCGGAAGTCTCAGTCGAATACATTATTCCGGCCTGCAGATCTTGGGCCGAGATACTAGCGCACAGAATGCAAAAGGCGGTGTTGCTTGGGTCACTGCATATCATCAGATTCCATGAACTTTAGATGCCACTTACAGCTCATCTCCTTTGTTAAGGGACGCTGCAAGGGCCGGACGAAGAACTTCTCCATGGAATGTGTGAGGGGTTTTTAGTGAGTAGCCAAAAAATATCTTGGAGTCTCACACTAATATCTGGAAAAATAAAGTACTTCATGGTCAAATAGCTCGCGAAACTGGAAAAGAAACAATAGATATACAAAATTCATGGAACTGGCTGACACACTCGAATTTGAAAGCAGAAACCGAAGCTGTAATAACTGCATGCCAAGAACAAGCAATTGCCACCAACTACATAAAAACAAGAATATTGAAAACCAGTAAAGACCCTAAATGCAGACTTTGCCGGATTCATAACTAAACTATTCATCATGTAGTGGCAGGCTGCCCAATCCTAGCCAAAAAGGGGTATCTAGAACGACATAATAAAGTTGCTGCTCATTTATATTGGAATATCTGTAAGGAATATAATATTGACGTTAAAGAAAATTGGTTTGAAAACGTACCTGATCGTGAAATCAACACCCCCGAAGTAAATATTATATGGGATACACAAGTTCAAACGGATAGAACCATTACAGCAAATAAGCAAGATATCATCATCAAAAATAAGAAAACGAAATTATGTAAACTGATTGATGTGTCAATCAGAGCTGTGCTAAGCACCGAAAAAAAGTGCTTCGAGCACTAAGCCCTAAGCACTCGAAAAAAAAGGCTTCGAGTCTCGAGTTCTAAGCACCGCTTTCGACAGAAGGCTCCGGATTACCGAGCACTTTTGCAAAAGTAATTGAATATTTCAAGCACTAAGCACTAAGCACTTTAGTGGGAACTATTTTATGTAATGTTGTTTGATTAAAATGAGAACTCTTTAGCTTCATCGACATATCTAAAATTATGATTTCGAGACTGGGAAAAACTCAAAAGCCATTTTATTTGTTTTTGAAACGCATGCATTCAATTTACTTTCTGGTACTAGTTAATCTTATTCGTCGATCTGAATCTGAATGGCTGTTCCTAATCAATGCATAAAGTTGAATTAATAATCCAGGACCAATTATTTTATAAGCGAGAACACATTACTGAAAAAATGTGGAAAGCACTGACGTGAGATCAGGAGCTTTTACGTGCTTGTTCTAAAGTCTTTTCTCAGACTTAAAAAGAGTGCGATTCAAAATCAGCCAGCACAATGAGTGTGAAAGAATCAATAAACATATATCTTAAATGGAAGTTGAGTGAACTTACAGTTCAGCAAATTCTTCGATCTGGCATTCTTTCCACATTTCTATACCATATATAAGTTGTTGTAGTTGAGTGTCATCAATTATAACCGAATTTCAGATTCATAATTGCTGAGCTATCGGACAGGTCTGGCCCAATAACTAATTTGACTTATATTTGGATAATAAACTAATTCTATTAATATGGAATCTCTATCTCATCTCTTTCGGAAGATAGAGAATATTCAGCCAAACATTTTCAAATTGGACCACCGTTTCTTCATCACGAGTCAAATCCAACCGATGGCGATCATTTTCAGCTCGATATTCAGAAATTACAGACATTTGGGAAAAAAATAGTCCTCTTGTCGCAAAATTCATAATGACATTTCCATTCAAAATATGACAACTGCACACACCAGTATTTTCGACATGTTTGTCATAAAAATGAACCCACAGAATTAGTTTCATTTTCGGCTCAATATTCACTCATTATCACAACTTGTCATAAAATTAAAACCACCCTCATAGAGATTTATAGTTGATGTGATGTGAATTCATAGATAGAAATATAATCTGTGACTTCATTTTCAGAAAAACTCTTATATCTTCTGGAGATTGTACGCTATGATGATGAAATTTTAAAATATTTTAGGTACCTATACCTTGCATAAATGCCCTAAATTGTTGTGATCTGACTAATAACTTATGAGATATCGTGTATTGAAAAAAAACATTTTGGGAATTTTCAAAAAATTTTCTCTCGTGACGATTTTCTCGAAATTTGGCACACTCCTTCCTTTTAACGCCATCTAGACATTCTCTAAGTTACGAATTGATAGGATGAATATTCAAGAAATTAATGTTATTAACTGCTAAACTATTCGATGGATTTGGCCCAATAACGAACTTGACCGAGATATTTGGACACTCGACCTATTCTGAAAAAACGAGAACTCTAGGTCCCTTCCTTTGGAAGATAGAGAGTATACGGCCAGAGGGCCGGACATACTCAAGTTTGACCTCGAATTCTTCATCAGGAAGTCAAACCCAATCGATTGAGGCCATTTTCGGCTCGATATTCGAAAATTACAGACCTCTGGGCAAAACGATAGCACGCTGTTCCACTAGGAATAAGCGCGCTAAAAGGTACTGAAAAAAATTAGGTGTATATAAATAGATCAGGTTAAAATTTGCATGTTTAGTATTGAGACAATGATTCTTTTTGCGCACTTATTCCAAGTGGACCAGCATGCTATGGTTTAGACCAAAACATGAGTTTCATAATAAACAAGGGATATGTTTGCAACGGCTTGCACCCCTTTTTCGTACGCCGCTGACTTGAGACGATTTCGCGATACCATGCATTATAGAAGATGTATGTGCTCAATGCTTATTTCTGTGTTCCGGAAGCTAACCTCTATCGGTTACCTTCAAGGACTTCTTTGTCGGTCTCGAGGCAATCAGGTTGCAACGTTCATATTCTGAAGAAATTAAATAGATCAATTTCTAAGTGTAACTTTTCTGAATTAAATATCTGCGAGAAGTACGTGATCATTCTCGCTCCTCCCTGGGGGTTAAATTGCATCCCATGACGAAGCCAAGAACATCACAGTTTGATTTTGAGATGAGTCATACCATGGGCTGTTGAGCTACGTCCTTTCACTGGATTGAGCACTGTTAATTTGAGCTAGTGGCATGGTCACCTTCTTCGACTGAGATGAGAATTGCATCGTATCAAGAAGCTGTCTGAATACGATAGAGAATTCGTGCAGAAACCATCTACATGCACTGATCCCTTGGCATGGAACATCTTCGTGGGAATTCACCATGTATCTGGAAAATTGGAGGATGCGCTTGGAGGCTCGACAACTGTTAAGATAAGTCCCTAATGTGTGTTGTACTTGAGAGATTGGACATTTGACACAATTTTGTATCTTAATATTGTATCTTTTTATTGTACTCATTATATTTGTCAAAAACCGAGGGGAGTTTTGTTGCTGGGATAATCAAACCCACCCTGAGAAAATTAAGAGTAGAGTCTCATGCTCACCATCATTATTTGACGTGGCAATTAGCACGTTACACATTGGCGCCCAACGTGGGGCTCGAGGAACCTGGCAACAAATTAATCTCACTTATAACGACAAAACCAGTCTCTCATAGTATTTCGTTATCTACATTTATATATTTTGCTATTGCATGAGTTGATGTTATCTACCTTTCTGTTTACTGTTATCACGTGCCTTAACTGTTATCATTTTGTGCCTTTTTAACTCCAATTATTATCTTATATCTAAAAAAATTTTTGAAGTCATGAATCCGGACTCCTTAAAGAGTCATGAACTCGCTTATGAGGTTGCGATACGCTTGGGCAGGGATGACAGGAGAACCGTTGAATTTAATCGTAAGATTTTGAGAGGTCTTTTGGCACAAGCAGAGAGGGATGGAGGTCCTTCTGAGTATCGGAGTATTTTTTCTGTGGAGGATGACTTTCATGAGCTTTCTCTTTCGATTTCCGATTTAGAATCGAAGATATCTAAATTAACTCATAAGTCTGGCCTTGCCGATTTGGCCAAAATTGAGGATAGGTTATCTCACTGTGCTGGTCGCTTGAAACGCATTTCACTTGAGGACGATACCTTGGAGAGTCAAAAGCATGATTTTAGGCTTAAGATTATTGATTTGGAGGCAGATTTCCATGACCACAAGCTCTCTACTAAAACTGCTACCTCCGTTCTTTCGGATCCTGTCACTCTAACTTCTCACCCTTCCTCTTGTGTACAATCATCTAGTAGTAAAGTGCCTGTTTATAAATGGAACATCAAAAAATTTTCTGGAAGAGAGCCACTCGTGCCATTTCTCGAACTTTTGGATACTTTAAAGATCTCTCGTGGCTGTTCTGATGAGGACTTATTTGCCTCGGCTTCAGATTTATTTGAGTCAGATGCCTGGACTTGGTGGCACAATCACTTCGTTAGAAAATCTTTCAGCACATGGTCGGAAATGGTGGATGCGCTCAAGGATGCTTTTTTGCATACAAATTATGATCAGGTTCTACTCGATGAAATCAAATCGAGAAAGCAGCGTTCACGGGAAGGTGTTGGTGTTTTTATATCCTCGATGGAAGCCCAATTTTATCGTTTAAATGTTAAAATTCCTGAGATAGAGATGGTTAGGATTATTAGATCGAATTTGCTACCGGACTATGTGAGGGCATTGGTTTTGAGAGATATTGATACTCTGTCTGATCTGACCTCCTTGTCTAAAAGAGTGGAGGGTACTCTTGGGTTGAGCACCGTGAAGTCTCGTGAAGTTTCTCTGGTTAACTTGATTACATGCTGGAATTGCGACAAGACTGGACATAAATATTCATCATGCGTGAGGCGTCGGAATATATTTTGTTATGGCTGTGGAGCCAAAAATCTAGTAAAATCAAGGTGCTCTAAGTGTTCAAAAAAACGCAGATGCTGGTCACGTTATGGCAGAGGGCGTGATTCCGCATTTAGATCCTGCCAGAAGTCCAGGTCCAAGCGGCACAACATTGTAGGTACATTTGATCGTGAGGATTTTAATGATTGGTTGCTGAAAGTCAAAGCCTTCTTTTCAACTGAGAAAACACATCCCTTGACTTCCCAGCCAGAGCCTCTTACTCATTCTGTGTGTCCCTTGATAGAGAGAGTTTTTGATGATAATAGACCTTATCTTAGAGTGAAGATTTCTTCTGAAAGTATCTTAGCGTTATTGGATAGCGGTAGTAATGTGTCGATTATTGGTTCACCGTCGTTGTTTTTGCTGAAGAAGTTGAATTTACCTTTGAATTATGATGTTTCCTTACATGTCACCACCGCTGATGGAACTTTGCAGAGTACTCTGGGTTATGTTACTCTGAGTATTGAATTGGATGGTGTCTCGAGAGCTCTTAGGGTGTTAGTTATTCCTTCCATTTCTCAGGAAATGATTCTTGGGATGGATTTTATTCAGACTTTCAACCTTAGTCTGAACTTCACTGATTCCTCTTATAATTCTTCAGTGCTAAATTCATCTGCTGTTCATGTGATTAAACCTGCTGATGCCTTGACTCCGGCTCAGAGATGTAACTTGGAGGAAGTCATTGATCAATTTCGAATACTTGGACCGAAGGATAAAATAGGTAGAACTCATCTTCTAACACACTCCATTAAGACGGAGGGATCTCCGATACGTCAGCGTCAATATCCCCTCTCACCTGCTATGCAGTCTGTCCTCAATAGACAGATAGACGAGATGCTAGAACTCGATATCATTGAGCCTGTTACCACTGTTTCTCCTTGGTCGTCTCCTCTTTGGTTGGTGAATAAGAAGGATGGATCATATAGAGTTTGTTTTGATGGCAGAAAGCTGAATTCTGTTACCCTCCCTGATTCATATCCAATGCCTTTGATTGAAACTATAATTAGTAAGGTAAGCAATGCCTCCTTTTTGTCCTCAGTGGATCTGAAGTCTGCTTTCTTTCAAATTCCTCTTGATGATGAGTCCAAGTTGAAGACTACATTTGCTGTTCAAGGTCGTGGTCTCTTTTGTTTTAAAGTTCTTCCTTTTGGTCTGAATAATGCCTCCCAGGCTATGTGTCGTCTCATGGACATGGTCATAGGTTCATCACTGGAACCGTATGTGTTTTATTATCTGGATGATGTAATTATTGTCACCCCTGATTTCGAGACCCATGTTAGAGTGTTGAAAGATCTTGCCAACCGTCTTAGAGAAGCCAACCTTACTGTCAACTTTGAAAAATGTCAGTTCTGTCGTCCCTCACTCAAATTCCTGGGATTTTTGGTGGATGAGCATGGTCTAAGAACGGACCCTGATAAGGTTGGATACATTTTGGAATATCCTGTCCCCACTAACACCACTCAGATTAGGCGACTAATTGGTCTCATTGGATATTATAGGCGATTTCTGAAGGATTTTTCTAGTGTCTGTTCTCCTATTTTGGACCTTTTGAAGGGTCGTAGGAAGGGACAACCTGTGCAATGGACAGATGATGCTAACACTGCATTCATAAAGATAAAGCAGTTGCTCACCACGACTCCCATTTTGGCCAGTCCGGATTTCTCCAAGCGCTTTATTCTTGCTTGTGATGCCTCAGATGTTGGTGTGGGAAGTGTACTCTTTCAGGAAACCGATGGAGTTGAACATCCTATAGCATATTTCAGCAAATCCTTGTCAAAGTCTCAGCGAAACTACACCACGACGGAGAAGGAGCTTCTCGCCGTTCTACTTTCTATCGATCGATTTCGCCCTTACATTGAGGGAACTGAGTTCACGGTGATAACGGACCACTCTTCCTTGCAGTGGCTACACTCAATGAAAAATCCCTCTCCCAGAATTGCTAGGTGGATGGTTCGATTATCTTGCCATCGCTTTAAGATAGTCCATCGGAGTGGCTCCCTGAATACCGTTGCTGATTCCTTGTCCCGAATCCCTGAGGTGGCTGTTCTTGATCTTGGTACCTTGAAAACAGATAGTTGGTATCGTGACATGTGTGACAGAGTTGGAGGGAACCCTGAGTCCTTTCCTGATTTTAGGGTCTCTGAGGGTGTTTTATACAAGCATATTATGTGTAGGTCCAGGTTCTCGGATAACTCTCCGGAATGGAAAATTGTGGTTCCGACGGCGAACAGATTGGAGCTTTTAAAGAGATATCATGACGATCCCTTGGCTGGACATTTTGGTGTTTTTAAGACCCTCTCTAGATTGTCTCAATTGTACTATTGGCCTAAGATGAGAAACTCCGTGAAAGCTTACGTTCGTAAATGTCGGGTGTGTGCCTCCTGTAAGTCTGATAATTTGCCACAAGCTGGTTTGACGGGAGATTACCGAAACATCAATCATCCTTTTCAACTGATATCTGCGGATTTAATAGGTCCATATCCTAGGTCAAAAAGTGGGAACCAGTATGTTCTCGTGGTCACGGATTGGTTTACGAAATTTGTCTTGGTGCATCCTATGGCTAGAGCTACCGCTAGGGCTGTTGCCAGCTTTGTGGAGAATCAGGTTTTCCTTATCTTTGGGGTTCCTCAGATAGTAGTGGTGGACAATGGAGTTCAGTTTATTTCTAGGGAGTTCAAGAGCTTGATTGAGAGGTATAAAGTACAGAAAATATGGTACAATGCGAGGTATTTTCCTCAAATAAATCCTACTGAGCGAGTGAACAAAACCATAACAACTGCCATAAGATCCTTTATAGATGAGAATCATAACACCTGGGACCAAAACATTCACCAGATTGCTCAGGCTATTAGGTTGGCCAAACATGAGGTTACTGGTTATTCCCCTTCTTACTTGTGTTTTCATAGAAACATCCCTACAGATGGCGCATTTTTTGGATTGATTTCAGATAATGCTCGCAATCTGGTTGAAGTGGAGAACAAGCTTTTGGATCCATCTCTGCAGCTCAAAGAACTTCCGGAGATTTACAACACTGTCCAACATAGACTGTTAGATGCATATAAGAAAAATGCATGTCGATATAATCTAAGGAAGCGTGACGTTCGTTTTGCGGTAGGTGATAGGGTTTGGAAAAAGAACTTTGTCCTTTCGGATGCCTCCAACAAGTTTTCTGCGAAACTGGCTCCTAAGTATGTTCCCTGTATTGTTGATAAAGTGGTGTCTCCATTGGTCTATGGCCTGAAGGATCAGAACGGACACAAGTTGGGCAACTTTCATGTCAAACATCTTAAGCAGGACCTAACTCGTCGGGAGTCCACCAGCTCTGGCGGGGATGATCATGAGTAGCACGATTATGACCTTTTGCCTCCTTAAACTCTTTCTTTCTGGTGCACCCCTTTTCGATTGGCAGTTGTTGCTTGCATTATCTTGTGTTTTTGTGGTTTAGCCATGTTTGGTTTGAGCCTGTGGAGGTTCCTTTTGGCCTTTGGTGCTTGTATTTTCTTCAAATCTCGCAGGTTACGAATCTTCTTTGCAAGTGTTGCCGTTGATCTGTCTGGAGTACATTGCGGATATGCAGCTGATAAGCCCTCTTTGGTGTAACCGCCGGTGTATTTTGGAGTTGTTTTTGAATTTGACGTCGAGTGACACTCTGACGTTTTCTTATGTACCGGATTGAAAGAATTGAGGCTTACCTTATTTTGTCGTGGATATCCTGTCTGATTTTATCATACATATCTTGTCTTATCTTGCCGCGGATATCTTACTTTGCCTTATATCGCATATCTTACTTTGTCTTACCGTGGGTATCTTGCCTTACTTTATCGCATGTATCTTGCCTTACCGCGGGGTACATATCTTACCTTATCGTGCACATCTTGCCTTACCTTATCGTACATACCTTACCTTACCTTATCGTATATATATCTTACCTTACCTTATCGTACATATCTTGGTTTGCCTTGTCGTATGTATCTTTCCTATGATTCCTTATCTCGATTTTGTCTCTGTAAGCTTATGCTTGCTGGCGCCCAATAAATTAAGCTGTGGTACCCTGGTGACGGAGGGGTGTTTTGGATCCGCCATAGGCCTGGGAATGTGACCGTCGAACATCTGACGTGTTGATAACTATATATATATCTGATTTTGACGTTTATCGATTTTGAGATTTCCCGATTTTGACATTAGTTTTTATCTTTTCTATCTATTATCTATACCTACTTGTGTCTCTATGTATCCCGCTGGACTCGCGAAGAGTGTGACCTGTCGTTGGTCGTGCATCAAGCCGTAGCTTTTTGCCCACGTTCTCTCTCGTCGAGTTCCTTGCCTTGGCGTATCTTGGTATCTGGCCACCCTCAGTGACCACGTATCTCATGACATTTGTTTAGTTTGACTTATATTTCAGGATTTTAATTGGAAAATTTCTCATTCTGAAAAATTTTCTTTCCTGGGAGGAGGTGTGTGCAACGGCTTGCACCCCTTTTTCGTACGCCGCTGACTTGAGACGATTTCGCGATACCATGCATTATAGAAGATGTATGTGCTCAATGCTTATTTCTGTGTTCCGGAAGCTAACCTCTATCGGTTACCTTCAAGGACTTCTTTGTCGGTCTCGAGGCAATCAGGTTGCAACGTTCATATTCTGAAGAAATTAAATAGATCAATTTCTAAATGTAACTTTTCTGAATTAAATATCTGCGAGAAGTACGTGATCATTCTCGCTCCTCCCTGGGGGTTAAATTGCATCCCATGACGAAGCCAAGAACATCACAGTTTGATTTTGAGATGAGTCATACCATGGGCTGTTGAGCTACGTCCTTTCACTGGATTGAGCACTGTTAATTTGAGCTAGTGGCATGGTCACCTTCTTCGACTGAGATGAGAATTGCATCGTATCAAGAAGCTGTCTGAATACGATAGAGAATTCGTGCAGAAACCATCTACATGCACTGATCCCTTGGCATGGAACATCTTCGTGGGAATTCACCATGTATCTGGAAAATTGGAGGATGCGCTTGGAGGCTCGACAACTGTTAAGATAAGTCCCTAATGTGTGTTGTACTTGAGAGATTGGACATTTGACACAATTTTGTATCTTAATATTGTATCTTTTTATTGTACTCATTATATTTGTCAAAAACCGAGGGGAGTTTTGTTGCTGGGATAATCAAACCCACCCTGAGAAAATTAAGAGTAGAGTCTCATGCTCACCATCATTATTTGACGTGGCAATTAGCACGTTACATGTTGTCTGTGACCAGCTGAGATTTCTTCCAGTGAACTGATTGAGGAATATTTAAATTGTATGTTGATAGGACATCTGGCAAATTAAATCAAATCGAATTTTGTATTTGGTTACGCTAGTAGTTAATTAGACTACAGAATATCGCTTCATCTTCAAAACCACTTTCTGAAATGTCTTACTTATTTTGAGGTCTTTAATCACAGACTAAAATATTGAAACTTTATTTTCAGCATTCGGTATTCTTTGGTACTGAACAAAATTGATTGCAAAACATTTTAGGATGAAATTTTCTTTATCACAGAGTGTTCAAATTGCATTCAATTATGATCCTCTCCTTGAGTGCTTGTTCACTATTATTTATTAGTCCAGTGGAATATTACCCAGAAGTATGGTTTCTCAGAAGATAATTTGGGTGAGCTTTTTGCTTGAAAATGTCAAAATGTCCTGGCAAATGAATTTTACTTCTCTAGAAGTGCTTTCAGTGGCCAAGAAATATGAAGTTTTCAGTTTTTCTGGAGCACCAAAATTATGCATTATTCCTTATTAGTAAAAAAATCTTGACACGCCAATGCTTTTTAATGCTTTAGATATTCTGATTGAGATTAGAGTGACAATACGTTAGTGCTTTTCGCATTCCAATGTAATTGAAAAATGTCACTTCGAGTTGTTTATTGAAGTAGATTCATTTTTGACATTTGCATTACTACCTAATATTAATGTTTTTCCACCCTCCCGGGTTTGAATCTCACACCAGGACTGATTTGTTTTATTCAAAAACTCAGCTACGACGGTAAAATTCTGGGGCATACAAATTATCGGTAATCTCGATTTATGTACGAATTCTTGTTGATTTCGAAGGAATATCTGATAAGATATCGAGTATTGAAAAAAATGTTTTTGGGAATGTTTTAAGAATTTTCTACCGTGTCGATTCCTTCGAAATTTGGCCAACCCTTTTATTTCAAAATCGTCCAAGGTACGGATGAATATTTTAGGAATTATTGCGAAAATCAACTTTCAAATGCTAAACTATTCGATGGATTTGGCCCAATAACGAACTTGACCGAAATATTTGGACAATCAACCTATTTTGAAATTATGAAAACTCTAGGACTCTAGGTCATCTACTTCGGAAAATAGAGAGTAAACAGCCGGCGGGCCCGCGTCCGGACATACTCAAATGTTCTTCATCAGGAAGTCGAACCCAATCGATTGAGACATTTGGGTAAAACGATAGCTCGCTGTTCCCCTAGAAACAAGCGCGCAAAAATGAGGGCTGTTTTTCAAGGATTGCCATAACTTTCGAATTTTACAACTACCGGTTACCCACCGAGTGCCACTGATAAGGTAGTTATTGAACCCTAGTTTTGTGTATTTAAATATCTCCGTGAGCTTAGGGCCCAATTGAACGTTTCACAAACTTTCCAAATAATCAACAAATTTGCCGACGGAAATTCCGAAGAGTGCTAAAATTGATGGGTCATAAAAAATATGCACACGAACATCTGGCTTAAAAATTCCCAATTGGGAACGGCAGTTTGGTCTAACGTTTTTGTGAAAATATTCGTTTGTTTACAATATTTTAAAAGAGCTTATCAATCTTCTTTTATTATGGTGTAATATCCATTTTAATCAGTGATATGATGTTGTGAAAAAGAGTACAGAAAATTTTGTGCAATAAATCATTCTAGTCTAGTTCGAATTTTCGTTTTATTTCACATCTATTCGAATTCCCACCATTTGAACCAGTAATGAATGAAGTTTATTTAAGAATATGGTTTTCCTCGTTTACCATTTTTCAGTTGGAATCTACAGATTTGCTCAAAGTATTTCTACCGTTTTCGCTCTCTGACGTTCGAGACTACTGATGTGATGCATTGTTCGCTTTACTGTGAAATTCACAGTCCCAGATATTTTGTAAAATAAGCAGTTGAGCTCAATTTCGTAAAAACTAAGTACTTAATTGAATAAGAAAATGTCAAAAATGGGGGAAGACGTCTAAGCTGCCTCAATCTGTGACTAGATCATTTTGGAAGCTTTCGTAGTATTTATCGCAGGTGAAAAACTCAAGACACCATTTTCTTTCGATATATCATTTATTACAAGAATGATTTCGACTTTGAAAAAAGCATTAGCGTAGCATATTTTTACACCAAATTTATTCGGGTAGAAATCTGTGCCGATGCCACTTATGACTATCATAGTAAAAAGGATAATTCAACTAATCTTATTTGAAAAGTAAGTTGAATAGATTAATTCTCTAAAAAACTGACTTATATGAGACTACAGTTTCAATCAAAAGTATCATCTATACCTTCTTTCAATGTCCCAGAAAACATTATCCCATTAAGAATATATTCTTTAATTTTTTCATTAATTTTTCAGTTTTTTGGATTGTTGACATTGCGATAAAGAATGTAAAATTCCTGATTTCTTCGTCATGAAACTGCGTTTTCTGGAACATTAAAAAATAGATATATGTGATACTTTTAATTGATAGTGTATTGACATATAAGTCAGTTTTTTTGATAATCAACAATAAATTTGACTCAATATGCTGCAGTGCGGACTCCTAATTCTTCATAATTCAACACCCTATATGAGAAACAATGCTTCAGAGACTCTCAACATATAGAAATCATAATATGTATAATAACGGTAATGTGAAAATTGAAAATTTTTACCATTTTTTTAAAAGCTAGTTCTTCCAATTCGTCCTCCTGGAAAGCTTCATCAATAACGCTTGTGAGTGTTTCTTCAATATTCGATATTCGGAAATTACAGACATTTAGACAGAACGATAGCCCGCCTGTTCCACTAGTAACAAGCGCGCAAAAACAAAGAAATTTCCTGCCTTCATAACCATAAAGTCAAATCAATGGTGACTGAAGAAATACTGAATATTAATTCAAAACGATCATATTATATTTGCGCACATAAAAAAATCAAATACCGTACCTGCTTATATTGACATTACTTCAAGAATTCGGAAAGGCTTAGTGCTTAGCGGATTACTAAGCACTAAGATTTTCGCGAGAGTGCTCCGAAAAACAAGCACTAAGCACTAGCCTCTGAAAAGTGCTCGCGAGCACAGTGCTCGGAAGCACTAAAGTGCTTAGAGTGCTTTCACGAGCTCTAAGCACAATGCTTTGGCACAGCTCTGGTGTCAATACCATCCAACTACAATGTCACACAAAAAGAAGCGGAAAAACTATTGAAAAACAGAGATCTCCAAATAGAAATACAAAGGCTCTGGAATATGAAAACTACAGTTGTACCAGTTGTAATAGGCGCCACTGGACGAATAACCGAAGCAACCATGAATTCATAAAGGAAATCCCTGGAAATCACAATATTCTCACCCTCCAGAAAACTGTTGTCTTGAGTACGGCACACATAGTATGCAAAGTACTATGATATTTACTCAACCACTTTCATCCTAAAATGAGAATATCCTTAGGTTTATAGTATAAACCCGGTGTTTCTTTCATCACTTAAACTGTAACTGTAACTGTTGGAAATTTCAAACATACCTGACTTGAAAAATGAAATCAGTTCTTGGCAAATTAGTTGAGCTTCCGGGGAATCTCCGACACTACTTAATAGGTCATCGATATACATATCACGTAAAACATAGGGAATGGCGTTAGGAAAATGATGTTTTTCATCAACTGTCATTCGCTTAATCACACGACAAAGACAAATATGGATAACAATTAAGTTCAAATGTGACAGTTCCTAACTCAGAAACTCTAGGCTCTTCTCGATCACATCTCCAAATAATCCTCTGAAATTGACGACTTTAAGTTCATTAATCTATTTTAATCTGTCTATACATCTGTTTTGAATCAGTGCCAATGGCAATTGGAAACAAACGGAAATTTAATAATATACTAACTAAATTATTTTGCAACTTGGACCGGTGAATAAAATATGATCGAGAGAAAAAGAATTGGAGGTTTTGGCACTCGCGTCATATACAACACGACAAGGAGTACTAGAAGTCTCTTTAAATGCGCATGTATGAGGAATATAATAATTTGGATTTATTTATTTACGCTCATGCGACACTTAAGATATATGGCCTTTATTTAATCTTGGATTACTTAAAAATACGCGTTTTTAAGGGATGGATTTTTTACGAACAACTTTTTTTTAAAGAAAAGAATCTACGCAAAGCCATCTGCTTAAAATCCCCCAATACTGAGGGATCATCACGAAATGATAATGAGACAGTGTACCTGCCGTGAGAATCTCGAGACACGGATTTCAAGAAGATTTGCTCACATATGTGGTCGGAGTAAATTAATTCAGGTTGGTCTAAATTATCAATAGGCCATAATTTATCAATGGGGGAGATAAATTTAAATAGGCATTGTTTTCGAAATACTTTCCTTTAGTATTAGTTGCTAGAGCTGGACATAGAATGATATAACCGAGAGACTTTTCTAGAGCAGAAGGAGTACCTGAGGATCGATATACTTTGCCAGACTGTAATATCTCGGCAAATATAGAACTACGTAAAATTACATTAATGGTATCAGGTTTAAAATAGGATGGATAGGCTAAAGGAATAATTCTCAAATGAACATATTGACTAGTATCAACAAAGCGATCCGACAAAATATCTGTAATTTTATCTAAAACTAGCTGACCCGACAGACTTCGTCCTGTCAGAAAGATTTGTAATGTGGCAGTTTTTGTGCCTATGTATTTTAAAAAATTCTCCTGAAGAGAACAGTCACCCTGGTGATAGGGCGTTGTGAATAAAAAATAATTAAATCAAACATATATAAGGTGTTAAAAGTAACTAAACGCTTTATTGTTAATCATGTAAATCATAATTATTATTATAATTATCATTGTAGTGCTTTGTGTTATACGATGTTTTTTGTTTGATTACCTGGCGCAAAGATAAACAAATCTCATGGTTTTTCAACACGGAAACAGGCAACATACAATTGACCATGTGAGAAACATGTGTTTTCTAGATTAATACCACAAACACTTAATGTTGCCCCTGGGACTTGTTTATAGTCATAGCAAAAGCAAGCCGCACTGGAAACTGTAGTCGTTTAAACTCAAATGGCACATTAGTCGGAATCATTAGGATGCGCGGTATGAGAACATCTTCTCCTTTATACTTTCCTTTGAGTATAGTTGCTTATATCACATTGTTTAGTAATTTTTTTATCGCCAACCGTGTACCGTTGCAAAGACGCGGTTGGTTGATATTTCGCAACATTATAACCACCGATCCAACCTTTAATTGAAGATTGTGAGGTGGCAATCCTGGCAAATCCAGCGACTTTAAAAATTCCGGTGGATAGTTGACTACATCATCTTGATTAGTAGCCGAATCAACTGATTTATATATCCTCAATTCGCCTGTAATTTGTTCTTGAATTTTGAAATTTAATTCATTTGCATCTATGTTTTTTGCAGCCAGTATAGCTCGTTCGCTCAACCAATCATGGTTTCTGTAATTTTGAGAAACACCTGGAAACACCTTCTGAATAAGTTCATCTTTTGATCGAGTTAACTGACAAAAACTTTGAGGAAAATTAATGCAGCCAGTCAACATGTCTATAGGAAATTTGCCATTACCAATGTCAATGAGTTGTTTAGAGAATATGTTTCCAGATTGGTCATTTTGCAACTCGACACGCATATTCTTGCTTAAATGAAGTACTTTGACATGTTTCCACAAATTGGAGGACTTTAGACATGCATTGAGTTCATCAGCTGGCGTTGATCGTGGAATCACTGGTAATGTTTGACGAACATCTCTTGCTAATAAAATCATTGCACCACCACATCGGTTATTATTGTTCCGTAGATCTTTTAAGGTTCTGTCTAAAGTCTCCAAAGATTTCTTATGTGTCATCGTGCATTGATCCCAAACAATCAATTTACATTGCTGCAAAACCTTTGCCATTGCAGAGTTCTTCGAAACGTTGCAGGTTGGAGTTTCATTGCTTTGCATATTTAATGGCAATTTTAGTGCTGAATGGGCTGTTCGACCACCTTCAAGCAAAGTTGCTGCGATTCCTGACGAAGTGAGTGCAAATTTTATTTTGTGAGCGAATTGTTGCTACTATTGATGAAATCAAAAAAGTTTTTCCTGTACCACCAGGTGCATCTAAGAAGTAAATCCCTCCAGTTTCATCATTTGTTACTTTCATAATAGTTTCAAATACATACTTCTGTTGCTCATTTAACACTGGAAGATTTGTTTGAATTAATTCTTTCAAAGCTTTATACCATAGCCATAAAGCTCAAATTGACTACGTTTTAGTTACAAAATTTGTATGGGAAAAAGAAAAGGGCTAGTTTTAGGATTTTTCCAGCAATAATTCTGATTTTTCTCGCCGTAAAAACCATCCTTGAACTTCAACAAACATTTTAAAAAAAGATTTGGCCAAATTGGTCCAGGCGTTGTTGAGTTATGCGCTTACCAACACATTTTGCCATTCATTTCTATATTATAGATAAAGGCTTCTATTGAAAAATCTAAAGTAGGGTTGTGAATAGATGTCACGGTTAGTTTAGTTTTACCTTTCAGTGGTATAGATCCACAAATACCTGATACAAGGGATTTCATTTTATCAATCATTAGACCCAATTGTTTACAACAATTTGAACTTTCCACATAGCGCAATTATCCACTAAAAATCGCAAACATTTCGGACTACCCCACCCATAATTGACTCTTACTTGCGCAGTTGATATTAAAGAAATTTTGCATGAATTTTCTGTTTGAGAAAGACAACATATTTGGGTGTTTTCAGCCAACGTTGAAGATGACGGCAGGGGATTGGGCAAATGAATTTGTTGTTAATTCAATTCAGTATTACTTTGCTCCCTCTGAGCTAAACTGGTAGATTTAGTAATATTATGTTCCGCAGACGATGGATTTTTATGCAACAAAGAAGGATGACGAAATCTGCAAATTTGACAACTATATTTGGACGGACATGACTGTGCTTTATGCTTATTAGAAAAACTATTTTGATACAAATTGTTTCCTTTTATAATTTTGAATCTCTGATCCGGAGTTAATAATTTCAATTTATCGCATTCGACAAATCGATGATAAACATTATTGAAAACGATGCAGTCCTTAAGAATTCCTTCATTTCTATTATGATTAGTATAAAAGGAATTGAAGGATTTATTATACGAATAATTCGGTGGAATTGGGGTAGATTGTGGCAGAGTAGATTTTGCCAATTTATTATTCTTGATCGAAAGTTTACTCTGATTTTGAATACATTTTTCAAGTTCTGCATGAGTAAGTATCTCAAGACTATTTCTAACCAAATCAAAATTACTTGTAGTTTCCGGACTCTATTTTGTTAATGCGATATGGGTTAATATGAAATCACAAAGGTCAGATAATTTCAACTGTTTTAAAACTGAGACGCTGCAATCGAACTTCTCCAAAAATACATGTAAATAAATACTATTTTGCAAAGGTCGAAAGTTCAATAATTTGTCCAAGTAAGGCTAAATATTTTTTATTTTGATCTTTATCTTCCAACATTTTCGATATAATAGGATAATTATCCGGAATTGCTGTTGTAAAGCTACAAATTTTTAGATCACTCCCTTGTAAGCTTCCCAATAATTATTGCAACTTTTCTGCATCTGTAAATTCTAAATTATTATGGATTAAAAATTTAAAATTTTCATAAAATAATGGCCAGAGGGGGGGGGGCATCTCCATATGTACAGGATAGGCTGATTTACCAAATGAGAGCTACTCGAAAAATCCTTAACCTCAAACAAACTGACAGCTGTAATGAGGTTTTTGGAAAATTAAGAGTACTTACCATTCCAGCGATTTATGTATTGAAATGTGTCACCTATATTCACAACAACTTAAATAAATTTCCAACCAATAGCAGTTATCATTGTATCAACTCTAGGAATAGGACAAACCTGTCTATTCCATATCAAAGCCGAAAATTTTCCCAGCAACGAGTTGACTTTTGGGGTCCGTAAATTTTTGATAGGCTACCATAGAGATTTAGTGAATCTAAGAAATCTTTCAAAGAATTTTCACACTCGAATACATTCAACTCACTGGATGAGTTCATGCGCATTAGAATAATACTTGTATTGTATGTATTATTATTTTTATTAATATTTAGTGAAAGAGGTATTGCCTGCAAAGAATTATGACATAATATTCAAAATACATGAGGATGTTGCTTCATAACAACACCTGAAAGAGAAATCCAAAGAAATAGAAATGAATAACACAATAAATTTTTCTGACATAACACTAAGTTCAATCGCAACTTCTCAGAAAAGATAAAAACAATAACAGAATAATAGATTTAATTCAGCACATATCTGAAAACAGAAAAATGCTATTATAATCGAGTACCTTCACAAAACTCTAAAACTAACATGACCTGATCTACCATCATATAGGTTACTTCACTTTTAAACTTACTTACTTCGAAATCGATTCGAACGCGGATGTGAACGCATGTCTCATGATGTCTGCTAGCGATCAATCGCGAACGAATAGTTTAAAATGCTTTTATTGCAAGGAAAATCTTGCTAAAGTAGCTTTGAAATGCAGTATTTGTGATGGAGTGTACCACAATAGTTGTGGATCTAAAATTGGAAAGTGTTGTGACAGATATTTCGTGTCATCCCCATCGTGTCTCAGTTTGAATGACGACTAGATTACTTTTCCTTTACCAAAGATGGATGAACCAGTTGTTAATATTAACTCAACAACACAGGAATTGATATTGAAAATAATTTCCGAGATGGAAAGTAAGAATAAATTATTAATTGAAAACTCAAAATTGCTAGAACATAAAATTTCTGTCTTGAATGAGAAGATCATGAGAAAGATAAGATTATATCTAATGTCAGTAACAAAAAATGTGGTCAACACATGACAGCAGATAAGGAGGAATTCACCGTCTCTAGTGGTTCATATGCAAGAGCTGTGAGTCTGAACGTTGAACCACAAAACATCAAACCATCGTTAAACGTTCATGATAATGAGGATCTGTGTTCCGATTTGACACTTCCTTTACCCCCGCCGCATGTTCGAGTTCGCGCAAACAACACTGTTGTGGGACATGAAGTGTCTAGGAATGTAAACAATAAATTTTTCCATACAAAACAATCCATCAATAAAAGGTGATGAATCTGATTGGAATCAGGTTTCCCACAAGAAAAGAGTTTGGCGTAAACAAAGAGCATTGGTTATTGGTAAATTTTCCGCTCCTGCAAATGTGGAGGGTATAAGAAAATACAAAGCGCTGCATGTTTCCAATTTGAAGCCGGATACAAAGGTTGAAGACCTCACCACATTTTTACTAAGTTCATTTTCGAATGTTAAATGTGAAGCTTTGAAATCACGTTTTCCTGATAGCTAAGCATCATTTAAAGTTCTCATTTCTATGGATGAAATTGATAAAGTGAAGGTTCAAGAATACTGGCCCAATAGATCTAGTGTGCATAATTTTTACCAGCGCAGGGAAAAAGAGCTGAGCACTTAGGGGAAAATGTACTGAGATTGAGAATTCTACATCTCAATGTTCAGTCTATTATGAATAAAATTGACAAGAATCCAGATATTGTCTGTATTGTGGAACATTGGTGCAATGAAGATTGTATAAAGCTTGTTCAGTTTCCTGGATATCAACGTGTCACAAGTTTCTGTCGTCCAACACGGGAGCATGGAGGCACAGCAATATTTACAAAGGATAGAATTAACGCAAGAGATATCAAGGTTTCCAACTTGTCTGAAGAACTTGTGTGTCAGTATTGTGCAGTGAAGTTAACCATCGTTCGAAATAGTGTTTGTGTGATGAGTGTATATAGGTCACCTTCAAGTGATCTCGATCAGTTCCTGTATAAGTTGTCATCCATTATTCAGCGTTGTTCCAGTCGACAAGAAGCTCTGTTCCTGTGTGGTGATCTCAATGTGAACTATTTACAAGTGAATTCGAGTCGAAAAAAAGTACTTGATGATCTTTTCAATTGTTTTTTTGTTAAAGACCACTTCACTTTCTCCAACTGGTATTTTTACGAACATTATAGGTCAAACATCCTCTTCTAAAGTTTACTATATTGTGACAAATGTAGATCTGAGCAAGTGCAGGGCTAAAGTTTTTCCACCTTGCTTTGCAGACCATGGTGCCTTTCTCTTGGATTATTTCATGGACGATCTAGATAAGTTGCAAAGTAATAACAAATCGAAGAATATAACTCATAGAAATTTCGCACATGAAAATCTCATGAATTTAGCCAGAAAAATTGCTGAAACTTCCTTTTCTGAAATTTATCATATTTCTGATATAAGTACCCTCTTCCAATATTTTGTGGATATTATCATAAATTGTTGTGACCTCTGCTGTTCATAAGACTTTAACGAATGATGCATTGAGAGGCTGGATTTCACCGATTTTAAAGACTGCAAGTAATGATTTAATAAACTTGTACTGGCTACAAGCAAACATGAAAACTGTAGAAGCTTCGCTTCTTTATCGGAATGCTAAATTAAATTATAATACTCTTGTTAGAAATTGTAAACTGTGCTTTCAAGAAAATATTATTATGAATTCAACCAATAAGAACAAAACTATTTGGAATATTGTAAACCAGGAAACTGGTAGAAAAAAAGTTAACTTTAACAATTTGATTCTGTCTGTTAACAAGACTCTATGCTCGGATCCATCAATGGTGGCGGATGCAGTCGGGTGTTTTTTCTAAAATGTTGCTAAACGGGAACTTGAGCGGAGATATTTTGACTCTTTGAGCAATAACTGCACAACTTACCCCATTCACCACAACACCTTTTATTTTCATCCTGTAGACTGACGAGAGATACTCTCTTCATTTGATAAGCTGAAAAATAGGAATAGTTCTGGATTTCAATATGTCCCAGTTAGGGTTTTCAAATACATATCTGAACATTTAGCTGAACATCTAGCACATCTTACTAATGAGTCGATATCTTCGGGAATCTTTCCGGATATACTCAAGCTTGCTGAAGTAATTCCCATTCACAAAAGAACAAATAGTTCTTGATAGAATGATTAAGTTTTTAGATAGGTTCAATTTACTTCGTGAAAGTAAGTTTCAGGCGAGGTTATTCGACTAAAACAGCAACTTCAGTTTTTGTTCAGACTGTGTATACCTCACTGGATGAAGAATATGTTGTTGCTGGCATTTTCTTCGACTTATCGCGAGCTTTTGATACTAAAGCACCCAATTTCTTTGAGAGTTAGCTCTATAATATGGGTTTTCGGGGTGTATTTCTGCGATGGTTGGTTGACAATACCTCTAAGCGGAAAATATCAGTTAGAGTTAACAATGTACACTCGGCCCAATTCGAACTAGAACTCAGAGTTCCACAGGGCTCTGTCCTAGGACCACTAATATTTATACTGTTCATAAACTCATTATGTTGAGGCAGACAGAATTATTATTTTCGTAGATGACACATCCTTTGTTGTGAGAGCAAAGAGTGTGGATGAGCTTTCTCTGTAAGAATCTGTAAGAATCTAGTTGAAAAGTACAAGTCCTGGTGTCATGCAAACAGACTCATCTTAAATTTTGATAAAACTGAATTAAGGCTGAGCATTCCTATAACCCTTAATTGTGATTCAGATGCTCTTGTATCTAAGGAGATAATAAAATTCTTGGGCCTTGTGGTTGACAGTGGACTACGGTGGACTGGTCATGTTGAATATCTTAGTAAAAAAATCTCTGCTGCCTACTATGCTATCAGTAGACTTAAGAGCTCGCTTCTACTCGGTGCCTTGATATCTGTCTACTACAGTCTGGTTCATAGTCACTTGTCATATAATGTTGAAATCTGGGGTGCTACTTCCGATTTGCATAGACTATTTCTAGCACAAAAACGTATAATGCGAATGATGTTTGAATTAATGAACAAAACGTCTTGTAAACCATGGTTCATAAAGCATGAAATATTGACACTTCCATGTATATTTATTTACAACATTCTTCTCTATGCTAGAGATAATCAACAGAAATTTGCCAGCCTGTCATGTTTTCATAATTATGCTACAAAAAATATACATGTTTCCTCTTTACCTGGCCATAAAACTAGCAAATTTGTGAAGTCGCCCATGTACCAATGTATAAAATTGAACAATAAATTACCGAATGACATAAAATCACTGAATAAATTGAAATTTCGTAATGTAGTGAAAACTTTACTGCAAAAGAAATGTTTGTACAGTGTTAAAGAATATCTTAATGATATTCTTTGAAATAATTTTGTTTTTTTCCCTTCTTCTTTATTCATTATTATGTATTATTTTGGTATACCTGACATGTCTTATACATTGTTGAACGTCTATCAGGAAGAATAAATTATTCTATTCTATTCTATTTTATTCTATTCTAATAAAAATTAAGTTTTCTTTATCACAACTAAAACAGGTAATGAAACAGCCTACACTCAAATTATACAACACCGAAAAATCACCAAATAAGAATACATTTATGCCGATATCATACGTACCTTCTCAATCTGAAAAAATAGAAAACCCTACAGCAACGTCAAAATAGATCACAAACCACACATTTGAATTAAATTCCATATAGCAAATTACAATCACCAACACTAGTAAACGAAAAATCACATACGATATATAAGACCAATCACATACAGTATAATTATGTTATACCTCAGTGATGTAATTTTTTTATTCATCGAAATAAACCTAATTATTATTATTATTATTAATTGTAATAATTCTGTGGGCGTATACAGACAGAAAAAAAAATTGGGGGATAGATTGGAAGGGCACAAGTACTCCAAAACACCGATTTCACTTCACAAACACAAAATATTTTACAGTTTTTGATGCTTATAGATTATTTGTTTATTTTTATTGTTGTAATATTGGGAATGGTGTTTTCTTACAGGGTTAAATAATAGCACTGTCCGAAACGTTGCCAAATTACATTACATTTTTATTAAATTCGAACCCTGTACATCAAATACTGTTGTACAATTACTAATTATAGAGTGTAAAAAATTTATTCTCTTTTTCTATGGGTAGCTTGTTATACTACGAGAGAAGCAACCATTGGTATTTCGGCGACCATTCGATATTAGATGATAATTTCATCGTTAAAATATACGTTTTTGTTGGATTCCCCATAATATAACGATCGTTCAAAGGAACGCTCGTGTCGTTCGGAGAATGAAAATTATTTTCTGTACCACCCAAAATATAAGTAGAGGCTCCAGCTCGATATTCAGAAATTACAGACATTTGGGAAAAAAAATAGTCATCTTGTCGCAAAATTCATAATGATATTTCCATTCAAAATATGACAACTGCACACACCAGTATTTTAGACATGTTTGTCATGAACCCACAGAATTAGTTTCATTTTCGGCTCAATATTCGCTCATTATGACAACTTGTCATTAAATTAAAACCACCCTCATAGAGATTTATAGTTGATATGATGTGAATTCATAGATAGAAATATAATCTGTGACTTCATTTTCAGAAAACTCTTTTATCTTCTGGAGATTGTTCGCATTGATGATGAAATTTTAAAATATTTTAGGTACCTATACCCTGCATAAATGCCCTAAATTGTTGTGATCTGACGAATAACTTATGAGATATCGTGTATTGAAAAAAACATTTTGGGAATTTTTAAAAATTTTCTCTAGTGACGATTTTCTCGAAATTTGGCACACTCCTTCCTTTAACGCTATCTAGACATTCTCTAAGTTAGAATTGATAGGATGAATATTCAAGAAATTAATGTTATTAACTGCTAAACTATTCGATGGATTTGACCCAATAACGAACTTGACCGAGATATTTGGACACTCGACCTATTCTGAAAAAATGAAAACTCTAGGTCCCTTCCTTCGGAAGATAGAGAGTATACGGCCGGAGGGCCGGCGGGCCGGAAATACTCAAGTTTGACCTCGAATTCTTCATCAGGAAGTCAAACCCAATCGATTGAGGCCATTTTCGGCTCGATATTCGAAAATTACAGACCTTTGGGCAAAACGATAGCACGCTGTTCCACTAGGAATAAGCGCGCCAAAAGGTACTGAAAAAAATTAGGTGTATATATTTATATTTTCCTTATCAAGCATAGACAGGGCGATTCACGGGGATGGCCTATTTGGTAGTCGTTTTTGGAAAAGGGATCAGGTTAAAATTTGCATGTTTAGTATTGAGACAATGATTTTTTTTGCGCACTTATTCCAAGTGGACCAGCATGCTATGGTTTAGCCAAAATGCTTGTAATTCTTGAAAATGGTCTCCATTGAGGATTGGGTTCGACTTCCTGTTAAAGAAGCCGTGCTAAAACTTGAATACTCTGCCGGCCGGCCAGCCGTTTACTCTCTATCTTCCGAAGGAGATGACCTTGAGTTTTCATATTTACACAATATGTTGATTTTCAAAATATCTCAAATATCTCGATCAAGTTCGTAATTGGGCCAAATCCGTCGGATAGTTTAGTAGTTATGAGCATCTGGAATTTGGTTTTTCCTTTCCCTTGAGTGCTTGTTCAATATTATTTATTAGTCCAGTGGAATATTACCCACAAGTATGGTTTCTCAGAAGATAATTTGGGTGAGCTTTATGCTTGAAAATGTCAAAATGTCCTGGCAAATGAATTTTACTTCCCTAGAAGTGCTTTCAGTGCCCAAGAAATATGAAGTTTTCAGTTTTTCTGGAGCACCAAAATTATGCATTATTCCTTATTAGTAAAAAAATCTTGACACGCCAATGCTTTTTAATGCTTTAGATATTCTGATTGGGATTAGAGTGACAATACGTTAGTGCTTCTCGCATTCCAATGTAGTTGAAAAATGTCACTTCAATTATTTATTGAAGTAGATTCATTTTGACATTTGCATTACTACCTAATATTAATGTTTTTCCACCCTCCCGGGTTTGAATCTCACACTAGAACTGGTTTGTTTTATTCAAAAACTCAGCTACGACGGTAAAATTCTGGGGCATACAAATCATCGGTAATCTCGATTTATGTACGAATTCTTGTTGATTTCGAAGGAATATCTGATAAGATATCGAGTATTGAAAAAAAATGTTTTTGGGAATGTTTTAAGAATTTTCTACCGTATCGATTCCTTCTGAAATTTGGCCAACCCTTTTATTTCAAAATCGTCCAAGGTACGAATTGATCGGATGAATATTTTAGGAATTATTGCGAAAATCAACTTTCAAATGCTAAACTATTCGATGGATTTGGCCCAATAACGAACTTGACCGAAATATTTGGACAATCAACCTATTTTGAAATTATGAAAACTCTACGACTCTAGGTCATCTACTTCCGGAAGATAGAGAGTAAACAGCCGGAGGGCCCGCGTCCGGACATACTCAAATGTTCTTCATCAGGAATACGAACCCAATCGATTGAGACATTTGGGTAAAACGATAGCTCGCTGTTCCCCCTAGAAACAAGCGCTCAAAAATGAGGGCTGTGTTTCAAGGATTGCCATAACTTTCGAATTTTACAACTACCGGTTATCCACCGAGTGCCACTGATAAGGTAGTTATTGAACCCTGGTTTTGTGTATTTAAATATCTCCGTGAGCTTAGGGCCCAATTGAACGTTTCACAAACTTTCCAAATAATCAACAAATTTGCCGACGGAAATTCGAAGAGTGCTAAAATTGATGGGTCATAAAAAATATGCACAAGAACATCTGGCTTAAAAATTCCCAATTGGGAACGGCAGTTTGGTCTAACATTCTGTCCGAAACGTTGCCAAATTACATTACATTTTTATTAAATTCGAACCCTGTACATCAAATACTGTTGTACAATTACTAATTATAGAGTGTAAAAAATTTATTCTCTTTTTCTATGGGTAGCTTGTTATACTACGAGAGAAGCAACCATTGGTATTTCGGCGACCATTCGATATTAGATGATAATTTCATCGTTAAAATATACGTTTTTGTTGGATTCCCCATAATATAACGATCGTTCAAAGGAACGCTCGTGTCGTTCGGAGAATGAAAATTATTTTCTGTACCACCCAAAATATAAGTAGAGGCTCCTATATTTACAGACAAATTTTTATTTCATATCATAATGGAACTCTCCTATAAAGCTTGAAAACCTTTTCTGTTGATTGGTTCAGAATAATATGATACATTACTTTCTTTAATGAGCTGCTAAAATGATGAAAGTATTTGATTTTTTAAAGCTAATTTCAGACCTTATCAACTATTTATTTACAATTTTTAGTACGGTTATGTTTTTTCCTAAAGACATTGATGGTATTTACAGGACGACATCAAGTCTTGATAAAATTCAATATACAAATCTACTCCTATCCTAAATTTTACATCCCGACAGATAGACGGTCAAAAAGTTGAATTATATACAAAAAACAGACAAAAAATATACAAATTCAGAAAAGGCAGATGAAATTTGGTTACAAAGTTGTACGAAGCTTTTATAGTGGTTCCTAAGATAAGGGACCCTCGAAGGAGCGAGGATATCCCGAATATTGGACTGGGACTTTTCATCCAAATTAAATCAATTCAGTACAGAAGTGTGAGATTATTTTGAATTGAGGTTGCCACCTATCGGACAATTTGTTAATCGAGAATATTGAGTGCATCTAGCTTATTCACTGTTACGAAAGAACGCTATTATCAGAGTGATGTTCATCTGGCAAAGTACGGGATGCACCATTACACAGGCTGTCCCTTAACTCAAAGTCATGCGGTTACTGGACTATATCCTAGGTTATACCAGTTTTAGCAAAAATATAAAAAATTCTATATCAATTTCAATTTATTCATTGTGAGGTACAATTGTTTTATCTAAATATTTTCTTTGTTTATTATTAGTTTTTTTTAATTTTTGCTAGAACCTACCATTTATACCAGTTCCAGCAAATATTAGAAAAAATAATAAAAAATTTGGGAAGCACAGATTGCTTTGGCGCTCTTGTTGAGCTACTTGCGAGTATATATTCAAACCATAACAAATTTATAAGCACTCTGATCAAGTGAACAATAGTCTTTTCCCGTACAATGGGACAATGTGATGCAAATATGATCGCCTAATGAATGAACAAACCTATATCTCAAATTAAAGATAACTACTATACATTATAATTCTCTTTTCCTAAAAACTTATGTCAGTGCTTTTCTGAATTTTGACAACGTATATTATTTCAGCCACCGAGATTGAAATCTATCTCTATGATTTCCCGTTATGAAAAATGTTGATAAATATTACGCCAACTGACACTGATTAATGAGCTCGAATATCGATCATCGAAGGCCATCGTTCATAGAAAATCATCCGGACGTATGTCATTTCTCTTTTCTCTTGAGTAAATTAAAAAAATGATCATATCTTTAGATGGAAAATGAGCTACGACAATGAAATTTGAGGATAAGTAAGATATCGATCTTCTCAATATATTCACGAATTTTTATTGAAATCCGAAAAATATCTTATGAGATAGTGGGGATTAAATAATTTTTTCTTGGGAATTTTTTGAAAATTTTCTTGCGTGATGATTTCTGCGAAATTTTGCAAGCTGTTTCGTTGCAGCCTCGCTCAACAATATTTCAAGTATCAATTTGATCGGATGGATATTCAGGTAGTTATTGGGGAAACAAAATTTCAGATGCTCATAACTACTGAACCATCTGACGGATTTGGCCCAATAACATACTTGACCGAGATATTTGGACAATTAACCTATTCTGAAAATATGAAAACTCTTTTTTATTTCTTTTGGATGCTAGAGAGGATACGGCCGGACAGACTCAACTTTCGCCACGAATTCTTCATCAGGGAGTCGAACCCAATCGATTGAGACCATTTTCGGCTCGATATTCCAAAATTACAGACATTAATAATATATTTTGACTATTGCAATAGGTAAAGTATTTTCTGTCAGGACCTGTTAAATTGAAGACTTGTCTTTATGAAGAGCTGGTTTTTTATAGCTTCAGACTTTCAAGGTTCATCAAATTATATCTATTCTAACATAGGAATGCTGCAAATTGAGCTCATATGAGTTTTAAAAACTTCGAACCCAGTCTCCTAGATTTGTTTTATACCTTTATTATCTTTATTTCATACACCGATTCAACCTTGTTCACAAACTTAGGAGATAATAAAATTTGACTTAGTTTTAATATTTCTGAATGTTTGTTATGATTCATGGTTAATTAAAATTCAATCAATATTGAAACTGGAAGCTATAAGCTCATAAACAAGAAAGATTAGAATAAAATGCTTTTTCTTACCATAATCATTTCATACTGAATTGAATAATTTGAAACTATTATTATCCTTCGAATATTTTCCACATTTTTTTTTAAAGAAAGCTACAAATAACTGTTGACAGTTTCAAACAGAATCAAAACAACAAGGAACCACAGAACACTTTTTTATTGGGAACTACCCACCACAGAGACGTTATAATATTTTAATGTGATAATAATTCACTCTAATTATTCTGAGGAAAATTATATCTGAAGATCAATAATAGTTACAGATATTATCTTTCATTTAAAAAAACATTGCAAATATTAATTTTTTCTCTCCTGGGGTTCGGTAATGAATTAATATTCTATGGTTAGGTATTAAAATTTGACATAATGTATGAATAACCATTATTCAATATTTATGTTCTTGTTTACGTAATTAAAACAGATACTCTGATTATAAAAATCAGTAATCAGTAATTATAGTCTAAACAGAATAGATTCATATTAATGATTTAACAAAAATTTTTTATTAAAGAACACCTAGTTGATTTTTTCAAAATCAAATTTAGGTATTTCTTCAAGAAAGTATAATTGCACACCTAAATCTGGAAATACTTGTAATCTATCCAGGTAAATTGTTATTGGGATTCAGTACAGAAAATAATCATCAAGCAAAGTAACATCACTTTAAAATGATTATTCGTAGTGACATCATTCATTGTTGTTGAAGATTTCGAAAAAGATTTTCATATTTTTATCAGTATGATATCAAGAGACCCCATAGACCTGTTCACTGGTCTCTGTCAAGGAGAAGAACCTCCAGAAATATCAGTGTTTGGAAAATCATAGATGATTTTTTCTGGCTTTGAGTGAAAAAAAAAGCACAGTGACAACCTCTTGCCTTGAAAGTTTACATGGAAATGATGGTTTTCATGATTTGAAATATTTAAGAAGAAAATTACAAATGTATGATAATAACACCCAATAATTCTGAGGTTTTTTAGAATTTCTCACTAGAAAGGCATGGTTTATAATCTTGAAGTAGAAAGAAAGAAAATATAGTAGAACAACAAAAATTTGTGTTTATGGTGTTTTTTTTACCAGAAAATTAGTATTTTGTATCTTCCTTCTGGATATGGACCTCATCGGATGAAACATGAGTGAGTGAATCATTTCTTAGAGGGAAAATAATGTTTTTACACAATTCAGATTCAATAGTGGATGCTGTGGAAGGTATTTTTCATTCAAACTAAACTGGACTACAGAGGGGTATTTGCCCAATGTGAAAACTTAAAATGCTTATAACTTTTCAACGCAGCTGAATATAGAAAAACCGTAATGGAAAAAGTGTTTGTTTTGATCTCAAGAACCTATGGTTAAAATTAACGCAGTGGTCAAAGACTCACCCTTTGTAATATGAAGTAAATGAAAATCAAATTTTTAGTATTTTGTTGTCCAGAAATTGAAAACCATACTACTGAATTCAGACATGTGTGTTTTCACCATGATAATGTTATTGATATTTTTCATATATTGTCCTGTAAATGTGTTAAACTGTTGGTCAATAAAACTATTATTATTATAAATATTATATTCTGAAGCCTCAAACAGGAATAGAATGCATAAAGAAGTAGGTCTCTTTCGTTTTTTGGAATACCTGGAAGCAAAAGCGGTTTTTTTTGTGTAATCTCGAAAGTAACCCAGTGGTGGCTTAGCCCAATTTAAATCATTAATGGCCGGTTTCTGAACTCGCATTTAAGGTGTGGTTAGCTATCAATTCGATAACATAACGGTAAACAAAGGGAGTTATGGGCTCCATAAGTTATCGAAGCGTTAAAGCGACTTCAGAAACCGGCCATAAATCGGTTATAACATTGAACGGGGAAAAAATTGAAAAAAGTGGCATCGAAAAGAGTGCTTGTTATTGCTTCGAAGGTCTCTACTCGAAATTAATGCAGAGGTCACCTCATCTAATTCAAAAAATTCTATGTTTGAAGCACTGATATTATGAATCATTCATACGATCAATTTCAATTCATTAACGTTTTTTAGGAAATCCCACTTGGTGTACAGTTCTGAAGGAAAATTTCCATATCAATGTTTAAAAAAATGTCAAAGATCATCAATATTACACTGACTTCCAAAATCTGTAAATCGTAACAGAAATTGAATGTCCTCGAGATGCGCATTAATATGCGCACTGAGCATAAAATGCCATTTCAGTTGTGCTCTCGCTTTTTGACATCCAAACGTTTCAAATCATTCATAACCGGAATCAACCGCGACATAAAATGTGCACTGCTTCACACACCACCGTTCAAATACACAGATGCCGAAAATCAAGTTATGTTCGTTGTAGGGGTTACAAAAAACCAATTTTCCTCATCAAGAGATTGGCACGACGTTTCTTTGGGAAGGACAGCGTGTGTGCGCACGCTTCTCGAGTAGGTTTGAACAAATCGATATAATATGATATAGGGATTTTGAGGTTATCTGAGGTTAATATTTCATTTCCTGTATCCTTTAAGGCCTAACATAATAGACAGAATCAGAACATTCGGGATTTCTGTGCCCGTTATATTAGAACAGCTGAAAATGGTCTTAATCTATTGGCTTCAACTTCCTCATGAAGAATCTAGGGTCAAGCGTCCTATACTCTTCATCTAGTAGAAAAGATGAGATAGAGTTTCACATTTTCGAAATATATCACCTATCTCGGTCGAGGTGGTTATTGGACCATATCCTATTAATGGTTTAGATGTTCTGAATGACTATCTGAAATAACTCCTAAAATTTATATCGCATCATGTTGTAACTTGGAAGATATTTGAATGAGGTTGAGAAAAATAGCCTTCAAGAATTTCTCAGAAATCGTCAAGCGCTTATTTCCAAAAATAGTTTTTAATACTCCCCATATATGGAAGTTCATCTACAAATTTTCAAACTCCATTGTCATAACTTTCATTCAGCAGAAGATATAATTTATTTTCATTTACTTAAGAATAAACAATCGCAGAAGTTAAAGTTAAGGCTTGACAACATCTTATACCAGTTGTGGGATTTATTTCCGTACGGTGGGTGAGTTTTCGAAATGCCAACTACACCTCCCGAAGATCAATAATTCGACCTCTCTCATATTCAACTATTCGTAGATCCTGGCGCAGCCGGTTTGTTGTAATATCTAAAAAATTATCTGCAAACGAGTACAATATTCAAGTAACAATAAATATTTACGTGAAGAAAACATCTCGATTTTTTCCCAAATTTCAATAATTTTCTCTCTATGTTCAAAATACAAAAATAAGTTCTTAGTGGGTGCTGCAGTATTTTTTTCAGTAAGTAAATTTTGTATCCTGAAGAATCAACATGTCCCTGATAAAGTTATATTTTATCATATAATTTATTCGAGATGTATTTCTTCAAAGCTTAGATGAATAATTACTCGCGAACCGATTGACAATAGCCTCAAAACCACCTGTCGGTGCTTTATAACATTTTCCTCTAATAATGAGTTTAATCCATTGTGAAAGTACGAAATCAAGCAATTTGGGAAACTGAGTTCATCGGAAACAAAATCATTGACTAGCCAGCAGCAAAGTTCTGCATGATTCATTGCAGGCTAATTAGATTTTCCTCTTTCCTCGCGCAATTTCCGGTCTGTTGATTGACGGGAAAGCCCTTCGACATGAATATATGGATGATTTCGAAACTGAATTAGGATAAGTCCTACAAAACTTACCGCGTTACGAAAAGCCGTATTATTTTCGCTCTATGCATATCAAAGGTAACTGGATTGAGAGTTGAAAGGGAGGTTCTTCTTGCAGTATTCACAATTTTGCTGTGGATCAAAGTTATTCTGCAGACGCTGTTTAAATTAGTTAATTTGAGCACATGGGGACCATTGGGATTATAAAATTTATAATATGAATAATAATATGAAGAAGATTTATAATAATTTGAACATAGATGGTATACATATGGTACATTGGGACCTTGAACATGGATTAATCGATAATTCAATTCAATTCCTTCGTATTTCTCAACATTAACACATGCAGGGTGTCCCGTAACTCAACGTCAAGCGGTTATTGGGCGGTATGCTAGGTTATATCAGTTCCATTGAAAGAAAATAAAAATTAAAGAAAAATAATGAAATATAAATAAAAATAAAACAATTGTACTAAACAATGGATTTGGATTTTATTATTATTAAAAAAAATCACTGCAAAATTGGAAAATTTGTGACTACAAAAATATACCTATTACTATTTAACCAAGTGACTGATTTTTTTTAAATTTTTGCTAGAACTGGTATAACCTAGCATATCGCCAAATAACGTCTTAACGTTGAGTTACCGGACACCCTGTATACTCATTCGTATATATGGAATAATGTTTGAAAAATCCATTTATTAATTCCTTAAGGCGAAGATTTGCAACTTTATTGTCTCTTCTTCATAGCTCTATAAGGAGATACATGGAGGATGATAATGATAATGAGATATCTCGGAAGTGAAAAACTTCCATTAACTTTATATTCAGAATTCCTAAAACTTGGATTTTATCATGACAAACATCAATTCATTATTTTAATTTTAAATCATTCCGACAAAACGAAAAGGTTTTTCCGTGTTCTGCTAGCATATAGTTTTGAAACGACTTAAATGGGATTGTTTCCACCTCCACAATTATTGAGAAAATCTAATACTGTTGAGAATTTAAATATACAAATAAAAAGGAATGATAATGAGATCTGTAAGAAAATGACATCAACAGAGTCTTAAATACTAGTGGAAAAGCCCGTGTCGCCACTGGCGCAAGTAATCTACTTAATAATTAGATTACATAATCCATTAAACCTTGATACCTTTCAGTTCTTAATTTTGGCTGCTTCTGTCTTATCCAATTTAAGTTAATTACTTTCTTGATTGACGTATGAACAGCAAACGTACTGCTGAAACAATTTTCCCGCTCTGTGTAATGCACTAAACCCCGGCCTTACGGCAATTCGATAAGCGTAGTATTGAAGCATGGTCAAACGGTCACGCTGGGCTGTTGCACGTTCGTTTCTGTGGCTTATGTTGAGGCTGAAACCAAATTCGCCGTTCGGAAAAAGTAGTGGGTACGCCATTGGATCCATGCGTGGGCTAAGATTTGATATTGTTTGCAATGGTCCATTTTTTGCATGAACCGCAAAATCAATATGTTCAGGCGGTTCTCCATTTTCGCCGACAAATATTGTTGCAACACTGTCTCCTGTCGGCAAATTGTATCTTCTAGGATCGTTGTCGGTACGCGCAAAAACTATTCGAATATCTGGTAATTCACGATTTTCAGCTATAGCTTTGCGACGTTCTTCTCGTAATCTTTCTCCCATTGTGTAAAAAGCGCTTGCAAATGGGTTATTTTCACGAAGCATTTCATCTAGTCGAAGCATTGTAACTAGATTGCATCCTTGGTTAGCTGGGTGTTGGAATCTATGTTGCAGAGCTTCATTAGTATCAAGTCTGTGAAGTTGACAGAATTTGGGCGTGTTTCCAGGTTGCGGAATAATGGAACCAGTTCTGTTGTATGATGTTCCATGCAGACAAAATTAATAAGGGCCAGTTGATGCAAATTCTCTTAGGCTAACTTTCAGGGAAGCAAACGCAAAGGCACTGTTATAATGGCGTATATTGTTTTGGAAATTCTTCGATTCTTCATCTGTTCCTGTGTAAAGTTCTCTGAGCAAAGCTGGTACTTCTTTCAATTGCATCTGCTCGCTCATTACAACTTTGCCTTTCTGGCAGCGCTGGCTGAATCCATCTCGCCCTTTTTCACCCCTAAAATGCAGAGCATTGCAAAATTGACACGATTCACTCATTTCGCCGACAGAAAACGCGGGAATCTCGTCTTCAACCGGAGCCCTTCTGGCTACAAATACTGATCGCATTGCGTAATTATTGTTATGAACGCGGCGTCGGTTTCTTTCAGTTCGGGTTGTCCGTGTAGCGTTTCGAGAACCCACTGGTCTGCCTCGTCGTCGTGTCTTAAGGTTAATATCAAACTTAAAATCAAGCTCGTCATAACACGTATTTCCTCTTTGAAAGTCAAAGCTGAAATTGCAGAAACATGGACGGAAGTCAATTTTGACTTGTTGAGCGGTGGCGCCATCTACAGCGAAAACATGCCAAACACCCTTAATTTTAAAGTTTTATGTATTTTTTAAAGAAATTATAGATGTTTATTGAAATTATCAAACGTTATTAAGTTTGACAATTACTTTCGAAATGAAACTTTTTCAAAATCGCCGTTTCCATCTTATATTTTCAAGCACGTTTTATAAAATATAAATTGTTTTAAAATAATTCAAATGCTCACTTTTTGACCAACTCAGGTAGTACTCTTAAACCTTTTTTAACTCGCCCTAACAGTTCAACTTCCACTTAAGGTAATTTTTAACTATTGCAAATTCAATTCAAATTAATTTATTCACAAATATTCACTTCACACTTTTAAATTGAAAGCCTACATAAAACAACTGAAATAAAGTGTTTTTCCTCTTCTAGCAATGTTACCATATGATTTATAAGTCACATGTTATAATTCAAATACAATAACAAGTTAATCAAATTTACAAATGTTTTTAATTAGTTATATGATGGTAATGGTGACTTGGAGTGCAAGAAGAAGAAATTAAAGCCCATATCAGTAAAAATTTGTCGAGCGGTGGCTCCATCTACAGCGAAAACATGCCAAACACCCTTAATTTTTAATTGTTTTATGTTTTTCAGAGAAATTATAGATGTTTGGCACTTGTTATTATTTTTCTGCATCAGTTTAGATGCCTACCGTTAATTAAAAAAACTTTTGATGCAAGTCGGTTGATTGGTTTAGGCGCTAGACCTCACTATGCATTATATTATTATAATAGATGAGATATCTCGGAAGTGGGAAACTTCCGTTAACTTTATATTCAGAATTCATGAATTTCTTGGATTTTATGATGACAAACGTCAATTTCAATTCATTATTCTGATTTTATATCATTCTGACAAAACGAAAAGGTTTTTCGGTGTTCTGCTAGCCTATAGTTTTTGAACGACTTAAATGGGATTGTTTCCACATCCACAATTATTGAGAAGATCTAATACTGTCGAGAATTTAAATATACAAATAAAAAGGAAAGATAATGAGATCTGAAAGAAAATGACATCAACAGAGTCTTAAATATATAAATCCTGTATTGGGAATATAAATTTAGTTAGTTGAGGTAGATAGTACTCAGGAGCTGTTTTAGTGGGCTCGACTTGATTGTAGTTTCAGCAAACATCTTTGTGTTGATTTATTCTTAGTTTTGTAAACCGTTTTATTTGTCCTATATAGGATTCATTACATGAACGTGGTATTTTATACATGACAATTTTCCTATTCGAATTATTTTTTGGGCAATATCCGCCAACTTTTATTGTTCATACTATGTCTCGACAGACAGCCTCTATCGTATTCAAGGCCTAAAATTAGCTTTCAAAAAAGCTGACAGTATTTAAAAATATTTCAGTTTTCATTAGCTGTTAAGACAGGCAGAACTCAGAAAAACAGATTTGTACTCATCTGTGGTTCGGAGACTTCTTCAAGTTATTTCGTAAAATTGGCTTCCAAACTCCAGGAAACTCAATTAGTCGTGCACTTAACGGATTCATGAATGCTGCCTGTTTGATTCTTTCCTCATAAGTTTCTCTTCTTTGGATATGATGGAATTATCCTTCCATTTCATCAGAAGATTCCCATTCACAGCATGTTGGACCAACTTGTATCTATCAGTGTCTAAAACTTGAGAAAGCATCGTATCTTCCTTTATTCTGACTTTCAAGGGACGCTTTGATGCTTCGATCTTCCGCATTCGCATATCTTGTATATGCAATTCTTCGATTACCATTATCTGGTTTAAATGTTTATTGATATTTACACAGTTAGGAATACAAACAGGTGAAAATCACCCAAGACAATATCCACTATTAAGAATTACAAGTGTGCCAAAATTATCAATCAACTTTCATAGGCATAATATATATACAAGCATAGTACAAGGAAAAAAGAAAAAAAACTAGAATTTAACAACAAATTAAAAACCAAAGTAATCATGAAATATCCTAACGATACAAATACAGTTTTTTGAGTTTCTGTTTAATTGAATTCTGACCAAGATGAAACAAATCCAAATATTTCAAAGAGTTACAGTATCGCATCATCCTGCATAGAGGGGAATTCATCGCACTATTAGTATGGCGAAAGGGAATATGGAACATTTCATTGTTTCCAAGAGCTCTGCACGGAACATGGAAACCTATTGATGATAGGAGGCCAGAGGAATTATAAACATTGTTGAGAAGCTTATACAAGAAAAGGACATCACTGATTTTTCTCCTATTTTCAAGAGGAATGAAACCAAATTGAATCAACCGAAGACGATAGTTTTCAGGGTTTCTAGGTGTCAATCGAAAGTTGAATTTAAATGAGATGAACTTCAAGAATCTGTTCTGAATTCTCTCGAGCCTAGCAATGTATATTGAGTACCCCGGGCTCCAAACAACTGACGCAAAGTTGAGTTTACTGTAGACATAAGAGTTATATAATATAGTGAATGATTTCAAATTTGAGAAGTGCCTACTTTTTCTCATGGTAGAGCCCAGAGTTTTATAACAGGAATTAGCTAGCTGATCCTCGTGAAGATCAAAGAGAAGTTTCGAATCAAAAATAATCCCCAAATCTTTCATACTCTCCACTCTAGACAAGGAGGTATCACCAACATTGTAAGGAAAGATAATCTTGTTGACATTACGGGTGAATGTGATGACCCGGCACTTATCCGAATTCAAGTAGATACAATTGATGGTCGCGGCAGTAAGAAAAAAGGGCTCCCAGTTCACACTGCATATCCAAGCAATTCTGTTCGGAGGCGATACTTTTCATTATCTTGAGATCATCCGCGAAGGGAAGGAATCTACATTTCGTAAAGCATGTTGCAATCTTATTGATATAAATTAAAAACAACAAGGGTCCCAAGAGGCAGCCCTGAGGCACCCCAGAACATACCTCAAATGAATCAGAAAAGTGTCCCTCCGCTGAAACGTATTGACACCTTTCAGACACGTATGACTCAAACCACTCAAGCATCGCACCACCAACTCCAACCTCAGCAAGACTAGAAATATGAATATCAATATTGGTTTTATCAAATGCCTTGCTGAAGTCAGTATACACAACATCGACCTGAACACGTTGATCGAGTTCGCTCTGTAGGAATTCGACAAATGTTACTAAGTTACTTTCGACCGAACGTCCCTTCAGGAAACCGTGCTGTTCAACAACAATCTTCGATGCAACCAAATCCGAACCAAACTTTTCGAAAACTTTCTCGAAATTAGAAAGAATATTATTAGGTTAGCACTGATGGTGTCTTATAAATTGTAGGCGGTTGTTATAATATAATAGGTTGCCAAATATCTCCCTTCCGCCATTTTTTCTTTTGAATTTCGCGGCTACGTACAAAGCGCTACAGAGCAATACTTTAAATAATTTGAAAGGTCTTGACATAACATAAAAAACGACGCTATGCATGATTAGTTTGGATATTGCGTTCAACGGTTATAGACGAGTAAAGGTGGAGTTCACTAACGCCGAAATTCGCGCTATTTTAAAGTTTTCCTTCGTTAAAGGCAAATCCGCTAGAGAAACGTTTTTGTGAGATTAATGGTGTTTTGGGAGATGGTACTCTATCAGTTCGAACCGCGGAGGAATGGTTTCGACGATTCAGAGCCGGTGAAAACGACACCATGCCAGCCGGTGGAAGACCTCTGATGATAAATATCGATCAAATCATGGAATACATCGAGTTAGACCGGCATGTGGCATCTCGTGACATCGCCCAGGAAATGGGAGTTAGTCACCATACCATTCTAAACCATCTGCAGAAGTCTAGATGCAAAAAAAAGCTTGATATTTGGGTATCGCATGATTTGAGGCGAAAAACTTTCTGGACCGAATCAACGCCTGCGATATGCTGCTGAAACGGAACGAACTCGACCCATTCTTGAAGCGGATGGTGACTGGCGATGAAAAATGGATCACATACGACAATATCAAGCGAAAACGAACGTGTTCGAAGACAAGTGAATCGTCCCAAATAGTGGCCAACCCGGGATTGACGGCCAGGAAGGTTTTGCTGTGTTTGGTAGGATTAGAAGGGAATCATCCACTATGAGCTGCTCCCATATGACTAGACGCTTAATTCTACCATCTAATGTGAACAACTGGACCACTTGAAGCAGGCGATCCACCAGAAGCGTCCAAAATTGGCCAACAGGAAGGTTGTAGTGTTCCACCTGGAAAATACCCGACCACACACTTCGTTGATGACTCGTCAGAAGCTACGGGAGCTCGGATGGGAGGTTTTATCGCATCCACCATATAGCCCGGACATAGCGCCAAGTGATTACGATCTGTTCCAGTCCATGGCGAATGCCCTTGGTGGTGTAAAGTTGATTTCAAAAGAGGCTTGTGAAATGTGGCTGTCCGAGTTCTTTGCAAATAAGGAGGGGGGCTTCTGCGGCGAGGCATTATGAAGTTGCCGTCTAGATGGAAACAGATTATTGAACAAAACGGCGCATATTTGAACTAAATCCGATCACTATAACACTTTTTATAAAGCATTGAATGAGGAGCAAAATAGCGAAAGGGAGATATTTGACAACCTATTATTTATTTCCAATTTTTCTGATTATTGTTCTTTTAATCCTTACCTCTAAAAAATGATGCTTTTATGGTTTGTTCCATACACAGGGTGCGGCGTAATAATTGGATAATCCAATACTGGCGAGTAGAGGCGGTTATGGCCGACCAGAAAAATGTAAAGTTATGTTTAGTAAAAATATTATAGTTTTTAGGATATCGGACAATTTTTTTTGTTTTTCAGAGTGCACCTTTACTCACTAATTTCGATGCGGTGTGTTATTTCTTCTGGCATTGTATTTTATTTTACTCTTAAACAGCTGTACTATGAGATAATCTACTGAATTCAATCCATCTTGCTTCATCTAGAAAAAAAGTAAAATAATCCTTATTTATGCAAATTCATTTACTTTTTTCTTTAAGGTTCAGTCGTTATGGCGAAAAAAAAAGTTATTGAAACCTTTGTGAATATTTCATAAATAAATTGTTCATCTCATATCAGTTCAAAAATGGTATAGTATTCTATTGAGTATATTTATAATATATATTTTTTTGTTTAAAATTTCTTGGGTGTATAGCACGTATTTTACTGATAATGGTATTTGTTAAATTATTATTTTATTTATTTTATTTTTCCAACATATATTTCGGCGTATCTACGCCTTTTTCAAGGAATATAATACAGTCGACAATTTCCTGTAAATTACACAATAATAAACACACAAATATATCAACAAACAACACAAAGGTTTTACGTACTTCTTCCAAATCATCTGTCAAGATATTATTTTCACCCATAAATCAAACTTTAAAAGATCTTCAAATATTAAATATTTTCGTCAGTAATGAATAAAATAATGTGACGATGATGCGCTGACACGATTTTGTTTTCCCAACTTCTTATTCCAATTTAATGCTGCGACACCTGTACGAATTAACCAACAAGTGATGATCCCAAATCTGGGTTTGAATTGGTTTTTTTAATCTAGATGGAGTTGGTAGTAGAAGAAAATTTGTATTTCCTCATTTATGAAATTAGATTGAAATAAATTTGGGCCAAGTTTTTGATGTCCTTATTATCGTTCATAGCTTCTTTTTCTTTTTTTATGTGGATCATTTCTAGTATGTTTCTAGTTTTGTTGTTTGTTTCTTTCTCCAGGATAGAAAAGTTCTCAAAATCCATTTCATGTTTTTCTGTTCGTTCATGCTTTTTGAGTGCGGTCATATTTTTGCAAAATTTGTGCCCATTTATTCTTTCCTTTATATATTGTGTTGTCTGTCCTATATATTCTTTTGGGCAATCCATACATTTTATTCGGTAGACACAATTCGAGATTTCATTATTTTGGATTTTTGATTTTAATTTTGTGTTTATGAATTTCAAATTATTTGTGTTTTTATGTGCTATGTTTATTCCATAATGCTTCATTGATGCATTTAGTGCTTCTGATAAGCCCTGTATATATGGTAAGGATACATATTTTTGGGTTTCGAAATCGGTTCTTCGAGAACAGAAAAAAACTGGGTTGTAAACAGCTCTAACGTAAACATTCCTGAAGAAGTTGAAGAAATTCTTAATTTGGGATCAAAATACTGCATACCAATAGAAAAACAGAAGTTTCTCATACACCATATCATTGCAAATATAGAAACGGTAATCGATAGGTTTGATAAAGATACTCAAGCAGACATACGAAATAAAGTAGTGAATAATATTACCAATTTCAAAAAAAGGTTTACAAAACTTGATAAAAAACAATTACAACTGAATAAGAAAATCAGAAAAACGAACTCATTCCTTAGACAGAACCCTCAAACAACAGCCCTCAAGCCAGATAAATCGAATAAAACGGTAGTGATGAACACAGATGACTATAATAAAAAAAATTATGATCTCCTTAATGATGAAACTACTTACGAAAAACTCAAACAAGACCCAGCAAACATAATTCAGAATAAAAATAATGATCTAAAAAAATCATGGGAAAGAAAACTTTTACTACCTAAAAAATTATGTAATGACTTGGAAATTCATAATGCAAATCCACCCCAAATTTACGGACTTCCAAAATTACATAAGCAGGATATACCATTAAGACCAATCATCAGCTGTGCAAATTGTTTAACACCAATACTTGGAAAAAATAAATATTACGTGAAAGATTCATGGAATTTTAAGGATTTTATAGGTGAAATATCAATAAAAGCAGATGCAAAGCTATTCTCACTGGATGTCATCAGTCTGTACACAAATTAACCGTTTGGCATAGCAAAGGACATTATTATTGAAAAATGGAACGAAATGAAGGAATATACTGACCTATATATTTCTAAACTAGCAAAGGACTATGGTGCTGAGATTATTCTCCTTCAAGAGACACATACGGATACAAAAAAAAATCTTCGTTGAAGTGGAACCATAAAAGGTTATGTATTCATTGATTATCTCCTTTGTAAAATTTACGGTTTAGCTTGTTATGTTAAAAAATCCTTGATTCACAATATCGAGTTAATCCAAAAAGGCTAATTTGAGGAAGTTTTCTTTATCTCTTTCAAATTTTATATTTTTGATATTCAGTTCTTTTTTCTGCTTTTGTCTTTTTATTTCCAGATTCGATGTTTGTACCTTGAAGAAGTCTCTGTTTCCATCAATAGAAGACCACTCTTGAAGAAAGTAATCCCTAATATATTTCAGCTTATTTTTGTACTTTCACACTTAGGCGGGGAGCCAGGGTTTTTTTTTACGGGGGTTTTTTCCCTAGGCTTTAATGTGATACGCCGAATTGTATGACACCCCGTCACTAACCCCTGAACTGTATGCTTTATTGTTTGCTAACTAAATATTGTAAGCCAAAAGTTCAAAAGAATATATATATATATATATATATACTGACCTACCACGAGATGAATTTCTGAAAGCGATCGATCTATGTTTTTCTAGTTCATATTTCCAATTCAAGAACGAATTTTATTGTCAAATTAATAGATGTGGCATGGGGGTTCCAATTTCTGCAGTAATAGCTCAACTCGTAATGGAGTATCTGGAAGAAACGGTTATAAAGAAATTAAAGTACAGAATACCATTTTTCAAACGTTTTGTTGACGACTGTCTTACAGCTGCACCTGAAAATGAAATAGAGGATATTATAAATGAATTCAATAGCTACCATCCTAATTTGAAATTCACCTGTGAGTTAGAAAAACAAAATAAAATCAATTTCTTAGATCTGACACTCATACGAACAAACACAAAAGTAAAGACAATTCGGTACACAAAGCCAACCTGGAGCGGACGATATTTGAAATTTGAAGCCGCAGTTCCAATAGTTCATAAAAAAAGTGTCCTATCAGGAATCGCTGATAGAGCTCTAAAACTCACTAGTCCAGAGTTCAGGCAACAAACAATAAAAAAAGCAAAAGAAATACTAGCCATTAATAACTATCCTCTTAAACTAATAGACAAGATCTTCAAAGACAAAATCTTTAGCCTTTATAATACAGAACAACGAAAAACTAGAAGAACCGATACCGAAACCCAAAAATATGTATCCTCATCTTATATACAGGTCTTATCAGAAGCACTAAATGCATCAATGAAGCATTATGGAATAAACGTAGCACATAAAAACACAAATAATTTGAAATTCATAAACACAAAATTAAAATCAAAAATCCAAGATAATAAAATCTCGAATTGTGTCTACCGAATAAATTGTATGGATTGCCCAAAAGTATATATAGGACAGACAACAAAATATATAAAGGAAAGAATAAATGGGCATAAATTTTGCAAAAATATGACCGCACTTGAAAAGCATGAACAAACAGAAAAACATAAATTTGGATTTTGAGAACTTTTCTATCCTGAAAAAAAAAAGAAACAACAAAATTAGAAACATACTAGAAATGATCCACATAAAAAAATAAAAAGAAGCTATGAACTATAAAACGGACATCAAAAACTTGGCCCAAATTTATTTCAATCTAATTACATAAATGAGGAAATACAAATTTTCGTCTACTACCAACTCCATCTAAATTAAAAAAAACCAATTCAAACCCAGATTTGGGATTATCACTTGTTGGTTAATTCGTACAGGTGTCGCAGCATTAAATTGGATTAAGAAGTTGGAAAAACAAAATCGTGACAGCGCATCATCGACACATTATTTTATTCATGGCTGACGAAAATATTTAATATTTGAAGATCTTTTGAAGTCTGATTTATAGGTGACAATAATATCTTGACGGACGATTTGGAAGAAGTACGTAAAAGCTTTGTGTTGTTTGTTGATATATTTGTGTATTTATTATTGTGTAATTTACAGGAAATTGTCGACTGTATTATATTCCTTGAAAAAGGCGTTAATACGCCGAAACATATGTTGGAAAAATAAAATAAATAAAATAATAATTTAACAAATACCATTATTAGTAAAATAAGTGCTATACACCCAAGAAATTTTAAACAAAAAAAAATTATACCAAAGCACAAGAAATTTTAACAAAAATATATATATATATATATATATAGTATCCTATTGAGCGACGAATCTTCATGCATAAAAGACGGCTCTCTCAGGTCTCTAATGCAAATCTGATAAGACAAGAAAAGTCCCGGTACCAATTTGAAATCAATTTGTGCAATGGGCTTTTTGATCGGCCCATTTGAGTTACCAGTAACACTAAGAGCTTATCGATACCTTCATTTACTAAGACACTGCCGCTTTTTACTAGAAAAGTTTAATTTAGAAGACAGGAGATGGATGGCTGCAACATGATAGCTGCTCTGCTCATTTCACCTGACAGGTTCATGATTACTTAAATGAAAAATTCCCGAGAAGATGATTTGGACAAACGGGTACAATGTCTTGGCCACCACGTTCTCCTGATCTGAGTCCATTAGATTTGTTTTTACTGGGGATGTATCAATGAGAATATGTATGAAGAATTGTTCAATTCAGTTAAAGAATTACTAACGGGCATCAACGAATCGGCGGAAATAATAATCAAGCCATGCTTGAAGAATCAAACGATCTTTTATTAGGAGATCTTTAGCGGGAATTTGTGCAGGAGGCGGACACTTCGAGCACTTATTATAAGTCAAAATAAAGAGTGAAAATATTATTGTGTCTTATTTAACAATTTTAGGTATTTATTGCCTGAAGAACAGTTCAGTATGAAACTCATGCGTATTATTCAATTGTTGAATTCCTTAGCGATGGTGCATATATTCCACAGCATTTGGACTTGATATTATATTTTTTTGACGATTGTGAATAATTGTAATTATAATAGCTTGAATAAAGATGAATTTGAATTTTATGTTAGATCTTTATTCTTTTCAAGTACACTGATCAACAATTGCTAGGGATCACTTATGAACTTCTCTTCATTTGTATTTTTTCAAGTTATCTCGTGAAAATCTGTACATTATATGTTCTCTAAGGAAAAATTAGGATGTTTTGAGTTTATTTTATCAAATTTTTCCTTACTTCATCAGCTCTTGTTCACAAAATCGATTATTATCTGTAGGCTGTTACAGGTGGAGTGAAAAGCAATGTGGTATTTGTTATTAAATCGGTTTTTTCTCTCGTTCAAATACATAAGGTGACAATAATTGAAGAAATGAAAACAATATTATTATCAGTCATGCCGAGAAGACGTTTGGCTCCTGTGCAACTGGACCAAATCATACGGTGGATACAGGAAGGTTTGTCCCAGCGAGAAGTGTCCCGGCGGTTGAAGGTTACGCAAAGTGTCGTGAGTCGGGCTTGGAATAGGTTCATCCAAAACGACTCAGTAGCTTATGTTCATGGGGGAAGTCGTTGCTGTTATGAAGTCGTCAAAATAGATCCTCTCTTTTGCATATATTCGCTAGCAAAATAATGAAATACTTTTTTTTGGCAAACTGATAAAGAAAAAATTAAAGGTTTTCATCAAAATCGAAGATTCAGAAAATTGCTACAGAATGAAATACATAAATCAGCAAAACTTGCGGTGGCTTGGCATTAATCTCGAAAGATAGATGAATGTCATGATTTTTTTTTTATTTCACATGAATTAGAAGACAGTTTATGGTGTCGCATGTAATGTGTGACAAGATGTGAAACCGAATAAACTAACAATGTAATAATTATGTGATGAATTTCAACCATATTGGAAAAACAAATTACAATTAATTCTCCTTAATTCTTCGAGACCGTTGCAGCTTGACAAAATTTTTCCAGTATATAGGAATAAACGGAATAATCATTTGAGCTATTATTGTTCTTTTTCTCACCAATGATTCGATAAACTTTTTTCTATTTTTCTTAGGATTTACCTGCTTTTCACAAAGCTGAAAATGTCAGAGAAACTTTCAATTTTCATTTACTGTCGAGATTGACAGAACTTTGAGATTAAATAAAATACCACTGTTGCAGAATCCGGGAAGATATGAACGCAAAAACTCCTGACTGCGCATCAGTGCTTTTCTACATTCTGCATGCTTCAGTTGGATCAATAAGAGGAAGTATTGAGGAAAAAAATCTGGAAACAATTACTGTTAAACACGCAAAAGACACATTTAGTACCTTCAAGCTAAGGGTTTTATATTAAGAACATTTATAAATTAACCCTCAGTTGTAAGTTTCGTTGCGTGTCTCAAAATTCTTAGAGCACACGCAACGAATCTTTTACGATACAGGGGTTTAGTATGTGAACAGCTGACTACGTCCGTTGATTCATTCTATTGCAAGATTTCTTACAAGGTGGAAAAATAAGTATTTATAACGTATTCATAGGAAAAAGTCGATAGTGAATTCAGATGTTTTTTAACATCTGTACAAACGTAGTATGAAAATGTATACATTATTCCAGATATAAATACTTGTAATACTCGCAATACGTACGATTGTTCACAATAGAAGTCGATCCCAATCGATTCAAACTGTTTTCGGCTGGATATCCGAATATACAGGGTCTTTCACGAGGAACCTCACCCACATTTATACGGTAAACTACTGAACGTATTTTCATTAAATTCAGCACTTATAAGCATTCCACGATGCCGATAAAATCTAAAATATTTTCAAGGCGTGAGCACCTCCGGTTTTTCTGGAAATGACGTCAACTTCCGTTTTTCAAATTAGAACACCTTTTTTATTGCAGAAATAGATTCCTTAGAAAATTTCAAGTTATCTTGATGTAACAGTTTTGAGTTTTGGTTGGAAAATTCTCTCTGAGCGGGAAAATTCGAAAAAAAATCGAAAATAGAGCTTCGCTGAAACAAGAATAACTTCGAGGTTTTTGGATGGAAAATTTTCATTTTTGGGATTTTTCAAGATGAATGATTGATGTATCCACTTTAAAAATCGAAATAGCGATTCATGATACAGGGGGTGAAAGAATCGCTTTCAAAGTTAGGGATGACAAAATCGTGAAAAATCAATTTTTTCAAATTAGAACCCCATTTTTTATGGCATATTGAATCTACGTTAAAAATAATGTGAGCGTATGCATCACACTCCTTCCCTTAAGTGGATATTTTCTGAGTTATTCACAAAAAACTGTTTTTCGTCTTGAATTTTGAATGACATCAACTTCCGTTTTTCAAATTACAACACCATTTTTTTATTGCAGAAATAGATTCCTTAGAAAATTTTAAATTATTTCGATGTAACATTTTTCAGATTTGGTAGAAAAATTCTCTCTGAGCGGGAAAATTCGAAAAAAAAATCGAAAATAGAGCTCCGCTGAAACAATAATAACTTCGAGGTTTTTGGATGGAAAATTCTCATTTTTGGGATTTTTCAAGATGTATGATTGATGTATCCAGGGGGTGAAAAAATTGCTTTCAAAGTTAGGGATGACAAAATCGTGAATAATCAGATTTTTCAAATTAGAACCCCATTTATTTATGGCAGATATTGAATCTGAATAATCTGAGTGTATGCATCACACCCTTGCCCTAAAGTGGATATTTTCTAAGTTATTCACAAAAAACTGTTTTTCGTCTTGAATTTTCAGCTATTTCTTTTCCCTTCACGCCAAAAACTTGAAATTTTCAGGAACTGTTATTTGAACCATGCTGTAGAATTTTCACCCCTTCTTGAAACCGACTTCAAGTTACAATTAGGAGAACCATGGCAAACTCCCGCAGTTATAACTAGAGAAGATGCTCAAAGTTTTGACCGTTAATTTCTAGACATTTATTTATACGTCTCAGGAATGCTTCGTGCGTTGCTCTTCTTATTTCATTGGGAGGAAGAGATCTGCCAAAGTGTTTAAAAACCAAATTGAGTTTCAAAACTATGAATCTAAAAATCTAAACAAACCTGAATGCATTTCTAACTCGTTCTATGCAGTCCTCTTTATCAGTCAGGGGAGTTGAGTAGACAATATTTTTTATCCTACCCCAAACATAATAGTCTAAAGGAGTTAAATCGGGAGAACGTGGTGGCCAAAGATGTGAACCATTGTTCGCCAACCATCGATCTTCAAATAGCCTGTATAGGATATTTGACACATTGAGTAAATTGTGTGGAGGCGCGCCATCTTGTTGATACCATAAGTCATTATGGTTCTGTACTAGCGGCTCTATTATTTGAGTCAATATGTCAGAATATCTATCTCCTAAGGGAGAACATACTTCAAATAATGCAAACATGTGGTTCTTAATCTTACCAGTTAAAGTCCCATCATAAATGTGAACTTCGAGAATTGCATTATTTTTGTTGGCGCAAAAAACATTGAAACTCCAGGTCTCTTGAAAGTTCCATTGTCTGAAGTGGTGGTTGTTCTCTTCATCCCAATAATGACTGTTATGCCTATTGAAAGAACCATTCTTTGTGAATTTAGATTCATCTGTCCAAATTATACAGTCCAAAAAGTTTTAATTCTCTTGAAATCGAATCATCATAGCTTCGCAAAACTCTGTTCTCCTGACGAAATCAGTTTCCTTCAAATGCTGTACCCTATCGAATTTATATTGGTGCATTTTATGTGTTTTTAATATTCTCCAAACACTCGATTGAGATAATCCCAGAGCAATATCGCCATCTTTGAGAGAATTTTGAGGATTCACACGAAAATATGCAAGAACTGTAATTTCGTTGTTCTCATTTTCTACTACACTTTTTTCTCTGTGTATAGTTTTCTTAACGAAAGATCCGACATTTCTCAAGTTTGTCATGGTTCTGTTAATGGTAACTCTCGTTGGTCTGGGTCGGTCAGGAAACCTCTCAATGAACAGTCGAATCGTTCTATCTACAACTTTATTAAATTCTCCATGAAGTAGAATGAGATTCAAATAATCTTCCTTAGTAAAATTAGGCATAGTGATCGATTTTATAACTTAATACGAATTATCACCAAATTAATAGTAAGCACAAAATGCTACTGAATAAAGAGGAATTCGGCAGATAAAATTAATGATATCTATCATGTAAAAAAAAGAATATTAAACATGGTAAGTTTTTGCATATGGTTCATAAGGAATTATTTATATATCACTGGAGAGAAAACCGATGGCCGATTATTTGGAATAAAGAGGTTTCCGATACAAATTCGAATCCAAATTCGCCATCTATTAAGGAACAACCTGTAACTTTTTTCTCTTGCATATTAGGGTAGTAAAATCTGAAACATAGTTTAAGTAACAGTTCTTGAAAATTTCATCTTTTTGGCGTGAAGGGAAAAGAAATAGCTGAAAATTCAAGACGAAAAACAGTTTTTTGTGAATAACTCAGAAAATATCCACTTTAGGGCAAGGGTGTGATTTTTAACGTAGATTCAATATCTGCCATAAATAAATGGGGACCAAATTGGAAAAAAATGATTTTTCACGATTTTATAATCCCTAACTTTGAAAGCGATTTTTTCACCCCCTGTATCATGAATCGCGATTTCGATTTTCAAAGTGGATACATCAATCTTACATCTTAAAAAATCCCAAAAATGAAAATTTTCCATTCAAAAATCTTGTGTTATTCTTGTTTCAGCGGAGCTCTATTTTCGATTTTTTCGAATTTTCCAGCTCAGAGAGAACTTTCCAACCAAATTTGAAAAATGTTACATCAAAATAACTTGAATTTTTTTAAGGAATCTATTTCTGCAATAAAAAATTCAAAAAGCACTGACGTGAGGTCAGATTGCTTTGGCGCTTTTGTTGACCTACTTGCGAGTAAATATTCAAACCTTAACAAATCTATAAGCTCTCTGATCGGGTGAACAATAGTCTTTTTCCGTACTAAGGGACAATGTGATGTAAATATGAAAGCCTAATGAATGAACAAACCTTTATCTCAATTTGAAAATAACAATTCATAATTTTCACCAAATTTTGTTCTATGCTTCTCCTAAAAACTAACGTCATTGCTTTTCTGAGTTTTGACAACGCCATCAAATTCTTTCTCTATGATAAAAAATTTTTTGATTAATATTACGTCTGTGCTTTTCTGAATTTTGACAACGTCATCGACATCGAATTCTACCTCTATGAATTCAATGAAAATTTTGATTGATATTACGCCAACTGACACTGATATCTAGGTCCGCAAGTTGTCAAACGAATATCGATCTTTGATGGCAAATCTTTCAATGACAAAGCTCGGACTTCATGACATTTCTATTTTTCCCTTGCGTAAATGAAAAAAATGATCATATCTTCAGAAGAGGGAAAGCTACGACAATGAAAGTTGAGGATGAGTAAGATATCGGTAACCTCAATATATATACGGATTTTTATTTAAATCTAAATGAATTCTTAGGGGAGATTGAGTATTGAAAATTTTTTTTTTGGGAATTTTTTAAAAATTTTCTAGCGTGACTATTTCTGCGAAATTTTGCAAGCCGTTTTGTTTCAGCCTCCCCCAATAACATCCCAAGTATCAACTTGATCGGATGGATATTCTAGTAGTTATTGAGGAAACAAAATTTCAGATGCTCATAACTACTGAACCATTCGACGGATTTGGCCCAATAACGAACTTGACCGAGATATTAGGACAATTAACCTATTCTGAAAATATGAAGACTCTAGCTGATTCCTTTTGGACGCTAGAGAGGATACGGCCGGCCGGCCGGACAGACTCAACTTTCGCCACGAATTCTTCATCAGGGAGTCGAACCCAATCGATTGAGACCATTTTCGGCTCGATATTCCAAAATTACAGACATTCGGGCAAAATGATAGGCACTCTGTTCGGGTGAACAAGAGCGCCAAAAAATGGTGTTCTAATTTGAAAAACGGAAGTTGACGTCATTTACAGAAAAACCGGAGGAGCTCATGCCTTGAAAATATTTTATATTTCATCTGCATCCTGAAATATAATACTTATAAGTGCTGAATTTCATGAAAATACGTTCAGTAGTTTCCCGTATACATATGGGTGAGGTTCCTCGTGAAAGACCCTGTATAGACGTTCTGACAAAACGTTAACAAGCTGATATGCTAGTTAACAAGACTAGGTCAAAAGCGCAAAGCATGTAATTAATAAAAATACAAAGTTCTTAATGAACGTTCAAATATTCAACAGATTTACATTAGACTTTTCGCTCAGAACATGATTTTCATTTCAGTCATTGTATCTTCCGAAGCTGCCTCTTCCACTTCTGGAGCAAACTCTGACAAAATACGAAAGAACCATGCAACCACTCCTGGATGAGAAGGGTCGAAATAGACTGAGGAAGATAATAGCCGAATTCGAAGAAAAACTTGGTCCTCGCTTACAGGTCTATCTACTGGAACAAAGAATGTTGAAGGAAAATTGGGTAAGTAAAAATAATTTCATTAGTTCAAGGATTCTCATGATTTAATATTTTGTGTAGGATTTGAACAACATTGAAAACTTTTAAATATCTATTAACTGAACGAACAGCTGTTCAACGGCAGTCAACTGACGAGTATCTTGTATAAATTTTAATTTTTCTCGAAAATAATTCAATGAACGAAAGAAAAGATATTGAAAATCTCAGTATAATTTATTCCCACATTTTATTAACGATAAAACATCAATCAAATTTACGATAAATTCAACTTATTCCACCATTTCTCTATATTTTCATTGAATTATTTCCAATAAATCATCAATAAAATATTGTCTTAGACAATAAGCCTCATCGATTTCTATTTTCTCAAAATCATATTATTTTCTATGTCAAATGATTACAGAACATAACTTTTTTCAAATCAACATTACCAGTCAATTTTAAGAATTGCCAGAGTTTCTTTCAGTCAAATATCTTACCATCTTACACTAATTCTTTGAGTAAGTTTCCATCCAATGTATTTTCCACTTATCCAATTTATGTACTTTTTAGCCCTGAAGAAGGAAACAATAAATTTCCAAAAGCTTGGTTCTAGAGACAAAAGTGTTTGAATCGAATATAAGTCCAAATATCAATCCAAAAGAAGCATGACTTTTTCACATCCTTCCCTTTCGATGTTGTAGAAACGGTTTACGCTCAGGATATTTAAAATAAGAATAATGAACATATTACTGACTGAACATATTTGACTTCTTTCCAGTTTTTTTGGATATTTTGATAACTATTCGATTTAATACAATGGTTTCAACAGAAATGTATTCACTATTGAATACTCGATCATACCAGGAATGGAAAACTTGAAAAAAATTTTTCTGTCGAATTTATTTTCACTCCCTGTACAACCGGAAGGTTTTGGGCTGCGAAAATATTTTAGCTCTGTAGAGAACTTCTAACAATATCATAATACCAATTTTCAGATTTCAAATATGTCTAGTTCTCCAGAAACTAATAGAATAGAAGTCTAATAGGCACCCGAACTTGAGACACCCTACTTTTGAGTCCCAGAGGGAAGTGTATTGTGCACTAACTGACAAAGAATCAGCAACACCTAGAACAAATTGTAGAAATTTTAATTTTTTGTGAAACATAGACAGCATAGCAAGTAGTAAATGATTTGAAATTGGAAAATAAATCGTGAAGGTTTCTCATATAAATATTTTTTGATACTCAAATATTGTTTTTTTTTTTATTTTACAACAAACCAGCTGTTTGATGAGATCCAAAGTCGATGTTTAGTTGTTGTTAAAATGCCTAGAGATTTTGATATAATATTTCATTAACAGCGATTATTATACCTTTTAAACATCATATCTCGATTCATCTGATATTCTATCACTCAGGACTGATCAATCTTTCTGTTATAGGTTCTCAAATCGAACCTTTGACGTGATTCTACTCTGAAAATCATACTGATAAAATAAGAAATTTTTCTACAAATTTTCAACTAATACAGGGTCTTTCACGAGGAACCTCACCCATATTTATACGGGCAACTACTGAACGTATTTTCATGAAATTCATCACTTATAAGTATTTCACGATGCTGATGAAATCTAAAGTATTTTCAAGGCATGAGCACCTCCGGTTTTCCGGAAATGACGTCAACTTCCGTTTTTCAAATTAGAACACCATTTTATTATTGCAGAAATAGATTCCTTAGAATATTTCAAGTTATTATGATGTAACATTTTTCAGTTTTGGTTGGAAAATTCTCTCTGAGCGGGAAAATTTGAATATAAAATCGAAAATAGAGCTCCGCTGAAACAAGAATAACTTCGAGGTTTTTGGATGGAAAATTTTCATTTTTGGGATTTTTCAAGATGAATGATTGATGTATCTCTAAAAATCTAAATAGCGATTCATGATACAGGGGGTGAAAAAATCGCTTTCAAAGTTAGGGATGACAAAATCGTGAAAAATCAATTTTTTCAAATAAGAACCCCATTTTTTTATGGCAGATATTGAATCTACGTTAAAAAATAATCTGAGTGTATGCATCACACCCTTGCCCTAAAGTGGATATTTTCTGAGTAATTCACAAAAAACTGTTTTTCTTCTTGAATTTTCAGCTATTTCTTTAACCTTCACGCCAAAAAGATGAAATTTTCAGGAACTGTTATTTGAACCATGCTGTAGATTTTTCACTCCTTCTTGAAACCGACTTCAAGTTCCTATTAGGAGAACCATGGCAAACTCTCGCAGTTATGACTAGAGAAGATGCTCAAAGTTTTGACCGTTAATTTCTAGACATTTATTTATACGTCTCAGGAATGCTTCGTGCGTTGCTCTTATTATTTCATCGGGAGGAAGATATCTGCAAAAGTGTTTAAAAACCAAATTGAGTTTCAAAACTATGAATCTAAAAATCTAAACAAACCTGAACGCATTTCTGACTCGTTCTATGCAGTCCTCTTTATCAGTAAGGGGAGTTGAGTAGACAATATTTTTTAACCTACCCCAAACATAATAGTCTAAAGGAGTTAAATCGGGAGAACGTGGTGGCCAAAGATGTGGACTATTGTTCGCCAACCATCGATCTTCAAATAGCCTGTATGGATATTTGACACATTGAATGAATTGTCTCCAAATACTCGATTGAGATAATCTCAGAGCAATCTCGGCATCTTTGAGAGAATTCAGAGGATTCACATGAAAATATGCAAGAATTGTAATTTCGTTGTTCTCATCTTCTACTACACTTTTTTCTCTGAGTATATGTATTTTTCTTAACGAAAGATCCGACATTTCTCAAGTTTGTCATGGTTCTGTTAATGGTATCTCTCGTCGGTCTGGGTCGGTCAGGAAACCTCTCAATGAACAGTCGAATCGTTCTATCTACAACATTATTACATTCTCCATGAAGTGGAATGAGATTTAAATAATCTTCATTGGTAAAATTAGGCATAGTGATCGATTTTATAACTCAATACGAATTATCACCAAATTAATAGTAAACACAAAATTCTACTGAATAAAGAGGAATTTGGCAGATGTAATTATTGATATCTATCATTAAAAAAAAAAAATGTGAAACATGGTAAGTTTTTGCATATGGTTCATAAGGAATTATTTATTTATCACTGGAGAGAAAACCGATGGCCGATTAGTTGAAATAAAGAGATTTCCTATACAAATTCGAATCCAAATTCGCCATCTATTTAGGAACAACCTGTAAATTTTTTCTTTATCTTCTTTATGCCATAAAAAATGGGGTTCTAATTTGAAAAAAATGATTTTTCACGATTTTGTCATCCCTAACTTTGAAAGCGATTCTTTCACCCCCTGTATCATGAATCGCGATTTCGATTTTCAAAGTGGATACATCAATCATTCGTCTTGAAAAATCCCAAAAATGAAAATTTTCCCTCCAAAAACCTCGAAGTTATTCTTGTTTCAGCGGAGCTCTATTTTCGATTTTTTTTCGAATTTTCCCGCTCAGAGAGAATTTTCCAACCAAAACTGAAAACTGTTACATCAAGATAACTTGAAATTTTCTAAGGAATCTATTTCTGCAATAAAAAAATGGTGTTCTAATTTGAAAAACGGAAGTTAATGTCATTTCCGGCAAAACCAGAGGTGCTCATGCCTTGAAAATATTTCAGATTTCATCAGCATCGTGAAATACTTATAAGTGCAGAATTTCATGAAAATACGTTCAGTAGTTTCCCGTATAAATATGGGTGAGGTTCTTCGTGAAAGACCCTGTATTACCCTGCGCTACAATTAAGTTCTTCTTATTTATTGATTTAACGGCTGATTCACCCTGAAAGAGATACTACGCAGAAACACGTTCGGCAAGTTGATACCAACCTTTCCTTTTTCCTACGTTTCATACTTTATGTGGAAATGTCCATGAATATCTCCTTGATTATGAAATAGTTTTTTCAAACCGATTCTTCGAGCTTTTCACCGAATTTGACCGGCACATGTGATAATCATAAGATCACTGTTTCTGGGTGATTGACAGAGCTACCTCCTATCCATAAACTGCCTAGACCATGAACACCCAAATGTTTAATCCTCAAGTAATCAGAATGCCATACATACACTTTAATAAGCACCTTCAAATCCAGAGGACAATTTTAATCCCCTTCAATAACGATGGGGGGAATTCGCAGGCGACGGGAGGGTTCCCTACCTCGAGTCCCAATTACCGTACGCCGCCCGTGTGAGTTTTGGGCAGCCGAGCGAGTCATTCCCGTGCTCCCCAGCTCGATCTTGTTAACTATGAAAATTGTTTGATCACCGATTCGGAAGGTAAATTTTGTTGCTCTCGTAATTCGGGTGAGTCGCTTGTTAGAAGGGGGGCGTGTTGTCTTGTGTGTGTCATTGATTTTCCGAACGTGCTGGGAAACTATAACCTGACACAATATTAGAGAAATGATTTAAATTTTCCATCGACCTCTATAAGAGCTGAACATTTCAAATGAGTAGACACTCCTATTCAAGGATCGCCATCTCATTGGAAATATCCAAAAACGAAATGAAAGGGGCTCTAATTATGTTTCCGGCTCCGGAACTACTGAATAAAAATTTATAGTCGAACATGGCTTTGTTTTGTAAAGTAAGCCCTATGAAAATCGACCCACTTGCTTCCGGAGGAACTATTTTTTGAAGAATGTTCAAATTTGCATTTACTGAAATTGTTCGAATTCGTTGTTGGGGTGAGCAGTTATATGTAGGGATGTTCCGATACCATCAAGGTATCGATACCTACTCATATAAGTAGTACTCGAATCATGTTTCGATACCTACTCATGTATCGGAACCAAAGTATCGATACCTACTCTTCCTCATATCGATACATTTAAGATTTCACAAAAATTCATAAAGGAAAATGGCTTAAGCTTATCTATATACTGCTATTTTAACAATAACACTGATTTATTGATCGAAAGTTAGCAGAAGTATTGCTAATATGTTTGATGTTAATTTTTCAATTTGTTTTCAGATCTCTCTAAACCAGCTATGCTGTATTGAGTTCAGGAGTGAATTGAATAATTTTTTTGAAATCCAAATTATGAATATTGAAGTACGTTATATATACAGGGTGAGTCTTTGACCACTGCGTTAATTTTAACCATAGGTTCTTGAGATCAAAAGAAACACTTTTTCCATTACGGTTCTTCCAAATTCAGCTGCGTTAAAAAGTTATAAGCATTTTTAGTTTTCACATTGGGCAAATACCCCTCTGTAGTCTAGTTTAATTTGAATGAAAAATACCTTCCACAGCATCCACTATAGAATCTGAATTGTTAAAAACATTATTTTCCCTCTAAGAAATGATTCACTCACTCATGTTTCATCCGATGAGGTCCATATCCAGAAGAAAGATACAAAATACAAATTTTCTGGTAAAAAAAAAATTCAACACCATGAACAGATTTTTGCTGTTCTACTATAATTTCTTTCTACTTCAAGATTATAGACAATCCCTTTCTAGTAAGAAATTGAAAAAAAAACCTCTGAATTATTGGATATTATCATCATACATTTGTAATTTTCTTCTTAAAATTTCCAAATCATGAAAACCATCATTTCTATGAAAACTTCCAAGGCAAGAGGTTGTCACATTGCTTTTTTTTTCACTCAAAGCCAGAAAAAATCATCTATGATTTTCCAAACACTGATATTCCTGAAGTTTCTTCTTGACAGAGAACAGTGAACAGGTCTCTGAGATCCCTTGATATCATAGTGTTAAAAATATGGCAATCCTTTTCAAAATCTTCAACAACAATGAATAATGTCACTACCAATAATTATTTTAAAGTGATGTTACTTTGCTTGATGATTATTTTCTCTACTGAATCCCAATAACAAATTACTTGGATAGATTACAAGTATTCTCAGATTTAGGTGTGCAATTATATTTGCTTGAAGGAATTAGGTTTGATCACCTACATTTGATTCTGAAAAACCAACTACGTGTTTTTTCGTTAGTAAGAATCTATTCTGTTTAGACTATAATTAATTACTGAACATGCGTAAATTTTTGGTTTTTATAATCAGTGTTTTAATTATGTAAACAAAAACAGAAATATTGAATAATGGTTATTCATAGATTATGTCAAATTTTAATACCTTACCATAGAATATTAATTTATTACCGAACCCCAGGAGAGAAAAAAAATTAATAATTGCAAAGTTTTTTTTTAATGAAAGATAATATCTGTAATCATTATCGATCTTCAGTTATAATTTTTCTCAGAATAACTAGAGTGAATTATTACCACATTGAAATGTTATAATAACGTGGTGGGTTGTTCCCAATAAAATAGTGTTCTGTGGTTCCTTGTTGTTTTGATTCTGTTTGAAACTGTCAACAGTTATTTGTACCTTAAAAAATGTGGAAAATATTATAATAAAATAATAATAATAATTTCGATAGTTTGCAATTATTCAATTCAGTATGAAATGATTATGGTCAGAAAATACATTTCTATTCTAATCTTTCTTGTTTATGAACCTATAGCTTCCAGTTTCAATATTGATTGAATTTTAATTAACCATGCATTATAACAAACATTCGGAAATACTAAAACTAAGTCAAAGTCTATTATCTCCTGAGTTCGTGTAGGTACCAGGTTGAATCGGTGTATGAAATAAATATGTGAAAAAACTATAAACTTACAAAATAAATCAAGGAGACTGGATTCGAAGATTTTAAAACTCATATGATCTTAATTTGAAGCATTCCTATGTTAGAATAGATATAATTTGATGGAACCTGAAAGTCTGAAGCTATAAAGAACCAGCTCTTTATAAAGACAAGTCTTCAATTCAACAGGTCCTGACAGAAAATACATTACCTATTTCAACGGTCATGAGAATATACAGAAATACCTATGTTAGTGAAGGAAATCTTTTTCTCTATTTCTTATGGAATATTACTCTGGATTAAATATTAAACAAGGTGCTAGACATCATTAATAATGAATACAGCAAATGGCAATTCAGATTTTGTAGTGAATGTAAGACAAAAATTATTCAGTGGTTAATTTCATCTATAGTGTTTAGTGGTGGAACCATAGACTGGAGAGATTTCCCCAACCTTTTGAAGAAATATTTAATATAGACATAAAATATGGCAACATTGAACAAATCATGTTATTGAATCATTTCAGCACAGAGTTGGATTTGGGAAAATCAGAAAATTTGGACAAAATTATATCGATTCAATTCCATTCAACTTCAAATATCTCAAGAATGGTGCAATTTAGGAGGAAAGATGGAGAATGATTTTATCTGCAATAAAGACTAATGATTCGAGGAAGTACATGATACGGACCTTTAGTTCAACGATATTTGTTTTTCATGCAATTTAACCAATCTGTAGAGTAGTAGTGAGAAACCCACAAGAAATGGAATGAATATAACGATGCCAAAATATGCATGACTGTTATCAAAGACCTTCTACAGGAGATCATTTCAATTGATATTGTCGTTTGAATATTATAGGTGAAAATGCAATTTTTTATGAAATTTCAACACCCTATATCTTTTGAATGGGGCCAAATTTGGAAAAATGTTATAGAAAGAAAGTGTTTCTTTTGACGTAAAAAATCTATGGTTAAAATTAACGCAGTGGTCAGAGACTCACCCTGTATATTATTTATGGAACCAATAAGAAAAGATCGTTAGGATATATTTTTATTCTGTTTACTCCAAATATACATGTCGAAATATTAAACAAAAAAATCTTTCGCATCCAAATTTCCTAAAAACAGTAATTGCTCCAGGTAGGTTGGGGACAGTCTGTTTCTGGACTTTGATATTGTTGCTTCTGCCTTGGAAAATAGGCTTTCACTTGGCACCGATGTAGCAACAACAATCAAATACTGAATTGCATGATTGTACAATGACGGAAATATTTGTTTCATTTCATCCCATTCCGCAAATGGGTTGCTCTTCATTGGTGCCACTGGATTTGACAGGTATAATGAGAGCTCATCCCCCTGGTGAGGTCTCTTCTTTTTTTTTCGACCGTGAGCCAACTCCTTGTGATGTTTCCAAAAATTGTACTCAGGTACGACCGTTGAATTCAAATCATCTTCTGAACCACTAGGACTGCCATGTGGATCATTGACCATCTTTCGTAATTTTTGGATTATTCTTCCACATGCTAAGGGATCCTGGAAATGCAGATTTTTGAACCTAGGGTCCAAGAGAGTCGCTATGACGGCATGGTCATTGAACTCGATGCATCCATATCTCCTCTTCAGTTCTTTCACTAAAACCTCTTCGCAGTCATTTGTAATACTTGAGGTTGGTTAAAAGTTATTTAATTCAGAAGTTAAGCAATTGATCATTGGAATAATTTTTGAAATTATCACATATTTTTGGCCAGATGCCTCCCTTGTTACATATTCAAATGGCTTCAATATAGCCATTAGTTCACTCAACGTCTCCATTTCTATACCACTTGGTAGATCTGGAGCTGCCACACTTTCTAGAATTATTTCAGATACTACCCTTCTTAATGCTAGAAAACGCTCCAGCATGAAGAACGTTGAGTTCCAACGTGTTCTGATATGCGCAATGAGTTTCAGCACTGATCCCTCCGAAACATTGTGGTTGAGTTGGATTTTTCGCAGTTTATGTGACTGCACAACGCTATTTTTTATCCAATGAACTATCTCCCTAACTTTAACTAGGGCATTTTTGACACTGGACAGCTTTAGTGCCTCTTCAACCACGAGATTTATCGTGTGTGCAAAACAGGGCAAGTGTTTTTTCTCACCCAGAGATATTTTCATAGCAGCTAACATGCTACTTGCATTATCTGTTACCACAGCACGGATTTTGTTTTCTGATACATCCCATTCTTTTAGAATTTAGAATATCGAGAAGATTTTTGGCAATGTATTCAGCAGTATGTGTTTCATCTAATGCACGAGTAGCAAGATAGTACATACACATTTCATCATTCTCAAGAAAGTGTGCTATAACACCCAAGTATACTACTTCATTCATTGTTTCAGTCCATATATCTAATGTAAGACAAAAATTGTCTATCTTAGATAATTTCATTTCTGCTACAGCAACACATGCATCATATTTTTCAGTAGTCCTTTTTTTAATGTAATTTGCACAGGGTACTTTGAAAGTTGGTTCTAACTCTTTAATGAGATGTAAAAATCCTTCACCTTCAACTATGTTGAATGGCCGCAAATCCTAGTAAATGAAAAATATTATAGCTTGGATGATTTTATTGTATTTTGCTCCTCCAGCTGAAAAAAATCAGAATTCAAATATTACAACTTATATAGGCTGAATAGGTACTTAGATATGTAATTTATTCTTCAACTAATATCCATGAATTTTTTCATATTTTATTAATTTCAATTTGGCAATTCATTGTTTGCTTATAAACAGGATAACAAATAAACCAAAAAAACTACCATTACAGAGAATGGTACAACGTAGAGATGTTCCGATACAAGTAAGTACTCGATACTTTTGTTTTGATACAAAGTACTTTTAGCATCGAAACAATTTTGCGATACTTACTTGGTATCGAAACAAAAGTACTTGGTATCGAATCGAATTGCACTCAAATTTTGACATTGTTTCATACTATTATAGGAAATTTGAATACTGTTTGAAAAATTTTCATCAAACACGTTAGCATTATCGCCAATACGACTGCTAACTTTCAATCAATAAATCAGTGTTATTGTTAAAATAACATTACATAGATGAGCCCAAACCATTTTCCTTTATGAATTTCTATGAAATCTTAAAATGTATCGACATGAATAAGAGTAGGTATCGATACTTTGGTTCCGATACATGAATAGGTATCGAAATGTGATTTGAGTACTATTTATATGAGTAAGTATCGACACCTTGAAGTTATCGGAAAATCTCTAGGTACAAGGTGTGTCCTGCATCCTTCTCGGAATTATCTGATGATACATAATAGTAACATATTAATACCATCAAAATTCATTGAAAAAAACAATCTGTTTCCATTTTAGACATTTTGACGTGGATGGTTGGGAGTGATCACATGCAATAGAAAGCTTGGTACTGTCCAGCGAAGTTTTAATTTTGAATCTAAAACATGAAATAACTGAATATATTGTGACAATATATACTGCAGAGCATGGACAATTTCATCAGATCACTAAAGTATCATAAAATCAAAATACACATATTCAGATTACACAATAGAGAAGAAACAAGAATCTTACCTTTTGTTTGACATCCTATCTGCCTTCTTCAATGAATTACTTTTGTCCACAGCAATTCCATGTGTTAAGGAATGCTTGAATAAATTAGAGGTATTGCCACTATACTTCAAAGATTTAAAACATTGTTTGCACTTGGCTGTTGTCGAATCTATTTTGCTGAAATATGCCCATATTTTCGATTTTGGTGGCACAATGGTAAATTATAAATATTATATTCTTGCGCTATCGAAGAACTGTATCCAAGCTCTTTGCTTTTTTTTCTGATTTTTCTGATTAGAGTTCACGCAGAATCTGTATAGTAGTAATTACTTGTAAGGTGATTTGCTTGAATTCGATGAGATAGTAGCAGCATTGCAGTCCATAAATTGTTCTAAAGGGGCTGGAACAGACAATATTTCTAAAAAATTGTGCACGGACTTTGTCGGTCCCGGTGCTTCACATTTTTAATCATTCTCTGAGCACTGCAATACTTCCGGAAGGATGGAAGGATGGCGGTTCGAAAAATAAAATTGAGAACTAAAGACCAAAAAGCGTAATGTCAAGTTTTTCCAAGGTATTTGAGTCTTTAGTGTATAAATATATCTATAATCATACGAAGAACATGATAATCGATCAACAACATGGTTTCCAAAAAATAAGGAATCTCGAAACTAACCTTTTAATATTTTCCTAGTATCTTCTAGGTTGTTTAGACCAACAAAGCCAAGTTGATGTTATCTGTACAGATTTCAAGAAGGCTTTCGATAAAATAAGTCACAGATTGCTCCGCAGGCTCGTTGAGGTGAGCATCTGCGGTATATATATATATATATATATTCTTTTGAATTTTTGGCTGACAATATTTAGTTAGCAAAGAATAAAGCATATAGATCAGGGGTTAGTGACGGGGTGTCATACAATTCGGCGTATAACATAAAAGCCCAAAGAAAAAACCCCAGTAAAAAAACCCTGGCTCTCCGCTGTGTGAAAGTACAAAAATAAGCTGAAATATATTTTAGGGACTTCTTTCTTCAAGAGTGATCTTCTATTGATGGAGACAGAGATTCTTCAAGCAGAAAAAAAAAGAACTGAATACAAAAATACAAAATTTGAAAGAGATAAAGAAAACACCCTCAAATTCGCCTTTTTGGATTAACTCGATATTGTAAATCAAGGATTTTTTAACATAACAAGCTAAATCGTAAATTTTACTGAGGAGATAATCCATGAACACATAACCTTTTATGGTTCCTCATTCAGGAAGATTTTTTTTTTAGTATCCGTATGTGCCTCTTGAGGGAGAATAATCTCAGCACCATAGTCCTTTGATCGTTTAGAAATATAATCACTCTTGTCCTTAGAAATACCCTCTATATTCAAATCTAATACACAAAATTTGTCGCCAATCTGCAAGGAGGATTCTTCGAATCGGGTAATATAATGAAGGTATATAATTCGACCTGTCACTCGTGAATTATTCATGGGATAATTCATACTCTATGGTCACTGAATATTCTCATGCAACAGATTATATCTTCGTACGACATAAATGCAGAAAATTTTGAATAACTCAGAATATACTGAGCTTCGGAGCAGAATCCAACGTAATCATAAAAAATTGGGTTTTCAAATGAAAAACTGAAGTTATGACCGATTTGTGATCACCGTTTCTTACACAAAATTTGGAGCACCTTGTAACATTGGCCACTTTTTCGAAAAGGATGACAAGTGTTATTTTCAAAAATAACTACAACACTGGAGTCTGAATGACTCCAGATACAAAGACTTGGTCATTTAATGTGATTATGGATATGTGAGCCATAACTATAAATATTGTATGAACTAAGAAATTTGGAACACAAGTAAAACATGGAGGTGCAGCGTAGTGCAACATAGTCCCAATTTTCATATTTCAAATACGTTAAGCTTTCCAAAAACGTCTAATGAGCAGTCGATTTTGTATCACCCTGTATATGGTGGCCAGGCCTAAATACGAAACAAAATAGTTCTACATAGCAGCTGTTGAAAAAAAAAATTAAAGCCGCTTTGTCGTAATCACCAAGTTAGAATGACATGAACATTAGTTTTTAACTATTTAGTATGTTAATTGAGCACCATTTGAATCAAAAATAGTTCACTTTGCTTCCTAGCATTATTGACAGCATTAATCTATTAATCGCAGATATTGAATAAATGGCAGGTCACACTGCTGCTTCCAAACGCTTCCTGAGCATAAGGATGGCGTTTATACGTGAGGTCATTCCTTCTTCCCCAGAGGTAAATATGTAGAGTCGTAAGATCGGAGGATCTTGCCGCCGAATGAACAGGATCCCGGTTGTCAAGTCAAGTATCATCTGCGAATATTTAGTTTTAAAACGCCGTTAGGATATGTGCGTTATGACCCGGTGTCCCGTCTTGTTGGATATATACGTCGCCAATGTTGTAATGGCAAATCATTTATTGTTCCAGAGCACGAAAAACTACTCCAGATCGAGAGCGTAAAAGCTCCTAACCTCAAGACAGTGATTTTCTACATTTTTCGGTATCGTGGTATCTCGGTAAGGAAGTCGTTCATAGATCGTTTGAATCATTGATTCCCAAAGTGGTCCAGGTGGACCCTCAGGGGTCCACGGGAGCCCGACAGGGGTTTACGCTTGCGTGGAAAAAAATGGGGGTCCACAACTCGTTAACGGGGATCTATAAAAATGTATTAGCTGACCCGACTTGACTTCTCCTATGAATATAGGAAGACAATATTATAAGAAGCTCAGCAATTGTTTTGGTAAGAACTTGCATATTCCATATTCAGAAAGAGCGTGTCAAAACTGGGCGGCCAGTTCAAGTCGTGTCTGAACTTGCATGAACTTTTTTCTAATTTTTCTCAAATATAAATACGGAAGTGAATGATTAACATTACTCAGTTGTTTCCGGAGTTTCAAAGAAGAAAGTGTACCTATATAAGTGTTCACCAGTGACGGAAGTAGTTTTCAGACTTTTGAATATTAAAGTGAATTGATATTATTGTTTGCCAGTGTTGGAAAAATAAGTAGGTACCTACCTATCTATTTGTTAGCAACTTGTATCTGCGGGAAAAACAAACCCACAAACAGTAGGTTCTGAACCATTCCAACAATAAAGATTTCATAGGTCAAGGAAAATTATAACCGTATTCTTTTTACTTTCTCAAACTATCTGATTTCAAGTATTTTTGAGTAATGCGAACGTTTTGTATGAATAGTCCTAAATTTTTATCTCTATAAGTGCGTAAATAAATACTTAGTTTTGATTGTGTTTTGTAATGAATAAGTATGTTGCGTTTAGTAAGTGGCTAAGTATACGTTTAAGATATATACAAAGTAAAAGTATAAAATAAAATTAAATACCTATATGTATTTCGAAAAATAACAGAAAGTTCAGGAATATTAAACTCCTATTTCAGCTAGCTCTACTTTAATTTCATTTCAACTCTCTAAATATATTGTTCTCTTTAAAAGCCACATCTATTATGTTTGTTAAATCATTTTAAGATAAATTAAAAAACATTTTTTTCATATCAACAGGTAGGTAATTGATACGAAACATGACTGAATCTAAGAAGTGTCGACGTACAGTGTTGAATACTTGAAATTTGGTTTTTTTCTATCAAATACAGACAAGCGATTGCCCATGTGTCTTTCTTTTATGCAACAGAGTCTTGAGCAACGACTTCATGAAACCATCAAAAAAATTTAGTGATAGATTGCACCAAGCGCTTCAATTTGTGATTAATGCAGTTAACATAATAAGAAGCAATGCATTAAATACGCCGCTTATTTGCACAATTGTGCGAGGAAACTGATGAGTTCTTTCAACGATTGCTGCTACATACCGAAGTACGCTGGTTGTCGAAAGGTGCATGTCCATCAAGATTCTCTTTACTGCTCGACTCTTTTTTAGAGTTTCTGAACAGTAAAGATCCCGTTTTAAAAGAAAACCTCATGAATTTCAAAGCAGACATTGCGTATTTGACAGATTTGTTCAAAAAATTCAATGACCTCAACCTACAGTTACAAGGGGACAGCCTCAATTTGATATAAACAAAGAGTGAAATTTCAGCTTTTCTTGGTAAACTGAAACAAAATATTGGCCGACGTGAATTTACCCAGTTTCCAAATTAATCGCAGCTAGAATGCCTCGACGAAGCTATTCAGACTTATGTTCAACATTTGATTGCCCTGTATGATGATTTTAAAATCAGACTTGAAGACATTATGTCAATGGATATACCACCATGGATAATAAATCTGTTGCGATATTCTCGCAACAAAGGAACGTTCTTGGAATTTGGGGTAGCGGCCGTTACTTCCAAGAATGCCTTCTGTCGGACGGAATTTTGGAAATCCCTAAACTTAGCTACCTGTACGACCTCTCTCAATTATTCAAATTCATTATCTCTGTAGACTCTCTCGTGTACAGTACTACAAGTAAGTTTTCCTTTATCAATTTACTTGCACGAGTCTATAACGGCACTCAGAACTACAAGTTCCTCTAAAGATCTCTCAAAATAATCTGTTTTCGGGTCAGTTAGCTACCCTAATTCATGTGTATGTGAATTACTCAGTTGAAATTCTCTACGTAAAAGAAAAAGGTTGTGAATTGTGAATCTGTGAAGCAATTGCATATCGCCAAGCTACAATTTTTGAGTGAAAATCTTATCCGAAGGGCCTGCACCTTATTCTGAGAAATCTACCCTCTACGATTGAAGCAAAGCTGTGGTGAACTGCAAACAACAAATAAGGTCAGATCTCTTTATCATTTAATATTACCAGAAGTGCCCAAGATTGAGCAAAGAAGTTCAAATCCTTGGTTATTATAGACACCTAAAAACTCTTTCTGTGAGTGTAAACTCAAGTGCCGAACATTGTGTAACTATTCTTATCTGTGAATACATAATTCTATTATAACTACAAACTTGTTTTTATTCACCTTGCAATCATCTTTTCTATCAAAGATAATTTTTGGATCTACTGTTATAGTATAACCAGCGACTCAGGAAGTGCGCTGCCCTTCACTAAGCGGGTGATAATTATTATTTCTACTTTTGTACCCGCACAAAATCCATACGATGAAACTGAAGTGGAAAATGTGGTACTGAAAGAAGAGCTACTCGATCTTAGCACTAATAAGGAGCTCAAAGTAGCATTCAAAAGAGGGTATCAATCATTTCGGCTGCAGGCACAAATACCTGAAAAATATCCAGGACTGTGGGGAATTGTGCAAAAATTTCTCATAGCGTTTCCTTCGTCATCTCTTGTCGAACGCAGTTTTAGTGCCGTAACAAACTTGTTGACGAAAAAACGGAGCAGATTAAATATTACAAAGCGAGGAGATTCACGGTTATACTCAACTAAACTCAAGCCAAATATTGATAATTTGCTGTCAATTCACAAAGTATATCCCTTTCATTAAAATTATAACTTTTATCTCAAATTACAATGGTGATCTATAATATATAAATGAATCGCAAAATGTGTTGGTAAGCGCATAACTCAACAACGCCTGGACCAATTTGGCAAAATCTTTTTTTAAAATGTTCGTTAAAATTCAAGGATGGTTTTTACGGCGAGAAAAATTAAAATTTTTGCTGGAAAAACCCTAAAAATAGCCCTTTTCTTCTTCCCATACAAATGATTTATAACTAAAACGTAGCTTTGAGCTTTATTGCTATGGTATAAAGTTCATATTAAATTACAAGCACTCACTGTTGTCTAAGCAATGTAGGTGTGTTCCTAACGTCAAAGATCATATCTATGTTTGCAATTGCTTGAAAATGACGCTCATTGGGATCAAACTCTCAATGATGCTGTAATATCATCACACGCTCATCAAATACGAACATTGTTTTCTATAATCATATCTCCATGCTTCCCATCAACCCAATTGATTTTTGGATCAAGTACAAAGATTATATGTGTGATGATATTTTGTATCAAATGCGGAATAAAATGGGAAATCCAAATATACAAATCAGTGAAGAAATTTACAATGAAGCATTGATTTCAATTGAGGACATGTGCTTGATAACGTCAAACCAACTATTAATTCAATTAGGCCTGACCGCGCCCAATCGTCCAATGCATGACACTTTTAACCAAGAATTGCATCGAGGAAAACTCTATGATCTCAACGCTTTGAAAGAATTAATTCAAACAAATCTTCCACTGTTAAATGAACAACAGAAGTATGTATTTGAAAAGCTTATGAAAGTAACAAATTATGAAACTGGAGGGATTTACTTTGTAACAAAGCAACTTTATTTATTTATATAGATAGAATATTTTGGCCGGCTAGCTGGAGAGCAGGTTAAATGATTTGATGCCTCTACCCTAATCAATGAAAGTTCAAATTGGAACAGTCGTTATTTATTCCACTTTCTACAAATATCAGTTATTTACAAATGTACAGTCAAAATTGAGTGGAATTGACAAGATGTTCGGTCATGTATGTTTCACAGGTAATCACTATCCCCTTCACTGAAACTTATCTTGTTCATCCTTGTATATTGAGATTCCAGGAAAATTATCTCCTCTGGTGGTTTCTCAGTTGAAGAAGTGTTCGGTAATTATCTTCTCTGGTGGTTTTTCAGTTGAAGAAGTGTTCGGTAATTATCCTCTCTGGTGGTTTTTCAGTCAAAGAAATATTCTGTACGCCACTGCTGCAAGTTGGCAACAAGCTCTCAACTTCAATGAATTTTGTACTTGATAGGTCGACGACAAAATTCCATAGCCTGACGGGTTTGGCTGTGAAAATCGGGTTTATCAGTTTTGACTTGATAAAAATCTCTTAGTTCTCTAAATGCATCATTTTACAAACGAAAATCTTTTAAAAAAAGAAAAAATAACCACGTGTTCAGAAAAGAACCCAATGGCGCAGATAGTTCGACAGTAAAAATTCAGAGAACTCTGGACACCGAGAAAACACAAAATTAAATAATTGAAATTGAAATCGAACAATAAAGTTAAGTACAATATCAAAATAAATGAAGGTGAGCTGATCCACCAGATATTCTCAAATGGAAAAGTGAAAAATGGCGGTCCGACCAGAATTATACGACATCTTTTTGTCATCTACACAAAAAATAATTAAATGCATTAAATAAACATGACATTTAGGATCGAATAAACCCTGTCTGATCATAAATGAAGACTTACCGGAAAATCTCTTCCGCCAGGAAAAATTCGCACATAAAATCTACGAAAACACTTCAAACGTGTTATTTCAGCAGCTTCTCGACAGTGAAAGGACCGACGAGATCAGATCGAGGGCATCGACCATGTGATATCGACCGATTCGGCGCGTTAAGTAGATCATTCCAATGACAAATGAAATGCTCACAGACAGTTTTAAAGCGGATTTATGCGGTTACTTAAAATTGGTAAATCATGGTGCTACACACCCCCTTTACCCGGTAAAAAAATTTTTTTTTGAAAAAAACATTTTTTTTTTTTATAATAGTGAAAAGTTATTCTGCTAAAAAGTTGATCCGACAAAGTTAATTTCGACCTAAGACAGATCTCGAATATACACAGAAATGTAGATAGCCAAATTTGGAACGATATATAATAAAATAGATATGTACATAAAGCTACTAAAATTACATGTCACCGCGCAAAACATCAAAAATACTTGAATCTAAGTATTCCAAAGTGAAATGAGAGACTATTCCCAGACATGCCTTTTATGAGACCAAATGAGAAAAATTTTGAATTTAGAAAAGTTAATTATGCCTGAAGGGCAAAAAAAACGGAAGGTATGAGGGTTTACTTATACAGAGTATATCACCCCAAACTCTGCCGCCCAACCAATGCTGGAAAGACGTCCATCCAAGTGAACTAGACCTTCAACCTCCCACACAATTCTGTCTTCCGCAACACAATGAGATTTGGGAGCCCAGGAGTCATGACTGAAACTGAGAGCCAGAGAGGGTGTTGTGTAGGCTCTCAAAAGCAGCATTGCGTTCGCTATCAGTTATAGGTCACCTCGTTTACTGCCCAGTCCCAATCACGGCCCAAGGAATCCATCCTCCCACTGAGCTCATCTGCCAGGACGTGGTGAAAGCCTACAGTTTCGTTCTGTGAAACAAAAAATATATCAAAGTTAGTATACAGTTTCTTTCTGAGAAACAGAAAAAGCCAAAATCGGTACACAGTTTCATTCTGTGAAACGGAAAAAGTCAAAATCGGTACACAGTTCTATTCTGTGGAACGAAAAAAGTCAAAATCGGTACACAGTTCTATTCTGTGAAACGAGAAAAAAATCAAACATCGATACGGTAAGACCTCAACGTGTAGTTCTGTTTTAATTGTTATTGTCTTGATGTTATAGACTTGACGTATTGTCACAAGTGACCCACCTAACCAAGCATGGTGTACCTTTTCAAGCGTTTGAGTTGGACGAAAAAGGGATGAGAGGAGGCAACACCACGCCGCCTGAGAATCTGCGATAAAATATGACTCTAAAGAGAAACATTCCCCACAGATTCCACCGGCCCAATAATACGTAAAAATAGAAAAGAGTGCGGGATACTAATTGCCAAGTATTGAGGCATTTGTGCAGATAGGGTAAACATCTACGAATTGACCAATGATTAAAAAGAAAAGGTTCTGGGCGCCAGCAAGGGTTACTTGCAAGATGAACATCACGATTCATCTCTAAGAAAAAGATATAAGGAAAAGAAAAAAACAAGACAAGAAGGGTTATGGAATCCTAAAGATCCCCAGATCTGACAATCACGATATCTAAAGTACATCAACAGTTACGCTCTGATTTATATAGGGAATTGCATAACAGCGATGAACTTCAGCAAATTAACAGGTACTCAGACTTTTAATAATGACGTCCTCCTTTTCGAAGGTAAGACACCTAATGTGATGTAGTGCATAGATAATCAGGTAAAGACAGTAAAGTCAAGAATAGTTAAGATAACGATAGTTGAGGTAAAGATAATTAGGGTAACGGTAGTTAAGTTTAAGGCAATTAAGGTATCTATTCTCCAATAGGTAGGGCACGGTGTATAGCGTGGGAGCAAAGATAACTATAGTAGAGACAAGATATTCGATAAAATAGGTAAAGAAGTCGTAGAGTACCTAAAATATATTACTAGTAGGAAGAAAAATTTTTTTTTCTTAATCAATCAGCAGTGTCACCATCTGATTCATCGGCACTATCCTGCGTGACATCGAGTTTAATATGCGAGACATGAAAATTACCGAGATTACCTCCATTCAGGTCTTCCAAGTTGTACATGACGGGCGATAAAACCTTTTTGATTACGCAAGGAACGAATTTGGGTGGTGGTTTAGCAGAAAACTGATTGGTCGCATCTGAAAGAACGAAATTCTTCTTCCAGACTCTATCGCCGACATGAAATCTGACATCTCTTCTCCTCAGATTGTAGCGTTGTGCATTCACTTGGTGAGCGTGATAGATTCGTTTCTGTACATCTTTATATAAATCAGGTAACTTTTCCTGCAAAAAAGGATCCAACAACCTCTTCTGCACAGAAACAATATTATTCGCGTTTTCCGCAATTTGTCCGTAGAAAGCACCATCAGTGGGTACATTTCTAAGAAAACAGAGATATGATGGTGAAAGATCTGTAACCTCGTGCCTGGCCAATCTAATCGCCTGAGCTATTTCAAAGATATGTTCGTCCCTTGTTTATGATTTTCATGAATGAAAGATCTAATTGCTGTAGTGATAGTTTTGTTTACTCTTTCTGTTGGATTAATTTGAGGAAAATAGCGAGCGTTGTACCAGATCTTCTGTACATCGTATTTTTTTACAAGTACCTTGAATTCATTAGACGTGAATTGCACTCCATTGTCTACAGCAATAATTTGTGGCACGCCAAATAATAAAAAAACTTGGTTTTCAATGAACTTACATACAGCCTTGGAAGTTGCTCGAATTAAGGGTTGTATCAAGACAAATTTAGTAAACCAATCAGTAACAATTAGGGCGTACTGATTACCGCTCTTAGATCTGGGATAGGGTCCCAAAAGATCTGCAGAAATCAACTGAAATGGGAAATTGATATTGCGATAATTTCCTATTCGACCTGCTTGAGGCAAATTGCTGGATTTGCAAGAAGCACAAATTTTACACTTCTGAATATAAATTAAAATTGATTCACGCATTTTTGGCCAATAGTAAAAAGGTGAAATTCGGGAAAAGGTCTCGAATACACCCAAATGACCTCCAATTGGATCATCATGGTACATTTTCAAAATTTGGTCTCTATTTGCAGAGGGAACAACAATTTTCCACTCAGATAAACTATTAGGAATTATCGATTTACACAGGATATGCTTATATAAAACATTATTGTCAACTTTAAAATCTGGATAAAGGTAAGGTTTAGACGTTACTCTGTAAAGCATCTTGCGGTACCATTCATCAGGTTTGAGCACAGACAGGTCCAAAACTGCAGCCTCCAATGCCTCGGGAATCCGAGATAGAGAATCCGGTACATTCATAAGCACGCCTGCGCGATGTACTATATTGAACTTATGAGCAGACAACTTCATAATCCAGCGGGCTATTCTAGGTGAGGGATTCTTCATCGTACTGAGCCAAATGAGAGATGAGTGGTCCGTTATCACTGTAAATTTGGTACCTTCAATGTACGGACGGAAATGATCGATAGACAGGAGCACTGCAAGTAACTCCTTTTCTGTGGTCGAGTATTTTCTTTGACATTTATTCAAAGTCCGAATGAAATAAGCAATAGGATGTTCTAAACCATCATGTTCTTGAAAAAGGACTCCGCCTATTCCAACATTTGAAGCATCACAAGCCAAGTAAAATCTTCTAGTGAAATCAGGACTAGCTAATATAGGTGTGGTTGTTAATGACAATTTTATCTGAGAGAATGCCTGATCTGCTTCCCTCGTCCACGAAATACTCTGACCCTTTTTTCGACCTTTCAATAAGTCAGAAATTGGACTACACATGGTTGAAAAATCCTTTAGAAACCGTCTATAATAACCGATTAATCCAATCAAACGTCTAATTTGTGTGGTGTTTTTGGGAACAGGATATTCTAAAATTGAGCGGACCTTCTCAGGATCCGTTCTGAGACCTTTCTCATCGACTACAAAACCGAGAAAATTCAAAGAGGGACGACAAAACATACATTTCTCGTAGTTAACCGTCAAATTGGCATCTTTAAGTATCTTATAAAGTCTCCTTAAAATAGTCAATTGCGTATCCAAATCTGGTGTTGCAATAATGATATCGTCAAGATAATAAAAAACGTAAGGCTCCAACGATGGACCAACGACCATATCCATCAACTTACACATTGCCTGAGCTGAATTGTTCAAGCCAAAAGGTAAAACATTGAAACAGAATAGACCTCTACCCTGTACTGAAAAAGTTGTTTTGATTTTGGATTCTTCGTCTAAAGGTATTTGAAAAAAAGCTGATTTCAAATCTATGGAAGTTAAAAAGGAGGCATTTTTAATTTTACTAATTATTGTGTCGATCAGAGGCATCGCGTAGCTGTCCTGGACCGTTACAGAATTTAATTTCCTACCATCAAAAACTACTCTATGCTTGCCATTTTTCTTTTGGACAAGCCATAAGGGAGACAACCAAGGCGAACATTCAGTTACCGGTTTGATCACATCGAGTTTGATCAACTCATCAATTTCCTTATTAAGAATAGTTTGCATTGCCGGAGATAATGGGTACTGTCTTTGCCTTATAGGACTGCCTTCAGTTTTAATAGAGTGAGTAAGCAGATGAGTTCTACCAATCTTATGCTCTGGGCCAATAAGCTTAAACAAATAAATTACCTCATTGAGATCATCTCGTTGAACTGCAGATAAATTATCTGAAGACTGAATAGTATGGATGGCTGCTGAAGAAAGCAAAGATGTATCGTAAAGAAATTTAGAAAAGTCGATTTTAATGTTAAAAAGTTTCAAAAAGTCCATCCCCAAAATTAGCTTATGAGAGATAGAAGGTACTACAAGCACTTTTAGAATTTTCAGAGTATCATGAGCGGTAATTGGTAACAAAACGTACCCTAGGGTATTCTGTAAATGACCATCGGCCGTTGTTAAGCTAACAGAGACGTCGTAATCGATAGGAAGATTGAGCTTTTGTAAGATATAGAAAAAAGATGAGCCGAGAATTGAAACGTTACTACCACTGTCTAGTAGAGCTGACACTTGTTCACCCTCAACAGATACATTCAGGTAAGGTCGATTATCATGAGCAAGTCTATTTAATAGGGGTTGAGTAGAGAAATTGGTGTTCGATAAGGGGTTTTCTGGTTGCGATCTATGAACTTCAGGTGTTTTATGAACATTATTTGAGTTATTATAAAAATTTTCAACAGTAATGAGCCATTCTCTCCAAGATCCACGGTCAAAAAGATTATTATCGAGAGATGTTAATTTTTTGTTGACTTTCTGGTTTGACCTAAATTTTGAACTTTTGTGGCAGGATGAACTGGACTTAATTCTTGCTGGTGGCCGTCTGCTGCCATAGATCCACCAGCTTATACATTTTTTTGACACTTTTTACAGGAAAGTTTAGTCTTCCCTTCAGAACCACAACCAAAACAAAAAACTTTCCTAGGTTTTCTACAAACCGAATATTTGTGTCCTGTTGATTTACAGTTCCAACAAATTACATTGGATTTCACTTCAGAAACACTTAATCCTTTAGGGAATCTATGAGGCAACTCAGAGGGTAAAGTATCCTCAATACGCTTACACAGAGAAACCAACTGAGGTATGGTATTGACATCTTGGAGAATCAAGGCTTTAACAAAATCAGGCAGTAAGTTGGTTCGAATAGTAGAGACAATTTGTTGTTCAGGAGGACGGTTTGTTAGTCTATCAAATTGCGCTTCTATAGAACTAATAAAAACAGCTACAGATTCACCTAATTGTTGCTTTCTAGATTTTATTTCATCCATCAGAACTTGATCATAATTAGAAGGTAAAAAGGTTTGTTTCAAACCGGTTACTAGTTCAGACCAATCTTTGAAACTCTTCCCAACATAATGATTGTGCCACCAGGTCCATGCATCCATATGAAACAAATCTGAGGCTGATTCGAATAAATCTTGGTCAGTACAACCTCGAGATACTTTAAGTGACTCGACCAAATCAAGAAATGAAACCAAAGGTTCCCTACCGGAAAATTTCTTAATACCCCACTTATACAGTGGGATTCTCTTTGAAAAATGTGATGTTATATTTTCTGACGCTATATTAGGACTATATAATGGAATTTTTGGAGTGGATGAAGCCGGGGGCTCATCAGAAAAACGCTTATCAGCCAAATCTGATTCTAGCATAAAAAGTTCTGTTAACAGTTTCTGTTTAATATCGGCCTGCTTGTCATCTACAGGCTGTAACCGATCTATTCTACCTGAACTATGAACTAACCTAGATCTTATTCGGTTATAATCATCCCTAGAAGAGGAAGTTCCAAATTTGTCTATCAATTCCGAAATTTGTTTGAGAGAAAGTCCGAGATCTTGTAAATTTTCATCAAAGGTATAGACATCTACCAAGGTAACAAAACTACGGTTTGCTCCTTCCTGCGAAAGAGAACCTCTCAAAGTTTTTCGATTGTTATCTACTGTATCAACCACCTTCTTATTCAAGCGAATAGAAACTTCATAAGTAAGCTCATGAGCCTTCAAATAGTTTGGATTAATTGACATATTGTCAAAGGTATCAGGCAACTTCAAATCTCACCCCCAGGCAATACAAAAAAAAAAATACTGATAACAAGATAACGGGTAGTGAGAGTTGAACCATCCCATCAACGGTAGGCAAAGAAAGATAAGTGAAAAGTATATAAAGGGATCAATATGTTAGAAAAGTAGTAAAAAAGAAAAGAAATAGAAACTACCTGTGATATTGAGTTCTGAGCCGCGAAAAATCTGCTACCAGTGGTTCAAACAATCATTGACAGGTGTAGAAGCATCACGAAAATCGGGGCCTTTCACGTTGGTCGCCATTTGTGTAACAAAGCAACTTTATTTATTTATATAGATAGAATAATTTTTGCCGGCTAGCTGAAGAGCAGGTTAAATGATTTGATGCCTCTACCCTAATCAATGAATGTTCAAATTGGAACAGTCGTTATTTATTCCACTTTTTACAAATATCAGTTATTTACAAATGTACAGTCAAAATTGAGTGGAATTGACAAGATGTTCGGTCAGGTAGTTTTCACAGGTAATCACTATCCCCTTCACTGAAACTTATCTTGTTCATCCTTGTATATTGAGATTCCAGGAAAATTATCTCCTCTGGTGGTTTCTCAGTTGAAGAAGTGTTCGGTAATTATGTTCTCTGGTGGTTTTTCAGTTGAAGAAGTGTTCGGTAATTATCCTCTCTGGTGGTTTTTCAGTCAAAGAAATATTCTGTATGCCACTGCTGCAAGTTGGCAACAAGCTCTCAACTTCAATGAATTTTGTACTTGATAGGTCGACGACAAAATTCCATAGCCTGACGGGTTTGGCTGTGAAAATCGGGTTTATCAGTTTTGACTTGATAAAAATCTCTTAGTTTCCATCGTTCTCTAAATGCATCATTTTACAAACGAAAATCTTTTAAAAGAAGAAAAAATAACCACGTGTTCAGAAAAGAACCCAATGGCGCAGATAGTTCGACAGTAAAAATTCAGAGAACTCTGGACACCGAGAAAACAAAAAATTAAATAATTGAAATTGAAATCGAACAATAAAGTTAAGTACAATATCAAAATAAATGAAGGTGAGCTGATCCACCAGATATTCTCAAATGGAAAAGTGAAAAATGGCGGTCCGACCAGAATTATACGACATCTTTTTGTCATCTACACAAAAAATAATTAAATGCATTAAATAAACATGACATTTAGGATCGAATAAACCCTGTCTGATCATAAATGAAGACTTACCGGAAAATCTCTTCCGCCAGGAAAAATTCGCACATGAAATCTACGAAAACACTTCAAACGTGTTATTTCAGCAGCTTCTCGACAGTGAAAGGACCGACGAGATCAGATCGAGGGCATCGACCATGTGATATCGACCAATTCGGCGCGTTAAGTAGATCATTCCAATGACAAATGAAATGCTCACAGACAGTTTTAAAGCGGATTTCTGCGGTTACTTAAAATTGGTAAATCATGGTGCTACAATTCCTTAGATACACCTGGTGGCACAGGAAAAACTTTTTTGATTTCATTAATATTAGCAACAATTCGCTCACAAAATAAAATTGCACTTGCACTCGCTTCGTCGGGAATCGCAGCAACTTTCCTTGAAGGTGGTCGAACAGCCCATTCAGCACTAAAATTGCCATTAAATATGCAGAGCAATGAAACTCCAACCTGCAACGTTTCGAAGAACTCTGCAATGACAAAGGTTTTGCAGCAATGTAAATTGATTGTTTGGGATGAATGCACGATGGCACATAAAAAATCTTTGGAGGCTTTAGACAGAACCTCAAAAGATCTACGGAGCAATAATAACCGATTTGGTGGTGCAATGATTTTATTAGCAGGAGATTTTCGTCAAACATTGCCAGTGATTCCACGATCAACGCCAGCTGATGAACTCAATGCATGTCTAAAGTCCTCCAATTTGTGGAAACATGTCAAAGTACTTCATTTAAGCAAGAATATGCGTGTCGAGTTGCAAAATGACCAATCTGGAAACATATTCTCTAAACAACTCATTGACATTGGTAATGGTAAATTTCCTATAGACATGTTGACTGGCTGCATTAACTTTCCTCAAAGTTTTTGTCACTCGATCAAAAGATGAACTTATTCAGAAGGTGTTTCCAAATGTTTCTCAAAATTACAGAAACCATGATTGGTTGAGCGAACGAGCTATACTGGCTGCAAAAAACATAGATGTAAATGAATTAAATTTCAAGATTCAAGAACAAATTACAGGCGAATTGGGGATATATAAATCAGTTGATTCGGCTACTAATCAAGATGATGTAGTCAACTATCCACCGGAATTTTTAAACTCGTTGGATTTGCCAGGATTGCCACCTCACAATCTTCAATTAAAGGTTGGATCGGTGGTTATGATGTTGCGAAATATCAACCAACCGCGTCTTTGCAACGGTACACGGTTAGCGATAATAAAATTACTAAACAATGTGAAAGAAGCAACTATACTCAAAGGAAAGTATAAAGGAGAAGATGTTCTCATACCGCGCATCTCAATGATTCCGACTGATGTGCCATTTGAGTTTAAACGACTACAGTTTCCAGTGCGGCTTGCTTTTGCTATGACTATAAACAAGTCCCAGGGGCAATCATTAAATGTTTGTGGTATTAATCTAGAAAACCCATGTTTCTCACATGGTCAATTGTATGTTCCCGTGTTGGAAAACCATCAGATTTGTTTATCTATGCACCAGGTAATCAAACAAAAAACATCGTATACCACAAAGCACTACAATGATAATAATAATAATTATGATTCACATGATTAACAATAAAGCGATTACTTACTTTTAAATCCTTATAATTGTTTTATTTAATTATTTTTTATTCACAACGCCCTATCACCAGGGTGACGGTTCTGTTCAGGAGAATTTTTTAAAATACGTAAGCACAAATACTGCCACATTACAAATCTTTTTGACAGGACGAAGTCTGTCGGGTCAGCTAGTCAGAGATAAAAGTTAACATCAAAACTAATAATGATTATTATTTTAAAAACAATCGCAATAAAATCAAAATTTTGATTATATTGAGACTTAAAAAGAGTGCGATTCAAAATCAGCCAGCACAATGAGTGTGAAAGAATCAATAAACATATATCTTAAATGGAAGTTGAGTGAACTTACAGTTCAGCAAATTCTTCGATCTGGCATTCTTTCCACATTTCTATACCATATATAAGTTGTTTTAGTTGAGTGTCATCAATTATAACCGAATTTCAGATTCATAATTGCTGAGCTATCGGACAGGTCTGGCCCAATAACTAATTTGACTTATATTTGGATAATAAACTAATTCTATTAATATGGAATCTCTATCTCATCTCTTTCGGAAGATAGAGAATATTCAGCCAAACATTTTCAAATTGACCACCGTTTCTTCATCACGAGTCAAATCCAACCGATGGCGATCATTTTCAGCTCGATATTCAGAAATTACAGACATTTGGGAAAAAATAGTCCTCTTGTCGCAAAATTCATAATGACATTTCCATTCAAAATATGACAACTGCACACACCAGTATTTTCGACATGTTTGTCATAAAAATGAACCCACAGAATTAGTTTCATTTTCGGCTCAATATTCACTCATTATCACAACTTGTCATAAAATTAAAACCACCCTCATAGAGATTTATAGTTGATGTGATGTGAATTCATAGATAGAAATATAATCTGTGACTTCATTTTCAGAAAAACTCTTATATCTTCTGGAGATTGTACGCTATGATGATGAAATTTTAAAATATTTTAGGTACCTATACCTTGCATAAATGCCCTAAATTGTTGTGATCTGACTAATAACTTATGAGATATCGTGTATTGAAAAAAACATTTTGGGAATTTTCAAAAATTTTCTCTCGTGACGATTTTCTCGAAATTTGGCACACTCCTTCTGTTACTGCAACTCAGTGTTGTTAGTTGCATTCATTTATTTTCTATTCCAAAATGCTTGTTCGTTTCATGCGGCCCACGTATGTTCATTTCTTTCTCTATGAACGCGTAACATATGTTGAGATATATGACAGTGCGAGACGAAAGAAGTCGTAATTCGAATACAGACATCGACGCTCGTTCGGAGCAGTGCAAGAATTTTCTTCGTTTCTTCGCTATCTTTCTCGTTAATTTCTACAAACTAGAACTCTGGTGAAAAAGTGACTATTTCTCGCTCGTGAGTGACACATTGATGTGCTGTAAAACCAACAGGTACGCAATCGTCGATACTCCAGCATTCGCCTTTCTTTCGAGTCATTTTTTCATATTTTTTCAGAATTTCATTATTAATTTCTTTGCTTTCATTTCATTTCAAAGGCCGTGTCGTGCCATTTTGGTCCTTCTTGAGCCGCATATTTTCGAACCGCGTTTTCAAAATTATTGCGATCAAGCATTTTGGAATTTTTTCATTTCGTTTTTTCATTTGCATTTATTTCAATCTGTCATTATTCACGTGACCTCGAAAACTTGATAAGATATCGAACACATTCATAAATCCTTTAATATCTGCGCATGTTAAAAGAATTTAGCTTTCATTACCTTTCATTTGTTTTTCTCATCTATGCTCATAACCTTGATTCGAAACATAAACAAAGATTGACATTCTTGTTTTTGTTTATTTACATTTCATTATTTTCATTTGTTTATTTTCAACTCGATTTTCAATTTAATAGATTCAATCTTAATTATTTGCTTTATTAATTAATTTAGTTCTTTTCAATCGGTTAGTCTATTTACTCTTTTTTCGAAATTACTAAAAACAAAATTCATATTGTTTTCTGCAGTATACCTTGAATAATAATAATGGCGACAAAATTGAAACAACTCAAAGCTCGTCGTCAAATTGTTATTGATGATCTCGAGGAAATTCTCAATTTAGCACAATTCGCTGTCACTGATGAAAGTTTACACGTTAGATTCAAATTAAGATGTGAAATACTTGACGATATTCTCGTGGACTTTCAAAATTTACATACGTCTATTGTCTCTATGATAGTATCTTCCGAAGAACCCGAATTGGACACTGAGAAGGTTATTCGAACAACCTTTATGGATAATTATTACACCATCAGAACAACTTATGTTAATTTATTTCCTGTAGTAAACATTCCAGTAAAAAACCAAGACAGTTGCTCTATTAGTTCGCCAAATGTTAAACTTCCAAAGATAGTATTACCCATTTTCAATGGAAATTATAAAGAGTGGCCTACTTTTTCGATATGTTCCAAAGTTTGGTACATGAAAATTCTAACTTGAGTCAAATAGAAAAGTTTCAATACCTCCTTAGTTCACTTTCTTCTCATGCTTTAAATTTAGTTAAAGGATTTCCATTGACTGCTGAAAATTATGAAAGCGCTTTTCAGACATTGGCGGAAAGATATCAAAATAAAAGACTTCTCGCTAATACGTGTTGGAAGGAAATCTGTAATGTTCCAAAGCTACAGGGTGATTCAGCTAAAGACCTTAGGCGAATTCTAGAAGTTTTTGCGGAAAACTTATCGGTATTAAGGAATTTAGGTTTACTCGTTGACCAGTGGGACTTTGTTTTATTTCACATTCTCATTCAGAAATTAGATTCAGCAACGATCAAACGTTTTGAATTACAAGAATGTTCAACAGATATTCCGTCGTTTGTCAATTTGCGAAATTTCCTGACAAATCAGTGTATAGCCTTGGAGGCAGTAGCTCTTTCTCTTCCGTCGAAAACTCATTCAGTTTCGAATTCTCAAGTTTTGAAATCTAGTTCTCTCTCAACGAATAAAAGAAATTCGACTCTTCTCGTTCAAACGGAAACTGAATCATTCAAGAAACGTTTAACCTGTAATTATTGCAAGTTAGCTCATAATATTTAGAAATGTCCATCATTTTGGAACAAACTGTTCAAGATCGGTTCAAGATTGTGAAGAACAAAAATTGGTGTATCAATTGCCTCCATTCTGGACATAAGATTAACAATTGTTCTTCAAGGTCAAATTGTCGTACTTGCCACGCAAAGCATCATACCCTGTTGCACATGCGCAATAATGCGGAGAATGATTCTTCATCAGAGACGTTTCATTTCAATGCTGCAAATTCATCGGATTCAGGCTCAGCTCAGGTTTTAACCAATGTTTCTTCAAATTCTACCGTTCTCTTAGCAACCGCTGAGGTCGAAATTCGTGATGCTTGGGGTAGATATCAGAAGGTCCGAGTTCTGTTAGATGGAGGCTCTCAAATAAATATTATAACTCAATCGTGTGTAAATAGATTAGGCTTGAAAATTTGTGAAGCTTCATTTTCGATAAATGGAATTTGTGAAAGCTCATCTTCTGCTAATTGCAGCACTGAATGTACTATTCGTCCATCAGGTCAAATAAATCCATCTTTTACATTCGATGCCGTCGTGATTCCGAAGATTTGTGCGGAAATGCCGAGTTCTTTCGTAAATTATTCGTTTAGGAATTGTGTCCATAACAAGAAGTTAGCAGATCCGAACTTTTCCATTCCGAAATCAATAGACCTTCTCCTCGGAGCGGATATATTCTCTTTAATAATTCGACCGGGTCGTATCGAGGGTAACGGTTTAGAAACCAACAGCACTTGAGACAGTGTTTGGTTGGGTTTTCATGGGAAAGATTCAATCACCTAACATATCAGTTAACAATTTTCATTTGTCATTGTCTGAGTCAGGTTTAAACTCCTCGTTGAAAAGATTTTGGGAACTTGAAGAAGTTTCAGAGAATGTCATTGTATCACCAGAAGATCAATTTTGTGAGAAATTATACACTCAGAACTATTCTAGAAATACATCTGGACGGTACACTGTGGCATTACCATTTAAACCTGATCAGTCAACACTTTCTTTCGGTGACACATATTCTCTCGCACTACGTCGTTTTTATCCCTTGAACGTAAACTTATTAAAAACCAGAATATATACAGGGAATACTCTACTTTCATGCAGGAATATTTAGAAAAAGATCATATGTCATTAATTTCTACGAGTTCGGATTATGAAAATACCTTTATATCCCTCACCATTGTATAATCAAACCAAACAGTCCATCCACAAAGTTGAGGGTTGTTTTCGATGCGTCAGCTCATGTACCCGGTCATTTATCTTTAAATGATGCTCTATTGATAGGTCCTAAATTACAAAAGGATATTATTGCCATTTTGATGAACTTCCGTGTTCATCGGTTCGTTTTCACAGCTGATATCAAACTAATGTATCGTCAAATATTAGTTCAAAAATCACATCGAAACTTTCAAAGAATATTGTGGCGGTTTTCTCCCCTCGGAACCCATAAAAACTTATCAGCTGAATACCGTTACGTACGGAGTTGCACCAGCACCTTTTCTTGCCCTTCGAACTTTGGCACAGTTGGCCAAGGATGAGGAAGCTCGTTTTCCGAAAGCATCCAAAATTTTGCTCACAGACATTTATGTCGATGATGTCGTTACAGGTTGTGATGATTTGGAAGACGCAAAACGTTGCAAAAGGAACTGATTTCCTTATTGAATTGTGGTGGTTTTGAGCTCCGAAAATGGAGTAGTAACAGTTCTCAATTACTCTCAACCATACCTCTAGATCATCAATATCACCATTCTTTGGAGTTTGATATAGATCCGATAGTCAAAATTCTCGGTTTGAGGTGGTTTCCTTCGTCGGACGAATTTTCTTATTTTGCGGAAACTACTGTTCAGGTATGTACCAAACGTACCATACTTTCAGAACTATCTCGAATTTTCGACCCTTTGGGGTTCCTTTCTCCGTTTACTTTTCTTGCTAAACATTTGATCCAGCATCTTTGGACATTAGGTTTGCAGTGGGATGATACACTTCCAGACGATGTTAGCCGTCGCTGGAATCAGTGTAAATCCGAATTAACCGAATTGGGTAAATTAAAGATACCTCGAAACTTGCATCGAAATCATTTTATCGTTGCGAACTTCATGGTTTCGGAGATAGTAGTGAGCGTGGCTACGCAGCCGTGGTATATTTCAAGTTTTTCAATTTTGACGGCTCCATTGACATCTCTTTCGTAGGTGGTAAATCAAAGGTCTCCCATTGAAGAGAATTTCACTTCCAAGACTGGAATTGTGTGCTTGTCTCTTATTATCAAAACTCATTAATGTGGTTTCCTCTGTTTACCAATCAGCCTTCACAATAGATGACATTTTTGCTTGGTCTGATTCAATGGTAGCTCTAACATGGATTAAGTCTTCTCCTCATCGATGGAAGACATTTGTAAGCAATCGTACTACTCAAATTCAGGACTTAGTTTCAACAGAAAATTGGTATCATGTTCAATCGAAAGACAATCCAGCTGATTGTGCTTCACGCGGCTTAACGCCGACCGAACTGTTGAATTGCTCTTTGTGGTGGACAGGCCCTGACTGGCTTCGTTCCAAACATCTCACCTTCGCAAATGATGAAATAGAGAATTCTCTTCATCTTGTACAAACAGAAGAGCGTCACCTCTCTTTGTCAACTTTCATTTCTCTATCGTTTGTTGATGATTTGCTCTCCAGGTATTCATCTCTGTCCAAGGTTCAAAGGGTGGTAGCTTACATTTTCAGATTCGTTAACTTCATAAAAAACTCTAAAGCTCCTAGGATATATAGATTTTCCGCAGTTCATCTCAAAGATGCACTTTTCTTCATTATAAAACAGGTTCAACGGGTTGTGTTCAAGGAACAGATCGATAATCTCATCTCGGGAAATCCCATATCTGGGTTACTTCGAAAATTGAATCCATTTGTTGGAGAGGATGGTGTTCTCAGGGTGGGCGGTCGTCTGTCTTTTTCTGGTCTGGCTCTTGATCGCAAACACCCAGCTTTGCTTCCTTCATCTCATCGTCTTTCTGGGCTCCTTATTCAGCGTTTCCACAAAGTATGTCTGCATCCAGGTGCCCAGACTTTACAGTTCCTTCTGTCTCAACAGGTCATACAGGAGTTTTATACAGTCCACTTAGAGATTGAGTCTGTGCTCAATTCTCGCCCTCTATGTCCGCTTGGTAATGGTCCGAATGACATATCTGCACTGACACCGGGACATTTTCTTACTTTGGCTCCATTAACTGCTATTCCTGAACCAGATTTATCACACCTATCTATCGGTCGATTATCGCGTTGGCAGCTTTTAATTCGTATCCATCAGGATTTTTGGAAAAGATGGAATTTAGAATATCTGAACACACTGCAACAACGAAAAAGGTGGTTCAATAGTGACTCGCCTCCTTATTCAATAGGTGCACTCGTCTTGATAAAAGATGATCAACTCCCTCCATTGCGCTGGCGACTTGGACGCATTGAGAAATTGCATCCTGGCGCTGATAAAATAGCTAGAGTAGCTACTGTTCGGACTACTCAAGGTGTACTGCAGAGATCAGTGGTTAAATTATGTCCATTACCTCTTCAATAGTTATGACATATGTTGATGTATATATATATATTTTTTTTTTCTTTTCGCTTTATGTTCGATATCTTCTCAATTTTTTATTTGCTTTGTTTCATAAAATATTCTATTTTAGGTGGGCGGTTATGTTACTGCAACTCAGTGTTGTTAGTTGCATTCATTTATTTTCTATTCAAAAATGCTTGTTCGTTTCATGCGGCCCACGTATGTTCATTTCTTTGTCTATGGACGCGTAACATATGTTGGAGATATATGACAGTGCGAGACGAAGGAAGACGGAAGTAGTCGTAATTCGAATACAGACATCGACGCTCGTTCGAGCAGTGCAAGAATTTTCTTCGTTTCTTCGCTATCTTTCTCGTTAATTTCTACAAACTAGAACTCTGGTGAAAAAGTGACTATTTCTCGCTCGTGAGTGACACATTGATGTGCTGTAAAACCAACAGGTACGCAATCGTCGATACTCCAGCATTCGCCTTTCTTTCGAGTCATTTTTTCATATTTTTCAGAATTTCATTATTAATTTCTTTGCTTTCATTTCATTTCAAAGGCCGTGTCGTGCCACCTTCCTTTTAACGCCATCTAGACATTCTCTAAGTTACGAATTGATAGGATGAATATTCAAGAAATTAATGTTATTAACTGCTAAACTATTCGATGGATTTGGCCCAATAACGAACTTGACCGAGATATTTGGACACTCGACCTATTCTGAAAAAACGAGAACTCTAGGTCCCTTCCTTTGGAAGATAGAGAGTATACGGCCGGAGGGCCGGACATACTCAAGTTTGACCTCGAATTCTTCATCAGGAAGTCAAACCCAATCGATTGAGGCCATTTTCGGCTCGATATTCGAAAATTACAGACCTCTGGGCAAAACGATAGCACGCTGTTCCACTAGGAATAAGCGCGCTAAAAGGTACTGAAAAAATTAGGTGTATATATTTATATTTTCCTTATCAAGCATAGACAGGGCAATTCACGGGGATGGCCTATTTGGTAGTCGTTTTTGGAAAATAGATCTGGTTAAAATTTGCATGTTTAGTATTGAGACAATGATTCTTTTTGCGCACTTATTCCAAGTGGACCAGCATGCTATGGTTTAGACCAAAACATGAGTTTCATAATAAACAAGGGATATGTTGTCTGTGACCAGCTGAGATTTCTTCCAGTGAACTGATTGAGGAATATTTAAATTGTATGTTGATAGGACATCTGGCAAATTAAATCAAATCGAATTTTGTATTTGGTTACGCTAGTAGTTAATTAGACTACAGAATATCGCTTCATCTTCAAAACCACTTTCTGAAATGTCTTACTTATTTTGAGGTCTTTAATCACAGACTAAAATATTGAAACTTTATTTTCAGCATTCGGTATTCTTTGGTACTGAACAAAATTGATTGCAAAACATTTTAGGATGAAATTTTCTTTATCACAGAGTGTTCAAATTGCATTCAATTATGATCCTCTCCTTGAGTGCTTGTTCACTATTATTTATTAGTCCAGTGGAATATTACCCAGAAGTATGGTTTCTCAGAAGATAATTTGGGTGAGCTTTTTGCTTGAAAATGTCAAAATGTCCTGGCAAATGAATTTTACTTCTCTAGAAGTGCTTTCAGTGGCCAAGAAATATGAAGTTTTCAGTTTTTCTGGAGCACCAAAATTATGCATTATTCCTTATTAGTAAAAAAATCTTGACACGCCAATGCTTTTTAATGCTTTAGATATTCTGATTGAGATTAGAGTGACAATACGTTAGTGCTTTTCGCATTCCAATGTAATTGAAAATGTCACTTCGAGTTGTTTATTGAAGTAGATTCATTTTTGACATTTGCATTACTACCTAATATTAATGTTTTTCCACCCTCCCGGGTTTGAATCTCACACCAGGACTGATTTGTTTTATTCAAAAACTCAGCTACGACGGTAAAATTCTGGGGCATACAAATTATCGGTAATCTCGATTTATGTACGAATTCTTGTTGATTTCGAAGGAATATCTGATAAGATATCGAGTATTGAAAAAATGTTTTTGGGAATGTTTTAAATTTTCTACCGTGTCGATTCCTTCGAAATTTGGCCAACCCTTTTATTTCAAAATCGTCCAAGGTACGAATTGATCGGATGAATATTTTAGGAATTATTGCGAAAATCAACTTTCAAATGCTAAACTATTCGATGGATTTGGCCCAATAACGAACTTGACTGAAATATTTGGACAATCAACCTATTTTGAAATTATGAAAACTCTAGGACTCTAGGTCATCTACTTCGGAAAATAGAGATTAAACAGCCGGCGGGCCCGCGTCCGGACATACTCAAATGTTCTTCATCAGGAAGTCGAACCCAATCGATTGAGACATTTGGGTAAAACGATAGCTCGCTGTTCCCCTAGAAACAAGCGCGCAAAAATGAGGGCTGTTTTTCAAGGATTGCCATAACTTTCGAATTTTACAACTACCGGTTACCCACCGAGTGCCACTGATAAGGTAGTTATTGAACCCTAGTTTTGTGTATTTAAATATCTCCGTGAGCTTGGGGCCCAATTGAACGTTTCACAAACTTTCCAAATAATCAACAAATTTGCCGACGGAAATTCCGAAGAGTGCTAAAATTGATGGGTCATAAAAAATATGCACAAGAACATCTGGCTTAAAAATTCCCAATTGGGAACGGCAGTTTGGTCTAACGTTTTTGTGAAAATATTCGTTTGTTTACAATATTTCAAAAGAGCTTATCAATCTTCTTTTATTATGGTGTAATATCCATTTTAATCAGTGATATGATGTTGTGAAAAAGAGTACAGAAAATTTTGTGCAATAAATCATTCTAGTCTAGTTCGAATTTTCGTTTTATTTCAAATCTATTCGAATTCCCACCATTTGAACCAGTAATGAATGAAGTTTATTTAAGAATATGGTTTTCCTCGTTTACCATTTTTCAGTTGGAATCTACAGATTTGCTCAAAGTATTTCTACTGTTTTCGCTCTCTGACGTTCGAGACTACTGATGTGATGCATTGTTCGCTTTACTGTGAAATTCACAGTCCCAGATATTTTGTAAAATAAGCAGTTGAGCTCAATTTCGTAAAAACTAAGTACTTAATTGAATAAGAAAATGTCAAAAATGGGGAAGACGTCTAAGCTGCCTCAATCTGTGACTAGATCATTTTGGAAGCTTTCGTAGTATTTATCGCAGGTGAAAACTCAAGACACCATTTTCTTTCGATATATCATTTATTACAAGAATGATTTCGACTTTGAAAAAAGCATTAGCGTAGCATATTTTTACACCAAATTTATTCGGGTAGAAATCTGTGCGGATGCCACTTCTGACTATCATAGTAAAAAGGATAATTCAACTAATCTTATTTGAAAAGTAAGTTGAATAGATTAATTCTCTAAAAAACTGACTTATATGAGACTACAGTTTCAATCAAAAGTATCATCTATACCTTCTTTCAATGTCCCAGAAAACATTATCCCATTAAGAATATATTCTTTAATTTTTTCATTAATTTTTCAGTTTTTTGGATTGTTGACATTGCGATAAAGAATGTAAAATTCCTGATTTCTTCGTCATGAAACTGCGTTTTCTGGAACATTAAAAAATAGATATATGTGATACTTTTAATTGATAGTGTATTGACATATAAGTCAGTTTTTTTGATAATCAACAATAAATTTGACTCAATATGCTGCAGTGCGGACTCCTAATTCTTCATAATTCAACACCCTATATGAGAAACAATGCTTCAGAGACTCTCAACATATAGAAATCATAATATGTATAATAACGGTAATGTGAAAATTGAAAATTTTACCATTTTTTAAAAGCTAGTTCTTCCAATTCGTCCTCCTGGAAAGCTTCATCAATAACGCTTGTGAGTGTTTCTTCAATATTCGATATTCGGAAATTACAGACATTTAGACAGAACGATAGCCCGCCTGTTCCACTAGTAACAAGCGCGCAAAAACAAAAAATTTCCTGCCTTCATAACCATAAAGTCAAATCAATGGTGACTGAAGAAATACTGAATATTAATTCAAAACGATCATATTATATTTGCGCACATAAAAAAATCAAATACCGTACCTGCTTATATTGACATTACTTCAAGAATTCGGAAAGGCTTAGTGCTTAGCGGATTACATATTGCGACTGTTTTCGAAATAATCATTATTAGTTTTGATGTTTAATTTGTATTCTACTAAGACTGTTATAACAACATAATTAAAAGTGTAGTAATTTTTGTGTTTGAATAAATAGCTACAAAACAAGAAAATATTGATATTTACTTTTTACTACTCCGAAGTGGGAGCTTATTGGTTTCTTGTACTGTGAGTCAATCTTAGAATACAAAAAAGGAAAGTAGGAATCCAACTGTTGGATTAAGACGCTTTTTAGACTGGCCTTGAAACGTAGCTTAAATGGCAATACTCACATCAAAGCAATATAAATTTTCACCTTTTTGGCGCTCTTGTTCACCTGAACAGAGTGCTTATCAATTTGCCCAAATGTCTGTGACTTTCGAATTTTTGGGCAAAAGTGGTATCAATCGTTTTGTTTGGACCTACTGATGAATAATCCGTGGTCAAAATCGATTCTGTCCGTCCGTCCGTCCGTCCGTTCCGTGAACACGATAACTCTCGAACGGATGAAGTAAGAGAGTTGAAACTTTCAGAATAGGTTTGAGGTATAAATATCTCGGCTAAGTTCGTTATTGGGCCAAATCCGTCGGATGGTTCAGTAGTTATGAGCATCTGATATTTTGTTTCCTCAATAACTACTAGAATATCCATCCGATCGTGTTGATACTTGGAATGTTATTGAGGGAGGCTGAAACAAAACGGCTTGCAAAATTTCGCAGAAATCGTCATGCTAGAAAATTTTTTAAAAATTCACAAAAAAAAATATTCAATACTCAATATCTCCTAGGACTTCATTTAGATTTAAATAAAAATCCGTATATATATTGAGGTTACCGATATCTTACTCATCCTCAAATTTCATTGTCGTAGCTTTCCCCCTTCTGAAGATATGATAATTTTTTTCATTTACTCAAGAGAAAAATAGAGATGTCATGAAGTCCGAGCTTTGTCATTGAAAGATTCGCCATCACAGATCGATATTCGTTTGACAACTTGCGGACCTAGTTATCAGTGTCAGTTGGCGTAATATCAATCAAAATTTTCATAGAATTCATAGAGGTAGAATGATGTCGATGACGTTGTCAAAATTCAGAAAAGCACAGACGTAATATTAATCAAAAAATTTTTTATCATAGAGAAAGAATTTGATGGCGTCAAAACTCAGAAAAGCAATGACGTTTTTAGGAGAAGCATAGAACAAAATTTGGTGAAAATTATGAGTAGTTATTTTCAAATTGAGATAAAGGTTTGTTTATTCATTAGGCTTTCATATTTGCATCACATTGTCCCATAGTACGGAAAAAGACTATTGTTCACCCGATCAGAGAGCTTATAGATTTGTTAAGGTTTGAATATTTACTAGCAAGTAGCTCAACAAGAGCGCCAAAGCAATCTGACCTCACGACAGTGCTTTCTAAATTTTTTTCGAAAACTTTTAACTCATAGTTGATTGAAAAATAGCCGCAACACAGATTTACATAGACATATACTTTTTTCCAGTTTTGGAAGTAAGTTGGTAAATGAAATAGCTGCAGGGGGTCCACCAGATCCAACAAAATGTTTAAAGTGGTCTATGAGAAAAAAAAGTATGGGAACCTCTGGTTTAAATGATCATTCATCTTAGAAATATGCTGGAAAATCAACTTCTGTCGTTCGCTGTTGTCATTCTGAAATACCTTGTATTCATAAAAATCAAAAAATACAGGTGAATAAACGAATCGAACTGGCACACGCGTAAAATGATGAACGATTCAACCTTTCCAAACCCCATCCCCAAGGGGAAAGCTGAGAGCAAACAGCGCATTTGGCTGCCCCTCGGGGGATTAAAAATTATAATTGGATTGCGTTGGTTCAAGTCCCGAGATAAATACAGTCAGTTTACTCTTCGCTCTATGCACCCTCTACCATTTAATACCAAGAGTAAATTTTGTATTCATCAAAATATTTAGCTATGAACCTTAGAAGATTTCCCTCAGGATGCTTTCTTGCGGAAAATTGGCCGGAACGTGTAAGGAGAACTGTTATTTGTATTGCATGGTCCATCCATTTTGTATTGAAAACACGGTAGGCCTTATAAGTTTGCTTTTTTTGACAGTGGAAATGAATATTATAATTGTGATGTAAAGAATTGTGTATTAATAGAGATAGTTTGGAGTTATACCATATCAATACTCAATGGGATAGGTCCAAGATCGCTTTCAAACTAATTTTCAATTAAAAATTTCCTACAAAATTGGTACATGTCAGGAAATCATTCTCCAAACAAATGAATAATACGGTCAAAATTCAAGAATCTAAAAATAAATAATATTGTTTATTAGTGGTAATAAACAAACATAAATATTATGATGATTTGCACAAAAGCACTATGATTCTTTATAGGCCGAGAGCCAGTAACAGATATATTCGACCAAGTTCCTCTGAAGTGATAATAAGTAAAATGCATCAGAACATCGAACCATAAATTCTCGTGAACGTCAGCTAAGGCTCAGTGGGTGAGATGATCTAGTCCAGTAATGGAAGGGCTGAAATCACTTTTTCTCGGAAAGAGCTGCATTTAGGATATGTTGATTGTTATAATGAAAGAAACATATGGTCAAAAATGCAGGTGCTAAAATTTTCAGGAACATTGAAAAATTCTTGAAAATATAGAGAAAAATACGGTTTTTCTGATATATTCTAGTCCAAATTATGTACTTTATCGCTGACATTTATTATGACAAGTGTCATAATAACGCCTGATCTATATGCTTTATTGTTTGCTAACTAAATATTGTCAGCCAAAAGTTCAAAAGAATATATATATATATACTTTATCGCTGTCGGAAGTGAATTTGTATACTGATAAACAGCGCATTTCTTTAGTAGCGCAATACTAACGAATTTTAAATTTGACGCTCGATGAAATGACTACCTGAATGCTGAACCAAACATCTGGCAGATATTTGCCAGAGTTGGACTCTACTCGTTTTGTTATTGTATTGCTTTTATTACATCGAACCCTAGCATATAATTGATGACGAGATATTGTTGATGATGGAGCTAGTGCTGAATGATTGTTTCGGCCATTACCATCATCTATTGAAAACATTACACCCACAATAGATAATGGTAATAGCCCAAACAATCATTCAACACTAGCATATAATGTTGAGTTGGTTGGAAACGGACAGTTTGGGTAAAACGTTGTTCGGTTTTCTAATCTGATGTGCTAGCGAAGGCGATATAGATTCTTCAATGGAGGCTAGAAGTAATATAAAAAAAGGCAAAAACTGGATAAATTTTGAAAAGGAAATTTTGTAATTTGACAAATTGAAATTGAAATTTTATTAATTCAATAAGTAAAATAGTTTTCAGCGGCAATTATGAACAAATTCCTAGCTGAATTTCCTTAAGATGCATACGATATACGAATAATAATTAAGACGTAGACAGGTATGTTTCTGATCTTATGAATCTTCGAAAGAAAGAAATTTATTCAGAGTAATGGACAAAAGAGTCGAATTAAAAAACTGTAGTAATTATTTGAAGAGCAATAGCATAAATGAATAATAATTAAAGGTTCTGCATCGAATAATATCAGGAAAAACTATTTTTTCATTTTTACTAATAATTCTTCAATTAAATGCATCAATATCATCTCCCTCAGCGTCATCTAGATCCCATTCGTCTTCATCGACATCAGAGTTCATTTATATTCTGTTTATCACGTCAGAGACATTTCCACAAGTTATGCCGTTACACATTTTGCAAAACCTTGTACGTTTCATTTTTTTGCAACTGTAGCGAAAAGTATCACATTTTCCATTACAGCTAAAGAATACCTTCAACAAATGTGAATAAATCAAAACAAGAATAAGAGAGAATTTCTGAAATTTCTGAAACTAATAAAACTAGGGTGTGAATGAATTAGATCACATTATTCAATAATTCCTGTGGAGCTACTGCTTTGGTCATCATTTTAGGCAGTAGCATACAATATTCGCTGTTCTCAAATCAGCATATTCCTCCAAACATTCCCCAGAAGGTAACGCGCAACAACACTGGGTGTGACTCCTCTACCATGCCTTAAATCGGTACCGAAATATCTATTTAGTGTTTGTTCTATACACATATACACTCCAGATACCACTCCAAGCTTTATCTGTCCTACGAATAATGAAATATCCTTCTTTTGTGAACCTGCCTAATTCTAATCGTTGTTTCCAAATGCACCATATCCTGTAAGTACCATTGAGCACTTTTTGCAGAGGCGAAATGCCCGGATGCATGAAAAAGTGGTAACATTTTCCTGAAACTGCTTAAGTGATAATCTCAATCTCCAATACGTTCTGCTTCGACAAACTGGAGTGAAATAAGCACGATCTTCAAATATTGAAGTGTTTCCTCGAATTTCCGAGTTGAACATACTATCATTGGGTCAATATTACAGTCGCCCAAAGTAGGAGAATTTTCCTTCCAGTTTTCGAACAACATTTTCACTTGTTTCTCAATTTCATCAGTCGCAGTTGTATTGCTTGTTTTCAAAATATGAATTCCTATAGCAGTGAAAGTTAATATGTGAGCACGTAAAGCTCTGCTGAAAGCCCTTCAGACATTTTCTCCACTGATTGTGCAGCGTATGAAGTAGCCCAAAGATCTTTCAAACCACTACCATCCATGATAAAGCCAATGGCGCCCATATATGACATCAATAAATGGAACCCTTCTAATCTCACAGCAATATTCCTGAATTCAGTATTTTCCGACTGCACAATGGTAAAGTTAGCTTTGAAATAAGGAGGCTGATCGAATGTTACAAAAGTTGTTTACTTTTATTTCTCTTCGTTTCTTCAACTGCATAGAGCAAAGCTGTGTGTAATGTGGTTAAACTGGATGGTGGTGCATTAATGAATGGGAGACAATTAACATGCGACATCACATGTATGTAACGTCTCGTGATAAAATTTCATGAAAACCCTTCCATGTTGGAATATTTTCTATTTCGAGAGATTTCGCTCATAAATACGCAACATATGATTTTGAAACTTCAGGTTGTACCTTTATGTGTATATTAAGTTTTGATATATCAAAGAACTCTACACTTTTCAATCCATCAGGATTCGTGTAACTGAATGATATCAATTATATCTGCTTTTGTCAAGCTAAAATAGAAGCAGGTGGAATTTCCATCAGCCTTTTGGAACCTCCTTCATATTCAACATCATATTCTGGTGTAATGAATTTAATACCCCCAAACAGTGAAATGTTTCATGACCATCCGACGTACTTACTTTGTGATCTGTGTTATCAAAAACGAATTGAATGAAAGAGTTTGGATGCGTTAATTTTGCAGGTTGCATAATAACGGAAGCTTCTATAATTGAATATTGTGAAGCCGATACTCCTAATTTACTCATCATGTCAATTATCAAACGAGAACCTGTTTTTCTGTAGACATAAGTTCCTACAGCTAACTGAAATTTGGAAATAAATATTCCTGGACGAACAATGGAACTTTTGGAATGTGCATTTGTATCACGTTTCACATCTTTCCTTGCACTACATCTTGAATCTATAGTAAATGGAATAGGAGAGTTTTCAAACTTTACGGAATTTCAGATATAGTGCTATCCAAGAATTTACTTGAGAGGGGATATATTTCATAGTTATAATCTTGTTTTTCTATATCCGTTATAACGATTTGACGAGCTATCCGTAAAATTAAAATTTTCTGATAATTACTGAGAGAATCGGGATTAAAAGCCAATCTTTACTAAGCTCCATTATATTGGGAGATTTGTAAAAGAAAACCGGTTGCTTCCCACGATGTTATTCGATGATAATGACATTACTATATTTCTTTTTAAAATATTTTATGAAAGTATTATTGTTGAGAAAGTTTTCCCCCATAACTAACTATATAATAATCTGTTCTTGTAAGTATTCAGAATCCCGTCAACGAGTTATTTGAGAAAATGAAATTTTGGTTGGGCAATTATTTATTTCAATGCGTCACTGAAATATCGATTTCAAACTAAACCCAATGATTACATGTTATTGATATCCCAAGCGAGATTTTCAAATCACACTCGCCAGACAACTTGTGCTGAATCCTACCCTGTTCTAGAACTTCAGATGTCTAGGACCGATCGGTTTTGCAGTAGGCGCCAAATTTCGAATTCACTGTTATCGCCGCATTAGAGAAATATCTTGATAATCAGTATACAAAATCACTTTCGAGAACGGTAAAGTACATAATTTGGACTAGAATTTTCCGCTCTACAACTTTTGTTTGAAACTTTTTCTCACTAAACCTTCTAATTCGCGAAAATATCAGAAAAACCGTATATATTTTCAAGAATTTTTCAATGTTCCTGAAAATTTTAACTCCTGCATTTTTGACCATATGTTTCTCTCATTATAACAATCATTATATCAAAAATGCAACTCTTTCCGAGAAAAAGTGATTTCAGCCCTTTCTAGGACTAGATCAGTTGAAACATCCCACACTCGAAGAAAACAAATACATTCACTCATTTCCTCTTGACTGAAAATTTATCAAATTATAGCTAACTCAGTATTTCAACAACAGAAAAATCAGCTAGCTCAACATAGTGTATTTTACGTCAGCTGATATCTCGATCATGGAAAAAAATCTTCACTTTCAGTGATATAATCTCAAATAAAAATTTACCTGATGATATGTATGTAACTATTGATAAATATATACGTGAGCTGGCTGTATCTCGGTGGAAAAATCGTCAACTGATACTTTGAGGGTCGTTACGTTGAAGTTAGCCAGAAGCATTTACTATTTAAATGCATCTAGGGACTAGGGTTCTTAGACTTACTGCTAGCTGATTTTTTTTTATTTATCAAAGAAATACATTTAAAATCAGCTCACAAATGTTCAATTATTCGGCATAGCACTTCTATATCAGTGTTGAGTTGAAACAAATATTCCGTATCAATATTTTCTAAACCTATACGTCTATATTCAAATAATGTTAGTTCTAATCCAATATTTGAATAATCAATTTGCTTAGTATAAATTAACCAGATATTTCGTGTTTTACACATAGTGCCATCAAGGTGGAAGAGAGATAGTGGAATCGGTGTTGAAGGATATATGAGAACTTTATCTAAATCAAGTTCCTTTTTTAAAGAGATTCGAAGTAATTGGCGGAATAAATCACGATGCATTCGCAGCTCCACGACTCATCGAGCAACTTTTTTTTCGGACTTGAGGAAGGGGGATGCTAATGCCTTCCTCACAGAGGGCCTTCTGATGTTCGAAGATGGCTGTGGATTTGTGTGAGACTTGCACCCACTAAACCACCCTGATCTTTCCTGGTTTCCACGCCACCTTAAAGCCCGATCATCAGGTGCGTACCACGGTCTGTGCCTCTTTAATCTCTCTCTCTCTCTCTGTGTGTTCTCAGTCTATGTCCTCTCTTTCTTTCCTTTCCTTTATCCGACACACATAATCATAGATCTTGTTCCTGGTTTCAGGGGTTTCAAGCATGCTCCGGATAATTTCCGACATCTCGGATAATTCTCCGATCTCACGCATCAAATCTTCTCTTTCAACATTCCATCTAATGCAGTTATGAAAGACATGTTCAGGTCCATTTTGTTGTTCCCAGAGCGCACATTGGTCTTCCTCTGGTTTGCCGATCCTTTTGGTGAAAGTGCCAAATGAGCCAAGGCCCGTGATGAACTGGGTGAAATAATAGTTGGTTCTTCTATGTTTACTTTCAACCCAGGATTTGACATTGGGAATTAATTTTCATGTCCATACTGCCCTTGTTCCCTCTCGAGACCATCTCTACTGCCACTTTCTCAGTGATCTTGATCGGGCCATCCTTCGGTTTCTGGCCAGGCGACTACCAACTGCATACAGAAAACAGACTTCTTCCATCATGATGTCAATTGGCATGAATCCTGCTATAATTTGAGCTCCTTCTGCCGACACCGTCCGGTATGCTGAGCATACTCTTAGCATGGGTTTCCTCTGTAGTGAGATCAGAGATTTTCCATGTTTTTCTACTAATGCTAATTACGTGCAGCGTAAACTATCGTTTCATGGATTATCGAACATGAAACCCTTCTCTTATAATATTTTGGTCCACCTATGTTCGGCATGAGCTTGTAGAAGCATTCTGTCGTTTGTTTATTTTCTGTTGTACTTCATTTATGTGTCCTGTGAAATTAAGGCGCTTGCGGATCGTAACTCCAAGATATATTATTTCCTTGCATTCAGCCATCCGGTTTAGGGATATATTCATGTTTCTTTTTCTTGGTCCTTTGATCACTTATAACGCCGACTTCTGTACTGCCATAGGTCATACGCATAAGCAATGATCTCTACTCCCTCGTCATATGACAATTCAAGTACTTCGTCGTACGTCAGATTCCACATAGTTGGACCATTCTACCATGGGCACTCCCATGGTACATCTGTGTCTGATGTTTCCTGTGACTATAAACCTATCTTCGAAAATGTTTCTTATTATTTTTATTCGATATGGACAGATGCCCTCTGCTTCCATGGTCTTGATAATTTAATGCCATTACACTGTGTTGAAAGCTTTTTTGACGTCAATAGTAACTATGACGAACCATCTTTTTTGTGAGTTAGTGACTCTTTGCTTCAGTTGTAGGATTGCTGTTGTTGTTGATCTCTTTTCACTGAAGCCATGCTGTCTGTTCGATAACGCTCGCTTTTCCACTATTTCCTCATCAAGTCTATTTCCAAGTAGTTTTTCGTAAATTTTTTCCGCTACATTTAAGAGGCATACCTATAAGTCTTTATGGCGATGGTAAGCTCGGATCCTTGCCTTGTTTTGGAATTAATACTACTGTCGCTGTCTTCCAGTAGTTTGGAAACTCAAAATTTTAGAGAGGTTTGTTATAAATATCTAACATCTTCTGTGGTATATGCCAGTTTTATTATCTGTATCTCCCCTTTTATATGGTCGGGGCCGGGTGCTTTGCTGGATTTCATAAAATATTGGGCTTGTCTCAGTTCTTCGTGTCTAAATGGTTCAAACTGTAGTTATTGTAATTCATGATTTTGTATAGGTCTCCCCGAGGTTGGAAAAAGAGTAATCAGGTTTTCACTTATCTCTTCCCGTACGATGGTGTAGGTTCGAGGCTGGCTTCTTAGGTGGGCTGTCACTAATTTATATCCCTGGTCCTATACAGGGTGAGTCTTTGACCACTGCGTTAATTTTAACCATAGGTTCTTGAGATCAAAAGAATCACTTTTTCCATTACGATTTTTCTATATTCAGCTGCGTTGAAAAGTTCTAAGCATTTTCAGTTTTCACATTGGGCAAATACCCCTCTGTGGTCCAGTATAGTTTGAATGAAAAATACTTTCCACAGCATCCACTATTGAATCTGAAGTGTTTAAAAACATTATTTTCCCTCTAAGAAATGATTCACTCACTCATGTTTCATCCTATGAGGTCCATATCCAGAAGGAAGATACAAAATACTAATGTTCTGGTAAAAACAATTCAACACCATAAACATAGATTTTTGTTGTTCTACTATAATTTCTTTCTACTTCAAGATTATAAACCATCCCTTTCTAGTAAGAAATTCCAAAAAAACCTCAGAATTATTGGGTGTTATCATCATACATTTGTAATTTTCTTCTTTAAATTTCCAAATCATGAAAACCATCATTTCTATGAAAACTAAGGCAAGAGGTTGTCACTGTGCTTTTTTTTCACTCAAAGCCAGAAAAAATCATCTATGATTTTCCAAACACTGATATTTCTGAAGTTTCTTCTCCTTGACAGAGACCAGTGAACAGGTCTATGAGGTCTCTTGATATACTGTTAAAAATATGAAAATCTTTTTCGAAATCTTCAACAACAATGAATGATGTCACTACGAATAATCATTTTAAAGTGATGTTACTTTGCTTGATGATTATTTTCTGTACTGAATCCCAATAACAATTTACCTGGATAGATTACAGGTATTTCCAGATTTAGGTGTGCAATTATACTTTCTTGAAGAAATACCTAAATTTGATTTTGAAAAATCAACTAGGTGTTCTTTAATAAAAAATTTTTTGTTAAATCATTAGTATGAATCTATTCTGTTTAGACTATAATTACTGATCACTGATTTTTATAATCAGAGTATCTGTTTTAATTACGTAGACAAGAACATAAATATTGAATAATGGTTATTCATAGATTATGTCGAATTTTAATACCTTACCATAGAATATTAATTTATTACCGAACCCCAGGAGCGAAAAAATTAATATTTGCAATGTTTTTTTAAATGAAAGATAATATCTGTAACTATTTTTGATTTTCAGTTATAATTTTCCTCAGAAAAATTAGAGTGAATTATTATCACATTAAAATATTTTAACGTCTCTATGGTGGGTAGTTCCAAATAAAAGAGTGTTCTGTGGTTCCTTGTTGTTTTGATTCTGTTTGAAACTGTCAACAGTTATCTGTAGCTTTCTTTCAGAAGAATGTGGAATATATTGGAAGGATAATATCGATAGTTTTAAGTTATTCAATTCAGTATGAAATGATTATGGTCAGAAAATGCATTCTATTCTAATCTTTCTTGTTTATGAGCTTATAGCTTCCAGTTTCAATATTGATTGAATTTTAATTAGCCATGCATCATAACAAACATTCAGAAATATTAAAACTAAGTGAAATTCTATTATCTCCTAAGTTTGTGAACAAGGTTGAATCGGTGTATGAAATAAAGATAATAAAGGTATAAAACAAATCTAGGAGACAGGGTTCGAAGTTTTTAAAAATCATATGAGCTCAATTTGCATCTATGTTAGAATAGATATAATTTGATGAACCCTGAAAGTCTGAAGCTATAAAAAAGCAGCTCTTCATAAAGACAAGTCTTCAATTTAACAGGTCCTGACAGAAAATACTTTACCTATTTCACCGGTCAAAATATACCGAGGAGTGATGGAAAACGTTGTCTCTATTTATTATGGAATATTATTCTGGATTAAATATTAAACAAGGTGCTAGACATCATCAACAATGAATACAGCAAATGGCAATTTAGATTTTGTGGTGAATGTAAGACAAAAATTGTTCAGTGGTTAATTTCATCTATAGTGTTTAGTGGTGGAACCATAGACTGGAGAGATTTCCCCAACCTTTTGTAGAAATATTTAATAAAGACATAAAATATGGCAACATTGAACAAATCTGATTATTGAATCATTTCAGCACAGAGTTGGATTTGGGAAAATCAGAAAATTTGGACAAAATTATATCTATTCAATTCCTTTCAACTTCAAATATCTCAAGAATGGTGCAATTTAGGAGAAAAGATGATGAATGATTTTCTATGCAAAAAGACTAATGATTCCAGGAAGTACGAGATACGGACCTTTAGTTCAAGCGATATTTGTTTTTCATGCAATTTAACCAATCTATAGAGTAGTAGTGAGAAACCCACAAGAAGTGGAATAATTCTATTGATGCCAAAATATGCACGAGTGTTATCAAAAACCTTCTACAAGAGATCATTTCAATTGATATTGTCGTTTGAGTATTATAGGTGAAAATGCAATTTTTTTATGAAATTTCAACACCGTATATCTTTCGAACGGGGCCAAATTTGGAAAAATGTTATAGCAAGAAAATGTTTCTTTTGACGTCAAGAATCTATGGTTAAAATTAACGCATTTGTCAAAGACTCGCCCTGTATATCCTCATCTAAGTCATTCAATAAGTTCCTCCACTGTTCACGCTTTGCTCTGCGAATTTTTTTCTTCAAATGTCTCCTGAGCTCCTTCATATCTTTTTTTAGGTTTTCCGTCAAGAAAGGATTCTCTGTGATTCTTGCTAAGCTGTGGTATCTGTGGATCTTCATATAAGTTTTCCGAGATTTTTGTATGTCAGAGCTCTACCAGTATGGACCGTTTTAACATTGACTATATTCCTGATAACAGCTCTCTTATACGCTGATCGCACATTGTCATAGAAGTTTACGTTTTTGGCACTCTTGTTCTCCCGAACAGAGTGCCTATCATTTTGCCCAAATGTCTGTAATTTTGGAATATCGAGCCGAAAATGGTCTCAATCGATTGGGTTCGACTCCCTGATGAAGAATCCGTTGCGAAAGTTGAGTCTGTCCGGCCGGCCGGCCGTATCCTCTCTAGTCTCCAAACGAGATCAGCTAGAGTTTTCATATTTTCAGAATAGGTTAATGGTCCAAATATCTCTGCTCACTTTTGTAAACACTTTTAATATTTTTGTTAGTCTTAAGTGGATGCTTTCTTGGGTGTAACCTGTTTGTATCCCATTTTCATAAATAAATAAATCTCGGTCAAGTTCGTTACTGGGCCAAATCTGTCGGATGGTTCAGTAGTTATGAGCATCTGAAATTTTGTTTCCTCAATAACTACTAGAATATCCATCCGATCGAGTTGATACTTGAAATATCGTTGAGTGAGGCTGAAACAAAACGGCTCGCAAAATTTCGCACAAATCGTCACGCTAGAAATTTTTTTTAAATTTCCCAAAAAAAAATTTTCAATACTCACTACTTCATAAGCTCATTAATCAGTGTCAGTTAGAGTATTATTAATCAAAATTTTCCATAACGAGAAATCATAGAGATAGAATTCAATCTCGGTGGATGAAATAATATACGTTGTCAAAATTCAGAAAAGCACTGACATAAGTTTTTAGGAAAAGGGAATTTTAGCTTCGAACAAAACTTGGGGAAAATTATGAGTAGTGATTTTTAATTTGAGATATAGGTTTGTTCATTCATTAGGCGTTCTTATTTGCATCACGTTGTTCCATAGTACGGGAAAAGACTAATTTTCACCTGATCAGAGTGCTTATAGATTTGTTATGGTTCGAATATTTACTGGCAAGTAGCTCAACAAGAGCGTCAAAGCAATCTGACCTCACGTCAGTGCTTTCTAAATTTTTTTCCTTTAGTTTGTTCACGAAGATATAATTTCTCACCTCGGTCAGTCGCACATTACACATTTTTGTTCCTGTTGCTGTAAGGATTTGATTTGTGGGCGTGGTAAATTTTATTTTCTTTATCATATCTACGAAAGTATGACATTTTACCCTAAAAATAGCATAGCACAATTGAAAAAACGACATTTCCTCCCACATAAAAATTCGTGAGCTCATTATAAATATATTTTTGTGATAAATAAAAAAAATCAGCTAGCACTAAGTCGAGGGAAACCAATTCTGCTGATGCATTTGAATAGTCAGTAAATTCTTCTAGCTAACTTCTACGTAACGACCATCAAAGTGTCGATTTTTCCAACGAGATACATCCAGCTGTCGTATTTATTTATCAATAGTTATATGTAAGCTAACATCAGGTAAATTTTTATGCTAGAGGATATCACTGAAAGTAAAAATTTTTTTCCATGATCGAGACATCAGCTGACGTACAAAACACTATGTTATTGCCAGCTGATATTTTTTTGTTGAGATACTGGGTTAGCTATAATTCGATAAATTTTCAGTCCAGAGGAAATGAGTGAATGTATATATTTTTTCGAACGTAGAACAACAACTGCTCATCCCAACCAGCTGAAGGTCATAAGGCTTCATGACTGATGCATATCACCAATAATCTCTCGAGAAAAAATAATTAACCAAAATTTTACCTGCTCACGGACAATTACTTCTCAGGGTTATTCACTTACTCAAGTTGCTATCGCCGTGGTTATCCATAGCAACTCGGATAACAACTTTCGATACCCACTGCTACCCATTTTTGATATTCTCTAACTAACCGTTAACAACTGTTGATATCATAAAAACATTTTGTGAAGGTAGTCATGGCAACAATTATCAAAGGAATAGCAAAACAGCATAATACCTATTTGAATGTGTTATGATGAAGACCACAAATTTTTTATAATGGATCTAGTGTACAAATAAATATTATTTCGCCCAAATGTTTTTGCTTCCACCGTTAGATGAACATCTTCCTTCTATCTCGAGTCAAATTAGTAGATTAATTACATTTACAAACATTTTTTGATAATTCGATATATTGCCCGAAATGTTTATTGATCCCCCTGTATCCACTATATAACGGTGTCAAGCAGAAATTTAAAATGAGAATTAGGTCTTTACTAAAGGTGGAAAAACAAGATGTCCATAACAGGATGATCCAATAATCACAAAAATAGGAAAAACCTGAAATTTTCCATAAACGGATCTATCTCATTTGATTCAAGATAGATTCCAGAAACGCAATGATAAGGTTTGTCAGAACTTCATAAATTGAGATCAATTGGTCGAACTGCGAAATCTCAGAACTAAAATGAATAAATATCTCACAGTACATTCCAAACGAAGGCACCCCCGCAATTAAAAATTCTTGATATAAATGCATGGCATCCGTTTGTCGCAGTTTCTCCGTATATCTAGAAAAACCAATTCAACTTTTCTGCCTATGCTACATTAATTTGTATCCAAAAAAAAAAAGTTTGATAAGGAAAAACTATATGAGGATTCAAATAACATCCTGAGAATTATTATACCTTAGTTTATAAAAGGATGGCTAAATTGCCGAATTCTGACACTTGGGCAGAAACGTTCTCGTCTACCCGAGAAGTGCAATTCTTCACTGAAGAAACCATAGGTGTCGCCTGCGCTGTAGAGGTAGGAATCTATCCATTATCGAATCCTGTTATTTCGATCCACAGTTGGCCTTTTAATATATTGCAGATGCCTTTTAGAAGCGTCCTTAAACTTTTTCGCTAACGGATAGATGGCAGAACTATTCTCATTCATTTTTGTTCTTGAGTTTCTTCGATATCTTGATGATATACAAATGAAATCTATTCTGCTATCTACGGGAAATTTTTCGTTCTCACAATTCAGCACTAGCATTTTTTGTACCAATGCCATGCTATTTAGATGGAACTCAGTTCCTAGCGCAAGTTGTGAATGTGGAGAAGAAGAAGAAACAATACCTCATCTCATCAATAGTTGTCCCATATATAAATTTCAAGATGGTTTTTGGGCTATTCATTATGTTTCCGATTCTTTCTTGGAATGGGATATGAATTTCAAACGAATAATATACGTATTTTTGTTATTCAATTCTTTTTTCTGCTTTTGTCTTTTTATTTCCAGATTCGATATGGGCAACTTGAAGAAATCTCTGTCTCCGTCAATAGAAGACCACTCTTGAAGAAAAAAGTCCTTCAAATATATTTCAACCTATTTTTATACTTTCACACTTAGATGGGTTTTTTTTACTGGGGTTTTTTTCATAGGCTTTTATGTCCTAAACCAAATTGTATGACACCCCTGATCTATATGCTCTATTGTTTGCTAACTAAATATTGTAAGCCAAAAGTTTTAGAGAATATATATATTTTTCCATTTATGTATTCGTTGCCTACTCTATAAATTTCACTATTTATACATCTGAGCTAGAGCATTTTTGATTAGGCAGGTGTTATTTAGCAACAGATTTGCTAATCCTGTATGAGGTTTTCTGACATTTTTCTAGATCTATTTCTTTGAGACTGCCTATCGTACAACGCAAATATGTTAAATGGAAAAGCTGATACCATTGAAGGAGACGCGCTGCCAACATTTCTCATATCAAAGGGTGTTTTGACCAAATAATTCTCTGAATATAAATAATTTAATCCTTGAAATGTCGTAATTAATCATGATCAGTGGGCTCTGCCGGACTCTGCGAGAAGTTCTGCGAATGCGCGACGAACGGAAAATTGCTTAAAGTGAGTAATCCTGGAGAATTCTGTGCTTTTCCCATCGGTTGCACAGTGATATAATATCGACATGAACATTCGGAAACCATGGTAACAAAATCACTTACCACTTCTCACAAGGAGTTCGCGTTTTGAGTACTTATGTTCCACGATGCAAACATTATCCATATTCCATATAATAATAGCAATAAGATCGGGAACCAGAGAAAAAAATCAAAATTGGTCCCGTTAGGGACCCGCGAGGCGTAGCCGAGCGTGAGAGATCCGCAGGGCCGAACCCGGGGCAATCTTAAAACAGATCGAAAGGCGTATCCTCTTCTAGGAGAAGCGACCCCGAAAACCCCCGGGCGCTCTTAAAGTGCCCGAAATTTTCAAACGAAAATCGCGAAATCGGCCATTTTCGCGAAATCGCCGAAAGTGTCCCCAAGGGGAAGATCTCACGGACGAACGGGGCCATTTCTCCGGCCGAAATCGGTCGCTTTTTCAAGAAAAAGACATTCCTCATAATGTGGTACCGGTACGGACCGCGGAGCCCCTCGAAATCTATACGAAAATTATGCATATAAAACGGCAATTTTAGACTCCCGACTTCTCTGAAACGTCAAAAAACCGCACCTACGTTTTCCTCCGTGCCGGTCGAAAACGATATAAATCGCCCCGCGATCGGTAGAAAACGAAACTACGTGAAATTTCCCATCTCTGGGTACCAATTTCCACATCCAAGTAGCGAGTCAAGGCCGGGGATATTCATTCCAAATTCGGCAATTTTCTCGATAATTCTAGGAGAAGTGTCATATTTTATCATACGATTCCGATGATAGCCGAACGCGAGCTCAAATTTGAAAATACGGTATCAATTTTTCGCTCGATATGGGCGGTCGAAGATTTTTGCGTTTTCCAAGCACTCGAATAAGAATCTACAGGAGATTACGAATCTCTAGATACCACTTATCTTACACGACTCTCAAGAAAAACATCTCAAATATGCGTTTGAAAATCGTCATTTTTCCAGTCTATTTTCGCGCGAATTCATTGCCCTCTCCGAACTCGGACCCAACTTATGATACTCTATGTCAAAATCCGACACACTTAGTTTATTCAGGAAAGCACTCTGTTCATGAATACACGTTCAGACCTTTTTCGAATAATTTTCATTTTACCTTTGTGAAATTGATGGAGTTGAAACGATATTCTTTGGGTTTATTTTTATGGAAAAATTATTTTCGATTCATATACAAGGTGTTACATGGAAGCTTTATCGAATAATGCTTATACTACCTTTATGGAATGCACCGATTGCGATCGATTGATATACGAGCTGTGCACTTTGGAAGCAATAACTTTCACCAGAGTCTTTCTTCGAGAGATTTTCCGTCTGAATTATTTATGGAAAAAGCACCCACTGCGAACCAATTATAGAGTGGGATCTAATTTCGATAAAATGTCATACAGGGTGAACGATTTACAATGAATTTGCCATCATGTGATATACGAGGTGCTCAATTCACAAGTTAATTTGATTTTTTTCGCGCAAATTCGAGTTGTTTGTGTTCCTTCGGTGTGTTTTGGTTCTGAATTCGATAAAATATATTCGATGCATATACAGTGTGTCAGATCTGAGTAGCGCTGACATTCACCAGAGTTTTTCTCTAGCTTTCGTGCTTTTCCGCGTAAGGGAGCTGAATTCAATGAAATCTCATACAGGGTGTGCCATTAACAATGATTTCGCGATCGATTGATATACAGGGCGTGCAATTTAAAAGTTTTTTCATTATTTTTTGCACGCTTTCGGTTTTTTGTGTGCTCCCTCGGGGTTTTAAGCTTTCCTTCGAGTTTTTTTGCGCGCTTTCGTTGATTTTGTGCTCCCTCGGGGTTTTTGAGTCCCTTTGGATTTTTTTCGTTCTTTCGTGTTACTTTGGGTTCTATCATGTTTTTTCGCGTGTTTTCGTATTTGGTCGGGTTCTTTCTTGGTGAAATGCACTGAACTTGAAGCGATAGAGTTATAAACGATATTCTTTCGGTTTGTTTTTTATGATGAAACCACCCACTGCGAATCAATTATATACGGGATGTCCCATATGCATTTTTCTTCAGGTTTTCTCGCGAATGAGAGCTGATTTCGGTATAATGTCATACAGGGTGTGCGATTTACAATGAATTTGCGATCGGGTGATATACGGGGTGAGCACTTTACAAGTTCTTCTGTTTTTTTTGCGCGCTCTCAAGTTTTTTGTGTTCCTTCGGGTTGTTTTACGGAAAAATTATTTTCGAAACATATACGGGGTGTTACATAGGAGCTCCATAGAATAATTTTGATACTTCCTTCGTGGTAATTACTGAACTCGAATAGATGGAGTAACAACGATATTCTCTTGGTTTTTTTTTAAAGCTAATCAATTGTATACTGAGTGTCTCATATGCATTTCTCTTCAAGTTTTCTCGCGAATGGGAGCTGATTTCGATAAAATGTCATACAAGGTGTGCAATTTACAATGAGTTTACGATCGGGTGATATACGGGGTGTGCAATTTACAAGTACTTTTGTGTTTCGGGTTTTTTTCAGGTTCCATTAAATTTTTTGTGTTACTTGGTGTTCTTTCGTGTTTTCTCGCGTTGTTTCGTGTAATTTCGGTTTCTTTCGTGTAACTTTCGGTTTCTTTCGTCTTTCTTCGGATTCTTCCGTGTTTTTTCCAATACTTTTATGATTTTTCGCTTTCATCGGGTTTTTTGACGTGTTTAGTGTTTCTGCGCGCTTCATGTATGTATGGGCCCTATTGATCTATGGTCTATATTGATCCATGGGCCAATTGAACTACTGGCCTATGGATCTACGGGCCTATTGATCTACCCGCTTACTAGTATAATATTAAAATGATAAGATCGGGAACCAGAGAAAAAAATCGAAAATGGTCCCGTTAGGGACCCGGAAAGCATAGCTTTCCGAGCGGCCCGCAGGGCCGCTCGAGAGGGATTCTTAAAAAAAATCGAAAAAGCGAATCCTCCTCTAGGAGAAGCGACCCCGAAACCACCCCCGGGCGCTCTTAAAGTGCCCGAAATTTTCGAAAGAAAATAGCGAAAAACGTCATTTTCCCGAAATCGCCAAAAGTGCCTCAGAAAAAAGCAAATAGGCTCCGAAGCCGAAACGCCCAGCGTCCAGGACTCGCCACATATTCCGAGAGCGAGGACGTCCGGTTTTCTTAGAACCTATTAGAACTCCGGAGTCTCCCCACTTCTAGGCTAAAATCCCGTAAGTAAAACGGCAATTTTTAGTTTCGCCAGCCCCGCGAAACGTCAAAATCACCCATGATGCTTTCGATCCGTGCGGGCCCCTCGAGCCTCTAAACGCATTTTCGGCGGTAGAAAATGAAACTTGAGGAAATTCCCCATCTCTGGGTACCAATTTTCATATCCAAGTAGCGAGTGAAGGCCGCGAATTCTTCATTCGAAATTCGGCAATTTTTACGGTAAAATGAGGCAAAATGTCACAATTTCTCATACGATTCCGATGATAGCCGAACGCGAGCTCCAAATTTGAAAATACGGCATCAATTTTTCGCTCGATATGGGCGGTGGATGATTTTTCAGGCCTTCCAAGTGCTCGATTAAGAATCTACAGGAGATTCCGAATCTCTGGATAATACTTACGCTTCACGACTCTCAAGAAAAGTACCTCAAATATGCGTTTGAAAATCGTCATTTTCCAGTCTATTTTCGCGCGAATTCATTGCCCTCTCCGAACTCGGACCCAACTTATGATACTCTATGTCAAAATCCGACACACTTAGTTTATTCAGGGAAAAACGGCTGAGCACTCTGTTCATGAATACACGTTCAGACCTTTTTCGAATAATTTTCATTTTACCTTTGTGAAATTGATGGAGTTGAAACGATATTCTTTGGGTTTATTTTTTATGGAAAAATTATTTTCGATTCATATACAGGGTGTTACATGGGAGCTGTATCGAATAATGCTTATACTGCCTTTGTGGAATGCACTTTGGAAGCACTGACTTTCACCAGAGTCTTTCTTCGAGAGTTTTTCCTTCTGCATTTTTTATGGAAAAAGCACCCACTGCGAATCGATTATATAGTGGGTGTCCCATATGCATTTTTCTTCATGTTTTTTCGCGTATGGGATCTAATTTCGATAAAATGTCATACAGGGTGTGCGAATTACAATGAATTTGCGATCATGTGATATACGGGGTGTGCAATTTACAAGTTATTTTGCTGATTTCGATCAAATGTCATACAGGGTGTGCAATTTACAATGAGTTTACGATCGGGTGATATACAGGGTGTGCAATTTACAAGTACTTTCGTTTTTTTGCGCGCTCCGAAGCCGAAACGCCCAGCGTCCCGGGCTCGCCACATATTCCGAGAGCGAGGACGTCCGGTTTCCTTAGAACCCATTAGAACTCCGGAGCCTCCCTATTTCTAGGCTAAAATCCCGTAAGTAAAACGGCAATTTTTAGTTTCGCTAGCCCCGCGAAACGTCAAAATGACCCATGATGCTTTCGTTTCGTGCATGCGCTACAAGCCTCTAAACGCATTTTCGGCGGTAGAAAATGAAACTTGAGGAAATTCCCCATCTCTGGGTACCAATTTTCATATCCAAGTAGCGAGATAAGGCCGCGAATTCTTCATTCCAAATTCGGCAATTTACTCGATATTTCGATCAGAAGTGTCATAGTTTCTCATACGATTCCGATGATAGCCGAACGCGAGCTCCAAATTTGAAAATACGGCATCAATTTTTCGCTCGATATGGGCTGTCGAAGATTTTTCAGGCCTTCCAATTGCTCGATTAAGAATCTACAGGAGATTCCGAATCTCTAGAGACCACTCACGTTTCACGAATCGCGAGAAAAACACCTCAAATATGCGTTTGAAAATCGTCATTTCAGGCTCTATTTTCGCGCCAATTCATTTTCGTCCTTGAAGAATGAACACAGATCGCGATGAATCGCTATACAGGCTGTGCTATCTCGAAAAAATCGCTATACAGGCTGTGCTTATGGAAAGCACTGATTTTCACCAGATTCTTTCTTCGAGAGATTTTCCGTCTGAATTTTTTATGGAAAAAGCACCCACTGCGAATCAATTATAGAGTGGGTGTCCCAAATGCATTTTTCTTCAGGTTTTTTCGCGTATGGGCTCTAATTTCGATAAAATGGCATACAGGGTGTGCGATTTACAATTAATTTACGATCATGTGATATACGGGGTGTGCAATTTACAAGTTATTTTGCTGATTTCGATAAAACGTCATACAGGGTGTGCAATTTACAATGAGTTTACGATCGGGTGATATACGGGTGTGCAATTTACAAGTACTTTTGTTTTTTTTTTGCGCGCTTTCGGTTTTTTATATTTCTCCGGGGTGTTTCGCGTGACTTCGAGTTTTTTTGCGCGCTTTCAAGTTATATGTATTCTCGCGGGATTTTTCACGTTCCTTTGGATTATTTGTGTTACTTGGGGTTCTTTCGTGTTTTCTCGCGTTGTTTCGTGTAATTTCGGTTTCTTTCGTGTAACTTCGGTTTCTTTCGTGTTTCTTCGGATTCTTTCGTGTTTTTTCGCGTTTCTTCGTGTTTTTTCCAGTTCTTTCAAGTTTTTTCGCTTTCAACGGGTATTTTGACGTGTTTAGTGTTTCTGCGCGCTTCATTGATGTATGGGCCCTATTGATCTGTGGTTTATATTGATCTATGGTCTATATTGATCTATGGTCCCTTATGATCTATGGTCTATATTGATCCATGGGCCTACTGATCTACCCGCTTACTAGTCTATATAATAAAGTAATAAGATCGGGGACCAGAGAAAATTTTGACAGGTGGTCCCGTTAGGGACCCGAAAAGCGTAGCTTTCCTTGCACCCTGGGGCCGCTCGAGAGGAATCTTAAAACAGATCGAAAAGGAGTATCCTGTTCTAGGAGAAGCGACCCCGAAACCACCCCGGGCGCTCTTAAAGTGCCCGAAATTTTCGAAAGAAAATCGCGAAAATGACGTTTTTCGCGAAATCGCCCAAAGTGCCTCAGAAAAAGGAAATAGGCTCCGAAGCCGAAACGCCCAGCGTCCCGGACTCGCCACATATTCCGAGAGCGAGGACGTCCGGTTTCCTTAGAACCCATTAGAACTCCGGAGCCCTCCTATTTCTAGGCTAAAATCCCGTAAGTAAAACGGCAATTTTTAGTTTCGCCAGCCCCGCGAAACGTCAAAATCACCCATGATGCTTTCGATTCGTGCATGCGCTACAAGCCTCTAAACGCATTTTCGGCGGTAGAAAATGAAACTTGAGGAAATTCCCCATCTCCAGGTACCAATTTTCATATCCAAGTAGCGAGTCAAGGCCGCGAATTCTTCATTCCAAATTCGGCAATTTACTCGATATTTCGAGGAGAAGTGTCATATTTTCTCATACGATTCCGATGATAGCCGAACGCGAGCTCCAAATTTGAAAATACGGCATCGATTTTTCGCTGGATATGGGCGGTGGAAGATTTTTTCCGCCTTCCAAGCACTCGAATAAGAATCTACAGGAGATTCCGAATCTCTAGATACCACTCGCGATTCAAGACTCTTAAGAAAAACACCTCAAATATGCGTTTGGAAATCGTCATTTCAGGTTCTATTTTCGCGCCAATTCATTTTCGTCCTTGAAGAATGCACACAGATCGCGATGAATCGCTATACAGGCTGTGCTATCTCGAAAAAATCGCTATACAGGCTGTGCTTATGGAAAGCACTGATTTTCACCAGATTCTTTCTTCGAGAGATTTTCCGTATGAATTTTTTATGGAAAAAGCACCCACTGCGAACCAATTAGAGAGTGGGATCTAATTTCGATAAAACGTCATACAGGGTGTGCGATTGACAATGAATTTACGATCATGTGATATTACGGGGTGCTCAATTTATAAGTAAATTTGATTTTTTTCGCGCAAATTCGAGTTTTTCGTGATTCCTCGGTGTGTTTCAGTTCTGAATTCGATAAAATATATTCGATTCATATACAGGGTGTCAGATCTGAGTAGCGCTGACATTCACCAGAGTTTTTCTCTAGCTTTCGTGATTTTCCGCGTAAGGGAGCTGAATTCAATGAAATGTCATACAGGGTGTGCCATTAACAATGAATTCGCGATCGATTGATATACAGGGTGTGCAATTTACAAGTTCTTTCGGTATTTTTTGCACGATTTCGGTTTTTGTGCTCCTTCGGGGTTTCAAGCTTTCCTTCGAGTATTTTTGCGCGCTTTCGTTGATTTTGTGCTCCTTCGAGGTTTTTTGAGTTCCTTTGGATTTTTTTCGTTCTTTCGTGTTACTTTGGGTTCTATCATGTTTTTTCGCGTTTTTTCGTATTTGGTCGGGTTCTTTCTTGGTGGAATGCACTGATCTTGAAACGATAGAGTTATAAACGATATTCTTTCGGTTTGTTTTTATGATGAAAGCACCCACTGCGAATCAATTATATACGGGGTGTCCCATATGCATTTTTCTTCAGGTTTTCTCGCGAATGAGAGCTGATTTCGGTATAATGTCATACAGGGTGTGCGATTTAAAATGAATTTACGATCGGGTGATATACGGGGTGAGCACTTTACAAGTTCTTCTGTTTTTTTGCGCGCGCTCAAGTTTTTTCAAGTTTTTTGTGTTCCTTCGGGTTGTTTTACGGAAAAATTATTTTCGAAACATATACGGGGTAATACATAGGAGCTCCATAGAATAATTTTGATACTTTATTCGTGGTAATTACTGAACTCGAATAGATGGACTAACAACGATATACTCTTGGTTTTTTTTTTAGCTAATCAATTGTATACTGAGTGTCTCATATGCATTTCTCTTCAAGTTTTCTCGCGAATGGGAGCTGATTTCGATAAAATTTCATACAAGGTGTGCAATTTACAATGAGATTACGTTCGGGTGATATACGGGGTGTGCAATTTACAAGTACTTTTGTGTTTCGGGTTTTTTTCAGGATCCATTAGATTTTTCGTGTTACTTGGTGTTCTTTCGTGTTTTCTCGCGTTGTTTCGTGTAATTTCGGTTTCTTTCGTCTTTCTTCGGATTCTTCTTTGTTCTTTCGCGTTTCTTCGTGTTTTTTCCAATACTTTTATGTTTTTTCGCTTTCATCGGGTTTTTTGACGTGTTAAGTGTTTCTGCGCGCTTCATTGATGTATGGGCCCTATTGATCTATGGTCTATATTGATCTATGGTCTATATTGATCTATGGGCCAATTGAACTACTGGCCTATTGAACTACTGGCCTATGGATCTACGGGCCTATTGATCTACCCGCTTACTAGTATTATTTATATTTCTATGATTTTGACATCGAGTGTATATATATATATAAATCAATCTAAGCGGGCTAATTGAAACTTTGTCGAGAAACATTTGGTTAGAGTACGTGTCGTCATCAATCATAAGTAGCAGGCAGACTATAGTTTCGGAATTATTATTCCTCATCAGACAGACAGACAGAAAAATTTTATTGAACTTTGAGTTATACACTGTTTACAATATATACATACATATACATATACACATATACATAATTGTTTGACATTTTCCTATACATAATAGTTCCTACATTAAGATGTTTACCTATTTTTATATTTACATGGTACATTGTACCTTACAACAGTTGAATTTGTTTATGAAAGAAGATATTTGTTTTGTTTAAATTTCTTATATTTACAGTTCTATTTGCAGGAAAATAGAGAGAAAAACCTGCTTTAATTATTACAATATATAATTTATTGAATTGTAATATTAAATAAAAAATTTTTGATTACAAGTTGGAATATGGTTTGTAATCTTTATAAAATATTGGTAGGTGTTCGTAGGGAAGAACATGCCCACCATTACGATTCTTGTTGCTGAATCGAGTTTTCGTTATCCGATTGACCGGATCGCTCACATGTACAGATTTTTCGTAGAATTTAGAGGCTACGCAATTAATATGTTCTTTTAGAGTTTGAGTTCCCGAGTCATCGTGGAGTGTCGTCACTCTCGTACGAGTATGCCTACTTTTGTTTAGGACCATTCTGAGTATTTGATTCTGGAATTTTTGAAGTGGATCTAACGGTTTTGTTTTCAAATGGCACCAAGTGGGTGCTGCGTATGTTATGATTGGCCGAATGAGAGTTGTATAGATTAGTTTCTTGTTTACTGTATTAAGTGGGCTGTTTTTGTACAATAGAGAATGTAGGTTGCGTTTTGCAGCATATGCCTTACCCAAAGATTTCTCAATATGTTTGTGGAAGTTTAGTCTCGAATCCAGTGTTACACCTAGGTATTTCACAGATTCTTTCTGTTTGATGATGTGATTGTTTAAAACTAGAGGAGAGGTTAACTTTGTGTCATTAATTTTCCTACTAAAAACGATCATTTCTCTTTTGTTTTCATTAACCTGGATTTTCCACTTTTATAATAGTCCTTCAATACTTGTAGACGGTATTGTAACAGTTTTGAAGCTGCTGTAGCACTGAAGGAGTGAGCGTAAATGGCTGTATCGTCCGCAAAGAGTGCTGTTTTGGTGTTGGGGAATCCCGGGAGGTCATGTACATATAGGTTAAAGAGTTTAGGCCCAAGGACGGAGCCCTGTGGTACTCCTGCTGTTATTATATGTGGACTGGAGATTGTTTGGTTCAATTTTACCATAAATTTCCTCTCTGACAAGTATGATTGAATTAATTTTATTAGGAATATGGGGAGTTCTAGTTGAATCATTTTATATAACAGTCCTTTTATCCAAACTCTGTCAAACGCTTTTTCAATGTCTAGGAGCACCATAGCTGTCGTTTGTTTTTTATTAAAGGCGTTGATTGTGTCGGTTATTATTCTCGCCAGTTGATGAGTGGAACTATGTTTTCGTTTGAATCCAAATTGATACGGATCATCCATTTTAGTTCTCCTGAGAGTTTTCTGCAGGATGTTCAAGACCACTTTTTCTGTTAGTTTACTTAGCATCGACAACAGACTAATAGGCCTGTAATTTAAAGGTGAATTTTTGTTTTTGCCTGTTTTATGAATAGGCATCACCAGTGCTGTTTTCCACACTTTGGGCCAGTAAGAAAGTTTTGTAATGGCATTTACTATGTACGTTAGTTGTACTAGTGGTTTTCTTGACAGGTTCTTTATTAGTCTATTGTCGATGTCGTCCAGTCCTGGCGACTTGTTAGACGGGAGAGCTCTTATGAGTTCTCGGAGTTCTGTTGGATTTATAAGATACTTGTTGGCAACTAAGTTTTTTATCTTGGATTTCTGGAGGAAATCGGACACTGTTTTTTCTGTGGCCCTGTCGGTGTTAGCAAGGGTGTCTAATTTGTGGTTTTTTTCAAACGTTTTAGCTAATAATTCAGTTTTTTGTCTGTCTGTATTATAATTCTTTGAGTCTTCTATTAAGGGCGGTATAATATCTGATTTTTTATTCAGCGACTTCGTCACCTTCCACAGGGAACCATCGGATGGATTGAGTTTCTTCAATTTATTATTCCATTCTTGGTTTTTGTGGATTTTGATTTGTCTGCTTATCATTGTGGAAAGTGATTTAGAATTTCTTTTCTCCAAGGGATCGCGAAAACGTTGCCAACGTTTACGAGCTTGGTTTCTAAGTTTAATCAACTTTACAATGCTTTCCGGTAGGGGTTTGCTGGATGACTTCATTTTCTTGATATTAGTAGTGCTATTCCGCGCGTAAATGAGACTTTCTGTGAATTTTATAATTTCTTGTTCCAGACATTCAGCTGAATTAATAGTATTGTTTATTTTTATCGTATTATCTAAGATTTTCCGATATTCCTTCCAGTCCGTTGTTGCGTAGTCAAATATGATCTTGGGACTATTGTTGAGGAAGTATCCAAATATTTCAAACTTAACAATATTGTGGTCTGAAGGTAACTCAGGTAAGGATTCTAGTTCACTGATACTGGCGAATGATTTTGACAAAACAACGTCTATTGTTGAAGGGGTGCTATTGTTATATGGAAATAGCGTAGGTCTTATTGAATGATGGATGTTGCATTCTTCATTTCTTTCTAGGAATTTTAGTAGGGTTCTGCCATTTGTGTTGTTATCGGGATTGCCCCAAGCACGATGTCTGGCATTCAAATCTCCTATTATTAACGTTTCTTTGTTTGTGAGTAGTGTTTCCAAGCAGCTTTCTCTAAAGTTGTTTGAAGGACTATTATATACGCAAATTAGTTTAGGGCCATTTTCTACCTGTATACCTACATTCTCCATTGTACAATTTGTGGTAGGCAAAATTTTAAATTGAATGGTTTTATGTACAAGTATTGCGACACCACCGTATGGTTTGTTATCTGAGCGATCCAGTCTAACCACGTGGAAGCCCTTTATTTCAAATTTCTCCGAAGGTGTGAGTTTGGTTTCGGTCAGAAAGAAAATTTTAATTGAGTGTTGCTTTATAAAATATGCAATTTCAAACTTTTTATTACGAACTCCATGGGCGTTCCAGGTGGCTAAAATAATTTTATGTTGTAACCGATTCATAAAGAATTAAGAAACGTATAAAGGGCTTGGAATTTTTCGGCGCCTGTTGCGCATGTTGCTAATTTTGCATTGAGATTTTTAGGTTTTGTAAAAGTCATTAATATTAATGATGTCATTCAATTTTTGAATTCGTTTTTTAGTTCTTCAAAAGTAGAAAAATCACCTGTGGTTTGTTGTTTTTCTTCCACCCTAGGTTGATTTGTTTGTGCGTTCTCTTTCTCTAGTTGTTTTCTCCGGCGTTCTTCCCAAGGGTTTACTTTCGGCAAGGGCGCTGGTGTGAATTTTCTAGGGGCTTCTTTTTCATTCTTCTGTGTCCTATGTTGAATTTTCTCCAACAGGTTCACATATGTAATACATTTTGTGGAATTTGCCGGATGGTCCCCTCCGCAATTCGCACATTTTGCTGGTGTATCTCTGGATTTTGGACATTCGATGGTGAGATGTCCCTCTGCACATTTTAGACATCTTTGAGACTGCAGACCAAGATTTGGAGGAGCTGAAAGCGGAGCTGACAAACCAAAATATAAATTTAAAAAACATTTACAAAATGAAGGGGACAAGAAGCCCGGCTTATCTGATCATCACTGACCAGAAAACTACAATGAACCTTCTAACACAAAATGTCAGAGTGATAAATTACACTGTCGTAACGTGGGAACGACACTATTCAAACAAAAAAATTACACAGTGCAGAAAACGCCAAACCTGGGGTCACGCAACCTCAAACTGCTTCGGACCTCAAAGATGTCTAAAATTATTCCTCATCAGTGTCGCTTAACTTGATTGATGATGACGACCAAAAATGAACCCACAGAACTTAACTCAAATCGGAAGGCATATGGGAACTATATACACCAACAAGCGCCATCTAGTGGTCAAGCGTCTGCGATTCTTTCTAAACCAGTTTCTCAAGACGTTTCAACGTTCTATTCTTTTCTTCTGAAAGTACACTTTCTCTGTTCGAGGCATTTTTAATGTACTCCGAAGGTTGAATTTCACCCAATAAGCGAATAATCGCATTTTAATACAAAATATATGAGAAAAAATTAAGGTCATTAGACCTAGATAATTGAATAAATCAATCAAAGTTGGTGTATATAGTTCCCATGTGCCTTCCGATTTGAGTTAAGTTCTGTGGGTTCATTTTTGGTCGTCATCATCAATCAAGTTAAGCGACACTGATGAGGAATAATAATTCCGAAACTATAGTCTGCCTGCTACTTATGATCGATGACGACACGTACTCTAACCAAATGTTTCTCGACAAAGTTTCAATTAGCCCGCTTTGATTGATTTATTCAATTATCTTGGTCTAATGACCTTAAATTTTTCTCATATATATATATATATATATATATTTCTGTTTAAAATTTCTTAGGTGTATAGCATTTATTTTACTAATAATGGTAATTGTTAAATTATTATTTTATTTATTTTATTTTTCCAACATATGTTTCGGCGTATCTACGCCTTTTTCAAGGAATATAATAGAGTCGACAATTTCCTGTGAATTACACAGTAATAAATACACAAATAAGTATATCAACAAACAACACAAAGCTTTTACGTACTTCATTCAAATCGTCCGTCAAGATATTATTTTCTCGTATAAATCAAACTTTAAAAGATCTTCAAATATTAAATATTTTCGTCAGTCATGAATGAAATAATGTGACGATGATGCGCTGTCACGATTTTGTTTTTCCAACTTCTTATTCCAATTCAATGCTGCGACACCTGTACGAATTAATTAACAAGTGATCATCCCAAATCTGGGTTTGAATTTGTTCTTTTTAATCTAGATGGAGTTGGTTGTAGAAGATTGAAAATTTGTATTTCCTTATTTATGTTATAAGATTTAAAGTTTTTGATGTCTGATTTATCGTTCATAGCTTCTTTTTCTTTTTTAATGTGTATCATTTCTAGTATGTTTCTAGTTTTGTTGTTTCTTTCCTTTTCCAGGATAGAAAAGTTCTCAAAATCCATTTTATGTTTTTCTGTTTGTTCATGCTTTTTTAGTGCGGTCATATTTTTGCAAAATTTGTGCCCATTTATTCTTTCTTTTATACAGGGTGTCTCAAGTTCGAGTGCCTATTAGACGTTTCTGGAGAACTAGACATATTTGAAATCTGAAAATTGGGATTATGATATTGTTCGAAGTTCTCTACAGAGCTAAAATATTTTCGAAGCCCAAAAACTTCCGGTTATACAGGGTATGAAAATAAATTCGACGAAAAAATTTTTTTTCAAGTTTTCCATTCCTGGTATGAATGACTATTCAATAGTGAATACTTTTCTGTTAAAACCATTGTATTAAATCGAATAGTTTTCAAAATATCCAAAAAAAAACTGGAAAAAAAGTCGAATATGTTTAGTCAGTAATATGTTCATTATTCTTATTTTAAATATCCTGAGCGCAAACCGTTTTTACAACATCGAAAAGGAAGGATGTGAAAAGGTCATGCATCTTTTGGATTTCAAAAATGTCATTACAGGGTATTTCAAATTTTGTGTTGAAAATTGTGATCTTAAATTGACCATAACTTCTGTTTTTCAAATCAGAACCCTATTTTTGGCGCTCTTGTTCACCCGAACAGAGTGCCTATCATTTTGCCCGAATGTCTGTAATTTTGGAATATCGAGCCGAAAATGGTCTCAATCGATTGGGTTCGACTCCCTGATGAAGAATTCGTGGCGAAAGTTGAGACTGTCCGACCGGCCGTATCCTCTCTAGCATCCAAAAGGAATCAGCTAGGGTTTTCATATTTTCAGAATAGGTTAATAGTTGTCCAAATATCTCGGTCAAGTTCGTTATTGGGCCAAATCTGTAGGAAGGTTCAGTAGTTATGAGCATCTGAAATTCTGTTTCCTCAATAACTACTAGAATATCCATCCGATCAAATTGATACTTGAAATATTGTTGAGGGAGGCTGTAACAAAACGGTTCGCAAAATTTCGCTGAAATCGTCACGCTAGAAAATTTTTAAAATATTCCCAAAAAAAATTTTTTTAATCCTGACTATCTCATAAGATCTTCTTCGGATTTCAATAAAAATTCGTGAATATATTGAGGTGATAGATATCTTACTTATCCTCAAATTTCATTGTCGTTGGTCTTTCCCATCTAAAGATATGATCATTTTTTTAATTTACTCAAGAGAAAACAGAAATGACATACGTTCCGATGATTTTCTTTGAACGATGGCCATCACAGATCGATATTCGATTGACATATGCCGGACTCCTTAATCAGTGTCAGTTGGCGTAATATTAATCAAAATTGTTCATAACGGGAAATCATAGATAGAATTCAATCTCGGTGGCTGAAATAATATACGTTGTCAAAATTCAGAAAAGCACTGTCGTAAGTTTTTAGGAAAAGGGAATTATAGCTTCGAACAAAACTTGGGGAAAATTATGAGTAGTGATTTTTAATTTGAGATATAGGTTTGTTCATTCATTAGGCGTTCATATTTGCATCACATTGTCCCATAGTACGGGAAAAGACTATTATACACGTGATCAGAGTGCTTATAGATTTGTTATGGTTTGAATATTTACTCGCAAGTAGCTCAACAAGAGCGTCAAAGCAATCTGACCTCACGTCAGAGCTTTCTAAATTTTTTTTATAATTTTGTTGGATTCTGCAGCCAAAAATAATGATAGTTTTTTCACAAGATTATGCTCCTAAATTCAATAATTTCTGAGTTATTTGAGATTTTCTGGATTTATGGTGTACGTAGAGTCAAATTGATTGCATCTAAAATAATTCAATAAATATTTTTTCGAAACCATGGGAATACTCTGTACCCATAGAAGATAAATTATCTGTTAATAATTCACAAGTGTCAGGTGTTATTGTTATTCGTTATTTTCATTCAATTCGATTTAACAGAATGAACCCTTATTGTAATTACGAAATCTGGATCTATTTTATATACATGGTGAATGTGACTGAATTATTAGTAGAACCTGCCGGGCCTTTAACGAGAAGTATTCCCATTTACCTTCCATGGCGGAGAAGATCTTTAGAAAATATGTTTCAAACTTTCAAAGTTTTGGATGTGTAAGAGCCCCTAAAGAATACAAAAGAAGGGTAGTTGATGATGAGCAAAATGAAATTAGTGTTTTGACTTATTTCAAAGTGAATGAAAATGCATCTATTCGAAGTGCAGCTCATGAAATCGATTTAGACAGAAATTCAGTGCACCGAATTTTGAAAAACCTCATCCTGCATGACTACAAATATGGGAAAGTTCATGCATTAGAACCAGGTGACTACATAAAGGTTAAATTTTTGTAGAGGAATATTAGAAAAACTTGAAAATGATAAAAATATTTTGAAAAAGATCATTTGGACAGACGAAGCAAGATTCAATAATGAAGGACTATTTATAAGAAAGTATTGCCACATTTGGACAAGTGAAAATCCTCATAGAAAAAGGCAAAGAAACCCCCAGAGCAAATTTAGTTTTAATGTATTTGCTCTTTTGATGAACAATAAAGTGTGGTACTACATTTATGAAGGAAATTTAAATACAGAAGAATTTTTGGAAATCCTTAGAAATTTTGTTTCTGAGTTTTTGGATAAACTGCCGTTGAGTATGTCGACTACCGCATATTATCAATTGGATGGGGCTCCGGCACATAGTTTGCACGAGGTGTCTGAAGAACTGAATGCAATGTTTGGTAATCGGTGGACCGGACGCCGTTCTTCACTATTTTGGTCCCCAGGATCTCCCGATCTTACTTCCTTAGATTTTTATTTATGGGTTAAAATAAAAAACATAGTCTATGAATCTCCTATTGAGAGCAAAGAAGATTTGATACGGCGTGTGGAGGATGCTTTCCACTCTCTAAAGGGAGAGGAAATTGAGCGAGTGACTAACCGAGGTATTTCAAGAGGTATTCGAAAGTGTGTGGAACAAAATGGTTACCATATTGAGACTCTTACCTGATCATTTATTTTGTTAATTTGAGTTTTGAAACGTATTTTTATTTTTATTATCATAATTTATTTCTAATCATAATTCGGTGTACTGAAGTAGCGAAACTATTTAATGTTTTTTTCTATTGAAGAGATGAATTCTGATTCGCTTCGACATAAGTCGAAATACTTATTTCATCAACTGCCCTTTTTTTGTATTCTTTAGGGGCTCTTACATTCCAAAATTTGGAAATTTTGAAACATCTTGTCAGAAATTGTGAAAAAAAATGGGGATACTTCTCATTGGATACTCAACATTTTGTGTCATCCACCATTTGAAATAAACAATATCATTAAGTGCATTTGAATGTGTATTGCGTATACAATTGAAAATATACAATATAAGAAATAAATCCAAAATCTCACTATTAGAATAGCAACGATTTATTTTGTGAAATCAAAAAATTTCATAACGACTAACAATAAGACCTGTCTGACACTTGTGAATTATAAATGGGATCATTTATCTTCTATGCTCACAGAATATCCTTATGAATTTGACTCTACGTACTACATAAATCCAGAAAATCTCAAATAACTCAGAAATTATTGAATTTAGGAGCATAATCATGTGAGATAAGTATTATAATTTTTGACCGCAGAATCCAACAAAATTATAATAAAATAGGGTTCCAATTTGAAAAACAGAAGTTAGTGCCAATTTAAGATCACAATTTTCAACACAAAATTTGAAACATCCTGTAATGATATTTTTAAAATCCAAAAGATGCATGACCTTTTCACATCCTTCCTCTTCGATGTTGTAAAAACGGTTTACGCCTAGGATATTTAAAATAAGAATAATGAACACATTACTGACTGAACATATTTCACTTTTTTTCCAGTTTTTTTTGGATATTTTGAAAACTGCTCGATTTAATACAATTTTAACAGAAATGTATTCACTATTGAATACTCGTTCATATCAGGAATGGAAAACTTGAAAAAAATATTCGAATTTATTTTCACTCGCTGTATAACCGAAAATTTTTGGGCTTCGAAAATATTTTAGCTCTGTAGAGAACTTCGAACAATATCATAAACCTAATTTTCAGATTTTAAACATGTCTAGTTCTCCAGAAACGTCTAATAGGCACTCGAACTTGAGACACCCTGTATAATGTTGCCAATCGAGTTCTCCAATGTTCAGTATTATCTATGTACCAATAAACAATATATCAAATTTTTTTGTAATTCATTCTGTGCTGAATTTGATGGAATTGAGGAGTGAATTTTATTTTCATATTTTTTTTATTGCTCACGCTTAATAAAAGAAGGTGCTAGTCGGATTTTAGCGTGACAATATAAAAATGACTCCTTCTTATCGAGGAAAAGGCTGTTGATATCCAAATATTATTTTACTACCATTAATTAGAGATGGATATTTTTCGTTCTTATATGTAGAATATTTTTTGAGCATAGAATGGAATTTTAAGAGTACCTATTAAAATCATTAAAACAAAATATATTGATAACAATCGTAGAAATGAAAATATAACTCAATAATTTTTTTTCATTAATGATCATCGAGTTTTCTGGAAGTGACAAAGAAATAAATTATATGAAAGAGGCATTTGGTATTTAAGAACAGGACTGGGACGTATGGATAAAAATTTTTAAATTTTTAAAAAAGCATTATATTTTATTGATAAATTTGAGACAAATTCAAATTCTGGCCATATCTCACGATTAGTGTTGAAAAAATAAATAAAGAATTTTCGAATCATTTTCTAGCATGACATTTTCCACGAAATTTCGCAAACCTATTCTTTTCTCTTCTCCACTCACTAGAATATATTGAGAAAATTAATATCTTAGATGCTCATAACCCCTGAACCATTAAAGGGATTTGGCCCAATAACGTACTTAATAGACATATCTGGATATTCTGAAAATATGAAAATACTAGCCCATCTTTTTCGGATGATAGAGAAAATACGACAATATGGGTCGTCGCCCGTTCATTTCCAATTGGGTCCCCGAGATCTTCATCGAGTCAAGTCAAACCCAATCGATTGAAACCATTTTCGGTTCTATTTTCGAAAATAACCATTGAGTACAACAAAAGACTGCTGTTGTAGTAGAAAAAAGAGAGGTTATTTTCATATCCATAATTCATATACCTTACTCTTGAATTGTGGAGTTATTTTTGTGTTAGTCTTTCAATAGTACTCGTTTCATATATTTTTATGTACAAAGTTTTTTTTGTTCGCTCCATACTCTTCTAAGTAGACCCCTGAATATATAAAATACATTTCCGAAACGTCGGCGAAGTGAATGGCAATCAATACCTGTTCATGACCTTGATGCCACTATTCAATCTCTGGAAAAATATCAATTTGGAACACCAATTTAAATTTTGTCCAATTTTTTGTTGAGGTCTGACGAATATTTCCAAAAATAAATTCGCACTTTTTTTTAAATGATCAATCCTGCGGACTCTTTTTCTTAACGTTATTGATACGATTATGAAGTTTCAAATAAATCGGATGGAGGAGTTTCAGTAGAGGTGTAAAAGTAACGACAAATGGCATACCCGTATGTATTCGTTACTATCACAATCAATAGTCGTTACTGTCGTATCGTTACTCCTTACTTTTAATACCTAATACTAGTTTTTCTTATGCTAGAGAAAAGAATAGAGTCGTATTCGTCGTATTGCTTGAGCGAAGTGTTCGTTCCAGGGACACACATATTAGAATATTTATGTACTAAGCGCGTCATCGTAACATTCATAAATAGAATTTGTAGAAATAATACCCATTTGTGATTCTGTTATGAGAAAGCTAGAAGTAGGAGTAGGAAGTTATTTATTGAAATTAAAACGACAACAAAATTCTTTAATTCTTACAATGAAATCAAACATAATAATAAAATCATATTTCAAACAATACTAGGACAGAAACAATAAGAAATAATGAAAACATTTTATGACATGAATCTTTGATTCATGTTTAAAAAGAATTTTTTTTTCCACTCTCTTGGGCTGAATCGAGCTGCGCCTCTCACTTAATATGTGGCCCGATTTTGAAGAAGTTCTTTCAGATGGCATCAAAGTAGCCATAACTGATAAGTATTTTACAGCCAAGTATGAGAGCTCGGGGTATAGAATGGCCCTCGCCTGTCACCACTTCAAAGGACACTCAGTCCGAGGAATGAATCGTTCTTCTAGATACTGACTCATCATTATAATGCTATTTATAACTACAGAATTGGAAGATGATTCTGAATATTATCCTGTGTGCTTCCTCCTAAAAAAATGGTAGAAACATCTTCCTTGCTAATTTAATATTTCCTAACCACAGTTAAGGGATCGTCGAGTAGTAAATTTCATGACTAATTTACTTGATTCCTGATTCACAAATGAAAACATTGGTGGAAACAGTTTCAAATTGACAAATCGGTAATTATCTGTCCAGTTAGAGTCGTAAACTTTGTGATTTATTGCTTGACATGTGCATGCGAAGTTCATTGCGTGGATGAATCAGTGTATGATGCGAATAATGCTAGTAACGAAAAATATTTGTGGGTAACGTTTCGTTACTCGGTTCTAGATGGCGTACCCTCTACTCAGTAACGAATACATGCGGTCAAGTCAAGATCCTACATTTGAAGAATTCTGTGCTGCCCGGTAATACCTTGTAAATGAAAAAACAAGTTTGTCAGAGCTCAATAATATTATGCTAGACTGGGCTTTCGATATGAAAAAAAGAGATGGATCAGACTACAAGTAAAGTGTCGTAAAAACCTTGTGGAATATTACTGACAAACAGCTGCAGGAAAAATTCTATTCCGAATTGGGCGTTAGGTTTGATCCATTCACAGACGTGGCTTTTAAAACGGCGCGGGATGCACGAAATGCCAAGAGGCGTATTTTGCAAGTAGATCCTGAGAAAAGAAAAGTTAGTGCCATGACGCTGTCTTTGGAGCAACACAAAAAGATGGTCAACTTATGTAAAGAAGATAATCCAGACGGTTTGAACAGAAAATTTTATTTCATTGCTGCATTGGAGCTTACTTGGCGCGGAGGAGAGGGTTCATCATGCCTAATTTCGCATTTCCCATTCGAAATTGAAAACGATGGTAATTCCACGGGCCGAATTGCCTACAATCCGATATTTTCTAAAACAAGACAAGGTGGTGCCCAAAATTGTGCGGAAACGAAATGGCTGACTCCCAATATTGAAGAAGATATTTGCCCGGTGAGGTTATATAAGCTACTTGTATCCAAAAGAACTGCAAACATAACCACTGAAAGACTATTCCTTACTCCACATCGGAATTGGAAATATGGTTCATGGTTCAAACACTCCCCAGTCGGTCCCAATACGAGCGCTAAATGGACAAAGAATCGGCAGAACTCATTGGCATCAACACAACCAAGTCGAAGATAACCAACCACTCGCATCGAGCTACTGCTGTCAGCCAATTAGCCAGAGCAGGGATTGACGAGGAACAGCTGATAAAGATAACAGGTCATTCTTCTGCAGCGTCAGTGAAACCGTATCTCCAACTGGACCAACAACATCACAAAAAAATAATCACAGCCATAAGGAATTAAAGAAATGTCCTTCAAGAAACAACATCAGTATCTACTTCATCATTCGAAAATAATGCTCGTAATGTGTATAATAATTGTACTATCAATAATTATCATTTTGAGAATGAAGATGAAAAATTTGTTGATATGATTCTATCTGGTTATTTTTGAATAAAAAACTATTTTTTATTTCGTTTGATTTATATTGTTGAATGATCTTTCCAAATACCACAAGAGATTCGAATTTTTTTTGAGAACACTCTGTCGTTTTTTTTAAATTATACAAATTTCACTCAACAAAGTGTTCCCGAAATCGCCTTCGGCTCGTGTTATTTTAAGGATAACTTTGTTTCGTGAAATTTAAACGCATAATTCCCAAAAAACAAGAGTGTTCTCAAAAAATCTCACCTCTAGTGGTATTACCCTTGAAAATCACCGGAAACGTTACCACTTTCGCCATTTTCCTAACAGTGAAATCTTGGAAGACTCTCAAACTGAAGCTACTTGCAAATATGCAGCTTGAGAATATTCATTTTCATGAAGGTGGGCTCGCTGACTAATCGTTAGAATATTGAGTTTATTATGTATATTTATGAACTGGATTCACTATGAATAAAACACTATATAGATAACACTTTATGTTTAATTGAAGGATTATTGTATAATCAACATTTACACGAATACTTATATCTCTTATCATCTCTACGAATAACTGCGAAGTAAGTTCTAAAACAGGAGGGAAATCTGCATCTGTCTACGTGACGTCATGCTGCGTAGGAACTACTGCACATATGATCCATTCTTCAACGCTCCCTTCTCGTCGGTGATATTTGAATCTTCAGTTCAAATATTGCTGACGAATCACTTTCCATGCTTCCTTTTAAAATACCTATTTATTGTCAAATAATAAACTTACTTTTGATAAGAGTCTTATATTGTTTCATCACCTCCTTTATTCCTTCAACCTAAATAATTCTACATAAAATACTTTACCTTGTGTTATCTAAAAAAACACATTAACTGCATTATCTTCTTTATTAACAAAATAAACCTTCTTTAACAACATTATCTTCTTTATAAATAAAATAAACCTTCTTTAACAACATTATCTTCTTTATAAATAAAATAAACCTTCTTTAACAACATTATCTTCTTTATAAATAAAATAAACCTTCTTTAACAACATTATCTTCTTTATAAATAAAATAAACCTTCTTTAACAACATTATCTTCTTTATAAATAAAATAAACCTTCTTTAACAACATTATCTTCTTTACAAATAAAATAAACCTTCTTTAACAACATTATCTTCTTAATTGTTAATGAACAACATATTTTCATTATTATAAATCAACATTATCCACTTTGCATTATTAAGTAATAGAAATCTACATTGCTCCTTAAAAATAACTTCATTTCCCATGTCCTTTGTTTATTCAAAGCTATCTTCATTTTCTGCTAGAAAAAATCATTCAGAATTAGTTTCCTTCAAGACTACATTTTTGAATTCATTAAATTTAAGATTGCCTAGGGTTTTGTCAAAGCATCTGCTAATTGATTCTTAGTACTGACCCACTTAATAATTATGTTTCTTTTTGATACCTCAAATCTAATATAGTGAAAACACAACTTCACTATATGTTTCAATGTTTGAGAATCCTCTGACTTTGCAATATTAATTGCAGCTCTATTGTCTTCATACATTATTGGAATAATATCCATCTGAATAAAACGCTTACACATTTCTCTAATACTAACTACTTCTCTACACCCCAATGACATGGCAATATATTCTGCTTCTGCAGATGATAAAGCTACATGAGTTTGTTTCTTAGTTCGCCAGAAAATTACATCATCAAACAGTTTTATTAATATTCCACTTGTTGATCTTCCATTCAGATCACCAGTCCCCAAAGATGCATCTACATAGCATTCTAAGTTTCTTCCTATACCTCTGTACTCTAAGCCAAAGTTTATGGTTCCTTTCAAATATCTGAATATTCTTTTAACTTTCATCCAATCTTCAAAGGTGTAATTATTTTGTTTCCTGCTTAACACATTAACAGCGTATGTTATGTCAGGCCTAGTTCCACTTGATAGGTATAGTAAACTTCCTATTGCTTCTCTGAAAGGAAATTCCTTTTTGAACAAATGTTCACTTTCCATTCCTCCCTTCTGTTCTGTTTCTCTGGTCACCATTGGGGTACTTACTGGTTTACTAGCGAGCATATTAAAATTTTTCAACATTTTTATAATAAACCTTTTTTGATGTAAATATATAGTTCTGCGTTCTCTATCTCTTTTTATTTCTATGCCCAGAAACTTTTCAGGACATCCCAAGTAAGTCATTTCGAATTCTTTTTGCAGGTCATTTTTAATTTGATTAAGTTTATTTTTACAGTTACTGGCAATTAAAATATCATCCACATACAATAACAAAATAACAAATTTTCCCTTTTTTTCTCCATATAAATAAACATGATTGTAGAGGATATTTTTCCAAATGTAATTTACTCATTGTCATTTGGAACCTCTCATACCATCTTTTTGGACTTACTTTTAATCCATATAACGCTTTTTCTAACCTACAGACATGTTTTTGTCTGAGATCATCTCCTCCTTCATATCCCTCGGGTATTTCCATGAATACCTCCTTTTCTAGCACTCCGTTTAAAAGGCTGTTTTCACATCTAGCTGATGTAATTCTAAATCATATTTATTTGCAATTATTAAAAGAAATCTTACATCTGACAGTCTTGCCACAGGAGCATAAACTTCTCCTACATCATAATCATTTGTGTCAGCATAGCCTCTTATTACCAGTCGAGCTTTGTACCGTATCTCATTATTAGGTTCTTCTTTCTTTTGAATATCCACCTTGTAGTCATTATAGACTGATTTTTGGGTACTTGATTTCGTTCAATCAATGACCAGGTTCCATTTCTCTTATGAGAATTATACTCAGATTCTATTGCTGACAACCATTCGTTCTTTTCTTTACTGTCAATGGCTTGAACATAGTTCAGAGGTTCATCAACTTCAGAAACATTGCCACTTATATGTTCCATACTTTCACCTATTAGAGCAGTAAATGATTCTCTAATATCATTCACACTACTTTTTCTGTAATTCTTTTGGATGCAGATCTTCGGTGAAGAAGTCCGATCCTATTTCATTTACATCGACTTGTGGATCTTTGATTACATTCTGCTTATTGTCTTTATTAAAATAATCCCCATACGTTTTAGACTCAATGAACCTTACATGTTTACTTTTAATTAATTTTCCACTTTCTGGTTCAATAAGGGTATAATATGTGTCTCCACATGCTATTAGGAAAGCTCTGTTTCCTCTTTCTGAGAATTTTTCTTTTATTGTTGGGTCTAGAACAAATGCCACACTTCCAAATCTTCTAAAGTATTTTATGGTACATCCTTTACCTGTAATCATTTCAAAAGGTATTTTGAAATTGATTCTACTTTTAGGTGTTCTGTTATATATACTTAAAATAAACTGTAGAGCATGAGCCCATAGTTGCTGTGGAAATCCAGAATCTATGATTACACTTCTTATTTTTTCTTGTAGTTCTCGGTTGAACCTTTCAGCTGTACCATTAAGATTTGGAGTATATGGTGGAGTGAGTTCCAGCACAATTTTCTCTTTCCGGAGAAATTCCTTCATGTTTTCAGTACAATATTCTGTACCGTTATCTAGCCTTAAAAACGTTATTTTTACATTCTCGCCCTTTAAAAGTCTAGCATTCTCCATCATTTTGCTAAGAGCAATATGTACTTCTTTCTTATCTACCATTGGATATGCCCAAGCATATCTGGTACAATCGTCCACAAATGTTATTATATATCTTGAGCCATATTTATATGTACATGGTGATATGGGTCCCATGACATCTGTATGAACAAGTTTGAGTGGCTCATTGTATTGATACCTTTTTGTATTACTAGGTTGTCGAGTAATTTTTGCTTTGGCACAGACTTCACAATCAGTGATTGCTTTTGTGAATTTTACACCTTTTAGTTCTGGGATCAACTTTGCTGCCTTCTCTAAATAACTTTTAGACACATGCCCCAATCTATAGTGCCATAACAAACCAATGTCATTTTTCAAACTTTCTACTTTTCTACTATTTAATTGTTGAATGTCATTTAATTCCATTTCACTCACAGTTTTCAAATACTTCTGTAAAGTATCCGTCTCATTTATTTCTTCATATGAAATTTGCCTTTCTGAGTTCGTTTCATCCATTTCTTCATATGTTATTTCATTTTCTACATTATCTTCATTACCAATTTCTTCATATTCTATTTCATTTTCTACTACATTTTCATCTACAGTGTTGCATGTGTTGATACTTTCAATACTCCCTTCCTTCTCAATAACCTTTACTGTTTTTGTTTTATCTTCTACGTTCTGATAAAGCCTTCTATCCCTCCTTTATTCGTTATTTTTGGATTGACTAGGTCAAAATTTAACCACCAAAATTTACCATCATATTTACCAGTTTTAATGATATCTTTTGTATTTTCATTTTGCAACTTTATATGGTTTTTATTTATATTTATTTGAATACCTTTTGTAACTGTTCCTCTGTATGCACCTCTTCCTCCTCTTGAATAAGCAGCTCTTCCTCTACCACCACGATAGCCTACTTTATTTCTACCACGGTATGCTGGTTTAGGACATGTAGCTGCTTCGTGGTTGTCAGTCAGCTCTCGACAATTATAACAAATCTGTTTAGTGTTTTTGCACTCTCTGCTGAAGTGATTTGGTTTGCCACACTTGTAGCATACTCTACTTTTGTTTGTTGAACTGACATCCACTTTCTTTCTTTTTATGTCTGCATTCAGAGCTTGACCTTCATTAGCTCTTTCCTTCGTTTCTTTTTCTCTTCCTTCTTCATTTATTAATAGAGATTTTAGTTCATCAAAAGACAGTTTTTCACCTGATGCATCATATTTTCTGATTAGCTCAGGATAGCTGTTATCAATAGCCATGAGGAAATTTTCTATAACTTCTTTTTCTGCCAGAGGTTCCCCAAATGCTTCTACTTTACTTTTGAGGTCTTCAAATCTCACTATGAAGTCCACTGCATTTTCATGATTTTTCGCAAAGTTTGCGGAATTCCATGTTCTTTTAGCAGAAAATTTTGAAGATGACATTGCGGGGTTTTTAATATTCTCTACTTTCGTTATTATGTCTCCTGCAGTTTTCAAGTGACACACCACTTTCCTGTAGTTGTCATCAAGTCTACTTAATAGATATGAGATAGCAAATCCCATTCGCTTTGCATTTTCTTCTTCCGATAGTGTAGGTCTTGGCAATTTACTATTCAGAAGGTATTCATAACCAAATGATTTAAATTCATTTTCGACAACTGTCTTCCACACATTGAATGGTGTATCTTTATCCAATATGAACGGTGGATTTCCAGCTACTTTAGGGTAGACTTCATATTGAGGACTTCTTTCAATTCTTTTTATTTGTGATTGCAACTTTTCCACTTCTTGCTGCATATTATCTGATTTATCAGGTTCCATTTTCTGAAAGATATTACTACTTATTCCAACTTCAATAAAATGGTTTTAATTAGATGGTTTTTTTTATTAATTCCTTGAATTCATCCAAACTTAATACTTTCTGTTTTTGAAAGATATTACTACTTATTCAAACTTCAACAAAATGATTTTAATTTGATGGTTTTTATTCATTCCTTTAATACATCCAAACTTAATACTTTCTATTTTCGAAAGATATTACTACTTATTCAAACTTCAACAAAATAATTTTAATTTGATGGTTTTTTTAATTCCTTTGATTCATTCAAATTTAATACTTTCTTTTAAGAACTACTTTATTCAAACACTGCTTAATGCTACTTAGGATATCTACTTATTTTTTTGATAAGTACATGTACATTTAATTTACCAACTTACTACCATTTGAGTTAATACTTTCTCCTTAGAACTACTTTACTTATTACATTTTCAACTACGCTTTCACCTTTAACCAACATTCGACTTATATTATCTAAATACCAAATTTTTACCTTAATTTAGCAGCAGGTTTGTTCTGTGCTTTTTTTTTTTTTTTTTTTTGTCCCTTTTTTTCATCTACTCTTATCTCCTTTATCTACTTTAACGACTTTCTTACTTAATTAATACACTCAATGGTTTTACTGGACATTAAAACTTCTAGCATGCAATATTATTGGCCTTAATTAATTTCTATCGACATATTTTTCTACTTACTTTTCACACCGGTTTATTTTAATTCTCTCTTGCCCAAGGCACCTCCACCACGTTAGAATATTGAGTTTATTATGTATATTTATGAACTGGATTCACTATGAATAAAACACTATATAGATAACACTTTATGTTTAATTGAAGGATTATTGTATAATCAACATTTACACGAATACTTATATCTCTTATCATCTCTACGAATAACTGCGAAGTAAGTTCTAAAACAGGAGGGAAATCTGCATCTGTCTACGTGACGTCATGCTGCGTAGGAACTACTGCACATATGATCCATTCTTCAACGCTAATAAACCTATTCTGTAAATATCTAAACTATAGATAATCTTTTTCGGAAAAAGCCAGCCGGACGTTTTCGGCTCGATATTCAAAAATTACAAATAGTTGGACAACACGAAGTCAGGCTACTAGTATACTAAAATAGAACAAAGAATCAGTAAAGTTGCATTTCAATTTATCTATCTGTATAATAAACAAATGAGTAACTATATATTGAAATTAATGATCAACAGATGGCGTACATACAAATAGCTCCGCATTCGTATCCCTCCAGTAAAATTAAATTCAACTTGCTTAGGCAATAAGAAGCATAGAACAATCTGCACAGCCAGTGGTAGTTCTATCTTCAACGTTCCTCTTTCTTTACGTACGGAAACCCTGACTAACCATCAGGAGTTCGTGATTAACCTTTAAAGTATCCTTTTCAATCAGCCCTTAGTTGTAGTGCTTAGTAGTTCCAAAAGAAAAAAAATCACAAAAAAAAATTAATCCACCAAGTCATTATAACGTCTATATCACTGGAAACAGATGATATTTGGATTGTGAGTTCAAGCATTTATTGCAAACCAATCCGGGCTTGGTGATGGTAAGCATTACGTTGTGCTAAGACCTAGCCGCGTTAAGTCTTATGAACAAGCCCGCAAGTTTCGGTTCGTCTCCAAAGAAGGACTGAATTTGTTCGGCATTCCATGTTCTCTCGCATCGAGAGGTTGTACATAATTGTAGTTATTCACTCAATTAGATCTTAGGTGCATGATAGATTTAAGGGGTTTGGGTATAGGCGATTGAACTGAAATTCCCAATGCTGTATAGAGTGTACCAAAGAGGAACGTTATTTTGAAAAGTTAAACACAATTCTTATTTGTATCTTATAATTGAGGACACTCACTGGGAAGAGTAGTATAGAGAACTTCAGCATGATAGTGATTTTAGATAATACTTGTTCAATATTTGACTAGGTCGATAATTACTTGATGGAATTTTCTAATCAAATAAATGACAAGTTTAAAATGCCCATATTCATTGTTTTATACAAATTGTTTTTTACAATTGTTTTGCCAAACTTTGATTACTAATTGTTTAGCTTTATTACAAAAATGGCCGTTCTCCGCTTAATGTGTATCGGGCACTTAGAGCAACTTACGATCCATATAATCGTCCTACCGAACGCAGAATTCACTCTACTATCACTAAGTTTGAGACTCTTTATTGGATAATACTCGACCAAATAGATAACATCGAGCTCGTAGTGAAGAGAATATAGCGGCATTGGGGGAGAGTGTACGTGATGACCCTGAAGTGTCGATTCGTCGCCGTTCTCAACAGCTTGGCCGTATTCAATGACTTGGCGGATTATACGTAAGGATATTTCTTTGAAAGCTTACAGAATTCAATTAATTAGTTCAAGAACTGAGCGACCGACCTACCGAATCGTTTAAAATTTAGTCGTTGAGTTTTTAACGTACTTACACAGGATCCACCCTGTTCGACAAAAGTTTTGTTCACTGATGAGGACCATTTTTGGCTTAATGGTGTCGTGAATAAACAAAATGCCCGAATCTGGGGTGATGAACAACCCGAAGAGTCTTAGGAATCGCCATTAAATCCAGAAAAAACAACTTTGTTGTGGTTTATGGGCCGTTGGAATATAATCAGTCCATATTTCTTCAAAGCAGAGGACGGCCGGAATACTACTGTGAATGGTGACCGTTAACGCACCTTGATAACAGACTATCTATTGCCCAAAATTGAAGCCCACAGTCTCGACGAAATGTGGTTTCAGCAAGATAGTGCCACTTGCCATACAGCCCGAGAAACCATAGCTTTACTGCGAGAGCATTTTGGCGAGAGGATCATTTCAAGCTTCGGACCAGTGAATTGGCCGGCTAGATCATGTGACATCACAGCTCTTGATTTTTTCCATTGGGGTTATGTGAAGTCCAAAGTCTACATGTTCAATCCGGCTACAATTGAGGTGTTGGAGGCCAATATTACTCGAGTCATTGGAGAAATATCACCCGAAATACTCACACGCGTTATCGAAAATTGGAACTATTGAATGGATCTTGTTAACCGTAGTCGAGGTCAGCATATGAAAGGAATAAAGTATCTTGAAACAATAATTGTAAAGAATGAACTTATTTCTAAACCCCTACTGCAGCGAGCATTTGACGGTATTTACTCTATTTTAGTCGAGTCTTGTGGAATATAGTCTAAACTCATTGTAAAATTAGGAGTTCTTATGGCTGTTACTAAATTGACATATTACAGCATCTTCATTCGAAGAGATCGTTTGAAATTTATCAATAAATTTTAATTACAGGAATAGTTTATTCGAAAATAACGGATGGGCGGGTACAAAATTAGGAGTAAAAATAATCACCAGCACACTTCCTGAGTCGCTGGTTATACTCTAACGACCGGTTTCACAAAGTATAGTTAACCTGTCGGTAATTTGACCAAATACTTTTTAGTTAACTAATAGTAAATTGTGAAAACCTTTCACAACAATTAGTAACGGTGTTGGTCAAATTACCATGGGTTAACTTAGGTTGGCAACGGTTGACATTTTTCAAACCATAGAACCATATTATTTACCAGTCATTTATTCGGAAGAAAAGGGAAAAAGAAGAGAATACCTCATAGTCATAGATAAATAAAAGTATAGTTCATAGTTCAGTGCTCAAAACAGCTGATATAACCTCATTTTATATTTGTTTTACTGTTTTTGTTTGTAGATAATTGATGCAGGTGTCCAAATCATCAACTGCTAACTTTATTTTCAACGATTTGATATCGTTGGTTTATCATGTGAGTATTAAATTCTCAAATATACATATGCAAAGCCGCGTTTTCTATTATTCATAGTCGTTTCCAACATTTTCATTTAATGCCGTTCCAATATTATTTCCCAATTCAATAAGTCTTTCTTGGTCATTGCTTACTTCGGGTACATTTTCATTTGCATCACTAGCAATATTATGAAGGACAGCTGTTGCTACTACGATGGCCTGAATTGTGTCCAATGATACCCTCATTCCCATTGAAAGAGCTGGAAATCTACGTTTCCATACTCTGATTTGTCTCTCAACGACATTACGTGTTCGGATTTGTGACTCGTTGAATAAAGCTTGAGCTGCAGTTATCATCTCATGAAGAAGTGTTATCAAGTAACTCTTTGAGGAATATGCACTATCTCCTAATAAAACTGAGTCACCATATACACCATCCTCGAACAATTGGTACAATGAGGAATTTCTGAATATATGGGAGACGTGAGATGATTCAGGCCACCTTGCGACAATATTTCTAATTTTCAAATTTGGGTCTGCGACAGTTTGCACATTGATCGAGAATTATTGCTTTCTGTTCCTAAATATTTCAACATTATTACCCCCTGGTGACTGAAGTTTTATGTGGGTACCGTCAATGGCACCAATACATCTTGGAAATTTTGCTATGTTGTAGAATACCTGTCTAATCGAAGGTATTTCTGCATCATGGGGCATTTTTATATAGCGTGGGGCTAGAGACGCTAAGGCCAAGCTAACTCTTCTGACAACTCTGCTAGCAGTTGCTTTGCTTACACCTGACATGTCAGCAGATGTCCTTGAAAATGAGCCATTGGCGTAAAAATTTAAAGTCGGCAACACCTGATTACTTGGAGACAGACAATCATTTCTGAAAAAATATCAGTATTTAATAATGAAGCTAAACTTACTGTTATTTCAAGATTTACATTCCTGTATTATGTTCAATCTGATCACTTATTTCATCTATCACCTTTTGTGCTGTTCTGGGAGTGAGTCCAAAGCGATCGAAGAAATCCCTTTCATCATATTCTTAGAAAAAGTTCGTTCTTGGTCTGGTAACTTTTGGCCGCCGTAGACTTTCCTCCTCATCACTGAAGGCGTTGACATCATACAAATCCATCATGATATCAAAGCATAACTCTTATTTTATTAAAGTTTGCCAATATATTCCACAGTCATGCTACAGTAAACTAACACTGACAAACAGTAAAAAGTGAGGTTAAGGGATTATAGTCAGCAGGTCAGCTCTTAACCATCGAATTATCCAGTGGTCAAAAATACTACTGGTTAACTATTGATAAATGTGTAACCGACAACTGAAAAACACTTTTCGGTGGTTTTAGCTTAACCCTTAGGTTAACTTTTGGTAACCAGACATTGTGAAACCGGGCGTAAGAGTAGATCCAAAAATTATCTTATCTCAATGTGAATAAAACAAGTTTGTAGTTGTAACAAAATTATGTATTCACAGATAAGAAGAATTAACAAGGTTCGGTATTTGAGGTTTTGTATTCACAGGGAAGAGTTTTTAAATTTCTACAAAATCCAAGAATTTGAACTTCTTTGCTCAATCTTGGTCACTTCTGGTAATAATAATAATAATAATAATAATAATAATGTTTATTTCAAATATAAATATAACTACAGTGATATATATACAGTTCCACAAACATCGTAGAAACCACAGAAGCATCAAATGTTACTTGTATGTGGTGAAGATAAATTAGAAAAATTGAAACACGACAATCAACACACTATAGATAAACCATGAACAAGAGATCCATCGCCAATAAAAATCAAATATCAATAATATAAAGTTGTAACAACACAGGGTGACATAAAAATAGCACGTCTTGCTCGCATAAAATCAATAATAAATATAAAATCTAGTACACATATATAAAGATAAACTATGGACAACATGTCCATTTAGGTGAATAAAATGCCCGTTATATAGAATTGAAATAACACGAGATAAAATAACAGTAAAGCAACATGAGAAACGTCACCAGTTCCGTTCAAATATGAAATCTGCACATATAAAATCAGTCTTACAAGTATAAAATCACAAATATAAAATATATGAGAAATAATAAATACACACAGAATCAATGTCAAAACAATAATATCCACTGAACTCGGATATACTGATGAACAGAGCAAACGTTTAGTCTGACTCTCCTCTCATCTATTCAAAAAGTCGTAGAAGTTCAAGTCTCGGATCCTAAAGAATGTTTCAACTCTTTCGAAGCGGCTGACATTTGAAATGGATTTGATACTCTCAGGAATTCGATTATAAAGTGTAGGTGCAAAGTAAACATATGATCTCTGAGTGACGAATTTTACCATTAAAGGTACAGTATACTGATCCCTCTGACGAGTGTTATATTGATGTGAAGACAGCGATGCTCTATGTTTATGTATATGGTATCTGGAGCAAGAACACAAAAAGTACAACTGTCTTATGTCCAAAATACTAGTTTCGATGTATAAACTATCAGAGGGATATCTACTATAATATCTCATAACTCTGCATTTTATCAATATTTTTTGTGATTTATGTGCAAGAGATGATGAACCTTAGAAATGACGCCATGACTCAACCGCGACTCTGCATGATCCTTAATACGACAGTAGTAGTTTTTCGTCCAAGACATTTGCGTTCCGAACCTTCATCTAATTTATCAAACACCAAAAAGGAGGTATCATCAGCGTAAATTATCATTGCATCTGCGGAAATACAGTCAATATTATTCAAATGAAGTCAAAATAAGATAGGACCCAATATGGAGCCTTGCGGGACACCCATTCTTATATTCGAAAATTTATTGACTTTCTTTTTTTTTCAAGGCAAGTCCTGATCCAACTTAAAACAAAATCCTCTATCCCTTACCTAGATAATTTGGCAAATAGAAATATTATAATTCTTCAATATGCAAAACTGAATATTTCATGTCAAACTCTCATACATATTTCATCCATTCCAGCGACATCTTATACTTTATTCAATGACAGAAAACATAACCTTTAACTTAAGGAGTTGTTGTTTAGCTTTTATCTGAATTTAATGAGTACAAATAAATTACATAAAGTATATTTATATGAAATATATGATAATCTTGAAGGTAATATTCGACAAAAAACGTTCTTCACGAAATTCATCTTCAAAAAGAAATTATAGCCAATATTATATTACCCTGATAGTGTGTACAGGCAAAATGAACGAATAGGTTTTGACAACACAGCATTTTGTTGAACTGGCTTTTATGTATTTAGAATTCAAAACATAAGAAACTTCTTGAATATCATAACTTTTAAGATTTGTATTCTATGAATCATTTAAACACTGGAATTTATAGGTTCAAAATAGGACAGACAAGATAACACAGATAGAAATTCTTAATAGTAATGGAAAATAACAAACATGGCAACATGGCGATATTATTGATTTGATGATCCAAAGGAATGGAAAGACTCGTAGTAATGGAGTAGTGTACAGTGTGGAACAGCCAAATGGAATAAATTCGATAACGGGATAACGAATAAATGAGAGCGTGTTTGGAAAATCGCTTGGACACGGCGATTTGTATTTTTAAATGAGCATTTTTTTTCAAAGGAAAAAAATTATATAGGGTGCGTCATGTGACAGTGCCCACTACCCACTTTCTTATTTTAAATGCAAACCCCTGTATATTATTAATTTTTTGGATTCTTCAGAGAAGTGTTTTCAGATTTATTACAAAAATTCATCGATTTATCTTCGGCATATGACACTGTGTGGAAAGATGGATTAATTTTCAAACTCTATACCCATCTGAAGTGGGAAAAAGGTACGATTATTAGAAAATATGTTATCTGATAGAAGGTTTCGTGTTTTTATTGACAATAAAAGTAGCAACTTCAAAACATTGAAAAACGGTCTTCCTCAAGGATCAGTTTTAGTTCCTTTACTTTTCAATTTATATCTAAGTTATTTGCCCACTACATCATCTCAAAAATGTGTTTATGCTGACGACATTGCTATTGCTCACCAACATTCGGATTTCCATACTTTGGAAAACATACTGTCATCTGATTTGGAAATTTTAAAGAATTATTTTATTGAGTAGCGATTATGTTCCAATCCCAACAAAATAGAGGTATCTTGTTTCCATCTGAATTATCATGAAAAATATAGAAAATTAGCTGTAACTTTCAATGTCTCCTATCGAACATAATTTCTATCCAAAATATTTAGGATTTGAATTAGATTCATCTCTCAATTACAAGGCTCATTTAAATGATCTGAGCCTAAAACTGAAAACTAGGAATAATATTGTTCAGAAATTAGCTGGATCGTCTTGGGGTGCTGATGTTTCCACTCTTCGCACAGCATCTCTATCCCTAGTTTTTTCTGCAGCTGAGTATTGTTGCTCTGGTTGGTTTAATACTGCACATACACAAAAAATTGATGCCCAATAATACATCCATGAGAATAGTTACTGACACCATAAGATCTACACCGGTTCATTGGTTACCAGTTTTGTCTAATATTGCCCCTCCCCATATTCGCAGACAGACTGCAGCTCTGAATTCTTGCAATAAATATCATAATTTTCCCAATGTGTTCCCAATTATTTCTTATTTTCCACAAAATAGAATTCTCAGATTGAAGTCACGTAAACCATTCTGGCATAATACGTTCTTCAATATGAACATAAGTGATAAAAAATTATGGAAGACTGAGTGGAACTCTTACGAAATGTTCAATTAGTATTTCGTTTCTTATACTTCTGAAGAAGTTCCTGGTTTAGATCTACCAAAAAAAAATTGGACAGTTCTTAATCCTTTGAGAACAGGTCATGGTCGTACCAATGGCATACTTTTTAAATGGAACTCAGTTTTTAGCGCAAGTTGTGAATGTGGAGAAGCAGAAGAAACAATACCTCATCTCATCAATAGTTGTCCCATATATACATTTCAAGGTGGTTTTAGCGCTATTCATGATGTTTCCAACTTTTTCTTGGAGTGGGTTATAAATATCAAACGAATATGTTACGTATTTTCGTTATTCAGTTTTTTTTTCTGCTGCTTTTGTCTTTTTATTTTCAGATTCGATGTGAGCAAATTGAAGAAGTCTCTGTCTCCATCAATAGAAGACCACTCTTGAAGAAAGAAGTCCCTAAAATATATTTCAGCTTATTTTTGTATTTTCACACTTAGACCGAGAGCCAGGGTTTTTTTTACTGGGGTTTTTTCCCTAGGCTTTTATGTCATACGCCGAATTATATGACACCCCGTCACTAACCCCTGATCTATATGCTTTATTGTTTGCTAACTAAATATTGTCAGCCAAAAATTCAAAAGAATATAAATACAGGGTCTTTCACGTGGAACCTCACCCATATTTATACGGGAAACTACTGAACGTAATTTCATGACATTCAGCACTTTTAAGTAGTTCACGATGCTGATGAAATCTAAAATATTTTCAAGGCATGTGCACCTCCGATTTTTCCGGAAATCATGTCAACTTTCGTTTTTCAATTCGAAAAAAAATCGAAAATAGAACTCCGCTGAAACAAGAATAACTTCGAGGGTTTTGAATGGAAAATTTTCATTTTTGGGATTTTTCAAGATGTAAGATTGATGTATCTACTTTAAAATTCGAAATCGCGATTCATGATACAGGGGGTGAAAAAATCGCTTTCAAAGTTAGGGATGACAAAATCGTGAGAAATCAATTTTTTCAAATTAGAACCCCATTTTTTTATGGCAGATATTGAATCTACGTTAAAAAATAATGTGAGTGTATGCATCACACCCTTGCCCTAAAGTGGATATTTTCTGAGTGATTCACAAAAAACTGTTTGTCGTCTTGAATTTTCAGCTATTTCTTTTCCCTTCACGCCAAAAAGAAGAAATTGTCAGGAACTGTTATTTGAACCATGCTGTAGATTTTTCACCCCTTCTTGAAACCGACTCCAAGTTACTATTAGGAGAACCATGGCAAACTCTCGCAGTTACAACTAGAGAAGATGCTCAAAATTTTGACCGTTAATTTCCAGACATTTATTTATACCTCTCAGGAATGCTTCGTGCGTTGCTCTTCTTATTTCATCGGGAGGAAGAGATCTGCAAAAGTGTTTAAAAACCAAAACTATCAATCTGAAAATCTAAACAAACCTCAACGCATTTCTGACTCGTTCTCTGCAGTCCTCTTCATCAGTCAGGGGAGTTGAGTAAACAATATTTTTTATCCTACCCCAAACATAATAGTCTGAAGGAGTTAAATCGGGAGAACGTGGTGGCCAAAGATGTGGACCATTGTTCGCCAACCATCGATCTTCAAATAGCCTGTATAGGATATTTGACACATTGAGTGAATTGTGTGGAGGCGCGCCATTTTGTTGATACCATAAGTCATTATGGTTCTGTACTAGCGGCTCAATTATTTGAGTCAATATGTCAGAATATCTATCTCCTAAAGGAGAACATTCTTTAAATAATGCAAACATGTTTAGTGTTCTATCTTACCAGTTAAAGTCCAATCATAAATGTGAACATCGAGAATTGCATTATTTTTGATGGCGCAAAAAACATTGAAACTCCGGGTCTCTTGAAAGTTCCATTGTCTGAAGTGGTGGTTGTTCTCTTCATCCCAATAATGACTGTTATGTCTATTGAAAGAACCATTCTTTGTGAATTTAGATTCTTCTGTCCAAATTATGCAGTCCAAAAAGTTTTCATTCTCTTGAAATCGAATCATCATAGCTTCGCAAAACTCTGTTCTCCTGAGGAAATCAGTTTCCTTCGAATGCTGTACCCTATTGAATTTATATGGGTGCATTTTATGTTTTTGCAATATTCTCCAAACACTCGATTGAGATAATCCCAGAGCAATCTCGCCATCTTTGACAGAATTTTGATGATTCACACGAAAATATGCAAGAACTGTAATTTCGTTGTTCTCATCTTCTACCACACTTTTTTCTCTGTGTATAGTTTTCTAAACGAAAGATCCGACATTTCTTAAGTTTGTCATGGTTCTGTTAATTAAACCTCTCAATGAACAGTCGAATTGTTCTATCTACAACTTTATTACATTCTCCATGAAGTAGAAAGAGATTTAAATAAACTTCATTGGTAAAATTAGGCATAGTGATCGATTTTATAACTTAATACGAATTATCACCAAATTAATAGTAAACACAAAATGCTACTGAATAAAGAGGAATTTGGTAGTTGTAATTAATGACATCTATCATTGAAAATAAAGAATGTTAAACATGGTATGTTTTTGCATATGGTTCATAAGGAATTATTTATTTATCACTGGAGACAAAACCGATGGCCGATTAGTTGAAATAAAGAGGTTTCCGATACAAATTTGAATCCAAATTCGCCTTCTATTTAGGAACAACCTGTAACTTTTTTCTCTTGCATATTAGGGTAGTAAAATCCAAAACATGGTTTAAGTAACAGTTCCTGAAAATTTCATCTTTTTGGCTTGAAGGGAAAAGAAATAGCTGAAAAGACGAAAAACAGTTTTTTGTGAATAACTCAGAAAATATCCACTTTAGGGCAAGGGTGTGATGCATACACTCACATTATTTTTTAACGTAGATTCAATATCTGCCATAAAAAAATGGGGTTCTAATTTGAAAAAATTGATTTTTCACGATTTTGTCATCCCTAATTTTGAAAGCGATTTTGTCACCCCCTGTATCATGAATCGCAATTTCGATTTTTAAAGTGGATACATCAATCTTACATCTTGAAAAATTTCAAAAATGAAAATTTTCCATCCGAAAACCTCGAAGTTATTCTTGTTTCAGCGGAGCTCTATTTTCGATTTTTTTTTTCGAGTTTTCCCGCTTAGAGAGAATTTTCCAACCAAAATTGAAAAAAGTTACATCAAAATAACTTGAAATTTTCTAAGGAATCAATTTCTGCAATAAAAAAATGGTGCTGTAATTTGAAAAACGGAAGTTGACGTCATTTCCGGAAAAACCGGAGGTGCTCATGCCTTGAAAATATTTTAGATTTCATCAGCATCGTGAAATACTTATAAGTGCTGAATTTCATGAAAATACGTTCAGTAGTTTCCCGTATAAATATGGGTAAGATTCCTCGTGAAAGACTCTGTATATATATATAAATATAGTGTAACGGATTCACCAGGTTTTGAGGAGCTCGTAGTACATCACACCTTTCTGGTCCCACCAAACACAAAGTCTTCTTGCCGAATCGATCTGGTTTTGCAGTCGATGTTGATGGTTGTCCTGGATGAACCCATGATTTTTTTATAAGCATACATTACATATTATACTTTTCTTTGAACCATGCAATTCAATGATTCAAATAAATCTTATCAATCTAAGTGTGTTTTCAATAACTGAAAGTTTAATAAAGATGGAAAGTAACTGAAGAAATTTATTATAATAAATGTTCTAATAAGTTTGAATTTGGTTTGATTTCTTTTGTTCCAAACAAACATTATTTTGAGGGTAGATTCAATCGATTCGATTTCCTTTGTTTTCAAGTTAATGTGCAATGAATTTTATGTCAGGAAAATTAGATGTTTCTCGAATAACACAATTGTTGGATGAAAACATTATGTTTAATTATTCAAATAACGTTAACCCTTTCGTACCCTCTATACATCATCTGGGACCTTCAATTCAAACTCCTTAGAACTCCAATCAGATATCATAATACTTTACGATATCTACGCGCCATGTCCTTTCGATCGGCGAAATTCGCCAGGGGTTCTTATCTTTTCTACTATTGTTTTTTATTTTTTGTCCATCGTCTGGTTAAGGAGATTGAAAAGAGATGACTTAAAGGAACACTGTGAATCGCCTAATGCTTAGTTAGGGTTTCAGTACATATTGAAAGAGAACGTTCAAGCTTGCGTTTCACCGCAATACGAATGATATGATCGGTGAAAAAAGTTATTGTATTCGGTGTAGCACCGACATGAATTATTTTACGCGAATACCATCTGTTTGCGTGAAAATGAAACTAGCATTATGGAAGCTAATGAATTTGAATTCAGGCGTCAAAATTAAAATTATAGAACATTTTTTTTTCTCCGAAGAAAATATCAAGCAACGAAATAATCAATATACGTTTCACTTTCACCAGATTTTCTTGCAATTTCCAAGGAAATTCCTCTAGTTGTGATTTTGAAAGTTGATAGATATGATGACACTATTGAGTGTTCAAATTGCAAAATATAATTTCATAGTAAGTGCGTCTTCCCATCGATGGAAAATTAACTGAAATTACGTGATGAAGATAATGTAAACCAATGAATGTGGAAGACCTGTATAATGTTCCACTGAGAGTGCAAATAATGCATCGGTTCAACAAAACTTGGATAATATCGAGAAAACAAGTTATCTGGATTTCATTGTCATAGAGCTGAATGTGGAAAACCTATTTTGCCGTCACTTTGATGGATGTTTGAACAAAAAATTCAGAAAGCACTGACGTGAGGTCAGATGGTTTTGGCGCTCTTGTTGCGCTACTTACGAATCTACAGGGTGGGCCATTCATAACTTTGCACCGAATTTTGAGGTTTGGGATTGAATAACGAAAAACGCGCTTCCTAATTTCGGACAAATTCGGCAACCTCGCTTTTCTCTGGATTCAACTGTCAGTTTTCCATGTGTGTGAAGTTGGCCCCGCACTTTTTGATTTCCGAAAAAATTTTTGTTGTGCTGAATTGTGCTAGGTTTGTGCTGCTTTGTGCTGTTCGAATTTTCTCGTTATTTCAAGTAGTTTTCGAGATATTTCACTAAATGCATAAAATGGGCCAGCCCCGCACTTTTTGAAAATTTGAGTTTTAACCACTGAAATGAATTGTGCTAGACGTCTACTGAGTTGTGCCGTTCGAATTTTTGAGATGGATCTCTTAATTTCCCAGAAAATGGAAAATCAAAAAAAAAGTTAGCCCCGCACTTTTGTTTTTTCTTATCGGAAATGAGTGTAAAAAGTTGTGCTAGGTTTGTGCTGCGTTGTGCCGTAAAAATTTTCATGGAAATATCTCACATTTTCCGGAAAATCCCGAAAATCCATTACAAGGCTAGCCCCGCACTTTCGTTTTTTTTCAATCGGAATATGTGGAAAAAATTGTGCTACGCGTGTATGAAGTTGTGCCGTTAATATTTTTGAAAAATCAAGTTTTTTTTCCGAAAAAACTGGAAAATTCGAAAAAAGATAGCCCCGCACTTTCTCTTTTTTTCCATAAAAATCATCTCATAGAGTTGTGCTACATTTGTGCTGACTTGTGCTGATAATTTTTTCAGAAAAAACTTCAAGTTGTCATTTTAAACGGTGAAAAATCAAAATATCAGTAGATTGAATGATGAATTGTGTGAATGGCAACACTGTTGTGAAGTTAGCCCCGCACTTTTTGATTTTCGATAAAATGTCTGTGGTGCTGAATTGTGCAAGGTTTGTGCTGCTTTGTGCCATAAAAGTTTTTTTTTCAAATGGTACGATTAATAAGACATTTCACTAAGTAAGTAACAGCGAATAATGTACATTTTCATTTTTCCTTTCCGTTTAACGGTCATTTGATAACTGAATCTCTTCAACTTTTCAAATTTCAGATTCAGACATCTAATCTATTCGATGGATTTGGACAAATAACGAACTTGTCCGAGATATTTGGACAATCAACCTATTCTGAAAAAATGAAAACTCTAGGTGATCTCCTTCGGAAGATAAAGAGTATACTGCCGGACGGCTGGCCGGTCAAACATACTCAAATTGACAACAGATTTTTCATCAGGAAGTCGAACCCAATCGATTGAGACCATTTTCGGCTCAATATTCGAAAATTACAGACATTTGGGCAAAACGATGTTTCACTAAGAACAAGCACTCAAAAACAAAAGGGCTGTGTTAACTTCTTTTGAATTTTCCATTTTCAACGTAATTAAAAGTACTCTCTCGAAAATTTCAACGGCACAACTAAGAATACGTCTAGAATTCTGGAACAATCTTCAGTCGTTGAGCTGGCTAACTTTCTACATTTTATGGAAAGTCTGAAAAAGTTCAGAAAACCTTAGCACAATTCAGTAAAAATAAAAATTTTCTAATTGAGAAACATTTAAGACTTTATTCTTACTTCAGTGGAAATTTCATCATGAAGGAAATGAAACTTTAGTATCAATATTTTCTTCTCAAAATCACAATCTGGCAACTTCTCCTATCCACGGCTATCCACCTGGAAGTAATAAAATTCTAGATGAGTCATACTATTTTGTTTACATGGTCGCACCACGGGGTAGCACCTAATTCTATGTACTGCTACTACGTTGCCTTCTATCAAGATTTTTCAGGAATATACTGATTTCTCCAATTTTTCCAACTCTTGAGAAAAAAATTCATGTAAATTTTGAAAATTAGGTTTGAAAGAGTTTGTACGAAAGTAGCACAAGTTTTGGTAATTTCGATTCGGAAGAAAGAACACAAAAAGAATGTTGAAAATTTTTTAAACTCGATTTTCCGGTATATCAGAGTTTTTTCGAGGAAGTTCGAAAAGCACAAATCAGTGCATTTACTGTTGAATGAGATTCAGTTATCAAATGACCGTTAAACGGAAAGAAAAAATGAAACTGTACATTATTCGCTGTTACTTACTTAGTGAAATATCTTATTAATCGTACCATTTGAAAAAAAACTTTTATGGCACAAAGCAGCACAAACCTTGCACAATTCAGCACCACAGACATTTTATCGAAAATCAAAAAGTGCGGGGCTAACTTCACAACAATGTTGCCATTCACACAATTCATCATTCAATCTACTGATATTTTGATTTTTCACCGTTTAAAATGACAACTTGAAGTTTTTTCTGAAAAAATTATCAGCACAAGTCAGCACAAATGTAGCACAACTCTATGAGACGATTTTTATGGAAAAAAAGAGAAAGTGCGGGGCTATATTTTTTCGAATTTTCCAGTTTTTTCGGAAAATAAACTTGATTTTTCAAAAATATTAACGGCACAACTTCATACACGCGTAGCACAATTTTTTCCACATATTCCGATTGAAAAAAAAACGAAAGTGCGGGGCTAGCCTTGAAATGGATTTTCGGGATTTTCCGGAAAATGTGAGATATTTCCATGAAAATTTTTACGGCATAACGCAGCACAAACCTAGCACAACTTTTTTTACACTCATTTCCGATAAGAAAAAAGCAAAAGTGCAGGGCTAACTTTTTTTGATTTTCCATTTTCTGGGCAATTAAGTATTTCTGAAATAGGATCATTATTATGGTGTTTTCAGGTAGTCATTTATATTTTAATTTATTTACTTTTTTTATTACAGAAACTTAACAATATGTCTCGACGTCTAACGGATAAAGAATTACAAAGAAAGCTGAAAAAATTATGGATGGAGGTTCCGATGCTGATAGTTCAGAGGATATTCCAGAACCGTATTCAGATTCAGGAAGCAGTTACAGACCATCTGAGTCTTCAAACTTAGATTTTAGTAATGAAGAGTCAGAAGTATCGGAGACAAATGAAATAAACAATAATCAAATTGAAGAGACCAATCAAAATGAAGAGACAATAGACGCAGAAACTGTTGAAGATGAGTGGGTGGATGTTGATTGTGACCCCGATATTTTCGATTTTATGGAACCCGAAGGATTGAAGAGAAACGTTTCTTCTACATCAACTCCGTTGGAAATATTTGAAATGCTTTTGATGTTCCACTTCTTGAAAAAATTGTAGACTGGGTGAATCTTCGGGCGAAATCTATCAAAGACAAAAACGTATCCTTTCATTCAAATATGAAAAATTGAAAGATACCAATTGCGACGAAATTCGTCGCTTTCTTGAATTATGCCTCATAATGGGCAACATATCAATGCCAACTATAAAAATTATTGGGCTCAGAATAGCATATATAATCATCCAATTTTCAGCAAATCAATGCCAAGAAATAGATTTGAGGCCATTTTGAGATGTTTGTGTTTCTACAAAAATGAAGATGATAAATCTTCCCGTTTGTACAAAGTAGATCAAGTGGTCGAACATATCATGCAAAATATACGGGCTATTTATTATCCTGGACAAAACTTGTCACTAGATGAGGCTTTATTGCTTTGGCGTGGGCGTTTGCTCTTTCGCCAATATATACCAAACAAATCCGCAAAATATGGTATTAAAATTTATGAACTGTGTACTCCAGATGGATTTGTATTAGACATTCTTATTTATACAGGACGAGGTACGGTCAACAAGATCCATCTCAAAAATTCGAACGGCACAACTCAGTAGACGTCTAGCACAATTCATTTCAGTGGTTAAAACTCAAATTTTCAAAAAGTGCGGGGCTGGCCCATTTTATGCATTTAGTGAAATATCTCGAAAACTACTTGAAAGAACGAGAAAATTCGAACAGCACAAAGCAGCACAAACCTAGCACAATTCAGCACAACAAAAATTTTTTCGGAAATCAAAAAGTGCGGGGCCAACTTCACACACATCAGTTTTCCTTTGAATGGCGGACTTTGTTTATGAAATTTAACATGAAGTTTCTAATGAATAATTGTAAAGAACTTCATGGAAATGTATGAAAAACGAAGAGAAATCCATTTTTATTATAATAGCATGTGATTACTCACGAAATAATCGGAAAACAATGGAGAACAAAGGTTTTCTTCGAAGTGACTTACAACATAATACAACATAAATGAGTTTTTTTTTCTCAAAAAGTAAGAGTTTGCACGGTATTTCGTTTTCGAATTCGTAATCTACATACCTTAAAGAGTAAGTACCGATTTTTTCATGAAAATATTCCTGTTATGGCTCGTTCTGAATTACCGCAAACTTCTCAGTATCATAGATAAGTATTACTTACCTGTAGAAACACTAATGAATCCACGATACATACGATAAATGAATAATTCGCAGTAATATATTATATAGATCACATAACCTCACCTAGCAGAGATCTAGTTTCGAACTAAATTGAAAATTAAATACTTTATTAAAATTTTCCGTTGTTGGAAACACTATGCGTAACACCGTAGGTGTTAATTTTGGCGGGTAATGTCTTCATTGCTGGTGTCCATGGCCTGTTATTTTGCAATGACTGTAGAGTGTTTCACTGAAGGTACGTCGAATTGGCTGCGACGTTGCCGGATCTAAACATTTTTCTTGTATTTCAAGAATATCAAAGAATTTGTCTCTACATATGAAGCTAATTTTAATTGGTTAATTTTTGAGAGTTATACAAGCCTATTAGACGTTTCTGGAGAACTAGACATATTTGAAATCTGAAAATTGGGATTATGATATTGGTCGAAGTTCTCTACAGAGCTAAAATATTTTTGAAGCCCAAAAACTTCCGGTTATACAGGGAGTGAAAATAAATTCGACAAAAAATTTTTTTTCAATTTTTCCATTCCTGGTATGATCGAGTATTCAATAGTGAATACATTTCTATTAAAACCGTTGTATTATATTAAATCGAATAGTTTTCAAAATATCAAAAAAAAGCTGAAAAAAAAGTCAAATATGTTCAGTCAGTAATATGTTCATTATTCTTATTTTAAATATCCTGAGCGTAAACCATTTTTACAACATCGAAGAGGAAAGATGTGAAAAGATCATGCATCTTTTGGATTTCAAAAATATCATCACAGGGTGTTTCAAATTTTGTGTTGAAAATTGTGATCTTAAATTGGCCATAACTTCTGTTTTTCAAATTAAAACCCTATTTTTGGCGCTCTTGTTCACCCGAACAGAGTGCCTATCATTTTGCCCGAATGTCTGTAATTTTGAAATATCGAGCCGAAAATGGTCTCAATTGATTGGGTTCGACTCCCCGATGAAGAATCCGTAGCGAAAGTTGAGTCTGTCCGGCCGGCCGTATCCTCACTAGCATCCAAAAGGAATCAGCTGGAGTTTTCATATTTTCAGAATAGGTTGATTGTCCAAATATCTCGGTCAAGTTCGTTATTGGGCCAAATCCGTCGGATGGTTCAGTAGTTATAAGCATCTGAAATTTTGTTTCCTCAATAACTACTAGAATATCCATCCGATCAAGTTGATACTTGGAATGTTGTTGAGGGAGGCTGAAACGAAACGGCTTGCAAAATTTCGCAGAAATCGTCAGGCTAGAAAATTTTTAAAGAATTCCCAAAAAAAAAATTTTCAATACTCAATATCTCCTAAGACTTCATTTAGATTTAAATAAAAATCCGTATATATATTGAGGTTACCGATATCTTACTCATCCTCAAATTTCATTGTCGTAGCTTTCCCTCTTCTGAAGATATGATATTTTTTTCATTTACTCAAGAGAAAAATAGAAATGTCATGAAGTCCGAGCTTTGTCATTGAAAGATTTGCCATCACAGATCGATATTCGTTTGACAACTTGCGGACCTACATATCAGTGTCAGTTGGCGTAATATCAATCAAAATTTTCATAGAATTCATAGAGGTAGAATTCGATGTCGATGACGTTGTCAAAATTCAGAAAAGCACAGACATAATATTAATCAAAAAATTTTTTATCACAGATAAAGAATTTGATGGCGTTGTCAAAACTCAGAAAAGCAATGACGTAAGTTTTTAGGAGAAGAATAGAACAAAATTTGGTGAAAATTATGAGTTATTTTCAAATTGAGATAAAGGTTTGTTTATTCATTAGGCTTTCATATTTACATCACATTGTCCCATAGTAGGGAAAAAGACTATTGTTCTCCCGATCAGAGCGCTTATAGATTTGTTAGGATTTGAATATTTACTCGCAAGTAGCTCAACAAGAGCGCCAAAGCAATCTGACCTCATGTCAGTGCTTTCTAAATTTTTAATTTGAGATATAGGTTTGTACATTCATTAGGCGTTCATATTTGCATCATATTATCCCATAGTACGGGAAAAGACTATTGTTCACGTGATCAGAGTGCTTATAGATTTGTTATGGTTTGAATATTTACTCGCAAGTAGCTCAACAAGAGCGCCAAAGCAATCTGACCTTACGTCAGTGCTTTCTAATTTTTTTTATAATTGTGTTGGATTCTGCGGTCAGAAATAATGATAGTTTTCTTACATGATTATGCTTCTAAATTCAATAAATTCTGAGTTATTTGAGATTTTCTGGATTTATGTAGTACCTACGCAGAGTCAAATTCTTCAAATCTGATTCATAAGGATATTCTGTGAGCATAGAAGATGAATCATCCCATTTATAATTCACAAGTGTCAGACAGGTCATATTGTTAATCGTTATGAAATTTTTTGATTTCACAAAATGAATCGTTGCTATTCTACTAATGAGATTTTGGATTTATTTCTCACATTGTGTTTTTTCAATTGTATACGCAATACCCATATTGTTTATTTCAAATCCATGGTGGATGACACAAAATGTCGAATATCCAATGAGAAGTATCCCCATTTTTTGTTACAATTTCTGAAAAGATGTTTCAAACTTTCCAAAATTATGGAATGTAAGAGCCCCTAAAGAATACAAAAAAAAGTTGATGAAATTAGTATTTCGACTTATTTCGGAGCGAATGAGAATTCATCTCTTCAATAGTAAACACATTAAATAGATTCGCTACTTCAGTACACCGAATAATGATTATAAATAAATTATGATAATAAAAATAAAAATACGTTTCAAAACTCAAATTAACAAAATATATGATCAGGTAAGAGTTTCAATATGGTAACCATTTTGTTCCACACACTTTCGAATACCTCTTGAAACACCTCGGTTAGTCGCTCGCTCATTTTCCTCTCCCTTTAGTGAGTGGAAAGCATCCTCCGCACGCTGTTTCAAATCTTCTTTACTTTCAATAGGAGATTCATAGACTATGTTTTTTATTCTACCCCATAATCATAAATCTAAGGGAGTAAGATCTGGAGATCTTGGGGGCCAAAACAGTGAAGAACGGCGTCCGATCCACCGATTACCAAACATTGCATTCAGTTCTTCAGACACCTCGTGCTAACTATGTGCCGGAGCCCCATCCAATTGATAATATGCGGTAGTCGACATACTCAACAGCAGTTCATCCAAAAACTCAGAAACAAAATTTCTCAGGATTTCCAAAAATTTTTCTGTATTTAAATTTTCTTCATAAAAATAGTACCGCACTTTATTGTTCATCAAAAGAGCAAACACATAAAAACTAAATTTGTTCTGGGGGTTTCTTCGTCTTTTTCTATGAGGATTTTCACTTCTCCAAATGTGGGAATTCTTTCTATTAAATAGTCCTTGATTATTGAATTTTGCTTCGTCTGTCCAAATGATCTTTTTCAAAAAATTTTCATCATTTTCAAGTTTTTCTAATATTCCTCTTCAAAAATTTAACCTGCTGCACTTCGAAAGATCCATTCTCATTCGCTTCGAAATAAGTCACAACACTAATTTCATTTTCCTCATCATCAACTACCCTTCTTTTATATTCTTTAAGGCCTCTTACACATCCAAAACTTTGAAAGTTTTAAACATATTTTCTAAAGATCTTCTCCGTCATGGGAGGTGAATGGGGATACTTCTCGTTGAAGGCCCGGCAGGTTCTACTAATAATTCTGTCACATTCACCATGTATATAAAATAGATCAAGAATTTCGTAATTAGAATAACGGTTCATTTTGTTAAATCGAGAAATGAAGATAACGAATAACAGTAACACCTGACACTTGTGAATTATTAACAGATAATTTATCTTCTATGGGTACAGTGTGTTCCCATGGTTTCGAAAGAATATTCATTGAATTTTTTTAGATGCAATCAATTTGACTCTGCGTACACCATAAATCCAGAAAATCTGAAATAACTAAGAAATTATTGAATTTAGGAGCATAATCATGTGAGAAAACTATCATTATTTTTGACCGCAGAATCCAACACAATTATAAAACAAAAGCGCCAAAAAAATAGGGTTCTAATTTGAAAAACAGAAGTTAAGGCCAATTTAAAATCACAATTTTCAACACAAAATTTGAAACACCATGTGATGATATTTTTGAAATCCAAAAGAAGTTTGACCTTTTCACATCCCTCCTCTTCGATGTTGTAAAAATGGTTTACGCTCAGGATATTTAAAATCAGAAAAATGAACATATTACTGACTGAACATATTTGACTTTTTTTCCAGTTTTTTTTTGGATATTTTGAAAACTATTTGATTTAATACAATGGTTTTAACAGAAATGTATTCACTATTGAATACTCGATCATACCAGGAATAGAAAACTTGAAAAAACATTTTTTCGTCAAATTCATTTTCACTCCATGTAACACCGGAAGTTTTTGGGCTTCGAAAATATTTTAGCTCTGTAGAGAATTTCGAACAATATCATAATCCCAATTTTCAGATATCAAATATGTCTAGTTCTCCAGAAACGTCTAATAGGCACTCGAACTTGAGACACCTTGTATATAGATCACATAACCTCACCTAGCAGAGATCTAGTTTCGAACTAAAATGAAAATTAAATTCTTTATTAAAATTTTCCGTTGTTGGAAACCCTATGCGTAACACCGTAGATGTATATTTTGGCGGGAAATGTCTTGATTTCTGGTGTCCATGGCCTGTTATTTTGCAATGACCTGTAGAGTGTTTCACTGACGGTACGTCGAATTGGCTGCGACGTTGCCGGATCTACACATTTTTCTTGTATTTCAAGAATATCAAAGAATTTGTCTCTACATATGAAGCTAATTTTGTTTGGTTAATTTTTGAGAGTTATATATATATATATATTTCAGTAATAAAAAAAATATTTTTGAAGTAGTTTTCTCTAAAAATTATTCAACCTCACCTAATCTAACCGAACCGAACATCATGAAAGAACCCGGCGAGGAGTTGATGAACCGAAAAAAAAATTTATTATTTCATCTGTGTGAAATGGTTTGGAATAATCATACGGAAATACCTATGGGCAATAGGATTAGCGATTCGTGTTATTCAAACGGAGAATTGTGCATTTCCGTATGACTTTTGCAGTTTTGATTTCGAATTTGGTTCATTCATTTTCAAGGTTAGGTCAATTAATTATAGGTACTAGATGAAAAAAACGCACTTAACTTAGGTATGTATGTATTCACATACCTACCACACTATTTTGTTTAAAAAAACAATAATAAAGAATTCCAAGGATTATGAAGATCCATTTCGCTGAACGCGATAATTAGTTCAGAATTATAAGGATTCTAGAGCTCTGATCTGTGCATATTGTAGCAACAAAATTGTAAATAACACGAATTGCGCATGCATCAAAATATGCGTTTTAATTTTGTGTATTCTGTAGGATTACCCCATGGCGTGATGTGAATTTATTCCTAAAAAAGTCGAATAAACAAAAATTAACACTAGTATTCTTACTGAAGCTGCTGGATGCAACACCGCCAGGTCTACCGTTTTACGAAAGATCTTCGTTTCAATGTAACACCTACCGCTCTACTGATGCGATGGCAATTTCTATCATTTATTCATCTGCGTTCTCGCAGATAAATGTTTTTTTTAGTTTTTTAGTTTGCCTTTGAAAAACATAATCAACAAATAAATGCAGCCAATCACGCCACTCTCAACTTGCGATTGTGCCGAATCAAGTTACAAACAGATCTTATGGATTTTTTCAAGTTATTGAAAAATAAAACAAATTTCAGATAATTATAGCTTCGGAACCAATGGATGAATTTTATCCATTGACCTGATCGGACATACTTGAATTCTACCACGGAATCTTCATCAGTGCAGTTTAATCTATCCTGCATGCCAAAAGTCTAGAATGTGACAAAGCTAATTTCAGATAAAACCAAGTTCGGAGGACAGATTTTGCTCAGTAAGGAATCTAACCGAGATATTTCTGAGGGTGCGTTCAAAAACTTACTCTCGGAGTAGTATAAGAGTAGGATCACGTGATCACAAATATTCTCGATGCTATGCTCTACACAAAACATTCATGAACTTTCCAGGCTACTGTCAAAATAAGCCGGTGTCATGGCCGCTGCAGGGTAATCAAACGTTTGTTATGAACTAAAAAATTGTTTTATTAATGAAAATTAAGAATTAGCTAATTGTTTTTTGTTCAAAATGCCTAACATATGTTGTGCAGTGGCAGTGGAAGTATAGGAACTCTTGACACTGTTCTAACAGTGGAATCTATTTCACGAAATGAATAATAAGTGGAATATTGATGCATGGATTATTCATTTAGTGGAATCTAACAGTGTCACGTCTTCCTACACTTCCACATTCACTGCACAACAAAAGTTAGACATTTTGAACAAAAGACAATTCGGTAAACTAGGAAGAAGCGCGCAAAAATGAATAATCGAATGATGAATGAAAAATGAATGATCGAATAAATATTTGGTTATGACGAAAATCCGCAAGAGTCCTGGGTCTGGAGGAAACAAAAACAAAGAAAACGTACTTTCCTCCTACATTGGAGGCAGTGTTCGACCTGGTCTGGACTGCTCTGAAGATAATCAAATCGGGTCGGGTTGGCTTGCCAGACCAAATCCGCTTCCAATGTAGGACTGGCCTTAGACCACAGACCAGTTATCTATAGACGTTTCACGCAGGTTGCTGACCTTGAAATTAAATTTTAGTACGATACGTAGATGTAGGTGGCGCAAAGATTCGTCTTTTTTGGTTAACATTGGCGTGAGCCGTCTATGGATAACTGGTCTGTGATCCTAACAGTGCTTAACCAAACTATTTCCATAAACGTGAAGTGGAAATATTTCTCATTATAAGAATGGGTCATTTGAAATTGATAATTTCATCATTTATCCCATTTTCGACCCACCACATATGTTGAAAGGAATAAGAAACAATTTCATCAAGAAGAACATACACTATGTGAAGGATAATGTTTTCAAAATAGCAATATGGAAACGTATAGAAACTGTTCATGAGAACGACAACAATGCTGATTCTTATTCAAAGGCACTTTCGCATCTTTCTGATGAGCATATTTATGAAAAAAAAATGAAAAGATGAAGATAAAACATGCTGCTCGGATATTTAGCCAAAGGTGGCTTCAACTTTACGATTAGTTGCCGAATTTGGTAAGTGAATGCAGATATGAATGATTATTGATTTCTCATTAGGTACATGTATTTTTAGTATAACAGTTGAATTATATATTATTGATATATTATTATAGGTAATACTTGTACTTTCACTGGTTTCAGTAATTTATATACTATTTTTTTATGTCATAAAATATTCATAATTTTTATATTATAAATTAGAATGGCATTTTCTAAGAAATTGATTATATCATCAGTCTTCATTATGTATCTCCTTTTCTTTACTATATAATGAACGATTCAGATTGAAGTTAAAATAGTGTCATAAATTGCTGAATTCGTATTATTTGGTCATTAACTTTTTATGTAACTAACAGATAAAAGAGGGAAGGAAAATCTTGAAGACACTGCCCACCTACCATCATTATTTGACCGTTTATTTGATTCAGTTAATGGGTCAAATAAATTGCCAGATAGGGGTAAAACTTTACGTGCAGGTTTTAGTGATAAGTCTGAGCATATCGCTTTTGGGAATGTCGAAGCTCTACCAATTTTAGAGACCATGCAATTTCAAAAAAGGTCACCTAGGGATCAAGCAAGACCCCCAAGTTTAAAATATTGGTCTTTCACCATAAATAACATAAAATCAATTTGGGATATTTTGAAGAAAAAAGGTTTTGAATATCTCCTAAGTAGGAGGTTGAATCAGGATCATCTTGAAAATGCATTTGAGCAACTAAGAAGTTTTGGAGCACAAAACAATAATCCTTCAAGCCATCAGTTTGTTGGAATATATAAAATTTTACTCTTCAATATGACAGTGTCGATGTATAGGAGTACTTTTAATTGTGAAGTAGATGAATGTGAAAACATGTTCATTAAATTTGGAGCAAAATGTGTGATTACAAATAATAAATAATTTTTTTAAAAAGTTTGAAAATTAGTGTTTTCTTCTCGATATTTAGAGCTTTATTGTATCACATGATGTAAAAAGATCGTTTAATAACCAACGAAAAACATCATCGTCATTGTTTTGATGTATGTAAAGCTTCAAACGAAAATGATTAACTGAAATCTGAGTGTGAATAATTTTCAGTTTATTAAGTATTTTACACCTATTCTGAAACAATAAAATTGGTGTGAAGCATTCGATATAATTTCAAGTCTACCCAGATTTTCTCGTCGAGACAAAAATCTCTCGTAGAATTCTCATTGTTCAAAATACCAATTAAGTAAAACATTCCTGGAACTACATTCAATATTCCCGCCACAATCCCCGCTTTACGATTTAGTACGATACGTAGATGTAGGTGGCGCAAAGATTCGTCTCTTTCGGTTAACATTGGCGTGAGCCGTCTATAGATAACTGGTCTGTGCCTTAGACCAGAGACAACCGAGACGGTCAACTCCGAACTAAATTCGTGTCCGATTTAATTTCCTATCTCTCTCCGAAAAATGTTGTCATGTCTGTTGTCAGATGGCGCTGACATCAGTGCCGGTGAAAGAATGGCGGGAAATTTGAATCGATAGCAGAGGATCACTGAATTTTAAAAATGAATTTTGCAAAAATAATGAGAAAACTTTGATCCTCGATATGCAATGTATGATTTAGGCAAACATTTGCAATATCAAAGATGAAAATTTGTTCATTATGTTCGCAAAATACATTTTTAAAATTTCATATCGATATTTTCATCTTGAAAATTAAAAATATTTATAACACACTATTGATTACAGCTCTTTTTATTGAACAATATGAACATTTTATCACTTATTCTATGCTCTCGAATTGATGACAACTATTGTACAGAAAATAAACAAAAAATGATGCAAAAAATAACAAGGGTGCTTGAGATAAGAAATAATGAAGAATGTGGATGTTGGGGAAAACAAACAATACAAATTTGAGATATGGCTGGAGTAATTTATGATTTATGATCAACTTTCAACAAGAAGTGGACTTTACATGAAACTCAACAAAGGTTGAATTAACAGAACAGACTGCTGAAATAAAAAATAAATCAAAAATTACCTACTCATAGCGCTTTTTTTTTCAATTTTTTTTCAAATGCTTTTTTAACTTCGGATTTAATTTCTTCTGATTTTTTTTGCACCACCAAGGAATGCCAATCCTACAGATCTCAGAAGTCGTTATAACCCTTATGCGATCCCTGTGTTCCGAACAACCCAAGTCCTCAAATACAATCCACTACGATCCACTAGCATGCGACTCCTGCAATATATTATGTACTTCACCATCAGCTGCAAGTAATGAAAATAATAATGAAATAACATTTCATAAATCAAAAGCTTCAGTTAATTAACAATACTGTAATAGGATAATGCATTTGAAATAATAGGTTTGTTCATCTCGCAGTTCGAAACTGACGCCAACAAACCTACTTTGATTGAAAGAATGTAATACCTGTAGTTGTTATAGTACTTGCACTTTGTTGTTCCTCAGCTATTTGGGACCTCTGACTGCCTGATATGTTACCTAAAACATTGATCAAGGTTTGAACATTTAAGGAATCATGTAACATATTGAATTCAAGTGTTCTCACATGCAAAACTGAAATATTACGAAAGTGAAAAGATGAAAGACAACAAAATAATTATATTGAAGATACTGTAATGAAGCTTGATTTTTTTTTGTATAGGAAAATCATTCTTCATTTTAAGTATTCCGATTATTTTATATATTTTCCGTTCCCTGTATACGCCTTAAGATTCGAAGTCGTCGTTTCAGAGTTTTTCGGTGAGAAAAAAAAGGCCTGAAAACATAAATTTCTCTTCGCTAGAATCCGATAAATCTGTTTTTACGCGATAAACCGAAATCGAAGATGATTTTAGGCGACAAATGCCACATCTGTGTGTGTCCGTTTCATCTCCCCACCGGGAGAGTATAAAAGGGCGTGTTGCCCCCGGTATGGGATTATTCAGATTCAGATTAGGATTATTAAAGAGCGTGGTAGATTATTCCGTTAAGAATTATTAAGATTAAGATTTGTGGTAGAGTTTAAGATAGGTAATTTTGTTCAGTTTTCAGTTTTTAGTTCGATTCAGTATTTACAGGAGTTTATTTTATTTTTATTATTCAATAGTAGCGATTTTAGTTTATCTCATCAGTGCACAGAGTGTGGTTTTGCCGGACGTCAGTGTCCTGAGCGACGAAAGAAAAGAAAAAGTGAGTAAACGAATAACCCCATTGCCGAAACCCCTTTATTTCAATTTAATCAAAATTGCCTATTTTTCCGAGTTCAATTTCATTCCTTTTGCAGGAATTCTGTAGACTTCCTGTCCACGTGAGCAGTTAGCAACCCTCCGTCTGTAGATAATAATTATTCTTAGCTCTTCTCGCGAGCCAGTAAAATTTTGATTCAGATTACCGTCAATCACAATTTGTTGCGTCCTATTTGCGAGAAAGTAGCGTTAGCAGCCAGATTGATTTTGATTTGATTCATTTTTATGCATTTCACTTGTAATTGTTAATGTCCTTGGAAAGTGTTATTTTCACAAGTATAACTGAATTCTTGCGTTCTGTTTAAATTGTTACAGTAGATTACCGAATTGATTTATTTTCACCTTCATACTGTCAGTTTAAATCTGTTATTTTGTTGAAATATAGCTGATTACTTACCTTATTTGTATCCAACATACCGAGGTGATTTTATGTACTTATATATCGAATTAAGTTATTTTCACCTTTCATACTGTCAGTTTAAATCTGTTATTTTGCTGAAATATAGTTGATTCCTTACGTAATTTGTATTCAACATACCGAGGTGATTTTCTGTAATTATATACCGAATTAATATATTTTCACATTTCATGCTGTCAGTTTAAAACTATTATTTTGTTGAAATATAGCTGATTACTTACGTTATTTTTATTCAACATACTGAGGGACTTTTCTGTACATATATTCCGAATAAATTATATCAAATTATTGCCTATTTGATTGCTCAAATTATCGCTAATAACTTAGATAAAACCGAACTCTGTCTTCGACTAGAAGCTACCTTGGTAGGTTTGCTATTTTCCCTGATAAGCAGAGAATACCTGGCGCCCGAAAATATATATTTAGGTAAAAAAGGGCGTTACAATACAAACAATTAATTCACAATACCTGACGATTCAATAGATCCTACAGCCCGTGATTTCTCCATTTCTCCATTACTTCATGTGATACCTCAATATATATATATATATATGTATCGGTTTTAAAACGTTCTACGACGTCTTCCGATCCCTAATCTCCATTCTCTTCTATCGTTCCATTGTTCCTCTTCCAGCCCCCTTTCCCTCATTTCGGTTCTTATTCCTTCTACCCAGCTTCTTCTGGGTCGTCCTCTCTTTCTTTTTCCTCCTGGTGTCCATCTTAATATTTGTTTAGGTATTCTCTCCTTCTCCATACGTTGTATATGTCCATACCACCTGAGTTGTTTTCCGGTAATGTCTTCCATTATATCCTTCTTGACGCCCATGATCTCTCTTATTCTTTCATTTCTAATCCTTTCCAATCGAGACTTACCTGCGGCTCTCCTCCAGAAATCCATTTCTACAGTCCTGAGCATTTTTACGGTTCTTTGTTTTAGTGGCCATACCTCACTTCCGTATGTGATTATTGATTTTATGATGGTATTGTAAATCATGTGTTTATTTTGTTTGGATATTGTTTGGTCCCACAGTACACTGTTGAGTAAAGTTATGGCTTTTCTACCTTGGGTGCAACGTTCTTGAATGGATTCATCTAATGTTCCGTCCTGAGTAATTTTTAGGCCTAAATATTTATATTCTCGACAATGGTTTATACGCTGACCAGTTTCCAGTGAAAGGTTTTGTTGTGTTCCTCCTATACACATATATTCCGTTTTCTTGATGTTCACTTCTAGGCCCCATTTTTGGTATTCTTCAATAACCTTCCTTGTCATGTATTCGATGTCTTCATAGTCTTGGGCGATAATTATCTGGTCGTCTGCGAAACAGAGAGTAAACAGATTTTGCTCTTCAAGCGGAATTCCCATTGGCCCACATTTTCTTTTCCAAGATTTTAGGACTTGTTCTAAGTAAATTTTGAACAGAGTTGGAGACAAGCAACATCCCTGTTTTAGACCTTTACTAACCTGGATTCCATTAGATATTTTATTTCCCATTTTTATCTTTATGTGATTGTTCTCGTATAATTGTTGAATAGCTTTTATCAAGTTTACGTTTATATTCGTTTCTTCAAGTGCTTTCCAGAGTTTTGTTTGTGGTACAGTATCATATGCCTTCTTCAAGTCTATAAATAACAAATGTAATTCTTGGTTGTAGGCCATTTTCTTTTCTATTATCTGTGTAACAGCGTAGATATGATCCACGGTCGATCGTCCTGCTCTGAAGCCCGCTTGTTCTTCCGCGTCTATGTCTCTATACTCGCTTTCAACTTTATTTCTTATTATCTTTCCATACACTCTACTAATGGTGCTGCTAACGGCTATTCCTCGGTAGTTGTCGCATGTGTTTTTGTCCCCTTTTTTATGTATTGTTGAAAGATATGATGTCTTCCATTCTTCTGGGACTTTTCCTCCATTTATACATTTGTTGAAGAGTCTTGCTAGCAGAGTAAACAACATATCTGTTCCATGTTTAAGAAGTTCAGGTGGAATATCTCCAGGGCCAGGTGCTTTCTTATTTTTTAATCCTTTGCATATTTCCTTTACTTCTTTTGGTTCTATTTTTATAGGGGACCCGATAGTAACTATGTTTTCTGGGTTTTCACTTCTGTTTATAAATTCGTTTCTAGTCTCCGTTAAGAGATTTTTAAAATAGTCTTCCCAAGTTTTCATATCAATTGATGTTATTAAGTCCTTCTTTTTGTTTTGCCTCAGGTTTTTAATGAATCTCCAGCTTTCTGTACTTCTGGTTCCTCCTATATGGGTGTTTAGTTGGTTACATTTCCTCTCCCATGTCTCATTTTTTCTTTGGACTATCTTTCTGCGAACTTTAGCCTGTGCCTCTTTGTAATTAATTTTGTCAATATCACCTCTAGTACAGATATATTTTAGGTATTTCTCTCTTTTATCCGCAATTAGTTGTTCAGTTTCTGTATCCCACCAATAGGGTTTAATTGTTTTTGTCTTATCTCTGCACCCCAAAGCTTCTAAAGCTGCTTCATGGATCTGTTTACAAATCTCTTCATACATATCATTTATGTCCGAGAACGTCTTTTGACCTGTAAGTTTCTCGTTTAGTCTTTTTTGGTATAATCCTCTGGTACTTTCATATTCTAAGCTGTCCAGATTATATCTTCGTTCAGGTATTTCTGTCTCGTCCTGTCTATTATTGTGCACCTCTTTTGTATATCTTCCCTGAAAAATTATTTTTGTTCTAAGTAAATGGTGGTCGCTGCCGCAAGTCGCTCCTCTCTGTACTCTCACATCCTGTACTTTTATTCTAGTCTTCTGCTTTATTATAAGGTAGTCTATTATGGATTTTTGATTTTTTGTTGTTTGTGTCCACGTGTACTTGTGTATGTCTTTATGTTGATAAAGTCCATTCATAATTCTAAGGTTATTTTGTTCGCATATCGCTATCAGTCTAGTTCCATTGTTGTTCACTATTTCTTCCCCAAATTTTCCTATTACTCCGCTATTGTCCCTCTTTCCTACTCTGCTATTCAAGTCGCCCATTAAAATTATATCTCTCGATGTACCAATTTTTGTGATCTCTTCATTCAGTTGTTCAAAGAATTCATCCTTACTGTCTACTAGTGCGTCTTCATTTACTGCATAACATCCTAGAAGTGTTATTCTGTAGTTATGTATGTTAATATTCACTTTCACGATTCTTTCATTTACTGCTTCCCAGGACTTGATAAATCTTCTAAGGCTTCTTTTAATTAAGATAGATACTCCTTGTTGGGCTCTCTTTTCTTTTGGCACACCGCTATAAAAATGATCGTAAAATCCTAAGTTCTCGGAGCCCAGTCCCTTCTTTTTGGTTTCTGTTAAAACGGCCACATCTACATTCATCTCCTTAAGTTCCGAAATAGTTTCATTGAGCTTCCGAGCAAGGCCCTGTACATTCCAGGTACCAAAATTCATCGTCCTTTTCCGTAGCTTGAGTCGTTTCCGTTGATCCGATCTGTTCCGAGGCTGTTGATTAGGTTTTTTAACATTTCTTTGTTTTTGACGAGTATCGAGGAGTTAGCCCGATGCCTCAACCCCCAACCTGGAGGACCAGGAATATTATTTCGGAGTTTCACTCCTAGAAAAGTCGCTTTCTCTGCAGCTGAAGAGCCTTGTCTGCCTCATTGACCTCATTGATACCTCAATAACTGGATGTTATTCATCCATTACTTCATGTGATTCCTCAATTATTGCATGTGATTCCTCCATTACTTCAATGCCTGATGAAGGGTTGACCCAAGCCATAGGAATAACATGTCTGTTTAACTTGTTGCGATTTGAATTTGTAAAAGAATTTTCACTAAAATGTCAATCACAAATTCTCTAACGTTTACTTATCACAGCACTAGAACGAAGACCAAGAGCATTCTTCCACAAATTCATCCTACAAAATAAATTTTTAACTTAAATAATATTTTTCCATCCAAAGCAAGCATCAGATGAAATAAATATAACTTTTATTCTTACCGCTCAGGATTGGAAGGAAAACAAAATAAATTATTGACTTCGTCCTCTAAAGCACCGCATATAATACAATGATTATCACCCATCTTTTTGAGTAAATATTAACTCACTTTTTCTCAAATTACAACTGTAGACGGGTTGGAGGTTGAAATTAAAAGAACCATGCCTAATGTTTTCAATACAAGTTTTAATATTTGTAGGTTAGGTCTATGCGAAAATTTTCTTCTTTGTTAACATATTGCACATATATATTTTCAATCCTTCAGACATTGTATACAGCGACATCTGAAAATAGGTTCCAAAAGTGGGACTAAGATAGACTTATGATAGTTGAGATTGAACAGACAGTGACACAACATATTCCTTAACATCGGACAAAAATTGGCATGGAATTGACTGTCTCGATTGTCTCTGCCTTAGACTATATATTTTAAGGAATAAACCTACCAATAAATCTGCTGCAAAAACTCTGTCGGAACAAGTCTGGCAACGCTGAATACTTTTCTTCATAAGCGCGCCAAACCATTTCCAGAGGCTGTCACAAAGAACTAATAAATTATATGAATCAAAGAAGACCGCCGCACGTGCACTAGATGTTTATCGGAGGAATAAGTTTTATTCGTCGGAGGCCGAATTAGACTATTCCGATGTTTTCTAGATAGCATAACCAACAAGTCGGACACTTCAACTTTGCCTTGTTAAAAAAATTATAATTATGGATTTTCATTTTAAATGTTTTCCGAATGTTTTATTCGAAAAAAATCCACATCTTTAACACTTCATGGAATATCGAAATTACTTGGAAAATATAAAAATTTAGAGAAGCACGTGAGCTCAGAAGCTTTTCCGCTCTTGTTCTCGAACTGCAACGAATTCGTACGTAAAGTGAAAGAGTTAGGTATATTTTGATATTTTGATAATTATGGAACAAATTCTCTGACGAAAAAAAAATACTTGGCAACGAAATCCTGAAACAGGTCAATTTTGTTTCACTTTTACCATTTTTTTCTTGCCTTATTTAAGGCTTTTTGTTCGTCTCTGTAATACCCGTCAACCCTCTACATTTCTTTAATAGGTAAAGTGGGTCAAGTTGCACTTTTTGGCGTGCTTGTTCACCCGAACAGACTGCCTATCATTTAGCCCAAATGTCTGTAATTTTGGAATATCAAGCCGAAAATGGTCTCAATCGGTTGGGTTCGACTCCCTGATGAAGAATCCGAGGCGAAAGTTGAGTCTGTCCGGCCGACCGGCCGGCTGTACCCTCACTAGCATCCAAAAGAGATGAGCTAGAGTTTTAATATTTTCAGAATAGGTTAATTGTCCAAATACCTTGATCAAGTTCATTATTGGGCCAAATCCGTCGGATGGTTCAGTAGTTATGAGCATCTGAAATTTTGTTTACTCAATAACTACTAGTTTTGAACTCAGGCCACCATGATCTGAATTGCTTAATAAAAATATTTATGGTCAATTTGACATCGTTTTCTCTTAAAATCAAAAATAGTCAATCTGTTTATATTCCCTAATGGCCAAAAATATTTCAAATAACAAAAAACATGATATGTTGGTATTCTATATTCAAGCGAGTCGCAAGAGAAGTCTATCATGAAAAATATTCTAAACGACAACAACCAAGTGAAAAATATTTATTAATCTAAGCAGAATTTGATTTTATCTAAAACCATGCATATTTTATAGTGTCTTTTGAAATGATAAACCTTCTATTATATATTATAAATTTAGAAAGCACTGACGTGAAGTCAGATTGCTTTGGCGCTTTTGTTGAGCTCCAACCAAATGTTTTCTCGACATTTTTCAATCAGCCTGCTTTAGCTTTGATATACTCAATAATCTGTCTTAGACATTAACCTTTTTCTTAACTTGATATTAAATGCGAATATTCGCTTATAGGGTGAATTTTAACCTCCGGAGTACATTGAAAATGCCTCAATCCAGGCAATGTATACTTTCAGGAGAAGAGAATAAAACGTTGGGGATGTCTTAGAGAACTGGTTTGGAAAGAATCACAGACGTCTGACCGCTAGATGGCACATGATGGTGTATATAGTTCCAATGTTCTGTCCGGTCTGAGATAAGGTCTATGAATTCATTTTTGGTCGTCATCATCCATCAAGTTAAGCGACACTGATGAGGAATAATAATTCCGAAACTATCCGCCTCCCCAGGTGGCGGATAGGGGAAAGCCTCCCAGATATGGGTGGTACCGGAGAAATCAAATACCCGGGGCGGACCAAAACTAGCATGACAGCAACGTCTGTACCCAGATTGGGCGGTTGCAAGCGGCGTCTGACCCACAGTGGGCGGCCGAAGTCAAAGCCAAGGAGTTGGCATGAAGGAAGGCAACGGGATACCACCTTCATTATCGATTTCCCAAGAGAACTACATAAATGATTTCATTCAATTCAAAATTTTCCGGAGGTTTAAATAGTTCCCCAATCGGATCTCCGGGGGGAACGGCTTTGAATGATAGAACAAACCTAAGAAAGCCTACTAAGATCGGAACTTGGAACACTCAAAGCTTGTTTGAAGCTGGCAAGCTAGCAAACGCTGTGCACGAGATGAAACGATTGGAGTTGGATATTCTGGGCGTTGCTGAGACATGGTGGCCGGGTGCAGGGAGGTGCGATATCGAGGATGCAGCATTCCTTTACTCTGGAAATGATGATCGAAACCACAGGAAGGGTGTAGGAATTGTAGTAGCGAAACAACTATTAAAGTCCATTGTAGAATTCGTTCCCCTACTCCGACCGAACTGCACTGTTGAAATTACGAGGAAGCCGACCGACCTTAATGTTATACAGGTGTACGCACCAACAGCGGACGCAGCCGACCACGACGTGGAGCAGTTCTACAAAGAAATAAAAGAACTACTCAAACTTACCCGAAAACATGATGTCAATGTGATCATGGGCGATTTCAATGCCAGGATAGGAAGGGGTAAATTCGAGAACGTAGTCGGACCATATGGGCTTGGAACAAGAAATGAGAGAGGTGACCGTCTATTGGAATTCTGTCAGGAAGAAAATTTAACAATAACAAACACTTGGTTTCAGCTTCCCCCTCGTCGCCTTTACACCTGGAGATCTCCAGCAGATAACCCACAGAAACTAGTACGCAATCAAATAGACTATATCCTCATTAACGATAGATTCAAGTCGTCCGTCAAAAAAGCCTGCACATATCCAGGAGCGGATGTACCCTCTGACCACGTACTGTTGGTGGCAGTTGTAAAAACCACCTTAGCAAATAAGACCAAAAAATTAAACACCAATAGAATGGTAGCATTAGAAAAAATGCAGGACCCTATAACAAGAAACGAGGTTAGCAACGAAATAAACACACAGATACATAACATCAGTACGAAAATAGGAGATGATTTGACACTCTCTTGGAAAAAGTGTCAGACATTGTAGCAGATGTAACCAGAACTAAGTTGGGATATAAGGGTAGAGTTGGAAGACGAAAATGGATGAATGACGAAATATTGGGACTGATGGACGAACGTCGAATATATAAAAACAAGGACGACATCAAATACAAGAGTATACAAAAACTAATTAGATCAAAAATAAGAATGGCAAAGAACGAATGGCTAAAGCAAGAATGTGCTGAAATGGAAGAGCTGCAGAAGAAAAACGATGGGTTCAACCTCCACAAGAAGCTCAAAGCGACTGCTGGGATGTACCGAAGAAAGAAATCTGGTATATTGGTCGATGAAGCCAATCGGATTGTTACCGACCCCAAAGAGAAAGTCAAAATCTGGGAGAAATATATCGAAGAACTTTTTCACCAGGACAGGCCCACGGTTGGGAATGAAAGTAATAGGCAGTTGACGGGACCTCCCATTTTGAAAGCGGAAATAGAGAAGGCGATTCGTAGCTCGAAGAACAACAAGGCCACCGGACCCGATGAGATTCCGGGAGAGATTTTGAAGATTTTTGATGAGGGGAGCATCGAAGTTCTACATAAAATATTTAACATCATCTATGAAACAGGGCAATACCCTCAACAATGGCTGAGTTCTATCTTTGTGCCCTTGCCCAAGAAAACCAACACAAGAAAATGCGAAGATCATCGACTCATCAGCTTGATGAGCCATGCCCTAAAAATATTTCTAAAAATAATCCACCAAAGAATTTATAAAAAGTGCGAAAGAGATATTAGTGGTTCACAATTTGGGTTTAGAGAGGAATGGGCACAAGAGAAGCGATGGTGGCTACACAAGTGCTTGTCCAGAACTGTTATGACATCAAAAAGACGTATGCCTGTGCTTTGTGGATTATGAAAAAGCATTTGATCGAGTTGAACATCATAGACTAATGGAACTTCTAAGAAACCTTGATATAGATCAGAAAGATATCAGATGCATAGAAAATTTATATTGGAATCAGACTGCACGGATTAAATTGGATGGCGACTTGTCTAACGGCCTACGGATTCAGAAAGGAGTACGACAAGGATGTGTCTTGTCCCCACTATTGTTTAACCTGTACTCAGAGGCGGTTTTTCGTGAGGCTTTGGAAGAGAAGCAGATCGGTATTAAGGTTAACGGGGTGTGGATCAACAACATCCGCTATGCCGATGACACAGTGCTGATCGCTGATAACATACAGGATTTGCAACGACTAGTCAACATCGTGGGAGAACACAGTAGATCGGTGGGCCTCAATATAAACACTTTGGTGATCACGAGAAATATGAATGCCTTTGAAAACTCCGAGATAACATTCAATGCGATGCGCATAGAACGGGTCAATAAATTTAAGTATTTGGGAGTGTGGTTGTCTGAGGACTGGGCATCTGACTTGGAGATTAGATGCCGCATTGAACAGGCGCGTGAGGCATTCTTTAGGCTGAGGAGGGTGTTCACTTGCTCGGACTTCAATCTTGATTTGAGACTGAGATTCCTGAAGTGTTACGTCTGGTCGGTGCTTCTGTATGGGATGGAAGGCTGGACACTCAAAGTGAACACCATCAACAGATTAGAGGCGTTCGAGATGTGGTTGTACCGCAGAATACTCAGAATACCTTGGACGGCGAGAATAACGAATGAAGACGTGCTAGCGTCTGTAAGCAAAGAGCGAGAGTTGTTCACTACCATTAAAAAGAGGAAAACTGCATATCTGGGGCACGTCATGAGGAATGAAGGTATAAATACTTGCAGTTGATAATCGAGGGTAAAATGGAAGGCCGGAGAGGAGTAGGAAGGAAGAAAATGTCGTGGCTACGGAACATTAGACATTGGACGGGAATGCACGACATACGGACACTGATTCACACCGCTAGGAACAGGAATGAAATGATGAAAGTAGTCGCAAACATCCGTTAACGGATAGCATAGGAAGAAGAAGAAGAAGTCTTCCTGCTACTTGTGATTAATGACGACAAGTTCTCCAACCAAATGTTTTCTCGACATTTTTCAATCAGCCCGCTTTAGCTTTGATATATATATATATATAATTTAAGAAAATTCGTGACTGAATATAAAGTATATCGATGATTCTCGTGGGTTAGCAGTCGAATAAAAAGTAGAAGACTCTTTTATCCTTTACTCGAGCTTTCGAAACAAATTGTTTCTTTTTCAAGAGTGCTGATAATCAATCTCGCTATCGTAAGTACTGAAGATCTGTAACCTGTTCACCAATTGATTTTCAATAATTTGCAGCACTCTTGAAAAAGAAACAATTTGTTTTGAAAGCTCGAGTAAAGGATAAAAGAGTCTTCTACTTTTTATTTGACTGCTAACCCACGAGAATCATCGATATACATATATATATATATCTTCTACCTAAAAAATTATGTAATGACTTGAAAATCCATAATGCAAATCCACCCCAAATTTACGGACTTCCAAAATTACATAAACAGGATATACCATTAAGACCAATCATCAGCTGTGTGCAAAGTCCAATTTATAAGTTATCAAAGTACATCGCAAATTGTTTAACACCAATTCTTGGAAAAAATAAATATTACGTAAAAGATTCATGGAATTTTAAGGATTTTATAGGCGAAATATCACTAAAAGCAGATGAAAAGCTTTTCTCACTGGATGTCATCAGTCTGTACACAAATTTACCGTTGAACATAGCAAAGGACATCATTACTAAAAAATGGAATGAAATAAAGGAATATACTGACCTACCACGAGATGAATTTCTGAAAGCGGTCGATCTATGTTTTTCTAGTTCATATTTCCAATTCAAAAATGAATTTTATTGTCAAATTAATGGATGTGGTATGGGGGTTCCAATTTCTGCAGTAATAGCTCAACTCGTAATGGAGGATCTAGAAGAAACGGTTATAAAAAAATTGAAGTACAAAATACCATTTTTCAAACGTTTTGTTGATGACTGTCTTACAGCAGCACCTGAAAATGAAATAGAGGATATTAAAAATGAATTCAATAACTACCATCCTAATTTGAAGTTCACCTGTGAGTTAGAAAAACAAAATAAAATCAATTTCTTAGATCTGACACTCATACGAACAAACACAGGAGTAAAGACAATTTGGTACACAAACCAACCTGGAGTGGACGATATTTGAACTTTGAAGCCGCAGTTCCAATGGTTCATAAAAAAGTGTCGTGTCAGGAATTGCTGATAGAGCTCTAAAACTCACTAGTCCAGAGTTTAGACAACAAACAATAAAAAGCAAAAGAAATACTAGCAATCAATAACTATCCTCTACAACTAATTGACAAGATCTTCAAAGACAAAATCTTTAGCCTTTATAATACAGAACGAAAAACTAGAAGAACTGAAATCGAAACCCAAAAATATGTATCCTTACCATATATACAGGGCTTATCAGAAACACTAAATGCATCAATGAAGCATTATGGAATAAACGTAGCACATAAAAACACAAATAATTTGAAATTTATAAACACAAAATTAAAATCAAAAATCCAATATAATAAAACCTCGAATTGTGTCTACCGAATAAATTGTATGGATTGCCCAAAAGTATATATAGGACAGACAACACAATATATAAAGGAAAGAATAAATGGGCACAAATTTTGCAAAAATATGACCGCACTAAAAAGCATGAACAAACAGAAAAACATAAAATGGATTTTGAGAACTTTTCTATCCTGGAAAAAGAAAGAAACAACAAAACTAGAAACATACTAGAAATGATCCACATAAAAAAGAAAAAGAAGCTATGAACGATAAAACGGACATCAAAAACTTGGCCCAAATTTATTTCAATCTGATAACATAAATAAGGAAATACAAATTTTCAATCTTCCACTACCAACTCCATCTAGATTAAAAAGAACCAATTCAAACCCAGATTTGGGATTATCACTTGTTAATTCGTACAGGTGTCGCAGCATTAAATTGGAATAAGAAGTTGGAAAAACAAAATCGTGACAGCGCATCATCGTCACATTATTTTACTCATGGCTGACGAAAATATTTAATATTTGAAGATCTTTTAAAGTTTGATTATAGAAGAAAATAATAACTTGACGGACGATTTGAATGAAGTACGTAAAAGCTTTGTGTTGTTTGTTGATATATTTGTGTATTTATTATTATGTAATTTACAGGAAATTGTCGACTGAATTATATTCCTTGAAAAAGGCGTAGACACGCCGAAACATATGTTGGAAAAATAAAATAAATGAAATAATAATTTAACAATTACCATTTATTAGTAGAATAAGTGCTATACACCCAAGAAATTTTAAACAAAAAATATATATATACATATACAGGGTGAGTCTTTGACCACTGCGTTGATTTTAACCATAGAGTCTTGACGTTAAAAGAAACATTTTCTGCCTATAACATTTTTCCAAATTTGGCCCCGTTCAAAAGATATAGGGTGTTGAAATTTCATAAAAAAATTGCATTTTCACCTGTAATATTCAAACGATAATATCAATTGAAATAGACTCTTGTAGAAGGATTTTGATAACAGTCATACATATTTTGGCATCATTAGACTTATTCCATTTTTTGTGGGTTTCTCACTACTACTCTACAGATTGGTTAAATTGCATGAAAAACAAATATCGCTTGAACTAAAGGTCCGTATCTCGTACCTTGTGACAAAGCACTTTATTAATTGTGTAACAAAGCATTTTTATTTAATTATATAGATAGAATAATTTTGGCCGGCTAGCTGGAGAGCAGGTAAAATGATTTGATGCCTCTACCCTAATCAATTAAAGTTCGAAATAGAACAGTCGTTGTTTATTCCACTTTTTACAAATATCAGTTATTTACAAATGTACAGTCAAAATTGAGTGGAATTGACAAGATGTTCGGTCATGTATGTTTCACAGGTAATCACTATCCCCTTCACTGAGACTTATCTTGTTTATCCTTGTATATTGAGATTCCAGGAAAATTATCTCCTCTGGTGGTTTTTCAGTTGAAGAAACGTTCGATAATTATCTTCTCTGGTGGTTTTTCAGTCAAAGAAGTGTTCTGTACGCCACTGCTGCAAGTTGGCAACAAGTTCTCAACTTCAATGAATTTTGTACTTGATAGGTCGACGACAAAATTCCATAGCCCGACGGGTTTAGCTGTGAAAATCGGGTTTATCAGTTTTGACTTGATAAAAATCTCTTAGTTTCCATCGTTCTCTAAATGCATCATTTTACAAACGAAAATCTTTTAAAAGAAGAAAAAATAACCACGTGTTCAGAAAAGAACCCAATGGCGCAGATAGTTCGACACTAAAAATTCAGAGAACTCTGGACACCGAGAAAACAAAAAAATTAAATAATTGAAATTGAAATTGAATAATAAAGTTAAGTACAATATCAAAATAAATGAAGGTGAGCTGATCCACCAGATATTCTCAAATGGAAAAGTGAAAAATGGCGGTCCGACCAGAATTATACGACATCTTTTTGTCATCTACACAAAAAATAATTAAATGCATTAAATAAACATGACATTTAGGATCGAATAAACCCTGTCTGATCATAAAATGAGGGACTTACCGGAATAATTCATTCCGCCATCGAAAATTTGCACATAAAATCTACGAAAACACTTCAAACGTGTTATTTCAGCAGCTTCTTGACAGTGAAAGGACCGACGAGATCAGATAGAGGGCATCGACCATGTGATATCGACCGATTCGGCGCGTTAATTAGATCATTCCAATGACAAATGAAATGCTCACAGACAGTTTTAAAGCGGATTTCTGCGGTTAATTAAAATTGGTAAATCATGGTGCTACACACTCCCTTTACCCGGTAAAAAAATTTTTTTTTTCAAAAAAACATTTTTTTTATAATAGTGAAAAGTTATTCTGCTAAAAAGTTGATCAGACAAAGTTAATTTCGACCTAAGACAGATCTCGAATATACACAGAAATGTAGACAGCCAAATTTGGAACGATATATAATAAAATAGATATGCACATAAAACTACTAAAATTACATGTCACCCGCAAGACATCAAAAATACTTGAATCCAAGTATTCCAAAGTGAAATGGGAGACTACTCCCAGACATACCTTTTATGAGACCAAATGAGAAAAAAATTTTAAATTTAGAAAAGTTAATTATGCCTGAAGGGCAAAAAAACGGAAGGTATGAGGGTTTACTTATACAGAGGATATCACCCCAAACTCTGCCGCCCAACCAATGCTGGAAAGACGTCCATCCAAGTGAACTAGACCTTCAACCCCCACACAATTCTGTCTTCCGCAACACAATGAGATTTGGGAGCCCAGTAGTCATGACCGAGACTGAGAGCCAGAGAGGGTGTTGTGTAGGCTCTCAAAAGCAGCATTGCGTTCGCTATCAGTTATAGGTCACCTCGTTTACTGCCCAGTCCCAATCACGGCCCAAGGAATCCATCCTCCCACTGAGCGCATCCGCCAGGACGTGGTGAAAGCCTACAGTTTCGTTCTGTGAAACAAAAAAAAAGTTATCAAAGTATCAAAGTTAGTATACAGTTTCTTTCTGAGAAACAGAAAAAGCCAAAATCGGTACACAGTTTCATTCTGTGAAACGGAAAAAGTCAAAATCGGTACACAGTTCTATTCTGTGAAACGAGAAAAAGTCAAAATCGGTACACAGTTCTATTCTGTGAAACGAGAAAAAATCAAACATCGATACGGTAAGACCTCAACGTGCAGTTCTGTTTTAATTGTCATTGTCCTGATGTTATAGACTTGACGTATTGTCACAAGTGACCCACCCAACCAAGCATGGTGTACCTTTTCAAGCGTTTGAGTTGGACGATAAAAGGATGAGAGGAGGCAACACCACGCCGCCTGAGAATCTGCGATAAAATATGACTCTAAAGAGAAACATTCCCCACAGATTCCATCGGCCCAATAATACGTAAAAATAGAAAAGATTGCGGGATACTAATTGCCAAGTATTGAGGCATTTGTGCAGATAGGGTAAACATCTACGGATCGACCAATGATCAAAAAGAAAAAGGCAATGGGCGCCAGCAAGGGTTACTTGCAAGATGAACATTACGATTCATCTCTAAGAAAAAGATATAAGGAAAAGAAAAAAACAAGACAAGAAGGGTTATGGAATCCTAAAGATCCCCAGATCTGACAATCACGATATCTAAAGTACATCAACAGTTACGCTCTGATTTATATAGGGAATTGCATAACAGCGATGAACTTCAGCAAATTAACAGGTACTCAGACTTTTAATAATGACGTCCTCCTTTTCGAAGGTAAGACACCTAATGTGATGTAGTGCATAGATAATCAGGTAAAAATAGTAAAGTCAAAAATAGTTAAGGTAACGATGGTTGAGGTAAAGATAATTAGGGTAACGGTAGTTAAGTTTAAGGTAATTAAGGTATCTATTCTCCAATAGGTAGGGAAAGACAGTAAAGTCAAAAATAGTTAAGGTAACGATAGTAGAGATTACCGAGATTACCTCCATTCAGGTCTTCCAAGTTGTACATGACGGGCGATAAAACCTTTTTGATTACGCAAGGAACGAATTTGGGTGCTAGTTTAGCAGAAAACTGATTGGTCGCATCTGAAAGAACGAAATTCTTCTACCAGACTCTATCGCCGACATGAAATCTGACATCTCTTCTCCTCAGATTGTAGCGTTGTGCATTCACTTGGTGAGTGTGATAGATTCGTTTCTGTACATCTTTATATAATTCAGGTAACTTTTCCTGCAAAAAAGGATCCAACAACCTCTTCTGTACAGAAACAATATTATTCGCGTTTTCCGCAATTTGTCCGTAGAAAGCACCACCAGTGGGTACATTTCTAAGAAAACAGAGATATGATGGTGAAAGATCTGTAACCTCGTGCCTGGCCAATCTAATCGCCTGAGCTATTTCAAAGATGTGTTCGTCCCATGTTTTATGATTTTCATGAATGAAAGATCTAATTGCTGTAGTGATAGTTTTGTTTACTTTTCTGTTGGATTAATTTGAGGAAAATAGCGAGCGTTGTACCAGATCTTCTGTACATTGTATTTTTTTACAAATACCTTGAATTCATTAGACGTGAATTGCACTCCATTGTCTACAGCAATGATTTGTGGCACGCCAAATAATAAGAAAACTTGGTTTTCAATGAACTTACATACAGCCTTGGAAGTTGCTCGATTTAAGGGTTGTATCAAGACAAATTTAGTAAACCAATCAGTAACAACTAGGGCGTACTGATTACCGCTCTTAGATCTGGGATAGGGTCCCAAAAGATCTGCAGAAATCAACTGAAATGGGAAATTGATATTGCGATAATTTCCTATTCGACCTGCTTGAGGCAAATTGCTGGATTTGCAAGAAGCACAAATTTTACACTTCTGAATATAAATTAGAATTGATTCACGCATTTTTGGCCAATAGTATAAAGGTGAAATTCGGGAAAAGGTCTTGAATACACCCAAATGACCTCCAATTGGATCATCATGGTACATTTTCAAAATTTGGTCTCTATTCGCAGAGGGAACAACAATTTTCCACTCAGATAAACTATTAGGAATTATCGATTTACACAGGATATGCTTATATAAAACATTATTGTCAACTTTAAAATCTGGATAAAGGTAAGGTTTAGACGTTACTCTGTAGAGCATCTTGCGGTACCATTCATCAGGTTTGAGCACAGACAGGTCCAAAACTGCAGCCTCCAATGCCTCGGGAATCCGGGATAGAGAATCCGGTACATTCATAAGCACGCCTGCACGATGTACTATATTGAACTTATGAGCAGACAACTTCATAATCCAGCGGGCTATTCTAGGTGAGGGATTTTTCATCGTACTGAGCCAAATGAGAGATGAGTGGTCCGTTATCACTGTAAATTCGGTACCTTCAATGTACAGACGGAAATGATCGATAGACAGGAGCACTGCAAGTAACTCCTTTTCTGTGGTCGAGTATTTTCTTTGACATTTATTCAAAGTCCGACTGAAATAAGCAATAGGATGTTCTAAACCATCATGTTCTTGAAAAAGGACTCCGCCTATTCCGACATTTGAAGCATCACAAGCCAAGTAAAATCTTCTAGTGAAATCAGAACTAGCTAATATAGGTGTGGTTGTTAATGACAATTTTATCTGAGAGAATGCCTGATCTGCTTCCCTCGTCCACGAAATACTCTGACCCTTTTTACGACCTTTCAATAAGTCAGAAATTGGACTACACATGGTTGAAAAATCCTTTAGAAACCGTCTATAATAACCGATTAATCCAATCAAACGTCTAATTTGTGTGGTGTTTTTGGGAACAGGATATTCTAAAATTGACCGGACCTTCTCAGGATCCGTTCTGAGACCTTTCTCATCGACTACAAAACCGAATAAAATTCAAAGAGGGACGACAAAACATACATTTCTCGAAGTTAACCGTCAAATTGGTATCTTTAAGTCTCTTATAGTCTCCTTAAAATAGTCAAGTGCGTATAGAAATCTGGTGTTGCAATAATGATATCGTCGAGATAATAAAAAACGTAAGGCTCCAACGATGGACCAACGACCATATCCATCAACTTACACATTGTCTGAGCTGAATTGTTCAAGCCAAAAGGTAAAACATTGAAACAGAATAGACCTCTACCCTGCACTGAAAAAGTTGTTTTGATTTTGGATTCTTCGTCTAAAGGTATTTGAAAAAAAGCTGATTTCAAATATATGGAAGTTAAAAAGGAGGCATTTTTAATTTTACTAATTATTGTGTCGATCAGAGGCATCGGGTAGCTGTCCCGGACCGTTACAGAATTTAATTTCCTACCATCAAAAACTACTCTATGCTTGCCATTTTTCTTTTGAACAAGCCATAAGGGAGACAACCAAGGCGAACATTCAGTTACCGGTTTGATCACATCGAGTTTGATCAACTCATCAATTTCCTTATTAAGACCAGTTTGCATTGCCGGAGATAATGGGTACTGTCTTTGCCTTATAGGACTGCCTTCAGTTTTAATAGAGTGAGTAAGCAGATGAGTTCTACCAATCTTATGTTCTGGGCCAATAAGCTTAAACAAATCAATTACCTCATTGAGTTCATCTCGTTGAACTGCAGATAAATTATCTGAAGACTGAATAGTATGGATGGCTGCTGAAGAAAGCAAAGATGTATCGTAAAGAAATTTAGAAAAGTCGATTTTAATGTTAAAAAGTTTCAAAAAGTCCATCCCCAAAATTAGCTTATGAGAGATAGAAGGTACTACAAGCACTTTTAGAATTTTCAGAGTATCATGAGCGGTAATTGGTAACAAAACGTACCCTAGGGTATTCTGTAAATGACCATCGGCCGTTGTTAAGCTAACAGAGACGTCGTAATCGATAGGAAGATTGAGCTTTTGTAAGATATAGAAAAAAGGTGAGCCGAGAATTGAAACGTTACTACCACTGTCTAGTAGAGCTGACACTTGTTCACCCTCAACAGATACATTCAGGTAAGGTCGATTATCATGAGCAAGTCTATTTAGTAGGGGTTGAGTAGAGAAATTGGTGTTCGATAAGGGGTTTTCTGGTTGCGATCTAAGAACTTCAGGTGTTTTAGGAACATCATTTGAGTTATTATAAAAATTTTCAACAGTAACGAGCCATTTTTTCCAAGATTCACGGTCAAAAAGATTATTATCGAGAGATGTTAATTTTTTGTTGACTTTCTGGTTTGACCTAAATTTTGAACTTTTGTGGCAGGCTGAACTGGACTTAATTCTTGGGGATGGCCGTCTGCTGCCATAGATCCACCAGCTTGTACATTTTTTTGACACTTTTTACAGGAAAGTTTAGTCTTCCCTTCAGAACCACAACCAAAACAAAAAACTTTCCTAGGTTTTCTACAAACCGAATATTTGTGTCCTGTTGATTTACAGTTCCAACAAATTACATTAGATTTCACTTCAGAAACACTTAATCCTTTAGGGAATCTATGAGGCAACTCAGAGTGTAAAGTATCCTCAATACGCTTACACAGAGAAACCAACTGAGGTATGGTATTGACATCTTGGAGAATCAAGGCTTTAACAAAATCAGGCAGTAAGTTGGTTCGAATAGTAGAGACAATTTGTTGTTCAGGAGGACGGTTTGTTAGTCTATTAAATTGCGCTTCTATAGAACTAATAAAAACAGCTACAGATTCACCTAATTGTTGCTTTCTAGATTTTATTTCATCCATCAGAACTTGATCATAATTAGAAGGTAAAAAGGTCTGTTTCAAACCGGTTACTAGTTCAGACCAATCTTTGAAACTCTTCCTAATATAATGATTGTGCCACCAGGTCCATGCATCCATATGAAACAAATCTGAGGCTGATTCGAATAAATCTTGGTCAGTACAACCTCGAGATACTTTAAGTGACTCGACCAAATCAAGAAATGAAACCAAAGGTTCCCTACCGGAAAATTTCTTAATACCCCACCTATACACTGGGATTCTCTTTGAAAAATGTGATGTTATATTTTCTGACGCTATATTAGGACTATATAATGGAATTTTTGGAGTGGATGAAGCCGGGGGCTCATCAGAAAAACGCTTATCAGCCAGATCTGATTCTAGCATAAAAAGTTCTGTTAACAGTTTCTGTTTAATATCGGCCTGCTTGTCATCTACAGGCTGTAACCGATCTATTCTACCTGAACTATGAACTAACCTAGATGTTATTCGGTTATAATCATCCCTAGAAGAGGAAGTCCCAAATTTGTCTATCAATTCCGAAATTTGTTTGAGAGAAAGTCCGAGATCTTGTAAATTTTCATCAAAGGTATAGACATCTACCAAGGTAACAAAACTACGGTTTGCTCCTTCCTGTGAAAGAGAACCTCTCAAAGTTTTACGATTGTTATCTACTGTATCAACCACCTTCTTATTCAAGCGAATAGAAACTTCATAAGTAAGCTCATGAGCCTTCAAATAGTTTGGATTAATTGACATATTGTCAAAGGTATCAGGCAACCTCAAATCTCACCCCCAGGCAATACAAAAAAAATACTGATAACAAGATAACGGGTAGTGAGAGTTGAACCAGCCCATCAACGGTAGGCAAAGAAAGATAAGTGAAAAGTATATAAAGGGATCAATATGTCAGAAAAGTAGTAAAAAAGAAAAGAAATAGAAACCACCTGTGATATTGAGTTCTGAGCCGCGAAAAATCTGCTACCAGTGGTTCAAACAATCATTGACAGGTGTAGAAGCATCACGAAAATCGGGGCCTTTCACGGTCGCCAATTGTGAGACAAAGCACTTTATTAATTGTGTAACAAAGCAACTTTATTTAATTATATAGATAGAATAATTTTGGCCGGCTAGCTGTGGAGCAGGTAAAATGATTTGATGCCTCTACCCTAATCAATGAAAGTTCGAAATAGAACAGTCGTTATTTATTCCACTTTTTACAAATATCAGTTATTTACAAATGTACAGTCAAAATTGAGTGGAATTGACAAGATGTTCGGTCATGTATGTTTCACAGGTAATCACTATCCCCTTCACTGAGACTTATCTTGTTTATCCTTGTATATTGAGATTCCAGGAAAATTATCTCCTCTGGTGGTTTTTCAGTTGAAGAAACGTTCGATAATTATCTTCTCTGGTGGTTTTTCAGTCAAAGAAATGTTCTGTACGCCACTGCTGCAAGTTGGCAACAAGCTATCAACTTCAATGAATTTTGTACTTGATAGGTCGACGACAAAATTCCATAGCCCGACGGGTTTAGCTGTGAAAATCGGGTTTATCAGTTTTGACTTGATGAAAATCTCTTAGTTTCCATCGTTCTCTAAATGCATCATTTTACAAACGAAAATCTTTTAAAAGAAGAAAAAACAACCACGTGTTCAGAAAAGAACCCAATGGCGCAGATAGTTCGACACTAAAAATTCAGAGAACTCTGGACACCGAGAAAACAAAAAATTAAATAATTGAAATTGAAATTGAATAATGAAGTTAAGTACAATATCAAAATAAATGAAGGTGAGCTGATCCACCAGATATTCTCAAATGGAAAAGTGAAAAATGGCGGTCCGACCAGAATTATACGACATCTTTTTGTCATCTACACAAAAAATAATTAAATGCATTAAATAAACATGACATTTAGGATCGAATAAACCCTGTCTGATCATAAAATGAGGGACTTACCGGAATAATTCATTCCGCCATCGAAAATTTGCACATAAAATCTACGAAAACACTTCAAACGTGTTATTTCAGCAGCTTCTCGACAGTGAAAGGACCGACGAGATCAGATCGAGGGCATCGACCATGTGATATCGACCGATTCGGCGCGTTAAGTAGATCATTCCAATGACAAATGAAATGCTCACAGACAGTTTTAAAGCGGATTTCTGCGGTTAATTAAAATTGGTAAATCATGGTGATACAACCTCCTGGAATCATTAGTCTTTTTTGCAGATAAAATCATTCCTCATCTTTTCTTCTTAATTGCACCATTCTTGAGATATTTGAAGTTGAAAGGAATTGAATCGATATAATTTTGTCCAAATTTTCTGATTTTCCCAAATCCAACTCTGTGCTGAAATGTTTCAATAATCAGATTTGTTCAATGTTGCCATATTTTATGTCTTCATTAAATATTTCTACGAAAGGTTGGGGAAATCTCTCCAGTCTATGGTTCCACCACTAAACACTATAGATGAAATTAACCACTGAACAATTTTTGTCTTACATTCACCACAAAATCTAAATTGCCATTTGCTGTATTCATTGTTAATGATGTCTAACACCTTGTTTAATATTTAATCCAGAGTAATATTCCATAATGAATAGAGAAAAAGTTTTCCATCACTCACATAGATACTTCGGTATATTGTCGTAATAAGCGTTGAAATAGGTAATGTATTTTCTGTCAGGACCTGTTGAATTGAAGAGCTGAAGAGCTGGTTCTTTATAGCTTCAGACTTTCAGGGTTCATCAAATTATATCTATTATAACTTAGGAATGCTTCAAATTAAGCTCATATCAGTTTTAAAAACTTACAACCCAGTCTCTTAGATTTGTTTTGTATCTTTATTATCTTTATTTCATACACCAATTCAACCTGGTTCACAAACTTAGGAGATAATAGAATTTGACTTAGTTTTAATATTTCTGAATGTTTGTTATGATGCAAGGTTAATTAAAATTCAATCAATATTGAAACTGGAAGTTATAAGCTCATGAACAAGAAAGATTAGAATAGAATGCATACAGAATATGCATAGATATGCAATATGCAGAATATGCAATAGAATGCATTTTTTGACCATAATCATTTCATACTGAATTAAATAATTTTAAACAGTCGATATTATCCTTCCGATATTTTCCACATTTTTTTGAAAGAACACTACAAATAACTGTGGACAGTTTCGAACAGAATCAAAACAACAAGGAACCACACAACACTTTTTTATTGGGAACTACCCACCACAGAGACGTTATAATATTTTAATGTGATAATAATTCACTCTAGTTATTCTGAGGAAAATTATAACTAAAGATCAATAATGGTTATGGATATTATCTTTTATTTATAAAAAGATGGCAATTATAAATTTTTTCTCTCTTGGGGTTCGGTAATAAATTAATATTCTATGGTAAGGTATTAAAATTTGACATAATCTATGAATAACCATTATTCAATATTTATGTTCTTGTTTACGTAATTAAAACAGATACTCTGTTAATAAAAACCAATATTTTAGACATGTTCAGTAATAATAATTTTTTTTATTGAAGAACACCTAGTTGATTTTTCAAAATCAAATTTAGGTGATCAAACACAAGCAAGTATAAATGCACACTTAAATCTGGAAATACTTGTAATCTATCCAGGTAAATTGTTATTGGGTCAGTACAGAAAATAATCATCAAGCGAAGTAACATCACTTTAAAATGATTATTCGTAGTGACATCATTCATTATTGTTGAAGATTTCGAAAAAGATTTTCATATTTTTAACAGTATGATATCAAGAGACCTCATTGACCTGTTCACTGGTCTCTGTCAAGGAGAAGAAACTTCAGAAATATCAGTGTTTGGAAAATCATAGATGATTTTTTCTGGCTTTGGGTGAAAAAGAGCACAGTGACAACCTCTTGCCTTGGATGTTTTTATAGAAATGATGGTTTTCATGATTTAGAAATTTTAAGAAGAAAATTACAAATGTATGATGATAACATCCAATAATTCTGAGGTTTTTTTGGAATTTCTCACTAGACAGGAATGGTTTATAATCTTGAAGTAGAAAGAAATTATAGTAGAACAACAAAAATCTGTTTATGGTGTTGATTTTTTTTTACCAGAAAATTAGTATTTTGTATATTCCTTCTGAATATGGACCTCATCGGATGAAACATGAGTGAGTGAATCATTTTGTAAAAGGAAAATAATGTTTTAAACAATTCAGATTCAATAGTGGATGCTGTGGAAGGTATTTTCCATTCAAACTAAACTGGACTACAGAGGAGTATTTCCCCAATGTGAAAACTTAAAATGCTTATAACTTTTTAACGTAGCTGAATATGGAAAAACCGTAATGGAAAAAGTGTTTCTTTTGATCTCAAGAACCTATGGTTGAAATTAACGCAGTGGTTAAAGACTCGCCGCCCTGTATATATATTTTGATTTGCCGTTATTTTATTGATGAAATTTATTTGGGTATTCGGCAATGTAGGAAATCATCAATAATCAATAATTTTGACGGTATAAAAATTTTATGTAACAAAAATGACTGTAATAAAATAATATTTCCAGAAATGTCTTATATAAATGAAAGTAAGAACAACATAAACAAAAAAACAGATATTAAAAATTTAAATATTATCTATGAATACCTACTTTCTTTAGACGCCACTTAATTTAGTTCATCTCTGATAATAAATTGTCAGATTTAATATTTCAAGTTCTTCTCAGTTTTTCGAATAATCTTTTGTATGTAAGTAAGCTATTTTGTAATATTGTACTCAGTTTCTTATATTCATTGTTTCCTCTATAGCATCCTGAAGAAGAACTACAAAAAAGTTCGAAATATAGATGTTTCACAACTTTGATTATTGATCATTCCCAACATTACCGAATACCCAAATAAATTTCATCTATCTATATACAGGGTGTCTACTATAATAGGTGCCAAACTTCAGTAGGTGATGGTACAAGTCATTTGCAATAAAAAATGTCCTATAACACTTTTTCGAAATGTTGATAGTTATCGAGTGATTCAACACTTCTTGGTTTTTCGGAATTTTTTGCTTTTCCCTTTAAAAACAAGAGTATCTCTGTTATTCTTACAGCTACATCAAATCTGACCATATCATCGCAAAGGGCAGTGAAGGTCCTATGAAATAGGTAGTCACTAATGTTAAAAAAATGTTTTATACCGGGTGTTGTAAAAGGGTAAATGTAAAAATTAAAAAGAGTGCAAACTTAGTGTTACCTTGTTACCTTGTTAGCTGTACCAATGAAAATTGGTGAATAAGTAGTTGTTTTTTCTTTTCTAGGAAAAACTAGTACATGTAATAGACTTTTAAGCGGTATATCAACTTCACACTTAACTTTTTGTTTTTCCAACAATATTACTGTTTCAAGTCAGAAAAAAATAAAAATCAGAAACGCAAATTTTATGATAATTCATTTCAAAACAGTTATAAATATTATTAATAGCATTGAGTATAAATCTAGTGGTAGAGTAGATTTATACTCAATGTTAATAGTAACATAAAAACAGCAAAGTTGTAAACAAAGGTTTGAGGAGGAGACGGGTTGGAGGGTGCGTATCTGGCGGCCCCACAGGGGCCGCAGGAAATGAATACCACGAATGAAAATGAACAATATGGCGGAATTTAATCTCGAGCTAAGCAAACTTGACATTTGCATGGGTTCGAGGATATGCAAATCAACTTAAATTTGACAAAATTTGTCATTAAGTAACTTAAAAAAAGGATCATTTACTTTAACGAATTAATTCGACTTATCAAATCTACAAAAAAAAGAATATGCCTGTTTTCTCAAATATTGAATATCGCGATATGCTGTTTATTTACGGGTTCGCTAACGGAAATTCGCGAGCAGCAGTGCGGGAGTACGCGTTACGTTTCCCCAATAGACAACAACCTAGCAGAAAGGCATTTGTAGAAGTTTTTAGGCGCTCTGGTGAAACTGGATCGTTTCGAGGTATACAAAATAGAGAAGGTGGTCGTAATGCTCAGCACTGGAGGCCAACACAAGCAATACTTCGCGCTATTACAGAAGATCCCATTCGGAGTGTTGGTGCCACATTAGGGTTTCACCATTCCGCAGTACACAGAGTTTTGAAACAAAATAATTTACAGCCGTATCATTTAAAACAAGTCCAGAATTTGTTACCTGTGGATGGTAAGGTCAGATTAGAATTCTATAGGTGTTTCCTAAATAAGTTGGAAGAGTGGGGATGTGATCAAATATTATGGACAGATGAGGCAACATTCACTAAAAGTGGAATAATAAATTTAGAAAATTCCCATCTATGGGAAACGGAAAATCCACATGCGACTGTTATATCTCGTTATCAGCATGAATTGAGAGTCAATGTTTGGCTGGGATTCATGAGAGGGCGGCTAGGGCCGGTAATACTTCCCGATCGCCTTAATTCCAAAGAATTCACAAATTTACTAAATAATAACGTAGTTGACATTCTTGAAGATATTTCCATAGCGGATAGATATGAACTTTATTTTTAACTGGACGGATGCTCTGCCCATAATAGTCGAATTGTGAGGGACTAGTTGCATCAATGCTTTGGGGCGAAATAGATTGGAAGATATGATCCCTTGAGATGGCCACCTAGAAGCCCCGATCTCACCCAATTAGACTTTTATGTTTGGGGCACTTTGAAAGAAAATGTGTATAAAAATTGCATTAATGAACGAGAAAAACTAATCAACAGCATTCAGGAATGTTGTGATACAATGCATCGAAAAAGTAATGAACTTAAAAAGGTTATGGATTCTGTACGAAAAAGATGTATAAAATGCATTGAGCCAAGGGGTAGGCGATTTTTATAGTTTTTAATTCGGTTTTGCAATAACCTTGAGTTATTTACGTTCATTCAGTTTCATTCAAAGTTTATTTAATGTTTTTATGTTACTATTGGTAATATTCATGACAGTTTTTAACCTACAATGCTTTGAAATGAATTGTTATAAAATTTGCGTATCTGAATTTTATATTTTTCTTAAAACAGTGATATTGTTGGAAAAACAAAAAGTTATGTGAAAAGTTGATATACCGTTTAAAAGTCTATTACATGTACTAGTTTTTCCTAGAAAAAAAACTACTACTTATTCACCAATTTTCAATGGTACTGCTTACAAGAAAATACCACTAAGTTTGCATTCTTTTCAATTTTCACCTTTACCCTTTTACAACACCCGGTATAAAACATTTTTTTAACATAAGTAACTACCTATTTCATAGGACCTTCACTGCCCTTTGCGATGATATGGTCAGATTTGATGTAGCTGTAAGAATAACAGAGATACTCTTGTTTTTAAAGGGAAAAGCAAAAAATTCCGAAAAATCAAGAAGTGTTGAATCACTCGATAACTATCAACATTTCGAAAAAGTGTTATAGGACATTTTTTGTTGCAAATGACTTGTACTATCACCTACTGAGGTTTGGCACCTATTATAGTAGACACCCTGTATATTATGGGTTATTGGTATTATGGTTTATTATTGTTGTTATTTATTGTATTCATAAGTATTCGTTCACATAGTCCAAGAGATTGGAGATTCACAAGATTATGTTCCGACGCGCTGTAGCGAAAACCTATAGCAGTATTAAAAGTAGTTTTATTTCAACCAAGTTGTAACAATTTTTTCTTTATTGGACAACGCTTATAACGTGACAATGCTTCGATCAACGAAATGAATATCGATTATCATTAACTTCAGTATTACTTACCCTCACAATACGAAAAATATACCCGCCAAATATTATACCGTTTCTACTCCTGACTCCACAAACACCTGAACTGTGAAGGGACCGTCGGTAATGCAGGGAACTGTATTGATTCGTTGGGGGAATACCATAAGAAATGTTATTCAATTCTTCAAAGGAAGTGTAGATGGGGATGACAGTAGTTATAATAGCAACGTACTCTTATACACATGCGTGATCTAATACTCGTTTACCCTACATGCCATTTTCATTTAATTCGTTACACTCTAAATCGAGAGGCAGTCAGTCTGTTTTTGATTTTCAGACAGTTGAATATTTCATATTGTACTCCAAATGAATTAGGTGGCGCCCAGTTTAAAGAAAATTCATTTTACTTTATTGTAATTATAGAACTCTCCATCAAAGCACTTTCAGGGTTATATAATTATTTATTAGTTTTGCTTGTAAAAAAAAATATAGCTGTAAGATTTAATAGCTCGTTCTTCAAACAATTATGAAACATCAGTCAAAGAAAAAAATATTCATTGGGATATCATCATAAAAAGATATTCATAACACAAAATTCATAAATACTTTTGTTTCAGGCTTACAACTACTGGCTAAACGACATGTACCTCAAAAACCCAATGGCTTTACCAGTAAACTCGAACCCAGGAATGGTTTTTCCAACCAGAAGATTCACAACTATCCTAGACATTGCCCGATTCGCTTCAAGACTCCTTGATGCAGCATTAGACCACAAGGCAATACTTAATAGAAAAGATTTACCAATAGAAAGAGCTACTTCAAGAGAACCCGGACAACCTCTTTGTATGACTCAATACTACAGAATTTTAGGATCTTGTAGAATACCGGGAGAATATGGAGATACTCAGTATTTAAGCAACCAAAAGATATCAAATACATTAGTCAATGAACATGTTATAGTTATATGTAGAAGCCAATTGTATTGTGTTCCAGTACAAGCAAATGATAGAGGGAGGCTATCTGAAGATGAACTATGCTGTCAACTACTACATATCCTAGATGACGCACCATGTTTGAACAATCCACCACCAGTTGGTCTACTCACGGGATGGAAAAGACCCCTGTGGGCGGAAGCTAGGAATATTTTATGTCAAGATGAAAGAAATAGAAGAAATCTAGATCTAATAACGAAGTCAATGATGATTATTTGTTTAGACGAAGCACTTCCTACTAGTTTCAACTGCCGTCTTCAGAGAGGTGCAAAAGGACATAATGCTGGCAACCGTGATGAAACAAACATGGCTGCTCAAATGATCCACGGGGGTGGAAGCGCTTTCAACTCAGCAAATCGATGGTTTGATAAAACTGTACAGATTATAATTTCCAGTGATGGAGCTTGTGGACTTTGTTATGAACATTCAGCAGCTGAAGGGGTTACTGTGATTAACTTAATGGAGAAGCTATGGAAATATGCGGATAGTAAAGAAGGAGATAATGAAGTACCTGCCGCTTCATCAGGTCATCTACCTCCTCCAGAGAGACTTGAATGGTTTCTAACAAAAGATGATTACTTAAATATGGAAGACGCTGCCAAGTTCCTCGATAATCTTGTGAAAGATCTGGATTTTCAAGTGTACAGGTTCAATAATTATGGAAAGAAGTTCATTAAATCCTGCCACGTTAGTCCAGATGTTTATATTCAATTGGCTTTGCAGTTGGCTTATTATAGGCTGTATGGAAAGTTGACCGCAACGTATGAAAGTGCTTCTACAAGAAGGTAAAAACATCAACTTTTTGCTTGTTACATTTCTGGATGTTAGTATATATTGTTATGGTCTATTCCGGATATACTTCATGATATTTCTGAAATATCTAGCTACAGATTCTTGAAACTATATGAATTAGTTTGTTTCTTAACCACTTCTTCCAGTTCTGTCCCCTTGCGAAGTTAATTTTGAATTACCTTCAACACTAGTGAGGATAGATTATCAAGTTAAGAGTACCTACGTGCATTGTAGTGCAGGACCCCTTATCTCTGCGTACAATAATCGGTTTCAAATGTAAACCAAATATTTTAATACCTTTTTTCGTTTAATCTAAATAATCTGTAACAATTCATTGATTAAGAAAAGAAGTTTAGAGTGAACTGTGCTGGAGAGTACATGTGTATTTATCAGCGACATAAATTATCTCTTTAACGCTCATCTGTTTTCTACGTACGTAAATAAATTTCGATTTATACAGGGTCTTTCACGAGGAACTTCGCCCATATTTATACGGGAAACTACTGAACGTATTTTCATTAAATTCAGCACTTATATGTATTTCACGATGCTGATGAAATCTAAAATATTTTCAAGGCATGAGCAACTCCGGTTTTTCCGGAAAAGACGTCAACTTCCGTTTTCCAATTTAGAACACCATTTTTTTATTGCAGAAATAGATTCCTTAGAAAATTTATTTTGATGAAACAGTTTTCAGTTTTGGTTGGAAAATTCTCTCTGAGCGGGAAAATTCGAAAATAGAGCTCCGCTGCAACAAGAATAACTTCGAGGTTTTTCAATGGAAAATTTTCATTTTGGGATTTTTCAAGATGTAAAATCCACTTTAAAATTCGAAATCGCGATTCATGGTACAGGTGGTGAAAACATCGCTTTCAAAGTAAGGAATGACAAAATGGTGAAAAATCATTTTTTTCAAATCAGAACCGCATTTTTTTATGGCAGATATTGAATCTACGTTAAAAAATAATGTGAGTGTATGCATCACACCCTTGCCCTAAAAAGGATATTTTCTGAGTTATTCACAAAAAACTGTATTTCGTCTTGAATTTTCAGCTATTTCTTTTCCCTTCACGCCCAAAAGATGAAATTTTCAGGAACTATTATTTGAACCATGCTGTAGATTTTCCACCCCTTCTTGAAACCGACTACAAGTCACTATTAGGAGAACATTGGCAAACTCTCGCAGTTATAACTAGAGAAGATGCACAAAGTTTTGACGTTAATTTCTAGACATTTATTTATACGTCTCAGGAATGCTTCTTGCGTTGCTCTTCTTATTTCATCGGGAGGAAGAGATCTGCGAAAGTGTTTAAAAACCAAATTGAGTTTCAAAACTATGAATCTAAAAATCTATTGTAAACAAACCTGAATGCATTTCTGACTCGTTCTATGCAGTCGTCTTTATCAGTCAGGGGAGTTGAGTAGACAATATTTTTTATCCTACCCCAAACATATTAGTCTAAAGGAGTTAAATCGGGAGAACGTGGTGGCCAAAGATGTGGACCATTGTTCGCCAACCATCGATCTTCAAATAGCCTGTATAGGATATTTGACACATTGAGTGAATTGTGTGGAGGTGCGCCATCTTGTTGATACCATAAGTCATTATGGTTCTGTACTAGCGGCTCAATTATTTGAGTCAATATGTCAGAATATCTATCTCCTAAGGGAGAACATTCTTTAAATAATGAAAAACATGTGTTCTATCCTACCGGTTAAAGTCCCATCATAAATGTGAACATCGAGAATTGCATTATTTTTGATGGCGCAAAAAACATTGAAACTCCAGGTCTCTTGAAAGTTCCATTGTCTGAAGTGGTGGTTGTTCTCTTCATCCCAATAATGACTGTTATACCTATTGAAAGAACCATTCTTTGTGAATTTAGATTCATCTGTCCAAATTATACAGTCCAAAAAATTTTCATTCTCTTGAAATCGAATCATCATAGCTTCGCAAAACTCTGTTCTCCTGACGAAATCAGTTTCCTTCAAATATTGTACCCTATTGAATTTATATGGGAGCATTTTATGATTTTTTTAATATTCTCCAAACACCGAGAGCAATCTCGGCATCTTTGAGAGAATTTTGTGGATTCACACGAAAATATGCAAGAACTGTAATTTCGTTGTTCTCATCTTCTACTACACTTTTTTCTCTGTGAATAGTTTTCTTAACGAAAGATCCGACATTTCTCAAGTTTTTCATGGTTCTGTTTGGTATCACTCGTTGGTCTGGGTCGGTCAGGAAACATCTCAATGGACAGTCGAATCGTTCTATCTACAACTTTATTACATTCTACATGAAGTAGAATGAGATTTAAATAATCTTCATTAGCGAAATAAGGCATAGTGATCGATTTTATAACTTAATACGAATTATCACCAAATTAATAGTAAACACAAAATGCTACTAGATAAAGAGGAATTTGGCAGATGTAATTAATGATATCTATCATTAAAAAAAAAGAATGTAAAATATGGTAAGTTTTAGCATACGGTTCATAAGAAATTATTTATTTATCACTGGAGAGAAAACCGATGGCCGATTAGTTGAAATAAAGAAGTTCCCGATACAAATTCGAATCCAAATTGGCCATGTTTGGGAACAACCTGTAACTTTTTTCTCTTGCATATTAGGGTAGTAAAATTTAAAACACGGTTTAAGTAACAGTTCCTGAAAATTTTATCTTATTGGCGTGAAGGGAAAAGAAATAGCTGAAATTTCAAGACGAAAAATAGTTTTTGTGAATAACTCAGAAACTTATTCAAATTCTTGGAGCTGATTGAGTGCCTAAAAAAGGTTCTAGGGGTTGTACGGACTCAGATTTGTTTTGCATCTGCAAGCAGTTTATTTGAGCATGATGCTTGGGCCTAGTGGCACAGTAACCATCTTAAAGACCGATTTAGGAATTGGGAGAGATTTGGTATCTGCTCTGAAATCTACTTTCTTGCATACTAATTATAGTTCAGTTTTATTAAAATGGAATCAAGTCCCGTAAACAAACATCTCGAGAATCAGTAAAGCGTGTCTGGGCAACTTAGCGAATTGCGGGTTTCTGAGGTTAGGTCTATGGTGAAGTGTTGGAACTGTGATGAAGACAGTCATCGATATTTTGAATGTAATAGCCAAAATCCAAATTTTGCTATGGATGTGGTAAGAAAAACGTGACCAAATCAAATTGTAAATTTTTGTTCAAGAAACGTGAACAAGGCCGTCAATCCTGATATTGGAAGTCCCTCAAGTCAAATCTCTGCTCCCGAAAACAAAAAGAAAATTTCATGCGAAAAGAAAGTAAACTCATTCGATGAGGAGGATTGGAAATACTTGGCTCAAGGTTGTAGAAGATTTCTATGCATCTAGTGTAATAGCTTCCCAGAAACGTTTCAACAGGTTCTACAAAAGAGTCTAGCCTATCAAATAATTTAGAGTCTGAGATCTCGACCGAGATCTATCCACTTCTGGAACGCCGTCAAAATGATAACAGACCTTATCTGACTGTTTGTGTAGAAATGAATTCATTTCTTGCTTATTAGATAGTGGTAGTAATGTCACTATTCTTGGTTCTGCACCCTAGTATGCACCTTCTTCGAACGTTGAATTTAATCATCAATTATGATATTTCGGTGAATCTCTGACAGCCGAATGGAAAACTTCAAAGAAATACATTAGGCTATGTCGATCTTCTATTTCTTGCAAAATACAAATAAGGTTCTGAAGGTACTCGTTGTTCCTTCGATCCTCCCTGGATTAATATTGGGTATGGACTTTATACTTTAATTTAACTCTCGACTTTCGTGATTTCTCCTTTAATAATTCTGTTCTCAACGCAGAGAATCAGTTGCAGCAGTTCAAGCTCTCGTTGGATCCGATACCTTAACTGATTCTCAGAAATTTGAGTTGGAATTTGCTGTCGATCTCTTCAAAGAAATTGCGCCATCTGATAGATTGGGTGAACTCATCTGTATGAGCATAATATCGATACTGGAGATGCTAAGCCGATCAGACAGAGACAATATCCGTTGTCACCAGCGATGCAGGCGATCCTTAATAAGGAAATAGATCAAATGTTGGAGCTAAACATTATAAAACCAATTTCTGGATGTAGCCCTGGTTATCACCTTTATGATTTGGTTCCGAAAAAGGACGGAACTCACAGAGTTGTTTTCGATGCCAGAAAGTTAAATTCAGTGCACACTTATAGACAGCTACCCTAACCTGTTGACTCTATTTTGGTAAGGTTGCGTGATACATCTTATTTGTCGTCAATCGATTTAAAGCATGCATTTTTTTCAAAATATCTTTTGGACGAGAATCAAAGATCAAGACGACATTTGCAGTTCAGGGTAAGAGGACTGTTTGTTTTAACGTTTTGCCCTTTGGATTTGAACAACTCGGGAAAAGCGATGGTGATTAATGGATGCTGTGATTGGTCCCTTCTTTGGAGCCATACGTATTTTATTACGTTGATGATATTATTGTTTGCACTCCGACCTTTGAGTTGCATTTGGCGGTTTGAGAAAACTTTTTCATCGGTTGAAGGAAGCAAATCTAACAATCAATTTTAAAGAAAAATGTTGTTTTTGTCGGTCTTCCTTTGAATTTCTTGGGTTTTGTCGTGGATGCAAATGAAGCTTAGAACGGATCCATCTAAAGTTCAAGCTATTTTGGACTATCCCGTCTAAAAATACCACGCAAATAAGGGCGTTTAATCGGTTTGATAGGATATTATCGAGATTTCTGAAAGGATTTCGCTTCGGTTTTGTAGCCCAATTTCAGATTTATTGAAGGGTAGAAAGAAAGGACAACCCATCGTATGGACAGAACAAGCAAATGATGCCTTTTGCAAATAAAGTCGTTAATAACTTCAGCACCTATATTGGCTAGTCCAGACTTTTCTAGACCTTTTGTGTCGCATGCGATGCAAGTGATTAATGGCGTCGGAGCTGTCCTATTCCAGGGAGGAGGATGGCCTAGAACATCCTGTCCTTATTTTAGTAAGGATTTTGAACAAAAGCCAACGTAATTACTCAACGACTGAAAAAGAACTCTTAGCAATCGTGTTGTCGATTGAAAAATTCAGACCATATATTGAAGGTACTGAATTCACCATTATTACCAATCATTCCTCTCGTTTGGCTAACTCCATGAAAAATCCAAATCAGCGTATTTCCAGATGGATAATGAAGTTGTCTTCTTACCGTTATAAGATTGTTCATCGTGGCGGATCGTTAAATAATGTTGCTGATTCACTTTCTCGTATACCTGCTGATGATGTCCAGATTTCGTTGTTGAATTTGTCTGAATTAAAATTTGACAAATGGTATAGAGGTTTGTTGATGAAAGTAGGAAAAGACCCAGATCTTTATCTGAATTCAAAATAAGCAATGGCGTTTTATATAAACATATTCTGCCTAGGAATCGTATTATACAAGACTCACCTGAATGAAAATAGTATATCCACTTCAGGGCAAGGGTGTGATGCATACACTCACATTATTTTTTAACGTAGATTCAATATCTGCCATGACAAAATGGGGTTCTAATTTGAAAAAATTGATTTTTCACGATTTTGTCATCAGTAACTTTGAAAGCGATTTTTTCACCCCCTGTATCATGAATCGCGATCTCGATCTTTAAAGTGGATACATCAATCTCACATCATGAAAAATCCCAAAAATGAAAATTTTCCATCCAAAATTCTCGAAGTTATTCTTGTTTCAGCGGAGCTCTATTTTCGATTTTTTTTCGAATTTTCCCACTCAGGGAGAATTTTCGAACCAAAACTGAAAAATGTTACATCAAAATTACTTGAAATTTTCTAAGGAATCTATTTCTGCAATAAAAAAATGGTGTTGTAATTTGAAAAACGGAAGTTGACGTCATTTCCAGAAAAACCGGAGGTGCTCATCGAGGTGCTTTGAAAATATTTTAGATTTCATCAGCATCGTGAAATAATTATACATGCTGAATTTCATGAAAATACGTTCACTAGTTTCCCGTATAAATTTGGGTGAGTTTCCTCGTGCAAGACCCTGTATCAGAGTTGTGCCAAAGCATTGTGCTTAGTGCTCGTGAAAGCACTCTAAGCACTTTAGTGCTTCCGAGCACTGTGCTCGCGAGCACTTTTCAAAGGCTAGTGCTTAGTGCTTGTTTTTCGGAGCACTCTCGCGAAAATCTTAGTGCTTAGTAATCCGCTAAGCACTAAGCCTTTCCGGATTCTTGAAGTAGGGTCAATATAAGCAGGTACGGTATTTGATTTTTTTATGTGCGCAAAGATAATATGATCGTTTTGAATTAATATTCAGTATTTCTTTTCTTCAGTCACCATTGATTTGACTTTATGGTTATGAAGGCCAGAAAATTTTTTGTTTTTGCGCGCTTGTTACTAGTGGAACAGGCGGGCTATCGTTCTGTCCAAATGTCTGTAATTTCCGAATATCGAGCCGAAAATGGTTTCAATCCATTGGGTTCGACTTCTTGATAGAGAAACCTTGGTCAAATTTAAGTAGGTCAGGCTGGCCGGCCCTCCGATCTTCCGAAGGAGATGACCTAGAGTTTTCATTTTTCAGAATAGGTTGATCGTTCAAATATCTCGGTCAAGTTCGTTATTGGGCCAAATCCATCGTTAGTTATTAGCATTCAAAATTTGATTTTCGCCTAGAATATTCATCTGATCAATTTATAATTTAGAAGGTGTTTTAATGATGTTAAATTAAATGGTTTTCCAAATTTCGAGATAATCGCCACTCTAGAAAATTTATTAAAAATTCCCAAAATAATCTTATTAATTAATTTACTATGTGTAAATTCTGATACTGATAAATAAATGGGAATTATAACGTCAGAGAGCGAAAACGGTAGAAATACTTTGAGCAAATCTGTAGATTCCAACTGAAAAACGAGGAAAACCATATTCTTAAATAAACTTCATTCATTACTGTTTCAAATGGTGGGAATTCGAATAGATGCGAAATAAAACGAAAATTCGAACTAGACTAGAATGATTTATTGCACAAAATTTTCTGTACTCTTTTTCATAACATCATATCACTGATTAAAATGGATATTACACCATAATAAAAGAAGATTGATAAGCTCTTTTAAAATATTGTAAACAAACGAATATTTTCACAAAAACGTTAGACCAAACTGCCGTTCCCAATTGGGAATTTTTAAGCCAGATGTTCTTGTGCTTATTTTTTATGACCCATCAATTTTAGCACTCTTCGGAATTTCCGTCGGCAAATTTGTTGATTATTTGGAAAGTTTGTGAAACCTTCAATTGGGCCCTAAGCTCACGGAGATATTTAAATACACAAAACCAGGGTTCAATAACTACCTTATCAGTGGCACTCGGTGGGTAACCGGTAGTTGTAAAATTCGAGAGTTATGGCAATCCTTGAAAAACAGCCCTCATTTTTGCGCCCTTGTTTCTAGGGGAACACCGAGCTATCATTTTACCCAAATGTCTCAATCGATTGGGTTCGACTTCCTGATGAAGAACATTTGAGTATGTCCGGACGCGGGCCCTCCGGCTGTTTACTCTCTATCTTCCGAAGTAGAATGGAAATATCTGAATGGTTTATTGTTACAGTTATAATATTTCAATGTCAAAAAATTTTATCAAATAAATAAATAAAAATTTATATCAATCCTTTATTGTTTATTTCTGGTCCGTTCTAGTTCTATGAATAATTTAATTAATATTTAGGTGTTATAGGTTTCTTGATGAGTATTCGAGTTTTTTGAAATTTCGATTTCAATTCATTATCAACTATTTGGAGTGGATCAGCTATTAAATTATGTCATATTCAAATAGCTTATTTGATCATAATTTCATTAATATGCCATATTTCGACGAAAATGTTTTTGACTAATGGGGAATCACATGAATCACGTGACATACATTACTTTGAATATTTCCAATGCAAAAATTTTTTCCGGACAACATATTTCATTTTTGATTATATCGATATGTAGTATTTTGAAACTGTTTTCGGAATGAACCTAAAATCTACAGTTGTTAAGCAGAAGATCATGAACCACGTCAACTCGATTCATGAAAACAACTTTTAAATCACATCCGTTCCTTTCATTATTTCTGTCAATTCTACGTGGAAATAGGGGAATACTCTAGAAAACCGTTCACTCAAAATGAGAAGAAACTTCTACAAGACTGTGGCTTCAAAAAATACAGCAGATAAACTGGAATTCGTTATATCGATAGCTAAATCTGACTTTCATTAATTGTAATTTATTTTTCTTTGGGGTTGTTCAGAACGCCGAAACCAATAAAAATCGTCAATTAATAATGAAAACTACATAAATTGAAATAATTTCAATCCATTGAATAAACATGATAACAAAAATTTAGAAAGCACTGACGTGAGGTCAGATTGCTTTGGCGCTCTTGTTGAGCTACTTGCCAGTAAATATTCAAACCTTAACAAATCTATAAGCTCTCTGATCGGGTGAACAATAGTCTTTTTCCATACTATGGGACAATGTGATGCAAATATGAAAGCTTAATGAATAAACAAACCTTTATCTCAATTTGAAAATAACTATTCATAATTTTCACCAAATTTTGTTCTATGCTTCTCCTAAAAACTTACGTCATTGCATTTCTGAGTTTTGACAACGCCATTAAATTCTTTCTCTATGATAAAAAATGTTTTGATTAATATTACGTCTGTGCTTTTCTGAATTTTGACAACGGTTTTAATTTTATGACAAGTTGGCATAATGAGTGAATATTGAGCCGAAAATGAAACTAATTATGTGGGTTCATTTTTATGACAAACATGTCTAAAATACTGGTGTGTGCAGTTGTCATATTTTGGATGGAAATGTCATTATGAATTTTGCGACAAGAGGACTATTTTTTTCCCAAATGTCTGTAATTTCTTTATATTGTGCTGAAAATGATCGCCATCGGTTGGATTTGACTCGTGATGAAGAAACGGTGGTCCAATTTGAAAATGTTTGGCTGAATATTCTCTATCTTCCGAAAGAGATGAGATAGAGATTCCATATTAATAGAAATAGTTTATTATTAAAATATAAGTCAAGTTAGTTATTGGGCCAGACCTGTCCGATAGCTCAGCAATTATGAATCTGAAATTCGGTTATAATTGATGACACTCAACTACAACAACTTATATATGGTATAGAAATGTGGAAAGAATGCCACATCGAAGAATTTGCTGAACTGTAATTTCACTCAACTTCCATTTAAGATATATGTTTATTGATTCTTTCACACTCATTGTGCTGGCTGATTTTGAATCGCACTTTTTTTAAGTCTGAGAAAAGACTTTAGAACAAGCGCGTAAAAGCTCCTGATCTCACGTCAGTGCTTTCCACATTTTTTCAGTAATGTGTTCTCGCTTATAAAATAATTGGTCCTCGATTATTAATTCAACTTTATGCATTGATTAGGAACAGCTATTCAGATTCAGATCGACGAATAAGATTAACTAGTACCAGAATGTAAATTGAATGCATGCGTTTCACAAAACAAATAAAATGGCTTTTGAGTTTTTCCCAGTCTAGAAATCATAATTTTTTGATATGTCGATGAAGCTAAAGAGTTCTCATTTCAATCAAACAACATTACATAAAATAGTTCCCACTAAAGTGCTTAGTGCTCGAAATATTCAATTACTTTTGCAAAAGTGCTCGGTAATCCGGAGCCTTCTGTCGAAAGCGGTGCTTAGAACTCGAGACTTGAAGCCTTTTTTTTCGAGTGCTTAGGGCTTAGTGCTCGAAGCACTTTTTTTCGGTGCTTAGCACAGCTCTGCCCTGTATAATGCCGAAAATAATTCATTTATCGAAATTGTTAACATCAATTTAGTTGTCTCTTGGACAACTCTAAAATAAAATATGAACCAGCCCACAGTAAGATCGGGAAATGTGAACAATTCTTGCCAATTAGTCAAAAAACGAAAAAAGATCCTGTCTTAACCCTGAAATTCTCGAAAATTCGATAATCAGTACACAAAATAGATTCAGTATCTCAATAATGAATCAAGCGATACAAATCCCACACAAACACCTGAAAGAATCATCAAACCACTACTAATCTTTATACATCGCGTCACAAATTATAATGAAATGACTAAAAAACTATCTGATGCTATAGCTAACGAACAGTTCTTTTCCAAATATATGTCTAGTAATATTGTTAAAATTAATGTTGAAGAACCGGAAAACAGAAGTTTAGTTCCATTTCTACGGAAAGGAAATAAAGTGTTCCATACATACCAAGTAAAACAAGACACAGCTTATTATTCGACATTTACACTCCACCGTTCCTACAGATGAAAGTAAAAAAAATGAAAAATGTGGACACAAAGTTAGAAACATTATGAATATAAGAGACATCGAAACTTCCGCTTCCTCTTTTCTTTGTAGATTTAGAATCCAGAGAAAATTAAAAAGATATTTACAAATTGAAATTCATATCAAACATGAATATAACTCTAGAACTGCCAAGAAAAAGACGGAACATTATTCAGTGTACTAGATGCCTAGAATACGGTCACATACGAAAAGTTACTGCACTAGGCCATTTATGTGTGTCAACTGCGTTAACCAGCATGACTCCAATATGTGTGTAAAACTAATAACAACCCCAGCAAAATGTGCATTATGTGAAGGTGATCATCCAGCGAATTATAAAGGATGACAAGTATACAAAGTCTTTTCCAGAACAGAAATCGAACACCTACTGTAGAACCACAGTTAAGGACACATGAAACCAAAGAGTTTAGTCTGGCTCAAGAACATCAAATCAACATCTGAAATCCACCAACATCAAGAGAAAGTACGTATTCTCGAGTTTTACTTACACAAAGGGAATACCCCACAACGCAGAGCTATGAGTCGGATTTAATGAAATCAATGATGGGAAGTTTCCTATCTGACCTCAAATACATGATTACTTGAATGATGAACCAAAATCAAACAATCTTCTATCCTCTGACTACTCTTGGGAACTGTAGAAATGACGAAGTTAATAAAAATAGCTTCTTGGAACGCAAATGGCCTGCCAAATCACAAATATGAATTAACATTCATGAATTTGTACAAAAAAGACATAATGTTGATATCAGATACTACCACAATTTTCAACCTACTCAATGGAACATCCTGATGATCGAACACATGAAGGCTCGGCAATACTCGTTCGGGAAAGCCTCAAGCACCATATACTCACTAACTAGAAGACTAAGGAGATACAAGAGACGAACATAAGGGTGCTCACAGATTCGTGGAACTTCGACGTATCTACTGTACTCACCACCTCGACATATCCCAAATTCAATATAAGGCATTCCTTCAAACCTTCGGACATAAATTCAAAACTGGAGGAGACTGGAACGAAAAACATTCTTATTGGGGAGCAAGACTGATTAATCCAAATGGACGAAACCTAAGGAATGTTATTATGGACCGAAATTATGGAATAATTTCTACAGTAGAATTAACTTACTGTCCATCTGACCCAAACAAACTGCCTTATTAACTAGATTTCATTGTTTCAGATAATATTAGCAAGATGTCAACATAGAATCAACTTCGGATCTATCATCGGATCATATACGTATCATGATAACGCTCAGTACATCAGCAATACTTAGAGAGAGCAAACCTACTGTCGTAACAGGCAAAACAAATTGGAAATAATTTAAAAAAAATATTAACCAGGAACGTAACCCTTGATATCAACCTCGAACAACCAGAAGATTTGGATGCTGCCTCAAACTATATAACTGAAATCATCCAAAGAACAGCTCACAACCGTTTGAACCGAGAAAAAATACTTTCGAATTCTCAGTAGAGAAAAGAAAAGCGAGAAACAGATGGCAAAAACACGTAATATAATTGACAAAACTACATTCAATCGACTCACTCGACACCTGCATAATAAACTTCAGGAACATTTCAATTCCAAATTTCAGAATCATCTCCAACTGATTGATGACAATAACGACCATAATATCTGTAAAGCTACAAAGAAACTAAAGAGACCCATTCGAAGAAAACCTCCTATTAAAACATCTAACGAAATATGGGCAGCAGATGAGGAAAATCCGAACACCTTTGCTACACATTTTCACCTTGTTTTCTCCCCAAATCAACCTCAACCCAACAATAATGAAGAAAAAATAGACACTGTTCTAGATGTTGCTCGCCAGATCTCACTGCCCATTAAACCCTTCACATCTGGGGAAGTACGGCAAGAAATAAAGCAACTGATAAAGAAAAAAGCGACCTCATGACTGCAGAAATATTGAAAAATCTGCCGGAAAAAGTCATATCTCCCCTTCGCCTTGGCCACTCACGAATTATATCATTGAGAATGGAAAAATAGAAAAGCTTATATAAAAATGAGGATGTGAATAGTGGAACCGAATTCATCATGAATACTTCAAAATATTATACAGGGTGTCTCAAGTTCGAGTGCCTATTAGACGTTTCTGGAGAACTAGACATATTTGAAATCTCAAAATTGGGATTATGTTATTGTTCGAAGTTCCCTACAGAGCTAAAATATTTTCGAAGCCCAAAACTTCCGATTATACAGGGAGTGAAAATAAATTCGACGAAAAAATTTTTTTTCAAGTTTTTCATTCCTGGTATGATCAAGTATTCAATAGTGAATACATTTCTGTTGAAACCATTGTATTAAATCGAATAGTTTTCAAATTATCTAAAAAAAACTGGAAAAAAAGTCAAATATGTTCAGTCAGTAATATGTTCTTTATTCTTATTTTAAATATCCTGAGCGTAAACCGTTTTTTGAACATCGAAGAGGAACGATGTGAGAAGGTCATGCATCTTTTGGATTTCAAAAATATCATCACAGGGTGTTTCAAATTTTGTGTTGGAAATTGTGATCTTAAATTGGCCATAACTTATGTTTTTCAAATTAGAACCCTATTTTTTTATAATTGTGTTGGATTCTGCGGTAAAAAATAATGTTGAAATGAAATAGTTTTTTTACATGATTAGGCTCCTAAATTCAATAATTTCTGAGTGATTTGAGATTTTCTGGATTTATGGTGTACGTAGAGTCAAATTGATTGTATCTAAAAAAATTTAGAAAGCACTGACGTGAGGTCAGATTGCTTTGGCGCTCTTGTTGAGCTACTTGCGAGTAAATATTCAAACCATAACAAATCTATAAGCACTCTGATCACGTGAATAATAGTCTTTTCCCGTAATATAAGACAATGTGATGCAAATATGAACGCCTAATGAATGAACAAACCTATATCTCAAATTAAAAATAACTACTCATTAGTTTTGTTCGAAGCTATAATTCCCTTTTCCTAAAAACTTATATCAGTGCTTTTCTGAATTTTAACAACGTATATTATTTCAGTCACCAAGATTGAATTCTATCTCTAGGATTTCCCGTTATGAAAAATTTTGATTAATATTACGCCAACTGACACTGATTAATGAGTCCGGCATTTGTCAATCGAATATCGATCTGTGATGGCCATCGATCAAAGAAAATCATCGGAACGTATGTCATTTCTGTTTTCCCTTTAGTAAATTGAAAAAATGATCATATCTTCAGATGGAAAAGAGCTACGACAATGAAATTTGAGGATAAGTAAGATATCGATGACCTCAATATATTCATGAATTTTTATTGAAATCCGAAGAATACCTTCTGAGATAGTCAGGACTAAAACATTTTTTTTTGAATTTTTAAAAAATTTTCTAGCTTGACGATTACTGCGAAATTTTGCAAGCTCTTTTGCTGCAGTCTCCCTCAACAACATTTCAAGTATCAATTTGATCGGATGGATATTCTAGTAGTTATCGAGGAAACAAAATTTCAGATGCTCATAACTACTGAACCATTTGACGGATTTGGCCCAATAACGAACTTGACCGAGATATTTGGACAATTAACCTATTCTGAAAATATGAAAACTCTAGCTGATTCGTTTTGGATGCTAGAGAGGATACGGCCGGCCGGACTGACTCAACTTTCGCCACGAATTCTTCATCAGGGAGTCGATTGAGACCATTTTCGGCTCGATATTCCAAAATTACAGACATTCGGGCAAAATGATAGGCACTCTGTTCGGGTGAACAAGAGCGCCAAAAATTCAATGAATATTCTTTCGAAACCATGGGAACACTCTGTAGTTACCCATAGAAGATAAAGTATTTGTTAATAATTCACAAGTTTCAGGTGAAATTGTTATTCGTTATCTTCATTTCTCGATTTAACAAAATGAACCTTTATTCTAATTACAAAATTCTGGATCTATACATGGTGAATGTGACAGAATTATTAGTAGAACCTGCCGGGCCTTCAACGAGAAGTATCCCCATTTACCTTCCATGGCGGAGAAGATCTTTAGAAAATGTGTTTCAAACTTTCAAAGTTTTGGGTGTGTAAGAGCCCCTAAAGAATACAAAAAACGGTAGTTGACGATGAGGAAAACGAATGCAGCTCATGAAATCGATTTAGACAGAAATTCAGTGCACCGAATTTTTAAAAAACACAACATGCATGACTACAAATATGAGAAAGTTCAGGAGGCTACATAAAAAGGTTAAATTTTTATAGAGGAATATTAGAAAAACTTGAAAATGATGAAAATTTTTTGAAAACGATCATTTGGACAGACGAAGCAAAATTCAATAATGAAGGACTATTTAATAGAAAGAATTGCCACATTTGGAGAAGTTAAAAATTCTGATAGAAAACGACAAAGAAACCCCCAGAACAAATTTAGTTTCAATGTGTTTGCTCTTTTGATGAACAATAAAGTGCGGTACTACATTTATGAAGAGAATTTAAATACAGAAAAATTTTTTGAAGTCCTGAGTAATTTTGTTTCTGGGTTTTTGGATGAACTGTCGTTGAGTATGTCGACTACCGCATATTATCAATTGGATGGGGCTGCGGCACATAGCTCGCACGACGTGTCTGAAGAACTGAATGCAATGTTTGATAATTGGTGGATAGGACGCCGTTCTTCACTGTTTTGGCCCCCACGATCTCCCGATCTTAATCCCTTAGATTTTTATTTATGGGGTAGAATAAAAAACATTGTCTATGAATCTCCTATTGAAAGCAAAGAAGATTTGAAATGGCGTGTAGAGGATGCTTTCCACTCACTAAAGGGGGAGGAAATTGAGCGGGCGATTAACCGAGAAGTTTCAAGATATATTCGAAAGTGTGTGAAACAAAATGGATACCATATTGAAACTCTTACCTGATCATTTATTTTGTTAACTTGAGTTTTGGAACGTATTTTTATTTCTATTATCATAATTTATTTATAATCATAATTCGGTGTACTGAAGTAGCGAATCTATTTAATGTGTTTTCTATTCCTATTCCCAATTTAAGATCACAATTGTCAACACAAAATTTGAAACACCCTGTGATGATATGTTTGAAATCCAAAAGATGCATGACCTTTTCACATCCTTCCTCTCCAATGTTGTTAAAACGGTTTACGCTCAGTATATTTAAAATAAGAATAATGAACATATTACTGACGGAACATATTTGACTTTTTTTCCAGTTTCTTTTAAATATTTTGAAAACTATTCAATTTAATACAATGGTTTCAACAGAAATGTATTCACTATTGAATACTCGATCATACCAGGAATGGAAAACTTGAAAAAAAATTTTTTCGTCGAATTTATTTTCACTCCCTGTATAACCGGAAGTTTTCGGGCTTCGAAAATATTTTAGCTCTGTAGAGAACATTGAACAATATCATAATCTCACTTTCCGAAACATTTATTCACATCATTTATGTAGACCAAAAACAACAATGGACCAAAATGTGAACCCTGAGGTACACCCGATGAAACCAGAATGCTTTTAGAAGTGTAACCATGAACTTCGACATATTGCTGCCTATCTGTCAAATACGACTTAAACCATGACATCATGACCCCAACAATGCCAATTCCACCGAGCTTCTCCAGCAGCAAATTCCTGTGTACCCGATCAAACGCCTTAGCGAAATCGGTGTAAATCACGTCTACTTGTGAACCCCCTTCCAAACAATCATGTAGATACTCGACTAAACTCACTAAATTTGTTTCCACAGATCTTCCTTCAGTAAAGCCATGTTGACATCAATAATTAAATTCTTTACTACCTAGGCTACTCTTTCAAAAACCAAAGATTCGAAGACCTTCTCAAAAACTGAGAGTTTACTTATAGGCCGGTAATTGTCAACCACTGTTCGATCTCCATTCTTGAAGATAGGAACAACGCATGCAATCTTCCATAATTTCGGAAAAATAATGGTCCCAAGTTAGAGCCCTGTGGTACTCCAGACGTGACAACGAATGGTGCGAAACAAGTTTTCATTATTATGTTCCGAAGCTCTGTAGCGAAAACCTCGCAGTGTTAAGAGAATAAAGGTTTTGCTCACAAATGTAGTTTTATTACAACCAAGTTGTAACAATTTGCAACAAATTTTCAAGATTTACAAAACGAATCTCCAACTTTTGAATTGAGTGGCACTATCTAATATTACAATTTTCGGAATTCCATGTCGATACCTTTTTTTTGCCATAGATGTTTTATAAATTCATGATTTTGAAGTGGATATTTTTTCGTAGAATGATTATTTGGGCAATAACCATCATCTATTATTGTTCATCTTCCCGACATTTCAGTGAGGTTTAACAAAAGCTGGTGATTTCAGAAAATTTTTCAACTTTCATAAATTTTAAGTAGATAGACTACGAAAAAAAGATAAAAAGTTAGGACTTATCTGTGGTTTGCAGACCTCTTCAAGTAAAATGGAACAATTGGCCTCCAAACGTCCGATAATAGATGGCACACTTATGAGATTGAGAGCGATCTTGATAAATGTAGGTTACTCTTCTTTGGATATTACAGATGTTTCGTTCTATTTTATGAGGTGATGATCATATACAGCATGTTTGACCAACTTGGATCTTTCGGTATCTAACACTTGAGAAAGTTCCCGATGTTCCTTCTTTCTCACCTTCAAGTGGTGCATTGTTTCTCTGATATAAGATTTTCACTCGCATGGTATCTTATATACAGGGTTGAGATAAAGTTTGGCATCAAATTAACATCTTCAAAAGGAGCGATATTTTTGAAATTTGGCAACTGAGTGGCCGCAATGCATCTGGTGAGGATATTTTCATTAATGAATTACTTCCAGTTTAACCGGAAATGACAAAAAGTTTTTTATTTAAATGGGGCATCCTGTATATTTCTGCAGATTCTGAAAGTGCACCTTGTTTCGGATCTGTCCATATCGGGTTCCATGTATAAATTCTCTGTAAAAGGAAGAAATTCAGTCTTTTTGTACATTTGAGAAAAATTCTATTCATAGTTATTTATACAACGAGTTAAATGAATGTTTATTCATGAGAAGAAAGTTTAACGAGCCCGTAGGGCGAATGGGTTAATTTCTTCGAGTAAATAAACATTTTTAACTCACGTGTCGTATACAAAATTTTATCCCATTTTGATGAAATTTCAAATAATTAATACATTGCAGAGAAACATAATATTATGTGTGTGAATTTGTCCCCACACTTTTTGATTTCCGAAAAAATTTTTAATGTGCTAAATTGTGCTAGGTTTGTGCTGCTTTGTGCTGTTCGAATTTTCTCGTTATTTCAAGTAGTTTTCGAGATATTTCACTAAATGCATAAAATGGGCCAGCTCCGCACTTTTTGGAAATTTGAGTTTTAACCATTGAAATGGATTGTGCTAGACGTATACTGAGTTGTACCGTTCGAATTTTTGAGATGGATCTCTTAATTTCCCAGAAAATGGAAAATCAACAAAAAAATTAGCCCCGCACTTTTGTTTTTTCTTATCGGAAATGAGTGTAAAAAGTTGCGCTAGGTTTGTGCTGAGTTTTGCCGTAAAAGTTTTCATGGAAATACCTCACATTTTCCAGAAAATTCCGAGAATCCATTACAAGGCTAGCCTCGCACTTTCGTTTTTTTTCAATCGGAATATTTGGAAAAAATTGTGCTACGCAAGTATTAAGTTGTGCCTTTAATATTTTTCAAAAATAGAGTTTTTTCCGAAAAAACTGCAAAATTCGACAAAAGAAAGCCCCGCACTTTCTGTTTTTTTCCATGAAAATCATCTTATAGAGTGGTGCTGCATTTGTGCTGATAATTTTTTCAGAAAAAACTTCAAGTTGTCTTTTTAAACGGTGAAAAATCAAAATATCAGTAGACTGAATTATAAATTGTGTGTTGATGAAGAGATATTGTTGATGATGGAGCTCGTGTTGAATGATTGTTTGGGCTATTACCATCATCTATTGTGGATGTAATGATTTCCGACGTTTCGATAGACATCTTCTATCTTTATCAAGGAGAAAAGTAAGAAACCTTTTGAAAATTATCAATTTTCAAAAAGTCAATTGACAGAAGTCATGAAAGAAAATGAACGATGTTATATACTCATCTGTGATATGATGATCTTTTTAAGTTGGATCGAACTATCGGCGTCCAAACTTCTGGCAGATCTATAGATGGAGCACTTATGGAATCAGGTGTTATTTTCATAAATGCTGCTTCTTTGATTTTTCTTCTTGCAAGTTTTTCTTCTTTGGATATTATTGTTGCTTCATCCCACTCTATACGATGATTCTCATCTACAGCATGTTGGACCAACCTGGATTTGTCGCTGTCTACTACTCGTAGAAGCTTCTGATGTTCTTTTATTCGTACATTCAGAGGGCGTTTAGTTTCTCCGATGTAAGATCTTCCGCACTCGCAAGGAAGAAACTAAACGCCCTCTGAATGTACGAATAAAAGAATATCAGAAGCTTCTACGAGTACTAGACAGCGACAAATCCAGGTTGGTCCAACATGCTGTAGATGAGAATCATCGTATAAAGTGGATGAAGCATCAATAATATCCAAAGAAGAAAACTTGAAGAAGAAAATCAAAGAAGCAGCATTTATGAAAATAACACCTGATTCCATAAGTGCTCCATCTATAGATCTGCCAGAAGTTTGGACGCCGATAGTTCGATCCAACTTAAAAAGATCATCATATCACAGATGAGTATATAACATCGTTCATTTTCTTACATGACTTCTGTCAATTGACTTTTTGAAAATTGATAATTTTTAAAAGGTTTCTTACTTTTCTCCTTGATAAAGATAGAAGATGTCTATCGAAACGTCGGAAATCATTACATCCACAATAGATGATGGTAATAGCCCAAACAATCAGCACAAACCTAGCACGACTTTTTACACTAATTTCCGATAAGAAAAAACAAGTGCGGGGCTAACTTTTTTGTTGATTTTCCATTTTCTGGGAAATTAAGAGTTCCATCTCAAAAATTCGAACGTACAACCCAGTATACGTCTAGCACAATTCATTTCAGTGGTTAAAACTCAAATTTTCAAAAAGTGCGGTGCTGGCCCATTTTATGCATTTAGTGAAATATCTCGAAAGCTACTTGAAATAACGAGAAAATTCAAACAGCACAAAGCAGCACAAACCTAGCACAATTTAGCACATTAAAAAATTTTTCGAAAATCAAAAAATGCGGGGCCAACTTCACAACAATGAAAATATTTGGTATAATTCAAATTTATAACGAGATTTCCCTTCGATCGATGGTTGTTGCTAGGGCACTATGTAGTTAATTGTTTGCAAGTGTCAATGAAAATTATAGAACCGTCAAAGAATTTTTATTTCGAAAAAATGTTGAGCGGTGACGATGAGGATGTAGTTCCTGAGTGCATTATACAAGAAGCAAATGATGCAGCAGAAGCAGTAATTCCATTAAAATCACAAATATTGTTCGAAAAGCAATATATTTTGAGCCTGGAGAAATAATGAAAAAATTAGAAAGCACCGATGCGAGGTCATATTGCTTTGGCGCTCTTGTTGAGCTACTTGCGAGTAAATATTCCAACTATAACAAATCTATAAGCACTCTGATCAGGTCAACAATAGTCTTTTCTAGTACTATGGGACAATGTAATGCAAATATGAACTCCTAATGAATGAACAAACCCATATCTCAAATAAAAAATAACTACTCATAATTTTTCCCAAGTTTTGTTTGAAGCTATAATTCCCTTCCCCTAAAAACTTACGTCAGTGCTTTTCTGAATTTTGACAAGGTGTATTATTTCAGCCACCGAGATTGAATTCTATCTCTATTATTTCCCGTTATGAAACATTTTGATTAATATTACGCCAACTGACACTGATTGATGAGCCCGGCATTTGTCGATCAAATATCGATCTGTGATGGCCATCGTTTAAAGAAAATCATCGGGACGTATGTCATTTCTCTTTTCTTTTGAGTAAATGAAAAAAATGATCATATCTTTAGATGGAAAAGAGCTACGACAATAAAATTTGAGGATAAGTAAGATATCGATCACCTCAATATATTCACGAATTTTTATTGTAATCCGAAAAATATCTTATGAGATAGTGAGTATTAAAAAAATTTTTTTTGGGAATTTTTTAGAAATTTTCTAGATTTTCTATCTTTGCGAGCAGTTTTGTTGCAGCCTCCCTCAACAATATTTCAAGTATCAAATTGAACGGATGGATATTGTATTAGTTATTGAGGAAACATAATTTCAGATGTTCATAACTACTGAACCATCCGACGGATTTGGCCCAATAACGAACTTGACCGAGATATTTAGACAATTAATCTATTCTGAGAATAAGAAAACTCTAGCTCATCTCTTTTGGATGTTAGAAAGGATTGGGAAAAATGATAGGCACTCTGTTCGGGTGAACAAGAGCGCCAAAAAGCCAAAGGTGTCAACGAAAACATAATTTTGGCGTATATTTCCGAACAATCCAAGAAAGTCAAGTCGCCGTCATTATGGTCCTACTACTCGCAACTTGAGAAAATGTTGGCTCTGAAAGAATAAATAGAGATCGGCAGATTTCACTAAGCTTTTTTGAAGCAACATTCCAGGGGATACGTAGCAAAGAAGTCGAAGGTATTCACAAGAGAGGAGTTGGAAAACTTTTTAGATGCCGCTCCTGAAGAGATATATTTATTGATAAAGGTAGTTTTTATTATGGGTGTTGTTGGAGGGTGTAGAATCGGCGAGCTGGTGACTATGACCGTAGATGACGTGAAGATCGGGCCAGCGTATTGGTTATTCAGATTCCAGATACGAAAACTTATAAGAAAAGAGTGTTCACTGTGGACAATGGTACTCATAAGTTTGCTGCATCTATATATTACACAAGTATAGGAACTTGAGGCCAAGCAAAGTTGATCACAAGCGACTATTTATAAATTATAAAAATGAAAAATGTACCGTCCAGACTGTATGTGTGAATACATTTTTGAAAAGTATTTGGGCCTTTCTGATGCTGAACAACATACAGGGCACAGTTTCAGGCGTTCTTCTGCAAACTAGCAAATTCTGGGGCAGATTTGTCAGTTTTGAAAAGGCATGGTGGATGGCGCTCAAGTTCTGTAGCAGAATGATATATTGAAGATTCACTACAAAACAAAATAAATATTTCTGAACAAATACTTGGTGGGGTCACAAAAACCGGAGTTTCTGATGCAGAAATGGATATTCCAGCGGGGCCTGAGAAGTCCTCAAACACATGTGAATAACGACAGAGCGTGTTTCCTTTGGATGAGGTGCAGGTTTCCAGTTCCATTTTCAAAATCTTAATAAATGTAATTTTTACTTTATTGCTAGAAATGACTGTTAATTTCGAAGTTTTGATGAATTTTAAGAAACATACTTCAAAATGAGTTTTACGTGCATTGTGTGTGAAAAGAATGATTCCCAGAAAGTGAGTGGTGAACATTTTATTTCACTAGTGAATTAAAAAATTTAATTCATTCAGATGATAAACGTCAACTTACCCATGTTACCATGGGTTGAATTTGTCGTCTTTAAACGTCAAAATGGGATAAAATAGATAAATCGTTGTTATTTGTATCAATAGTGAGAAATAAAACGAAATACTTTTTAGTAGATAAATCTTTCTGCTTTTCATGACGTATTTTTTTTTATGAAAATCTATGAAAAGAAGAAATACAGGGCTTTTACTAGTAGAAAAAATTTATTAGAAATAATTAAAAAAAATCATTTTAAATGTTCGCAGTGCTTGCCATTCACCTCCTGACAATATGCCAGTCTATTGACAAATTCTTGAGTAACTTTTCTCAAGACTTCTCCATGTTATAATGCACATTCATCAAGAATCCGTTGTCTCAATTCCTGCAAGCATGCTGGTCGATTAACATAAACACGGGATTTTAGATAACCCCAAAGAAAAAAGTCTAATGGGCTGAGATCTGGAGAACGAGCAGGCCGCTCTATGCGTCCTCTGTCCAATCCATCGATTTGGAAAAGTAGCATCTAGAAAATTCCGAACCCGTCTATCATAGTGAGGAGGTGCTCCATCTTGTTGGAAAAAAACGTTCGGTAGTAACTGCCCGTTCTATTGGAGTGCAGGAGTGATTTGATTATTTAGTAAATCTATATACTTTTCTCCATTTAAGTTCCCGTTTATGAAAAAGGGCCTATTAGCCTATTTTGTACAATTCCCATCCAAACATTCAACTTTTCTGGTCGCTGGGTTAGTGCTTCATCAATCCAATGAGGATTCTCAGTTGACCAATATCTTGAGTTATGGCGGTTAACCGTTCCATTCAAACAAAAAGTTGCCTCATCAGAAAACACTACATTGAAAGCAAAACGTTCGTCGTCATTACAGATGTTCATTAGACGTTCGCAAAATTCGAGCCCTGGATCAAAATCATCCTCTGACAATTCCTGGACTAATCGTACCTTATAGGGATAAAATTTTTCCCTTTTTAATATTTTTCCTACGAAACGTCGACTTAAGCCGTAGTTACGCGCCAGAACTGTGGTGTAGAAGTTTGAGATGATTCCTCTAAATCAATGGCAATATTTTGCCTCATCGCTTCATTCGTTACGTCCCGTGGTCTTCCAGATCTTGGCAAATTCTTGACCCTTCCAGATGCATTAAAACGTTGTAAAGTTCTAGTAACTGTTGATCGTGATATTGGATTTTTTCGGGATGCAAATCATTAAAAATATGAGACACTTCTTCATGAGTTCTAACACGATCACCATAATCGATCATCATTAATATTTCAATACGATCTTTTTTCCTCAAATTGGCCATTTTGAAACGTATTCACGATTTATTTTCAGGAACTTAACTCCAAAAAACGTGGAGGCAGTTACCTACTACAAAATATTTCGTTTTATCTATTACTATGGATAAGAACAACTTCAATTTATTTATCTGAACGACTTTGTCCCCAATTGGACAAAAAAACTATATCTCTTCTTTTTACAGATAATTTTCACATGGAACCTGGTATGGACAGATCCGAAACAAGGTGCTCTTTCAGAATCTGCAGAAATATACAGGGTATCCTATCTTCCGGTGAAACCGGAAGTAATTCATTAATGAAAATATGCTCATCAAATACATTGTAGTCCATTACCCTCAGCTGCCAAATTTCAAAATTATCGTCCCTTCCGTTTTAAATACAGGGTGCTCGGCACATGGACCGTCAAATTTTTTTGGGGCGTTGGTAGGGTCATTTACCACGTGGGCCTTTTATTAAAAAAAAAAAAATTATGAAAGTATGAAAACATCTCCACTCCTATTGAAATTTAAAAAAAAGTTGAAGCTATTAAAAACTTAGTTTTATTTCAAAATGATCAACTCAACATTATATGCTAGGGTTCGATGTAATAATAAAACGAGACGAGAGTCCAACTCTGGCGAATATCTGCCAGATGTTTGGTTCAGCGTTCAGGTAGTCATTTCATCGAGCGCCAAATTTAAAATTCGTTGGTATTGCACTACTAAAGAAATACGCTATTTATCACTATACAAATTCACTTTCGAGAACGATAAAGTACATAATTTGGACTAGAATTTTCTGCTCCACAACTTTTGTTTAAAACTTTTCCTTACTAAACCTTTTAATTCGCGAAAATATCAGAAAAACCGTATATTTCTCTATATTTTCAAGAATTTTTCAATGTTCCTGAAAATTTCAACACCTGCACTTTGACCATATGTTTCTCTCATTATAACAATTAACATATCAAAAATGCAGCTCTTTCCGAGAAAAAGTGATTTGAACCCTTCCTTTACTGGACTAAGTTACGAATGTGAGAACTATGACGGTAGTTTCGGAACTTGGACGAAAACTCAGAATCGGCCGTTTCCATTGTAGAAATTTACTTATTTCTTTGTATAAATAGAAAAGCCGTGTTTGCTTCGATGTGAAAGAATATTAGTTGGCATACATGATAGATCCTCTCTTTTGTTTTCCTTAAGGAGTAAAATTGATTATTTTCGGTGTCCATTTCCTTTGTGATTTTCCTTTGTGGGATACCTTACTTTTGTCCTGAGCCTACCTGTGTATGTCTGATGAAAAGTCCTTTCTGATCGGCTCCAGAAAGGTGAAAAGTACTTCCCCTGTGTCTTTCATTTTTCCCATATTAAATAAATATTGGGAGTGCGCGAAACTGTTTGATAGCACATATATAGGATCAACCTTTCTCCAGAAGTGTACATTTTTGCTCAAGAGTATTTTCGATATACTAAAGGATACCACACACAACAGGAATCATTGGATATGTCAGAATTTAACGAGATCGTAAGAGTTCTCAGGGAAGAATTCGCGAAACAATCGGAGGTAATAAGGAGCGAAATTGACAAGTTGAGGAAGGGATAAGGGAAATCGGTGGGATAAGTGAGAGGAGGATTTCGGGTATTGAACAGCGTCTGGATTCAATAGATAAAGTTGTTCTACGGTTAGAAAGGTCATCTAGGAAAAATAATATTGGAATAAGCGGTTTGAACTTGGATAGTGCCGATGTGATTGTGCCTACAACGACATTTATAAACTTGGTACTTCTAGAACTGCCCCTAAGGTTGAATTCACATCAGGTCTGACTAAGTAAAAAGTCAAACAGAATAACACAAAACTGAAGGGTAGTAAAATCTTCATTAATAATGATTTGTGTGAGCAAGATAGGGAAAGAGAGAAAATAATCGTTAGATATCTGACGGAAGCAAGAATAAACAACCTGAGAGCTTCTAGAAGAGGCTGGATCCTTTATGTTGGAGAGGATGGTTTTTACGGCGAGAAAAATTAGAATTATATAGAAAAACCCTAAAAATAGCCCTTTTCTTTTTCCCATACAAATGATTTGTAACTAAAACGTAGTCAATTTGAGCTTTATTGCTATGATATAAAGGTAATATTAAATTAAAAGCGCTCACTGTTGTCTAAGCAATGTAGGTGTGTTCCTAACGTCAAAGGTCATATCTATGTTTGCAATTGCTTGAAAATGACGCTCATTGGGATCAAACTCTCAATGATGCTGTAATATCATCACACGCTCATCAAATACGAACATTGTATTCTATAATCATATCTACATACTTCCCATCAAACCCAATTGATTTGTGGATCAAGTACAAAGATTATATGTGTGATGATATTTTGTATCAAATACGGAATAGAATGGGAAATCCAAATATACAAATCAGTGAAGAAATTTACAATGAAGCATTGATTTCAATTGAGGACATGTGCTTGATAATGTCAAACAAACTATTAATTCAATTAGGCCTGACTGCGCCCAATCGTCCAATGCATGACGCTTTTAACCAAGAGTTGCATCGAGAAAAACTGTATATTCTCAACGCTTTGAGAGAATTAATTCAAACAAATCTTCCACTGTTATATGAACAACAGAAGTATGTATTTGAAACTCTTATGAAAGTAACAAATGATGAAACTGGAGGGATTTACTTGTTGGATTCACCTGGTGGTACAGGATTTTTTGATTTCATTAATATTAGCAACAATTCGCTCACAAAATAAAATTGCACTTGCACTCGCTTCGTCGGGAATCGCAGCAACTTTGTTTGAAGGTGGTCGAACAGCCCATTCAGCACTAAAATTGCCATTAAATATGCAAAGCAATGCAACTCCAACCTGCAACGTTTCGAAGAACTCTGCAATGGCAAAGGATTTGCAGCAATGTGAATTGATTGTTTGGGATGAATGCACGATGGCACATAAAAAAATTTTTGGAGGCTTTAGACAGAACCTCAAAAGATCTACGGAGCAATAATAACCGATTTGGTGGTGCAATGATTGTATTAGCAGGAGATTTTCGTCAAACATTGCCAGTGATTCCACGATCAACGCCAACTGATGAACTCAATGCATGTCTAAAGTTCTCCAATTTGTGAAAACATGTCAAAGTACTTCATTTAAGCATGAATATGCGTGTCGAGTTGTAAAATGACCAATCTGGAAACATATTCTCTAAACAACTCATTGACATTGGTAATGGCAAATATCCTATAGACATGTTGACTGGCTGCATTAACTTTCCTCAAAGTTTTTGTTAGTTAACTCAATCAAAATGTGAACTTATTCAGAAGGTGTTTCCAGATGTTTCTCAAAATTACAGAAACCATGAATGGTTGAGCGAACGAGCTATACTGGCTGCAAAAAACATAGATGTAAATGAATTAAATTTCAAAATTCAAGAACAAATTACAAGCGAATTGAGGATATATAAATCAGTTGATTCGGCTACTAACCAAGATGATGTAGTCAACTATCCACCGGAATTTTTGAACTCGCTGGATTTGCCAGGATTGCCACCTCACAATCTTCAATTAAAGGTTGGATCGGTGGTTATAATGTTGCGAAATATCAACCAACCGCGTCTTTGCAACGGTACACGGTTAGCGATAAAAAAATTACTAAACAATGTGATAGAAGCAACTATACTCAAAAGAAAGTATAAAGGAGAAGATGTTCTCATACCGCGCATCCCAATGATTCCGACTGATTGCCATTTGAGTTTAAACGACTACAGTTTCCAGTGCGGCATGCTTTTGCTATGACTATAAACAAATCCCAGGGGCAATTATCAAGTGTTTGTGGTATTAATCTAGAAAACTCATGTTTCTCACATGGTCAATTGTATGTTGCCTGTTCCCGTCATCAGATTTGTTTATCTATGCGCCAGGTAGTCAAACAAAAACATCGTATACCACAAAGCGCTACAATGATAATAATAATAATTATGATTCACATGATTAACAATAAAGCGATTACTTACTTTTAAATCCTTATGTATGTTTTATTTAATTATTTTTTATTCACAACGCCCTATCACCAGGGTGACGGTTCTGTTCAGGAGAATTTTTTAAAATACGTAGCACAAAAACTGCCACATTACGAATCTTTTTAACAGGACGAAGTCTGTCGGGTCAGCTAGTTGTTAATAAAAACACAAAACTTTTTATCAGATAACATATTTTCTAATGATCGTACCATTTTCCCACACCTCAGATGGGTATAGAGTTTGAAAATTAATCCATCTTTCCACACAGTGTCATATGCCGAAGATAACTCAATGAAAGCAGCTCCTGTTTTCAACCTATCATTGAAGACTGATTCTATGAAAGTTGTAAGGCAGAGAACCTGGTCTGAAAAATTTCTGTTTTTCCTAAAGCCTTCCTGGAAATTTTGTAGAGCATTTTTTATAGAAGTTTCAATTTTAAAAAGAATTCACCTTTCTAATGTCTTGAAAGGAACACTCAATAAACTGATGGGTCGATAACTACTAGGAACACAAGGATTTTTTCCTCGTTTTAAAATACCTATTACCTTAGCCTTACGAAATTCGCAAGGAAAGTTTCCCACATTCAGAATATTGTTATAGAAAGACAATAAACAAGACAAGGCCTGTTTCCCTAAATGTTTGATGAATTCTGGATAAATTTCGTCAAAACCTGCTGCTTTTCCAGATTTGATAGATTTGATTGCAGCCCTCAATTCATCTATATTGAATGGACGTGATACATGTGCTTAATTAGGAGCTGATCCTGAATATGTGTAATATTTTTTTCCTTAATAACCTTATTCTTTTGATATTAATTGCAAGCAATTTGTGGGTCAATAGATTTTCAGACCATGCTTATCTTCTTCTGATCACGTTTAGAACATTACTATTTTTCAGATTTGCTCTGGGAAGAGTTGACTGCATAAGATCTGCAAGTCCAGAAGCCTTAGCCTGGGTTACCGCAATGTCCCAATTAAAGGAAGAAGACAACAAAAAAGTTACATTCCATTTGGTAAGTGACGAAGAAAAACTCAAACTTTGGAATGAAGCAGTCAGGCAGCAAACAAAAGAAATGGTTGATAACATTCTAGGACAGGGTATTGATATCCATCTTCTTGGACTTAGGGAAGCATCTAAAGAAACATCTCCACATGCACATTACCCTTTGCCAGAAATTTTCTCAGATCATTCTTTTAGGTTAGCTAATAAATTTTTGTTGAGTACTAGTCAAGTAGCTACAAGCGGTAATAGTTTTATGGGTTATGGTCCTGTAGAACCTGATGGATACGGTGCTTCTTACAATCCTAAAGATGAATCTATTATATTTTGTTTATCAGCTTTCTGGTCTTCTGAAGTTACTAGTACATCAAGGTTTGCACAAGCACTAGAAGAAAGTTTGAATATGATGCAATTATTATTGACAAGGCCTCAATGAAGCTTTAATATACATATCAGTATTAGATATTCAAATCGCTTCGGAGGAGGTGCTCAAAATATAGTATTGCCAACAATAAACTGGTATTTTGTTATTCAATATTCTACAGAGTGTACATAGATAGGTACTTATACTAAAATACTTCTGCACTGCTTGATAATGGTGGAAGTTACTTACAATTCGGCCATCTCAATTAGTAGAATTGGTCAAGTTATCTGAAACAGGATAATCAGATCAAAATTATAAGAAAAATACACCTTGCTTGAATCAATAAAATATATCTCGGGAATAAATGTATATAATATTTATAACCAGATATACGGTAGGGCTTGCTGAGTACAAGTTGAGTATGATCGTTTGGTTTTCAGCTTTCCACAGAAGGCTAACTCACTTACTGAATTTATTGCAACTCATGAGGTTATTAACACATACTAACATCATGTCAAAGAGATACAAATAAATTATTTTTATTTTTAACTTGTACATTATATGTTTATTTTACCTTAGAAAGGGTTGCTATAAATACACTCATTATGCCCGTGGGCATTTTAGCGGGCATTATGGATCATAGCGCCCGCTTTTCAATTAAAATTAAAAGTGCAGTTTTCGAATTTCCCGGAAAAATTCTTCAATCGTGAATCTTGGGATGTTTTCGAAACCTGAGGAGCGAAAACTTGACCACAAGTACCTGGAAGTTCGTTTCAAGAGAACCACTAGAGAATTCATGAGAATCTGATACCGAATTCACAATCATCGTCGATATTTTGTTTTTGGAAAAAATGCTCTGCTCTATGTAACCTTCCGCCACAGATGCACTCTTCCATCTTCCGTGTATTTTTAATGTTTCATATGATGCACCAGCCTTAGTTAAAAGAGTTGCTGAAGTCCGTCTCAAACAATGTCCTGTATATTCATTTGCATTATCCAATTTTAAGTATTTGGCAATCATCGAAGGCGCACTTCCTATGGTATTTTTGCCAACAGGATGGATGGTGCACCGACCATTTTGGAACGTGAGGAAAAATCTAGGATTCTTCACTCCACTGGGTCTCAAGGATATATATTTTCTGACCAGCCCCAAAGCTCCTATTTTTTCTTTCTCTACAATGCTAAATCCTTTTGATATACCGGTTTTAGTTTCGGGTATTTTAACAAGTAAACAGCTACCCTTATCTTCTATATCTTTGATAGACATTTTCACTAATTCATCTCTCCTTAGTCCTCCAAAAACACCCATTATTAGAACTACTTTATGAAGAAGATGAATTTCATCAGGAGCTTTATTGATGAATATATGAACTTGTTCTGCTGTCAAAACTTTGGATTTCTTCGGAATATATCCTTTAGATTTCATTTTTAAAAACGCTACTAGCCAGCAGAATTGTGAAATATTGATATTTTCATTGACAATCAGTGTAGATTTCAAAATAGAATATTTCGTCCACAATGACGCAGGACAAAATTTTTCAGACTGAAATAAAAAAAATTACCCACATATGAACAAAATGAAACATAAAATAGCATACCAATTCTTGAAAGTACGCCAATAATACTGTTTCATCTATAGCAATTATTTCATTTTTCAACTTCCATTGATGGAATGTTTCATAATCTTTGTAGTAGAAGAGTCTGGATTTTTCTGGTAATAAATTATTTGCAGCTTTGGCTGCATTTTCAATTATATTATTTGGCAAATTGCTTTTCATTTCTGTTATTTCTTTAAATCGTCACAACGAAAACAGTAATGACATTCACTTAATAAAATGATGACAGCAATAACGAACTTCAAAATATCAACAAATGCCATGGTTACTACTGAAAGTTAAATGAAAAAAAAATCATAGGAGCAATCGAATTTTATTGTAATTAAATGATTTATTCGTGAAAAATAAAATCTTGTATGCACCACGAGCGTTATTAGATCCTAACGCCCATCGGGCAACATTCATCCCTCGGGCCAAAGGCCCTCGGGCCGAATGTTTCCCTCCGGGCGTTAGGATCCATATAACGCACTAGGTACATAAATAACTATAATAGTACTGACAAGAATGCTCAGCCTTAGTTTAAGTTCATTCTATTAGTTTAAAGTGTTCAGGGCGAGAATATAATTTTATTACTAATTCAAATGATTGTTTCACTCTTCAGAAAAAACCTTAATTAAAAATCACCACATGGTACAATACAGCCCTTTCATTCACATAAGCAAGACGGGAATATTTCATGCTTGACTATGACATATTATGTAAAGTATACGTGAAACTTAAACAGATATTCGAAAGATTCAATGAACACATTAACTAACGAAACAAGGATAAATGAAGACCACTGAAATTAACTGATAGTTATGCAAATAATCATAATATTTTTTCCACACTCGTAGACCAAAGGAAGAAAATAAAATAAATTTGGAAATATTTCTGAGAAAACCCAAAACCACTTATGAGATGAAATTTTGAAGTTTCAATCATCAAAATACATGGAGAGACAATCTCATTTGTCTTTCATTTTGTTTTACGACTGTTTCTCCCGAAGTTTTGGTCTGCAGAAAATTGCCCAAAAATTTGGATTTTTTTGTTAATTTTTTTCAGTAGTGAATCAACCGATAAATTCATGGTGCGAATTTCTCTACCTTGTAATGTGCAAATTATTTTCATCCCACACCTGGCTATCGAAAACATTCCTTACGTCAGCAGAGGCAATATTATTGTGTTTTGCATAAAGCAAATTGAACAGCAATTTTTTTCGCTTTTTGATAAAATCCTAACATAGGAAGCTCCTATAGTAACTGAATTAAAGAGATCAATAAGTTAAAAAAAAACAATTATTTAAAATTGGCATGTTAAAAATGAAGTTAAATAGTTATTTTGACCAATACAGTATTTTACGACGAATGAAAACTAACTGTTTCTTGTTGCGTGTTTTGAATACAGGGTGTCTCAAGTTCGAGTGCCTATTATACGTTTCTGGAGAATTAGACATATTTGAAATCTGAAAATTGGGATTATGATTTTGTTCGAAGTTCTCTACAGAGCTAAAATATTTTCGAAGCCCAAAAACTTCCGGTTATACAGGGAGTGAAAATAAATTGGACGAAAAAATTTTTTTTCAAGTTTTTCATTCCTGGTATGATCGAGTATTCAATAGTGAATACAATTCTGTTAAAACCATTGTATTAAATCGAATTACTTACTTTCCAAATTTTGGAATGTAAGAGCCCCTAAAGAATACAAAAAAAGGGCAGTTGATGAAATTAGTATTTCAACTTATTTCGAAGCAAATGAGAATTCATCTCTTCAATAGGAAACACATTAAATAGATTCGCTACTTCAGTACACCGAATTATGATTATAACTAAATTATGATAATGAAATAAAACGTTTCAAAACACAAATTAACAAAATAAATGATCAGGTAAGAGTTTCAATATGGTAACCATTTTGTTCCACACACTTTCGAATACGTCTTGAAACCTTTTTATTTAGTCACCTGTTTCTAATGCATGAACTTTCTCATAGTTGTAGTGATGTATGTTGTGTTTTTTAAAAATTCGGTGCACTGAATTTCTGTCTAAATCGATTCCATGAGCTGCACTTCGATAGATGCATTTTCATTCGCTTCGAAATAAGTCAAAACACTAATTTCATTTTCCTCATAATCAACTACCCTTCTTTTGTATTCTTTAGGGGCTCTAACACATCCAAAACTTTGAAAGTTTGAAACATATTTTCAAAAGATCTTCTTCGTCATGGAAGGTAAATGGGGATACTTCCCGTTGAAGGCCCGGCAGGTTCAAATCTACTAATAATTCTGTCACATTCACCATGTATATAAAATAGATCCAGAATTTCGTAATTAGAATAACGGTTCATTTTGTTAAATCGAGAAATGAAGATAATGAATAAAAATAACACCTGACACTTGTGAATTATTAACAGATAATTTATCTTCTATGGGTATAAAGTGTTCCCATGGTTTCGAAAGAATATTCATTGAATTTTTTTAGATGCAATCAATTTGACTCTACGTATACCATAAATCCAGAATATCTCAAATAACTCAGAAATTATTGAATTTAGGAGCATAATGATGTGAGAAAACTATCATTATTTTTGACCGCAGAATCCAACAAAATTATAAAAAAATAGGTTTCTAATTTGAAAAACAGAAGTTATAGCCAATTTAAGATCACAATTTTCAACACAAAATTTGAAACACCCTGTGATGATATTTTTGAAATCCAAAAGATGCATGACCTTTTCACATCCTTCCTCTTCGATGTTGTAAAAACGGTTCACGCTCAGGATATTTATAATAAGAATAATGAACATATTACTGACTGCACATATTTGACTTTTTTTCCAGTTTTTTTTAGATAATTTGAAAACTATTCGATTCAATACAATGGTTTTAACAGAAATGTATTTACTATTGAATGCACGATTATGCCAGAAATGAAAAACTTGAAAAAATTTTTTCGTCCAATTTATTTTCACTCCCTGTATAACCGTAAGTTTTTGGGCTTCGAAAATATTTTAGCTCTGTAGAGAACTTCGAACAAAATCATAATCCCAATTTTCAGATTTCAAATATGTCTAATTCTCCAGAAACGTATAATAGGCACTCGAACTTGAGACACCCTGTATAGTATAGTGAGAATTAAGGAGACCGATCCAAATATAAAAAAAATAAAAACAAACCGGACAATAACTTCGGGAACAAACAGATTCGAATATGACCTGGTTCCAGTTTTATATTTTCAAAAATATTGGTTATAACGGGATAATCATCACTGCGCCGGACGAGCATATCTTTCCGATGTATTTTACAGGATGTAAGACACCCGACGTCGATTTCGAACGGCGCACTCCGAGCGAAGTCAGACGTTGATTCTGAACGCATCCCAAGATTCCTTGACTGACAATCCGTATTCAATCCGGCAGCATTGTCATCGTCATTTTTCGGCGATTGACATTGAGACCTTTCGGTGCAGATATAGTCCCTCAATTATTCTCATATCAGTACTATTAATTGATAGAACTCTCTAAATCTAAATGAATTGTAGTGATAAAAATTCAAGTATCATCTGAAAACAAATAGTTAAAAACAACTCGGAAAAATTAGTTCTGTATCATTTGTTGAGCAGTGTATTTGAAGTATTTCAGTTTCATTTCGGAGTTTTCACGACATATTTCATTCGATTTATTGCAAAGATTTCATAAATATATACTTTATGGTGGAAGCAGAGTAACGTGAATATTTCGAAATATGTATCTAATTCATAAAATTCATATTATTCTAATTCATAAAAACTCTTTATTATATACAGCAGGAAGGAGTTTCTGTTAACTGTTAATCGTCGAATAAATTATTAATATCCGTTTAATGAATTATATAAAGATTTTTATTCATTCATTATTTGAAATTATTGTTGTTATGTTTGTATAATTTATACTATTGTTATTCAATCATTTATAAATTGTTGTACACTGATTAAATGTTAATATATCTAAATTGTTAGTCCCTCACTCACTCTGACGTTAATAAAACTAAAAACTTTCAATATTCAATTACAGCCAATAAATATTATATCTTGAGCCTTTGATGGAGAACTCACAAGTAGATGCCTGTAGAAAGCATTTTGACATATCCAAATGTCTTTTATAGGTCACATTTTTTTACTTGTGGTGTCTGAGTTAGAATACAGCCTAGTGATGTTTGTGCAAGGTGCTGTGAGAAAATAATGTAGCTGCGATTTTGCAAGCCAGTGGAAATATAATTATGTATGAACAAAAACCTTATGTGTATATTTTTTTTGGGCTGATATTATGACTTATGATAATATTGCTGGAGGCCTATGTGGACTCAAACGGGTTGCATTATGATGATGATGTCTTTGACGTCGATTCATGGGTATGAAGATACTCAACGGACGATATCTTGAACTTAGTTATCATATAAACTCATCATTGCTGTTAAAACCTTTTGTAATCATTGTAATACCTTACGTGGAAAATATTGATACCTTTTAAGGTTTTCTGCTCTACACTTAATGATTTCTGATAGCTGAAATAATGTCTATTGTGGGTTCTGATGCATGAAAACATAACAGAAATCATATTCAATAAAATTTTAACTCTTCAAATTTCAATAGATATAGATTGACGAGTTATATCAAAACTACCATTTAATTTCATTCAATTCGATTGATTTTTACACTCGACCGTAAAATGTTTTCTTTATAATTCTCCGACATAAACATTGATTGTTCATCTTTCTTCGGAATCTTAATAGATTTTTGAGAAATTCAAAATTTTTTAATTTCAATATCTTTATTTTTCATTCTTATCAACGTATTAAGTATGAACGACGAATTTTGGTTCCGAACATTTATTTTTCACTATTGTTTTTCACACAGCACCCAATTACAACTCTCTAGAATGTTCTATATTCCTATTTCGTTCGTGTTTTTCACTGATTTTATATCATTATTTAGTGAATGAACCAACTTCCCCATATATTAATTTGCGTTTTTCTTGCTCTGCAATCAGTCTGAATCACAGAGCTGTACCTATTGAAATCTAAACACTATGATTTATAACCAACCTTTCGAGTAGAGTGATCTCATGGGGCACAAGATATATTCAGAAAGTTTTTCTCAATTTTCATGAAATGAGATTTGGTCTATTCATTCACCATTTCGAAAAAATTGTTTAAATCTGATTGCTATAAAGAAAAGAGGCTTATTCGAAGAATACTATCTTGGTATTATATTATATATGGTATTATAGTTCAGAGGGGGTTTCTATGTTGAAAAATGTTGTATTATATTGAAAATCATTAAGTTATTAACGTCTTCTGTAAAACTAATATTTCATAGGCTTTAATATTAGTGTTGGTGGTTGAGTAGATAGTCGAGTTTAATTTTGATTTAATGTAAAAAAGTTATTAGAAATCGTGTATTAGCAATATATATGAATTTTGTAAAGAAATGTTATTATCTAGTCCATGCACTTTCAAATTATTAATTGAATTTATTGTTGTTCTCATATTCAGTAATCACATATCAACAAAAAATATCTTACAAATTGTAATCATATCGATTTCACTGTAAGCTTTTGTTGTGAAAAAATGCTGAAACAGCTTTAAAAGTATTAGAAGGGCATTAATTTTTTTTTGTTCTAGGATTTTATCAATCTTGGGAGTGATGAATAACAATACAAACTTCCTGATTAATCTGAAGAAAGACTTGAAGTTACTCTTCATGTTCGCATCATCAGAGATAGATGAAATTGAATAATGTGATTTTCTACCAAAATTTCTTTTTATTTGATAGTTGCTCCTTGATGGAACTATATTCCAAAGTTTCCGTACGAAGCCCATGTATCTGCTATGTGTTGATTGCTTTTGATGTTTATGTATATCTAATATTGTTTGTCTATACTCTATACAAATCAACGTTATTCATGGGATCATGTCAACTGATTGAAATGACAAAATGGATAATTTTATTAAATTCAGTACTGTTCAAAGGTATCTGAAACTACAAACTTTTTCATATTTTAACTGATCGACAATTAATACTATTTTCATCATTCTGAGTTTTTTTATTGAAATTTATTACACATATTTTCCACTTTTTCGGTCAATTCAATATGTTGGATTAATATTATAAGCTTCTCCGTATACAGTTACTTCGTGCTATGTGAAAAGTATATACAGGGTGTTTAAATTTTTTGGAATCCTTACTAAATCAGGTTGAAATCTGTAAGTTATGTTTACAATATTGTGCAAAATTTTCTATGGCGATAGAATGTTTTGCAAGCAGGAAAAGTACAGAGAATTTAGGACAACATGAAAAAACTTCTAATTGTAATTATCTCTCCGTTAGGGTCGATGTATCGTCGAAAACGTTCCGATACATATACAGGCTGATCCAGGTCGTAACCAAGAAATTTTAATCACATATTCTACATCACAAATAAGCTCTAGTTCGTCATATAAACAAATGTGAAGAAATGTTTGCTCTCCGAGATACAGAATGTTAAAATTATAAGAAAAAAGGTTTTAATAATAATTGATAATAATAATAATAATAATGCCCTTTATTTCTCACTGCGGACTTCACATATACATATACAGGGTGATTCCGGAGGAGACCGTCAGATTTTAGGTGAAGTATACAGTAGTCAATATAATTTCGGAACAATGTTGGGTTCATGGTTCGATTCGACCGATTTTTCTTTTATTCATAACTTTGGTATGGCTTGATCAATCTTGATGAAATTTTCAGTGTAGAACAATATGATTATCTTCTTTCAATAATTCCAACATTTTTTTAAAAATACAGAATGGGAATTATGTTGAGTTCAGATTAAGTATGCAGGTTGAAAAAACACCCTGTACATTCCGTTTTCAGGAATTTTCTACTTACTTCAGATTCTACCATAAGTTAACATTACTGGAGCGTTTTTATTTTTTTTGACACACGTCCATTTTTCCTAGAAAAATTTTTCAAAGATGAACAATATCGTTTTTTCGCTCAAAGGAATTGAGAATATTCTGAACTAGATGGTAAAGCTGTATCGTCCAATAATACAAAGCTCTTCCAGAGTCCTAAAATAAATTTTCCAAATTCGAAATTCATTTTTGATCGCTCATATTCAGATGTATAAAATCATTTAATTCAAAAAATTTCTTCATACGTACGTGAACCAAAAAAATCTACATACTACTACTACAAATACAGAATAAACATTCGAAACATATGAAAGGCAAAATTATGGATTAACATAAAATTGAGTCATTATTCAGGTGATTTTCGGCACACTTCCGGTTTTCTATGAAGTGAATATTTCTAAAACATAGTAGTTTCGTTCAAAAATGTACTCACTTATGGTCTTATTGTATGTAAAATATTGAATCACGAATTGAATATGAATGATAAATAGTTTTAATGAAATTGAAAATTCTCCATGAAAATTGAATCTCTATTTAAATCAAGTTCTTTAAGATCCATGGTTACCATCGCAGTGAACCACAGAATGAGAATATTTAATAAATAATCTGTCACAAGAAGTGTATTTCAACATGCCTTAATTATTTACTCATGCGGAATATGCGAATATGATTTTTGTTTATGGTTTTTGTGACGGAAATGGAAATGAAGCCAAAATGGAATACCATAGACATTTTCCAACCGACGTCAACCAAATGAATGTACTTTCGGACGAGTATTCCATTATTCTAAAGAATAATGGAAATAATGGTGGAGGAGGAACCGTCTACTAGTACTTGTCAAGTTAGTACCGAATTAGGAATTTCGCTGAGCAAAGTGAGCAAGACTTTGAAGAAAGAACAATTCCACCATTACCACTATTAAAAGGTGCAAGAACTGTTGCCACAAGATCTGCCCCAACGATTACAATTTTGTCGCTGGGTTATTAGTCACCAACGAACTATTTTTCGTATTCTATTCAGCGACGAGGCTATGTTCACTAAGAATGGAATTTTTAATGTCCACAATTCCCACGATGGGCAAGAGACAATCCGCATTTGAAGAAGAGTCATAATACACAACACAGATTTTCTGCCAATATTTGGCTTGGAATAATAGACGGAAATTTAGTTGGCCGTCACATTTTTGCGGAAAGATTAAATGGTCAAATTTACCTAGATTTTTTGGAAAATATTTTACCAAATCTTTCGGAAAATAAACATATCCGCTCTATGTACTTTCAGCATGACGGAGCATCACCTCACTTTGTATTGAATGTGAGAAATGACCTGGATGTAAATTATCTAAACAGATGGATTGGTCGTGGAGGCCCTATTGCTTGGCCACAAAGATCGCCTGATTTGAACCCTTTAGACTATTTTGTGTGGGGATATCTGAAAACAAGAGTTTATAAGGTTGAAATTAGAAGTAGAGAACAACTAGTTGAAAGGATTTTCGAGGAATGATATATCTTGAAGCAAAATCAATCCCTCATTAGAAGGTCAGTTGGAAATTTAATAAAAAGTTCTCGAATATGTATTCAAAAGGGGGGAAATCATTTCGAACATTCTATGTAAATTTTGTGTTAATCCTTAGTTTTGTCGTTCATGATAGTAAGTAAGTATTTATTAATCCCTTAAGACATACAGGGTGAGTCTTTGACCACTGCGTTAATTTTAACCATAGATTCTTGACGTCAAAAGAAACATTTTCTTCCTATAACATTTTTCCAAATTTGGCCCCGTTCAAAAGATATAGGGTGTTGAAATTTCATAAAAAAATTGCATTTTCACCTGTAATATTCAAACGACAATATCAATTGAAATGATCTCTTGTAGAAGGTTTTTGATAGCAGTCATGCATATTTTGGCATCAATAGATTTATTCCATTTCTTGTGGGTTTCTCACTACTACTCTACAGATTGGTTAAATTGCATGAAAAACAAATATCGCTTGAACTAAAGGTCCGTATCTCGTACTTCCTGGAATCATTAGTCTTTTTTGCATATAAAATCATTCTTCATCTTTCCTCCTAAATTGCACCATTCTTGAGATATTTGAAGTTGAAAGGAATTGAATCGATATAATTTTGTCCAAATTTTCTGATTTTCCCAAATCCAACTCTGTGCTGAAATTATTCAATAACAAGATTTGTTCAATGTTGCCATATTTTATGTCTATATTAAATATTTCTTCAAAAGGATGGGGAAATCTCTTCCCTCTATGGTTCCACCACTAAAAACTAATAGATGAAATTAACCACTGAACAATGTTTGTCTTACATTCACCACAAAATCTAAATTGCCATTTGCTGTTTTCCATCGCTCTTCGGTATATTTTGACCTTTGAAATAGGTGAAGTATTTTCTGTCAGGACCTGTTAAATTGAAGACTTGTCTTTATGAAGAGCTGGTTTTTTATAGCTTCAGGCTTCATCGAATTATATCTATTCTAACATAGGAATGCTGCAAATTGAGCTCATATGAGTTTTAAAAAACTTCGAACCCAGTCTCCTAGATTTGTTTTATACCTTTATTATCTTTATTTCATACACCGATTCAACCTTGTTCACAAACTTAAGAGATAATAGAATTTGACTTAGTTTTAATATTTCTGAATGTTTGTTATGATGCATGGTTAATTAAAATTCAATCAATATTGAAACTGGAAGATATAAGCTCATAAACAAGAAAGATTAGAATAGAATGCAATTTCTGACCATAATCATTTCATACTGAATTGAATAATTTAAAACTATCGATATTATTCCTAAAAATCTTTCCACTTTTTTTTTTTGAAGATACAAATAACTTTTGACAGTTTCAAACAGAATCAAAACAACAAGGAACCACAGAATACTTTTTATTTGGAACTACCCACCACAGAGACGTTATAATATTTTAATGTGATAATAATTTACTCTAATTATTCTGAGGAAAATTATAACTAAAGATCAATAATAGTTACAGATATTATCTTTCATTTAAAAAACATTGCAAATATTAATTTTTTCTCTCCTGGGGTTCGGTGATAAATTAATATTCTATGGTAAGGTATTAAAATTTGACATAATCTATGAATAACCATTATTCAATATTTATGTTCTTGTTTACGTTATTTACTCTGATTATAAAAATCAGTAATTATAGTCTAAACAGAATAGATTCATATTAATGATTTAACAAAAAATTTTTTATCAAAGAACACTTAGTTGATTTTTCAAAATCAAATTTAGGTATTTCTTCAAGAAAGTATAATTGCACACCTAAATCTGGAAATACTTGTAATCTATCCAGGTAAATTGTTATTGGGATTCAGTACAGAAAATACCTGTTCACTGGTCTCTGTCGAGGAGAAGAAACTTCAGAAATATCAGTGTTTGGAAAATCATAGATGATTTTTTCTGGTTTTGAGTGAAAAAGAAAGCACAGTGACAACCTCTTGCATTGGAAGTTTCATAGAAATGATGGTTATCATGATTTGGAAATTTTAAGAAGAAAATTTCAAATGTATGATGATAACACCCAATAATTCAGAGGTTTTTTTGGAATTTCTCACTAGAAAGGCATGGTTTATAATCTTGAAGTAGAAAGAAAATATAGTAGAACAACAAAAATCTATGTTTATGGTGTTGAATTTTTTTTACCAGAAAATAAGTATTTTGTATCTTCCTTCTGGATATGGACCTCATCGGATGAAACATGAGTGAATCATTACTTAGAGGGAAAATAATGTTTTTAAACAATTCAGACTCAATAGTGAATGCTGTGGAAGGTATTTTTCATTCAAACTAAACTAGACTACAGAGGGGTATTTGCCCAATGTGAAAACTAAAAATGCTTATAACTTTTGAACGCAGCTGAATTTGGAAAAACCGTAATGGAAAAAGTGTTTCATTTGATCTCAAGAACCTATGGTTAAAATTAACGCAGTGGTCAAAGACTCACCCTGTATATAAATGTCTGAGACAAGTCAGAAAAAAAAATAACTACAAATTCGTAATTATATCATTGTAGACGATACAACTTAAAATTACTACAAGAAAAAGACATAAAAAATATAAATACAAATATTACATTGAGTCAAGTTGCTGATCACATATGTATTCATTAATACTGTAATAAGCCTTACGACTTAACAGAGATCTAATGGCTTTCTTGAAACGGATTAAACTTAAGGATTTGAAACAAGCGGGTAATTTATTATAGATTTTTATGCCCTGATAAGTGGGTGAACGTTCATATCTTGCTGTTTTGTGTTTTGGAAGAGTTAAAACTTCTACGTTCCGTGTATTGTAAGAGTGGTGACTAGATAGTTTATCCATACTCTGAAATTTTTGTCTAATTAAGATAAGCGACTTATAGATGTAGATACAGGGTACAGTTAATATGCAATTATTAGTGAAAATAGGTTTGCAAGAGGATCTTGAGTTTATACCATATATCATTCGCAACACTCTCTTTTGAGAAACAAAGACTCTATTTACATCCGATGAAACACCCCATAATAAAATATTATATGATATGTGGCTATATACAAGGCAGTAGTATAGGTTCATCAGATATTCACTTGAAAAGCAATGTTTCACCCGATAAATGGCGTAAAATGATGAATTTAGTTTTTTACATAGGATGTCAATATGATAGCTCCATCTGAGATGTTCATCAATGTAGATACCCAAAAACTTAGTGGACTCGTCCGACCTAATTGTAGAGCCCAAGGAGGTGATCGTTAATTGCTCTCCTTCAGCTGCTTTGTTTCCGAAAGAAATAATTTTTGTTTTCTCTACGTTCAGGAGTAACGCGTTTTTACGACACCAAGCACTAAAATTATTAATGAGACATTGACAGATGCTAACAAGCTGGGATGCGTCCGAAGCAGAAACAGCCACAGAAAAGTCATCAGCAACAATCAATAACAATTCAGACCTCAAGTAATCAGGCAGGTCGTTGATGAAGAGGACGAAAAGAAGTGGGCCCAATACCGATCCCTGGGGAACTCTGGATTTTAAATTATAATTTTGGCTAAGAACATCATCGACTTTTACTTTCATAGACCTAGATATGAAACTCATCAACCAATCAAGGAATGTACCTCGAAATCCCAAGTTATAGAATTTTTCTCTCATAAAACCGACGGAAAGTACGTCAAAGGTACAGGAAAGATCAAAAAACAGTCCTACAACGAAGCGTCCTCCGTCTAGATTCTTATGGACGAACTCGATGAACTCGAAAGCTGCTGTCTCAGTAGAACGGCCGGTCCTGAATCCATGTTGAGCATTAGAGACAAGATCGAACTTGTCCAAAAATGTGGCAACTCTTTTCCGCACGATATTTTCAATAACCTTGGAGATTACACTCAACAAAGATATCGGTCGATAGTTAGTAATATTATGAACGTCGGCTTTCTTTTTTCAATACCGGGATAACTACTGCAGTTTTCAGAAGGGATGGAAAGGTACCGTTTGAAACTGACAGGTTGATAAGATGGGAAATATGCTCGGAAAAGAATTCTATAGAAGACTTTAATAAACGGCTGGATATGTAATCGTTTCCAGTACTCTTCTTATTTTTCATTCCTCGTATTACGTCCGAGACTTCTAATGCGAGAACTGGGTAGAAGTAAAAGGTGTTCGATGACATGGGGCATGCTGTACACTCTGTTGAAACAGAGCTACCATAATGATCATACAGCCGAGAGCTAGGAAGGTTAGAGAAGTAATCTCCGAAAGCTTCAGCTATCAATTTTGCTTCCGAACAGAGAGAACCCTCCAAGTTAAGGATGATACCAGATCCACCCCTGAACTTACGACCAGTCTCATAATTGACAATGTTCCAAATTGCTCTATGTTTATTATTGAACTCACTTATATATCCGCTATAGTACTGACATTTGCTACTACGAAGCAACAAATTGTAATCTACTTTGGCTCTCCTGTAAATTTCAAGTGAACCAGACGATCTGATATTAGCATGTAACCAGTATATATCTTTCAATCTTACGCTAGCCATTTTGATCTCATCAGTGATCCATCGTTTATCAACATTTCCTCGACATGCTATCTTTCTGAAAGGAAAACACTCTCTCATTAGAGATTGGACTTTATCCAAAAATATTCGAAAGCACTCATTTACATCAATGATATGTTTCGAATGTTTATTCTGTATAAGTTGTAGATTTTTTGGTTTAAGTAGGTAGGTATAAAGATATTTTCTGGATTAAATGATTTTATACATCAGAACATGAGTGATCAAATATGAATATCGAATTTGGAAGAACTACTTTAGGACTCAGGAAGAGCTTTGTATCATTGGACGACACCGGTTTACATTCTAGTTCAGAATATCCTCACTGCCTTGGAGTGAAATAACGATATTGTTCATCCTTGAAAAAATTTTCTAGGAGAACTGGATGTGTGCCAAACAAAATAAAAACGCTCTAGTAATGTGAACTTATGATGGAATCTGAAGCATGTAGAAAATTTTCGAAAACGGAATGTACAGGGTGTTTTTTCAACCTGCAAACTCAATCAGAACTTATCATAATTCCCACCCTGTATTTTTGAGAAAGTGTTAAAATGATTGAAAGAAGAGACTCATATTGTTCTACACTGAAAATTTCATCAAGATTGATCAAGCCATATCAATGTTATGAATAAAAGAAAAATCGGTCGAATCGGACAAATCACCCTGTAGACTCTCATTAAAGGCCCCCAACCATAAACCTTCACCTAAAATCTGACGGTCTCCTCCGGAATCACCCTGTATAATATGTACAAACAAAAAACCCGCATTAGAATGACGTCAAAAAAACAGAATTTTATGTACTTCTTTCTAAATATTCATTCAGAAAATACGGCTACAGTTTTGACAACCATTTTTTAATATTTCGGACATAAACCCTGTAAGATCCAAAGACTCTCAACTGTCGAGGCAGGTGATTAAATAACTTCGTGCACATGTATTCAGGATGTTTCTCAGTCAAACTAAGACGATGTATCGAATTTTGAAGATCCCTGGGTCTCACCAGGTATTTATCATTGGCATAAGACTCAAATCTATGCCTATTTTTATAAAGAAATTTCAATGAGTCGATTTTGTACAAGTCAACTATGGTTAGTATTCCATTTTTCCTAAACACACCCCGACACGAATCACGATATGACATTCACAGCATTATTCTCATGATTTTCTTCTGCAATAAAAATATTTCACCAACTCTCGCAGCTGCACCCCAAAAGATGACTCAAAGCCAGCAAAATGAACATTTCTGCAACATTCAGTTTTGAGGTAATTAACCAAAAACCACATAGTGTAGCACAACGTGCTCAATTTCTTGCCAAGCCACTCCAGATGATAATGCCATTTTAGAAACTCATCAATGTACAGTCCCAGAAATTTAGTAGTATGCTCCAAGGCGATTCACCTATCCTCTATATTTATTGATTTTATTTTTTCTTTTCTATATCTATCTATTGTGAATAGAATACTTGTTGTTTTATCCTCATTCAAAATCAATTTATTCATAGCTAACCAGTGTTAAATTCCTTCATAAGCAATAGCAGCGTTGAGTTCCCATATTTGACTTGTTCTTCCTCCAATAACTATATTAGTGTCGTCTACGAATCCTGTGACTGATGTTAGGTCCAATTCAAAACTATCATACAAATTATTAATAAACAAAACAAACAGTATGGGTCCCAGAACACTAAATACCCTGAGGTACCCCATACTCACAACCAACTTATGTGGATTTAGCTTTGGTGACTGATTTCTTTATGACAGTTCTTTGTTTTCTGTTGTTCAGATATGATTGAAACCAGGTGTATGCCCTACCTCTGGTTCCCATTCTTTTAAGCTTACACAGTATGAGAGGTGTGGATAATCAATCATAAGCTTTAGTCAAGTCTATGAAGAGAGCTATTGCCAAGTTGTCCTGTTCTATAAGATTTATTATTGTCCTTGTAAATTCAAAAATGGCAGTTTGTGTTAATCTATTTCGTAGGTAACCATGTTGAGAAGCAGAAAAGAGGCCACACCCTTCAATGAACTCTATCAATCTTCTGCACATTGCATGCTCAAATATCTTAGAAAAGCTTGGCAATACACTAATAGGGTGATAACTCTCGAATAGATCTTTATCACCTTTCTTATATACTGGGTGAATCAGTCCTATTTTCAATTGATCTGGAAAAATGCCATATTTGAAGGAGTTATCTATTATGTATGGAAGGATAGCTCTTAACTCATCCTTACACTTTTTGATCAAATTCAATGGTATTTCATCTTCTCCGCTATAGTTGTTATTTTTCAGATTTTGAATTATTTGTGTTATTTCTTCCTCGGTTGTTGCTTGGAGTAACATAGATCTACCATTGTACTGAACTCGAGATTCAAATTTTGTCTCTTCAATATTATCCAAAAGCTTTGGAATCTTTTCGGAGATATTGGCATTAAAATCATTCTCCAAAATGTATGAATCCCCCTCCTTAGGGAAATCTTTCATACGGGTTGTTGATCCTCTTATTTTGTTGTATTGTATAGCCCATATAGTTTTCTGTTTGTTGTCGGAATCCATTAGTCTCTTCAAATTCAGAAATCACCTGGATCATCTTGGGGTGCTGATGGTTCCAAGTGATAAAACACGAAAGATCAAGGTAAATCATCAATTTATACATTTGGCATTCTCGCGTGGTCTATTACGGTACTTCAGGCACTCAATGTGAAAGTCAGGACAGTGCTGACAAAGCTTATTTTTGTATTTTCACACTTAGACGGGCCATCCAGGGTTGCATCTGTTGTTGACAGGCTATACCTTCCAAGATACCAGGTTCAAAAATAGGAAGAGGGTGCTGACAAAGTTCCGAATGCTCTGTTGTTAGTCCTCCAAGATACCACAATTGATCTATAGTGAAGCTCAGGGATTACTTTAGAAAACAGAGCTCACTCTGCCAAATCGACGATTGATATACGTCTTTGAAGCTGTCAACGGGTGACTTCACACCTTCGGTCGTAGCAAATGAACAGCTGCGGGATGAATGGAGAGGGAAGGCATTACATGGACGATATCCTAAGAGCCTGGAAGAAAAGTAAATTGATAGGAAGGAATCTCCTACTTACCTTCGAGCTGGGTACTTGTTTCCTGAAACTGAGGGCCGGTTACTTGCCATCCAGGATCAAGTAACACCGACAAGGTCCTATTTAAAGAACAGGCCTTGGCCTCTGATTTGTGCCGCAAATGTGGTCGAGCGTGCTGACATTTTTAGCATGTGGCACCATCCCGCTCGATGCTCGCCCCGAGGGAGTATATGGATAGGCATAATCAAATGGCGAAAGTCTATCATCAGGCCGTAGCTCTAAAATATGGGCTGCTGAAGAACAGGTAGAAAAATTATAATTATTCACCTTCTGATGTGCTGGAGAACGAGAGTTACAGATTGTACTGGGACACCACGATCGTCACGGATAAATCTGTTGCGCGAACAATAGACCTGATATCGTCTTGATTCGAAAAGATGATAGAACCGCCTTCCCGATAGAAATATCCCAGCAGAAGACAATATCTCAAAGACACAGAAAATATTGTGAAGTACTATGATTTATCCTTTGAAATGAAGAATATATATCAGCTCAAGTCCTGCGTGGTGGTTATACTGATCATATCCGTTAACGGCTGCTCTGCGCAGAAGGAGGTAATCTTGTGGACGACAAGAATAGCCCATAAATTTCTTGTGAGTGGCTGAAGACAGCTTGATCCACGAGGATTCGACGTCTAGTAATAACCAGCCAATACCCTATAAGGTGATGATATACCTATGTATATAAATAATATAAATATATATATATTTAAATTATTATGAATTCGGTCTTTACTTGTTGCGAATTCAATTAAATCACTTCAGTAAAAGGAGACAGTTTCAATTTTTAAAAATGTTTATATTTTCAATAACAGCATCTTTATGTTGTTACATTTCAACTGACTGATTTTTGTAAAGGAGCAGCAGTTTTATACATACAAAAAACGTGACTGAATGAGTGTTCTTAAATTCCATTACAGCTAAACCACCAATATACTATTTTCGAAAGATATTCAAGTAGTGACGACTCCACATCTTTTTTGTTAATTGTAAAGAATATTCCGTCTATATTACCTGTTGATTTCATGTGCTCCTTAAAGAAAAAGTCTTGAACTTTTGGTTTCTATATGTATTCTTTCGTAGTAATTATTGAAATTATGGCCAAATTCTTAGGATGATTCCCATTTGCCCAAATGCCTCAATATGATAAGCGTATGTAGACTAGGCGAGTTTGATGTATAACTATTCTGGTATTCTAGGATCCTTTTCTTAAATGCTCTGCCAGTTTGACTATATATACCTAAACTCTAGGGCAATCTATACAAAATAGTTTATAGGCACCGCATTCATCATCTTTTCTATAAAAGTACTTTCATCAAAAACAATAAAGATGAAACAGGTAGTCACATTAAATCAAATGTTTATAAACTATCTTGTATGGATTTCCTAGAGTTAGAGTTAGTTAAGATGGCCGACGAAGAAGACGCGATGTCAGATGTGTCCGATAAAAACGAAAGAGATGCACAATATTATAAATGTTGTGCAACCAAAAGCTGCAAATTTAAAGTATGTATACAATGCTTTGCAATTTTTCATCAAGCGTGTGCAAAAAGAAACGCCAAACTGAAATACCTGGGTGGCAACAAAGTTTTGTGTTGTGACGAGATAGGTGAACAAGAGGAAAGAGGAACCGAGGGAAATGCGATGGAAATAAAGAATCTCAAACAACTTTTGGAGGAAGCAAGAGATAAAAATGAAATACTTAAACTTAACAACACTTACTATTGGAAAAAATCGTAATGCTGGAAAATAGAGAACCAAAAAAAATGTAAACAGAATTGGAAACAACGCATCTTTAACAAACAGACAGTTCACGTAGCCAAGGACATATACATCAAACAATATACAAACAGGAATCTACACATACGCTAGAGCAACTATGTCCGCAACCAGACAACAGAGGGAGCCACAAGACAATAATCCCGAAATGTCAGAGTTGGATAATGCTGCAAACATAGAACCGAGTATCTCTAAGGATCATAGAACCCCACTGACGAGGAAGAAAGTAAACATAAACATAATCAATGGAACAACACAAAGCAAGCAAAAGGAAGGTGAGGAATTCACAGAAGTAAACCGTCGAAGGAAAAGAAATTACCACACGAAAAACATCGGCACCGGAAAAGATTCGAAAGGATTCTTTCGGGAAGAAAAAAAATATGGCTTTATATAAACAGAGTGAAAAGAAACACAACAGAATTGATGATAAAAGAATACCTAATCGGTAAACAAGGATATGAGAAAGCGGCTATTACAGTAAGAGAGATATCATCAAGCGAAGAGAGATCAAAAAGACTTTTAATAACAGCGCCATTCGAAAAGAAAGAAGAAATGTACAAGTCCGACTTTTGGCCTGCAGGAGTGGGCATCAAAAGATTTGACTTCGCCAAACATAAAGAAATGATGAATCAGGAGGGGTTTCGCAACTAATGCGGAAACAAAAAGCCCCAAATCTGTAAGTTCAATCAGTATTGTTCATCAAAACTGCAATCTATATCAAATGCAATTAACAGAATTGGAGAAGGAGTCAAAAAATTCAAAACTGCAAAATAATTAGCATAACTGAACACTGGCATACAAAGGATAAATTAGAGCATTTCTCAGTAAATAATTTCTACCTGGCATCTTAATATTGCAGACAGAATGGATATGGAGGAACAGCTATCTATGTTCATAAATCATATAAAGCATCGGAGAGAACAAGTCTAATCAATCTCTCACTTGAAGGAGATTTTGAATGTGCAGCTGTGGACTGCCAAGTAGGATCAAGAAAAATTTTGATAATCTCGATATATATATATAACACGTAACGTTGGTATTTTCTTAGATAGAATGGAAGAACTACTACAACAGCTGAAAGAAAGTAGATGTTTCGATGAAAGATCGAAATATGAGTTCATTGCAAAAATAAGAGAGCAAGACTGGGCATTTATTTACGAGGAAGAAAGAAACAACATTAATAGAAATTGGCAAAGCTTTCTGAATACTTTTTAGTCTATTTTCTATGAATGCTTGCCACTAAAAAAGAAGGGACAAAAAAAAAGGAAACACCTTCAAACGAGGAGATCGACACATGCAAAAACCAACTAGATATATTACTGACGTTTGCCAGAAAGAATCCTATCTATAAAGATCTATACAATAAGACTAAGAAGAATTATGACTAACTAATAAAGAAGAATAAGGCACAAATTTTCGAAGAAAGAATAAGAAAATCAGACAACAAGAGCAAGACAATGTGGACAATTTGCAAAGAAATCAGAGGACAGAATAATACAGAGGAATGTGGGATGGAAAGAGTTCCACGTGAGATTGCACAAAAGTTCAATTACTTCTTCAATAATGTTGTTCCACAGGCGTTGGCACAGCCAGAATGTAAACTTAGGCAGAATGACAGATCTATGTACCTATAACCAAGCACCCCAATTGAAATATTAGAAATAGGGAAATCACTCAAAAATAAACATACCAGCGGTGTTGATGACATAGCCACCAGCATTATTAAACTGGCTCTGCCTGAAATAAATGGAACAACTCAAAATAGCAATTATAAAACCAGCATTGAAAAAATTTAGAAAGCACTGACGTGAGGTCAGTTGGCTTAGGCGCTCTTGTAAACCACTTACGAGTAATTATTCAATTGTTTGAAAGTAACATATTCCTAAGTATTAATTTGTCAAAAACATGTCAACTGTTCAAATCAACAAGGTCGAAATAATCAACGAGAATATGTTTTGTAGGAATCACTAAGCATATCTATTGAAGGTCACCCAAAGTGGAGTAAAATAATCGGGATTGAATAGACCAAACTAGTATTTTCGTGATATTTGTCGAGACCCCCCCTCTCTTAATGCAAGATTAGATGATTGAATATTGTTGATAAAAAATATATAGACATTAACACCTATTTGAATAAAAATACAAAAGTTGAAATCTCTAAGATTAAGTCAAATAATAATCAATGTTGATAAAAACTTCTTGAGTTCAAACTCCGTACGGAATTGAACCTGTACTCTCCTATTTGGAAAATAATTCTGACGTTTCTCACCGTTACTCAACCGAACGTAGTTACTTTCATGGAGATATAGAGATCCTTCAATGTCGCTGACAATTATTTAAATTTTGAAAAATCATATCTCCAGAACTATTAGCTTGTCGAAGTCGAGAGTGGTATTTTTGTATACGTCTGATAAAACTGCACCATAAAAAAATTTTTTTTGTTACTCCGAACCTATTCTGCCGATTTGACCGAATAACGAACTTAGCCGAGATATTTATACCTCAAACCTATTCTGAAAGTTTCAACTCTCTAACTTCATCCGTTCGAGAGTTATCGTGTTCACGGAACGGACGGACGGACGGACAGAATCGATTTTGACCACGGATTATTCATCAGTAGGTCCAAACAAAACGATTGATACCACTTTTGCCCAAAAATTCGAAAGTCACAGACATATGGGCAAATTGATAAGCACTCTGTTCAGGTGAACAAGAGCGCCAAAAAAGGGGATCCTAAAGACATGGGGAACTACAGGCCTATTAGTATTCTCTCAAGCTTTTCAAAAATATTTGAATTGATAATGAGCTCAAGAATAACAGAATTTCTGAACAGTTGTGACTTCTTCGCCAAACACCCAGCACGGTTTCTTAAAGGAAAATCCACACAGACAGCTATATTTGAACTAACAAAAAATATATTAGAACTGTTGGAGGGAGACAAGTTGGCTCTGGCAATTTTTCTGGATATGTCAAAAGCATATGATTCAATAAATCAAGAACATCTGTTAAAAAAGATTCAAGCCCATGGAATAAGAGGAATGGCATTCAAGTGATAGAAATCATACCTGAGCAATAGAAAACAAAAAGTAAGAATTAACAAAGATGGAGGGAGTGCTCAATCGGAGGAAATGACAAATAATAGAGGTATAGCTCAAGGAAGTATCCTGGGACCCCTTCTTTTTCTTGTCTTCCTCAATGATCTAGAACACATAGTGAAGGAAGAGGAGGAAGAATCATTGTTGAACTATGCGGATGATACCAGTTTGTTGAGGAGCGAATGAAAAGGATACTTTAATCAGAACAGGTACTAACTTCTTCAATAGGACACAAGAATGGTTAAGGAATAATGATCTCAAATTAAATGTGGAAAAGACGAACTTACTGATTTTCAGCACCAACAGAAGTAATAAAAGCAGACCAACAAGCAGAACATTGGAAGGTGAGGAAATTCCTGTATCAGATAACACAAAATTTCTGGGAATATTAATTGACTCTTTCCTGTCATTCAGGGCGCATGCAGAATATTTAGGACAAAAGTTGAGTCAGATTAATTTTGCCATGAGAATATCTAGAAGATATTTAAGTGAAAAAGCATTAAAAAAACTGTATCATGCAAATTTTGAATCTAGGCTGAGATATGGTAGAGTTTTCTGGGGTACTAACCAGAAGAGATGTTTATTTTACAAAAGAGAACCCTGAGAACAATATATAGTCTTAAGTTCAGAGAAACATGTAGAAATGTATTCAAACAAAATAATATATTTACAGTGTATGGTTTATATATCTATGAATGTGCTGTATTTCTTCATAGGAACAAGGATAAAGTTATAAGACACAACGCTAATCATGATTATAACACAAGAACACAAAATTTAAACTTCCCAATTCACAGATTAACTCTGAGTGAAAAACATCCTGAATATAGTTGTATTAGAATTTACAACCAGTTACCGAATAGACTTAGATTTTTAAATAATTCAAAATTATTCAAGAAAGAAATGAGATCATTAATTGTAAAACTGGAACCATATGAGTTAGGGGATTTCTTCAATGCGAAATTTAGTTGAATAATTGGATACTGTTACTGTTAGGACACCATTTCATTTCAGGTTGCCACTTTGTAATCTTATCTGAAATAAAGAAATATTATTATTATTATTATTATTATTATTATTAGAGTTCATAAATATCAAACCACAAAATCATTCAAGAAAAAGCTCCAAGAACATCAGAGGTGTTATTTATACTTCTCATGTCCACATATGCGACTCATCTTAAGGGATTTAGGCATTATTTCAATAACAACTAACCAAATAATGCATAAGGAAACCAATAATAGTTCAACACCGACCCTTTTAAATGCACTTGGAATCTACAAGAACCATAGCTGAAATATTCTTTTGAATTAACAAATAGATTCGGAATCGTCACCTTTTTTGAATATTTTCCTAAAATAGTAAATTGGCATTTTAGCTGTTATAGAACTTTATAACACTCATCCAGTATCGTTTTTTTGTATATAGTTTTTAATAAAGCGCAATCCAAAAAGTTCTTCTCTTTCATTAACTTAAGGTGCTATTAACAATTCAACAATTTTCCGATTCGGTATAACTAGTCCAAGCAGCTTCGCCCATATTTTGCAGAATGTCTGAGAAATATCGTTTTTGTACATCCAGTGTAGGCATTTATTGTAATAGATATGTATTTGAGGAGATACCAAACTAGGAAATGTTATGTGTTAGTTATGGACGACGAAGAAAAATATTGAAATATCCTTGTAACGGAAATGTTACTTCTTTAAAACAATCCATTTGATACTTATTCCAACACACCGTTTCATACTCATCCTATGACATTATGATTTCAATTTTAACCGTATCGCAGGAAGAAATTGTCTAGTAACATATCCAAAGTATTACTTAGAAACTCAAAAGAAGTAGTCAATTTTCTTCTGAAATGTATTGTGATAGAGAATTTCGAATTGTATGTATGTAAATATAATTTGGCAAAATAATATTCCTTGAATTTCCGTAGCCCCACAAATTTCCTCGCTAAACTCCGCAATCAGATCGAAATAACGAGCAGTGGTGAGATTCTGTAAGAGGAAAGCGAAGCGAAAACTTGGCAAAACCATGATTTTATTCGATATGGTATTCTGTAAGACGATTCGGGAATAGTCGCATTTGCCGAAGAACAATACGAACTCATGACGACAACGATAACGCTTAGGGTTCCTAGCGAAGATTCCGATTGGTTGAATTTTACCACGTGACCATCTCAAGTGTCAAATCTTGAACTATTCTAGCTGTAAAATTAATTATTTTGAATTCTTGGTTAGATACTTCAAATAAATGCATTTACTGAATTATGAAATTATTGCTCGCAAATATTTCTTCGAAAAGAAAAAGAAAGGAAAAGAATATTTACTTATTTATGAAAAGAGGAATACTACTAGGTTAACCCCAAAAACAGTATTCGCTTAAAACTAAAAATATCTACATCCATGCAATAAGCTCACAACCAAAAAACGGTAAAAGCAAAACAGAATATACATATATAAATATATATACACTTGAAGTGATTGTCGGGAACATACATTAATTTTACCCCGATGCCTAAGATCTCGGCCAATCAGGAAACTGCGTGCCCTTGCTGTCAATGACAGAGAGGACTATAGGCCCTCTTTGTCATATTTTCAACGGTTCGTTTTGACAATCAGCCATTTAATTTGAATTTATATTTTTGCTAGAAGCTGTTATTTTATATTTTTGTTAGCAACGTGTTGATATTTGAAAATTGCAGTAAAAGTAATTTTTATTATCTTTCATCATGGACGGAGAAAAGTAAATACTTATCTATTATTTTGTAGAAAATGTATTCAACCAATTTATTTAGAAACTTTAATTTTCAGGGATAAACTGAGTTGTAAAATTTTTTCAAAACAATTTGCTTCTGCTTCGGCGAAATATCGTCATATGCGGAATATTCATAATCAAGATCTTATTCCAAAGCAATTAAAGCATTTAAAATGCCCAATTTGCCCAGAAGAAAACAAAATTGCTCTTGAGTCCCATAAAGCTTTGGATATTCATTTAGAGCAAATTCATTCCATCAACATCATAACATCACAGTTGACTTTTAAAAACGAAGAAGAATTTGAGGCTTGGCGAGCATTGGAGAATAGAGGTGTCGATTACATAAAATGAAGATATCGGAAAAGCAGTGATGGATTAGTAATTTATTTTGAATGCAATCGCAGTAATTATTCAGGTTTGTTTCTTTATGTTTTCCACCAGTTTGATATAATGAGTTCGTTTGAAATCATGGTGATGTTAGGAAACCATTTAACTTCCAGGATATGTAAGTCAATGTAGCAAACGTAGCATGAAATCTGGAGGAAGTATCAGAATATCTGGGTTCTGCCCTTCTAGAATTAGTGTGAAGAAAGTAGTACAGGTAAGTTTTTTAGTTAATCATTTGTGTTCAACTAGAATTATGATCCAATATTTCATTTGTATGTTTTAGCTGTGAATGTAACATTCGAAGAAATACATGTAGGTCATGAGGATGAACTACACTCTAAACGTTTGAGTAAGAATGATCAGAAATTGATTGCTGATGAATTGGAAGTTGGAATTACAAAAGAGAGCATTTTACAGGATTCTAAAAATGTTACAGAAGAAAAACTGCAAAGAATTAATGTACTCGCAAGTGCAGATCTCTCTTATATTTTGCGAAAATTCAATATTGAAGAAACGAAAACATGATGACGACATGCTACGGCTTTAAAAGTTAAATTAGATCAATCTAATAAAATTTCTAATTTTTCCATAGATTCTGACAGTAAATTTCAAGTAAGACTTTGTGATAAGTCAGACATGTGTTTTTCATAGTAGTTGATTGTAGATGGAGTTACACCAAAGCATTATGAAACTTGAATCGTTGCATGAGAGTGATATTCGACGTATAATGGAATTGAATGATGAAGCACATGATTTGACATATGGTACTGGTGCAACCAGAAGAAAAAGAAAAATGGAGAAACAATTATATTTCCCAAGAAAAAAGTAGTTGAATTTAATATTTTGTAATTTCTATCTCTTCCAAGATAGTTTATTCATTAAATTTGATTCAAAGGTGTTGAGGTAGCAGTTCTGTAAGCTTATTCAGAGAAGCATGTTTTTCAAGAACAAGAAAAAAAGGAAATTGATCTCGTATGTGGGTTTTGCCGCTGCTTGATAGATGGAGGTGCTAAGGATTTTGATGAAGCATGTTTAACTTAAAATTATCATTCACCATTTGACTAAGCAAAAATTGAATTTCTTTCCAATCTTAGAATTATACTCCATTTTTATTTGAACAGAATGTAAATATCAACAAAAGCCTTGAAATATATTAGCTACTTCGATATAATGCATTTTCCAACAAACCTGATCCTGTAGAGAAAACAATGAGTATATATATATAATATGTAATATATTGAAACTGACTTTTCCTGTGTTGCTTCAAGTGCCTTATGGTCAATAAGATATTTCGATACATTTAAAACAGAAAATAGTATATGTGGTCATACTATTTGGTACGTTCACATATGCACCATTTATCCTTGTTCGTAACTCACAACATATCATTTTATTTGGAATGCTGTAATGATTAATGAAAGATGGAGTGTTTAGTTCAAATATACTGAGAAACATTTCAATTTGTTTTATTGTCATGAATTGGAAATATGCATCAAATTAATTATACTACCGATATTGGCCCCTTTTGAGCATCATGCGATATCTTAGGAGTAATTAAATTATTTTTATAAGATACAAAAATTTAGACCAATTGTAAAGGATACTTGGAACTTATTGCATAAATTATCAAAAAAACACCTACAATAACATCAATGTCTGCTTTCGCACCATACAAAATATTAACTTAGTATAATTCGAAATGAAATAAGAATTTATTGATGCTACAAGTATCAGATTTTATTCATCAATCAAATATTTTGTGTTTACTTGTTTCAAAAAATTTCGAGGATATAGGTAACTTATTGCTGGTTTATTTTTATTAAAATCCCCTACAAATATTTGTCATCACTATAGAAACTGATATGGCACTCCGTATTTACACTGATTTTTACTCGAACCTGTAGTTTTCATCAACAGATTCATGCTTATGCAGGTAATAGGGAGCCCTGAAAAATTCAGTATAATCCAAGGGGAATTGTTATCCATTTCTTCATTAGAATGAATCTATAAATGTCCATTTAAAAATAAATGCTATTAAACTGAAAACAAAAGCAGCCTATAAGATAGATAGGCAAAACCGGAAACAAGTTTTCGGAATCCTCTCCAGCATGGCACTATAGCGTATTGCGGCGAAATCTTGAACCTCAATCATATTATTGATGAATCTTTCTTCACGTCGACGTAGGACGTGAAGCTAAGCTTTATGGAAAACAGTGCATCTACGTGATTGGTCGGCATCGGGGTAAAATTAATGTATGCTATTGTCGGGTATGTGGTCAACTTTCCATAAATCAAACAGTCAAAAAGATCTGATTATATTTATTTCTCAATATTTCGTCGAGCTGTTGTCGACTTCATCAGGAGAAACTGTTAAATATCTGGTATGACTTATGCTTAACAAAAAGAGAGATGACTTATACTTACAAGATGTACAGAACATTAATCGCCTAAAACTACAATAAACATTTCCTACAATATAATGCTTGGGAAATTAAACAAGCAATTTTCAACAATGTCAGCCACGCTTATCAAAATCTCAAAGTAAAATGATCACCTGTGCTGTAAGTGCACATTCCCCCTGAAATGATGTAGGCAAATGATGTGTTAACAATTTTACTATTACAAAATTTTTTAAATATTGCTATAGATTGCACTCATTTGATCAGTATCTGACTTAAAGTTCACTGTATTTTTCTGTTTTCTAATTTGCAGCATCTCAAGGAATAGTCTGTTTTTGGCGCTCTTGTTCACCTGAACAGAGTGCTTATTATAATTTGAATTGATCTCCGGTTTCCCTATGTCTTCAAGTTTGAAATTGAAGCTGTGTCCCGTTTCCTGACAGTGTTTTACCAGAGCAAAAGAATTTTTTCGATGCGATAATCACTCTAATGTTGTGTGATTCTTTGTTTAAGCCACTGTTTCGTTTGTCCAACGTAGCAACCATTGCAATGTTGACATGCAATCCTATAAACTGTATCAGTGCACATTTCTATCGGTGTTTTATCTTTAGTTTTCGAAAAAAGCGCATCTGATGTTATGAAATTGACGGAAAATTCCCTCCAGTTTGGGTGTTAATTCTTTCACAAAAGGAATCTTCTTAAATTTATAATCAACTGTTTGAACCGTAGATGTCAACGGTGTTGCTTCCCTAATATGAAGTATTCTATTAAGAATGTGTTTAGGATACCCGTTGTTGTGAAAAATTTCGAATAGTTTCCGTATGTTCTTTTTTAGGAAGGTTTCATCCGATACATAACAAACTCTGTTTTTCAATTCTCTAATTATGTTCAATTTTTGATTATAGGGATGTTGGGAGTGAAAACTTATGAATCTACCTGACGCAGTGGGTTTTTGGTACCAGTCCAAAATAACTCTATTGTCTGTATTCCTAACAACTGGAGTATCCAAAAAAGGTAGACTGTTATTACTTTCTATTTCTATTGTGAACTGAAAATTTTGGTTAAAACCATTAAATGCGTCCAAAATAAAAGTCTTCTTATCTGCTGGAATTGCACAAAATATATCATCCACAAACTTGTAGATAAAAGGTATGTGGAATGGAATCCTAGCTAAAACCTTGTCAAATAAATGATCTAAAATAATAGTGGCTAAAATTGGACTCAATGGTGAACCCATTGGTGTACCGAAAATCTGTTTGTGAAACTTTCCGTCAAAAACGAAGTAAGTATTCTCAAATATGAACTAACGATTTCAAAGAAATTATCCCTCCTTAAAGTTGTATGTGGTTTTATTATCTCCCAATTCTCATGCAGGACTTCTAGCGTGAGGTCCAATGGGATATTCGTGAATAGAGACGTTACGTCAAATGATATCAGAATATATCCATCTGGCAGAGTAATGCCCTTAACCTTATCAACAAATGCGAAAGTATCCTCGACATTATAATCATTCCTTCCTTGAAATTTTGGCGATAAACTTTGCAATTTTGTATGTTACCGATTTTATAGAACTTACAATGGTACGCGTAGGAATGTTATCCTTATGGACTTTTGGCAATGCATAAAGTTTAGGATGGGTAGCATTATGTATACTCAAGTGTTTGAACCGTTGCTCAGTCATCTCACCTGACTGGTGCAATCTCTTTAATAAATCAATGAGTTTCTTTTGAATGGTGGTTGTGTGGTCCCTACTTGAAATACTACACGTTTTTTTATCAGTTAAGATACTTTGGGTCTTCTCAATATAACAGCTTTTGTTCATCGCAACTGTACACCCACTTTTATCAGCTTCAACAATATAGAGTTGTGGGTTTTGTCTTAAGAAAACCCCTTTAATCAAAAATTGAACATAATTAGAGAATTGAAAAACAGAGTTTGTTATGTTTCGGATGAAACCTTCCTAAAAAATTTAGAAAGCACTGACGTGAGATCAGTTGGCTTAGGCGCTCTTGTAAACCACTTACGAGTAATTATTCAATTGTTTGAAAGTAACATTAACACCTATTTGAATAAAAATACAAAAGTTGAAATCTCTAAGATTAAGTCAAATAATAATCAATGTTGATAAAAACTTCTTGAGTTCAAACTCCGTACGGAATTGAACCTGTACTCTCCTATTTGGAAAATAATTCTGACGTTTCTCACCGTTACTCAACCGAACGTAGTTACTTTCATGGAGATATAGAGATCCTCAATGTCGCTGACAATTATTTAAATTTTGAAAAATCATATCTCCAGAACTATTAGCTTGTCGAAGTCGAGAGTGGTATTTTTGTATACGTCTGATAAAACTGCACCATAAAAAAATTTTTTTTTTTACAGTGTCATTTTAAAAAAAATTTTTTTGTTACTCGAACCTATTCGGCCGATTTGACCGAATAACGAACTTAGCCGAGATATTTATACCTCAAACCTATTCTGAAAGTTTCAACTCTCTAACTTCATCCGTTCGAGAGTTATCGTGTTCACGGAACGGACGGACGGACGGACAGAATCGATTTTGACCACGGATTATTCATCAGTAGGGTAACCTGGGTACGATTGTGGCAGGGTACGGTAGTGACAGTCGCTATAACAGCGAAACTATACGGATTGCGGGTTGGGGTGCAAGGGGAAAAATAAAGCGCATGCAAGTCTAAACGCGTGTCCCGGTGTTGCGTCAGCCGATGTGCGACGATAACGTAAGCAGGAGCCAACATTGATTTTCGATAGTCAAAAGTAAGTTTTTTTGGTCGATTTCTTTTTGTAATTATGGTTATTTGTACACAGATAGATTACCTTTTATTTTTTTTTTTTTATAACTTGAACATTGGCAGTTACTTACGAGTGATTACTTTTAATGCAGATCTTTTTGCTCAGTCATGGTCATTTTTTGTTTTCAAAAGTATGCGTTGGGTACGGTTGTGACAAATTTTGTGGGTACGGTTGTGACATTACTTTTTTGTTTTCTTTTATTTTAGATGCCTAGGAAACGCGTGCGGAAGACCGAGAGAGGCCTGTCTGACATTACTCAATATGAAAATGCTTACAAAGAGGTGAAACGCGGTACTTCATTACGGAGAGCTGCGGAAATACATAAAGTTAATCGCATGTCACTCTTGCGATATCTACGCAAACGCGACAAAGCTGGCGATAATGAAAATGAAGGCACCATCAGCATGGGGTATGTTGCTCATAATAAAGTATTCTCTATCGAGCAAGAACAGCAGCTGTCAAAATATATTATACGTTGCGCAGACATTTATTTTGGCCTTTCTACGAAAGAAGTACGGAAGCTGGCATTTGAACTGACAACTAAATACAACATAAAGCGACCTGCTTCTTGGGTTGAGAATAAGATAGCTGGTGAAGAATGGTTCCGTTCATTCATGAATAGAAACCCGTCACTATCTGTACGCGTAGCTCAGGCTACAAGCCTTTCAAGAGCTACAAGTTTCAACAAAACAAATGTTGAAGCTTTTTATAATAATTATTATAATTATAATAATTTTTATATAAAGTGATTGTTAACTTTGTTTAGATGAAGATTATATTGTGTTCAGTTGATTATTTGTAACAATAAAAGTCACTAAAACTATTTGGATGTATTTTGTAAGTCTGTCACTACCGACCCCAACCACTGTCACAACCGCCCTTGGGGTGTGGCCGGTTGTGACACTTTCCCTTTTTTTTTTAATTTGACCGTATGCCTAATACAGTGTAGCTAGGGACAATTTTTTATCAATTTTAGGTAGATAAATAATCAAATTAAGTATTTAAGTGATTTTTCTCCTAGATAACTGGTAAATATACAAACTTATAGGCGATCAAACCAAAATTGTCACAACCGTACCCAGCTTACCCTAGGTCCAAACAAAACGATTGATACCACTTTTGCCCAAAAATTCGAAAGTCACAGACATTTGGGCAAATTGATAAGCACTCTGTTCAGGTGAACAAGAGCGCCAAAAAGAACATACGGAGACTTCGAAATTTTTCACAACAACGGGTATCCTAAACACATTCTTAATAGAATACTTCATAATAGGGAAGCAACACCGTTGACATCTACGGTTCAAACAGTTGATTATGAATTTAAGAAGATTCCTTTTGTGAAAGAATTAACACCCAAACTGGAGGGAATTTTCCCTCAATTTCATAACATCAGACTCGCGAAATACAGTCTGGCAGAAATAAGAAACTCTTTTTTCGAAATCTAAAGATAAAACACCGATAGAAATGTGCACTGATACAGTTTATAGGATTGCATGTCAACATTGCAATGGTTGCTATGTTGGACAAACGGAACAGTGGCTTAAACAAAGAATCACACAACATAAGGGTGATTATCGCATCGGAAAAAAAAAAAAAACAAATTCTTAATAGAATACTTCATAATAGGGAAGGAACACCGTTGACATCTACGGTTCAAACAGTTGATTATGAATTTAAGAAGATTCCTTTTGTGAAAGAATTAACACCCAAACTGGCGGGAATTTTCCCTCAATTTCATAACATCAGACTCGCGAAATACAGTCTGGCAAAAATAAGAAACTCTTTTTTCGAAATCTAAAGATAAAACACCGATAGAAATGTGCACTGATACAGTTTATAGGATTGCATGTCAACATTGCAATGGTTGCTATGTTGGACAAACGGAACAGTGGCTTAAACAAAGAATCACACAACATAAGGGTGATTATCGCATCGGAAAAAAATTCTTTTGCTCTGGTAAAACACTGTCAGGATACTGGACACAGCTTCAATTTCAAACTTGAAGACATAGGAATACTGGAGATCAATTCAAATTATAAGAACAGACTGTTCCTTGAGATGCTGCAAATTAGAAAACAGAAAAATACAGTGAACTTCAAGTCAGATACTGATCAAATGAGTGCAATCTATAGCAATATTTTAAAAATTTTGTAATAGTAAAATTGTTAACACATAGAGGGCGTTGGCTACATCATTTCAGGGGGAATGTGCACTTACAGCACAGGTGATCATTTTACTTTGAGATTTTGATAAGCGTAGCTGACATTGTTGAAAATTGCATGTTTAATTTCCCAAGCATTATATTGTAGGAAATGTTTATTGTAGTTTTAGGCGACTAATGTTCTGTACATCTTGTAAGTATAAGTAATCTCTCTTCTTGTTAAGAATAAGTCATATCAAATATTTTACAGTTTCTCCTGATGAGTCGACAACAGCTCGACGAAATATTGAGAAATAAAGATAATCACAGATCGTTTTGACTGTTTGATTTATGGAAAGTTGACCACATACCCGACAATCACTTCAAGTGTTGATATTTTTGGTCGATAACTTCAATAGTGTTTATATAGATATATATATTTTTGTTAGAATTTCTTGTGCTCTGATACAAATCTTCTTATTTAAAATTTCTTGGGTGTATAGCAATTATTCTACTAATAAATGGTAATTGTTAAATTATTATTTTATTTTTCCAACACATGTTTCGACGTGACTACGCCTTTTTCGAGGAATATAATACAGTCCACAATTTCCTGTAAATTACATAATAATAAATACACAAATATATCAACAAACAACACAAAGCTTTTACATACTTCATTTAAATCGTCCGTCATTATTTTCTCCTATAATCAAACTTTAAAAAATCTTGAAATATTAAATATTTTTGTCAGCCATGAATGAAATAATGTGACGATGATGCACTGTCACGATTTCTATTATTCCAATTTAATGCTGCGACACCTGTACGATTTAACCAACAAGTGATAATCCCAAATCTGGGTTTGAATTGGTTCTTTTCGATCTAGATGGAGTTAATAATAGAAGATTAAAAATTTTTATTTCCTTATCCATGTTATGAGATTGAAATAAATTTGGGCCAAGTTTTTGATGTCTGTTTCATCGTTCATAGCTTCTTTTTCTTTTTTGATGTGGATCATTTCTAGTATGTTTCTAGTTTTGTTGTTTTTTTCTTTTTCCAGGATAGGAAAGTTCTCAAAATCCATTTTATGTTTTTCTGTTTGTACATGATTTTTTGGTGCGGTCATATTTTTGCAAAATTTGTGCCCATTTATTCTTAAAAAAATCCAAAATAATAAAATCTCGAATTGTGTCTACCGAATAAATTGTATGGATTGCCCAAAAGTATATATAGGACAGACAACACAATATATAAAGGAAAGAATAAATGGGCACAAATTTTGCAAAAATAGGACCGCACTAAAAAAGCATGAACAAACAGAAAAACTTTTTCCTTAAGTAACTCAAATCTTTATTGGTCAATAAATTTTTTCTTTTGATATCATCGTCTTCCAATTTCCTAGAATCTTTCAGAATCCTGTTTGTTGAAACACCTGCCATCAATTGGTCTACCAAATTTTTTTCTTCATCCTTCGAAAGTCTCTTACTACGAAGTTCATCATCATGTCCTACATGTGTTTTTACATAATGTACTTTCACATCTCCTGTAATTATAAATATTGATAAATGTGAATTTATACCATAGTTCAACAAAAAGTACCATTTCCTAAAACATGAACTCGAATCCTTGATGGGCATACTCCAGTCAATTTTATAGTTCCTCCTGCTTTGAGCTTACGTTGTGTACAGGTAGACACAAATCCTGAAATGAATATCCATACAGTAGATATCATCAAAGTTTGATTAAATTGATGATACCTACCTTTTGCATCACTCCTGTTACATTCATATACATAATTTTGTGGGTCAGATGTTCTACATGCGTAATCCACATCTCTATTCTCTAGGGCTTTCCATGCTAAGAATTCTTCGAAGTTTGCAAATGTTAAATCTGAAGATTCTATCCTTACTTCGTGATGACTCGTTAAATGTTTCACAAGATCTTGATGATGTGAAAACGGCTCGTTTCTGCGTAAAGGAGAAATAATACGCTTCCTTTTTTGAGTTTCTATAGACATTTCAGGATGCTGTGTTCCGACATGCCTGTTTCTAACTCCTGAAGGAACAAAATATTTTTCGCACGTTTGACAAAATAGTTTAGGGTGTCTACAAAATATACAAGATATTAGATAAGTATAAATTATTATAAGTATCATGCATGTTAAGCTTGACTTTTATAATATATTGTAACTAATCGAAAAGAATCAGCAATAATAATTGCTAATCAGATATCACATGGGAATTTTTTCATAAGTATATTACACTAACCTATGATTATCCATAACAATTTGAGTTAGCAGTAACACTTCTTCTCTTCTTCTATAATCTACAGTCCACTCGTAATATCGATTTTATTGCAAGATTGCAAAAGAATCGCACAAAGGTATACTAAAAGATTCGCATAAAATGGCGCTAACATATTAAAAAACAAGTCTAGCTAGCGCGGGATTTTAACAATTGCGCGGGAATATCGAATCTGTCTCTTCTCTTTCAAATTTCTGTCATTCGATGAAGTTGTTTCTGATTGGCTTCGCACCAAGTCTTTTTAGCGTATGCTCTTTCTACCGTGCCTGCGTGTGCTGTTTCGTTTAGGCGGTGCAGGGCGCTTGTGCGAATGTTTGTGTATGTTAATGTAATATAAATTAGGTTTGTTCGCGTGGCAGTTCGGAACTGTAATTTTTGGTAATTTGTGGTTCCCACCCGTTCGTCTGGGACGGAACAGGAGTTCCTTGTCGTTCGTGTGGTCGGAACACTTGATTTCGGAACTGTTCGTTACTGTTCTTACGGTTCCTGATCTAGAGATGGTACAAGGTACAACAGAAGAAGCGGTAAATTCAAATCATCGGTAATTCAAATTTTCAGTAGTTCTAATTGGCAATTAAGTTATATATTTGGTGACTAGGATATTCGCATAGCTGTTTTTGAGTATATTTGATGTTGTATGAGTATAAATTTTTAATCAATTCGTTATATTAGCTTCCCAAAATTTTTGTTATCTCAAAGAAGAGGAAGGATCATTTGCAATAGATGAATAAAACAATTGCATAGTTGTTCTAAAGTATTTCCACCGTATTAATAACACAATAACTTATTCAATATCTTTTTAACACTATCCATGATATGATCCATGATCATTGAACTCTATATGACTACCTATATGGTATTTAGAGTTCAATGTCCATGATGTACAACATAACCTTACTTTCACTTATCTATGCACTTAACGAAATCGTTTTGAAATTATCTGTTCCCACCTGTTCTCACCCGTTCGTGTCATAGAACAACTTGCGACGATTCCAAGAGTTACAGAACCTGGTTCTCTGTGGCCCCAGTACAACTGGGAACTGCCACCCGAACAAACCTATTGTCATTTTTGTGCACGATAGCGCAATAAATGAATATTGTATTCCACCACATAAATAATAGCACTTTATACTGATAATGAAAGCAATTCATACAAAATTATTCTCTAACCATTCCAAAATATCAAAAATGCACAACGTTAATATTCAAGTTTTCACTTCTGCCGGCACTCCCGGAGTGCAACCCGTCATTTTTATTCTGAATTATGTTTGTTGGGTCTTGTTTGAGTTTTTTTGTAAGTAGTTTCATCATTAAGGATATCATAATTTTTTTTATTATAGTCATCTGTGTTCATCACTACCGTTTTATTTGATTTATCTGGCTTGAGGACTGTTATTTGAGGGTTCTGTCTAAGGAATGAGTTCGTTTTTCTGATTTTCTTATTTAGTTGTAATTGTTTTTTATCAAGTTTTGTAGACCTTTTTTTTGAAATTGGTAATATTATTCACTACTTTATTTCGTATTTCTGTTTGAGTATCTTTATTAAACCTATCGATCACTGTTTCTATATTTGCATTGATATAGTGTATGGGAAGCTTCTGTTTTTCTATTGGTATGAAGTATTTTGGTCCCAAATTAAGAATTTCTTCAACTTCTTCAGGAATGTTTACGTCAGAGATGTTCACAACCCAGTTTTTTTCTATTTGTTTGATTGAAATTGTCTAATTTAGTCTTAGGATTTGATTTATCTGTTTAGTTCGAATTTTCTTGAAAATTTCTTCATTTCTTCTATCTTGTTTTTCTAATGAATTAATTATCCAATTCTCGGTATTGTTCTCTAGAATGTGACTTGTCGTATCAATTATGTTCTGTTCTAATTTCCTTATATTTTTGGAAGTGTCAGCAATCAGTAGGCTTATTGTTTTCAATCGAAATGTCTTGAATATTTCGTTGAATTTACGTTCAGTTTGTTGGTCGGCTATTTTAATATGTTTGACGTCTAGGTTAAGAAAAGTTGGAATGAGGTCTGAGTTTTTGCACTGTAATAAAAAGATTCGTCGGTTCTTCTGTTTGCCTAAATTTAGTTTTCAATTTTCCCAGCGTTTTGATATCTCTAGATGTTGTGTGATTGTCGCCAGTATTGATGATGTTGTTGTCTTCCATTTTCACCCGCTGATAGAGCTCTAAAACTCACTAGTCCAGAGTTCAGACAACAAACAATAAAAAAAAAAGCAAATGAAATACTAGCCATTAATAACTATCCTTTAAAACTAATAGACAAGATCTTCAAAGACAAAATCTTTAGCCTTTATAATACAGAACAACGAAAAACTAGAAGAACCGATATCGAAACCCAAAAATATGTATCCATACCATATATACAGGGCTTATCAGCAGCACTAAATGCATCAATGAAGCATTATGGAATGAACGTAGCACATAAAAACACAAATATAAATAAATATCTCACTGAGAAATATGAGAGACTGAAAGTCAATTTTATTCACCGGTCGATAAACCTTTTAATTACTGACACAACCAAAACGATAAATAGATTAGAAGAGGAAATTATGAAAATACTCAACGAATTCGCAGACCTCAAAGGAAGGAATCTAAGAGAGACCCTAGAACACCATGTGAACCAAGCAATACAGTCTAAGACCAACCATCACAAATCCATTCACAACAAAAAAATCGAAAAGCTAATAAATTCACAGAAAAGTAAAGAAGATAATAAAACTCAACAAGAATTGTGAATTTGACGCAGACCACATTACCTGAATTCGTGACGAAAACACTTAACTTGGCCCCAAAATATGCCATGGAAATAGATAGAGAACATGAAATTCCAACGTTCGATATAATCACCCAAATAGAATGTCCAATTGAAGAATTGCCAAGAGAAGATCAAGACAATATCCGAACAAACATCACACATGCCCTCAATACACACAAAAAACAATTAAAAGGTAGGAAACAGAAAACAAATAGTATTAAATCAAATTTTGTAAAAACTAAAACATTCCTGAAGAACAACAACGATCTACAAGTCATCAAAGCAGACAAGGGCAAAAAAATAGTAATAATATCCAAACATGAGTATGATGAAAAAATTCTACAACTTTTAGATGATATAACAACTTACAAAAATGATAAAAGAGATATGACAGTTACGATGGAGAAAGAAAACAACAGAATAATCAAGGAATGGCTACAGGAGAAATACATCACGGCACAGAAGGCAAAAACCATGATCACTTACAATAGTAAGAATCCAAAAATTTATGGATTACCAAAAATTCACAAAGAAAATATACCACTGAGGCCGATAGTATCATTCATACAATCACCACTGTACAAGATATCAAAATTTGTAGCTAACACCCTTTCAACAGCAATAAACACTAATCAATATTACATAAAAAATTCCTTCCATTTAAAAAAATCACTAAAAGATATCAAAATACAAAGTAACCAGCGATTGTACTCATTAGATGTGAAATCACTCTATACGAACATCCCCATTGACTTGACAATACAAGCAATTGAAAATAAGTGGGAAACAATATCACAACACACAAAAATACCCAAAGAGAAAATTATCGAAACGATCCAGTACATCATGAACAACAGCTATTTCCAATATAAAAACCACTTCTACAAACAGACCAAAGGAGTGGCCATGGGTAACCCACTATCAAGCCCTATAGCCCAGATAGTCATGGAATTCATCGAAGAAAAAATCATGAGTCAATTTCAAACATCATTCTACAAAAGATATGTAGATGATGTATTTTAATAACAACACCATCCGAAATGAATGAGATCCTCCACCATTTTAACAACATTCATAATGCATTAGAGTTCACACTGGAAGACGAAAACTAACAACAGATTAAACTTCCTAGATATAACATTCGGAGAGAAGGTGAAGAACTGTTGACGCAATGGTACAGAAAGGAACAAAATTCCGCTCACATTTTGGACTTCCACTCTAATCACCACCAGTCCCAAAAGAAGAGCACCGCCTTCGGATTTATCAGAGCATTGGAACTGACGATGCCGATACTACGTAAGCAGATATTGGCAGATGTGAAGGAACTTTTGTTCAATAATAACTACCCTGAAAACATGATTTACCGAGTCATGAAACAAATAGTCCATTGAAAAGTTACATTTTAGGTTGCGTTTTTTAGAGGACGCAATTTTATTTTATTGATGTGTAGGGGGGGGTCAGTGTAAAGCTAAAACCATTTATGGGGTCGCCACCTTTGTCCCACGGCCGCCATCTTGAAAATGGGGGTTGAAATGGTATTTACGATATATCTCATAAACTATTTATTTTATAAAAAAAATTTATGAACATTTTTTGTTGCAAATTAAATTCTCTACAACTTTGCTCCAGTAACTTTTTGTATAATTTTGTATAAATAAAAAAGTTATAAGCGAAAATCTCCGGAAATTTGAGAAAAAAATTTATATTTTTCGATGTAACTTTTTTTTTAATCATTTTACGAAAAAATGATGTCTGACCATTTTTGTACATCGTTTTTTGAGGAACAAATTTTATTCGCATTATTTTTTCATTAAGTCAATAGCTAAGGTTTTACAGCGCTCCGAAGTGACTGCTGACCAAGCTGAATCAGATGCAGACGCTCTTATCGTTCGTACTGCTCATCATAAATCATTTCTTCTTGATTTGAGTGAAAAAAAAATTAGAAAGCACTGACGTGTGGTCAGATTGCATTGGGGCTCTTGTTGAGCTACTTGCGAGTAAATATTCAAGCCATAACAAATCTATAAGCACTCTGATCAGGTGAACAATAGTCTTTTCTCGGACTATGGGACAATGTGATGCAGATATGAACGCCTAATGAATGAACAAACCTATATCTCAAATTAAAAATAACCTAATAACTCATAATTTTCCCCAAGTTTTGTTCGAAGCTATAATTCCCTTTTCCTAAAAACCGGAATTTCATGTCATTTCTCTTTTCTCTTGAGTAAATTAAAAATATGATCATATCTTTAGATGAAAAAAAGCTACGACAACGAAATTTGAGGATGAGTCAGATATCGATCACCTCAATATATTCACGAATTTTTATTGAAATCCGAAAAATGTCTTATGAGATAGTGAGTATTAAAACAATTTTTTTTGGAATTTATTAAAAATTTTCTAGCCTGACGCTTTCTGCGAAATTTTGCGAGCCGTTTTGTTTCAGCCTCCCTGATATAGATATTCTAGTAGTCACTGAGGAAACAAAATTTCAGATGCTCATAACTACTGAACCATCCGACGGATTTGGCCCAATAACGAACTTGACCGAGATATTTGGACAATTAACCAATTCTGAAAATATGAAAACTCTAACTCATCTCGTTTGGATGCTAGAGAGGATACGGCCGGCTGGCTGACCGGATAGACTCAACTTTCGCCACGGATTATTCATCAGGGGGTCGAACCGAATCGATTGAGACCATTTTCGGCTCGATATTTCAAAATTACAGACATTTGGGCAAAACGATAGGCACTCTGTTCTGGTGAACAAGAGCGTCAAAAAGCAATGTGAAAACTGCATGCCTTGTAATTTTTCATAGAAATAATGGTTTTCACGATTTGGAAATCTTAAGAAGAAAATTACAAACGTATGATAATTACATCCAATAATTCTGAGGTTTTTTGGAATTTCTGACTAGAAAGGGATGGTTTATAATCTTGTAGTAGAAAGAAATTATGGTGGAACAACAAAAATCTATGTTTATAGTGTTGATTAGAATTTTGTACATTCCTTCTGAATATATGGACCTAATCTGATGAAAAATGAGTGAGTAGATCATTTCTTAGAGGAAAAGTAATATTTTTAAAGAATTCAGATTCAACAGTGGATGCTGTGGAAGGTAATTTTCATTCAAACTAAATTGAACTACAGAGGGGTATTAGCCCAATGTAAAAACTTAAAAACTCTTCAACACAGCTGAATATGGAAAAAGGGTATGTGAAAAAAGTGTTTCTTTTGATCTCAAGAACCTATGGTTAAAATTAACGCAGTGGTCAAAGACTCACCCTGTATAGTGGCTATTTTGTTTATCTATCTGTTCGACATGTTCAGGAAAAACTATCAAGAGAAGACCATGGCTGGCAAAAGAAATTATTCAGTTGATGGAACAAAAAGGCTCTTGAATAAATAATAAAAGTACGAGGGGAAGTTTTTGAGTTCGTGGAATGGTGAGTAAGAAATAGAAAAGAAAGTGAATTAGGAAATTATTCTTCATTTTCAATAAATTCTATACAATTCCAATATAGTTTTTATTTTTTCAATATCATATTTATCCCTTTGAAAAAATGTTTGATGAAAGCGGGCATCTTTTAATATTATTTTTCCACTTTTTGAATAATTGAATTAAGGTGTTGTCTCTATCGACCATTCTGGATCCTTTTCGTATCTATGTGAGTCCCTGTCTGGCTTAAACAAGTTATGCCATTTGTAATCCATAGTTTTACCAGGGAAAGAGTCTTCGTAATCGAATGACATCTCTTCCAATATCGTTTGAACTGATTTTCCTTGCTTGGTAAGGAACTTAATGATAGCGCGGAATTCGATTTCATCCATACTTCATAAATTTCTTTTCGATTGACTTTTTTGATCAACGATAATTCAAAGACTGATAACATAAAAACGTGAAAACTTGGTATTGATAACAACAACTCGTCACTCAATGCGAAATTTTTTTTGTTAGTATCCTCACTAATCATCTTACCTCCTATTCTGCGATTTTAAAAACTCCCATTCGTACGACTGCATAAAATGAAACAAAGAAAGTTACATTTAACTAAAGGCATAAAGCTACAAGAGCACTGCAAAAAATACAATTACTGCAAGAAAAATACGATAGTTTCATTCTATTTAAAAAAGAGAAGCTTTGGGTATCTTCAAACAAAGGACGGCAAGCATAACAGTGAACAACTCAAATCAAAATTGATGTTATAGAGAAAAAAAATATAAATATCTGTGAAAATTAGATCAAATCAGGTGGTCCAATAACAGTAGACGAAGTCCGGGATACAATCTGATAAATGAAAGAGGGTCCTAATAGCATTCACTCAGATTTTATGAAGATTTTTAACCTTCAAGAAGCAAAACGGACAACCCGAAAATTTAATCGAATCTCTAAGAAAGGAAACATTTCCCTGAAATGGTTTAAGTCTGAACTTGCCTATTGAAGGTATTGTTGAAAATCATACATGGGAGCAGAAACAAAGTTCTGGTACAGAGATGCAAGAGAAGTGTTAATTCGAGGATGTCGAGATGTGAACTGTGGATAGTAATCTATCTATAATATAAAAATAAATCGCAAAATGTGTTGGTAAGCGCATAACTCAACAACGCCTGGACCAATTTGGCCAAATCTTTTTTTAAAATGTTCGTTGAAGTTCAAGGATAGTTTTTACGGCGAGAAAAATTAGAATTATTGCTGGAAAAACCCTAAAATAGCCCTTTTCTCACTGTTGTCTAAGCAATGTGGGTGTATTCCTAACGTCAAAGATCATATCTATCAAAACAATGTGCGTTGGAGCACAGAATACATAGCTGAAGGAGTTTAATGTCGCGTTCCGAAACTCGCGTTTCTTTTGTATTAGTTTCGGCACGCGAGATAAAATGCATCAGTTTCCAAGTCATTACATCAGTCAAACAAAAAAAAAGTTGTCTATTACCTAATCTACTGAGTTTGCTTTTGTCAACTGATACACGAAACAAATTCGTATATCGTGTTTTGTGCAGAGTGTTTAGTTAGTTAGTGTTTGTTTAGTTCGTGATTAGTGAAAAAATAATTTATATTTGATATGCCTCCTATAAATATTTTGTGTCAAATACGGAATAGAATGGGAAATCCAAATAAACAAATCAGTGAAGAAATTTACAATGAAGCATTGATTTCAATTGAGGACATGTGCTTTAATCAAGAGTTGCATCGAGAAAAATTGTATGATCTCAACGCTTCGAAAGAATTAATTCAAACAAATCTTCCACTGTTAAATGAACAACAGAAGTATGTATTTGAAACTCTTATGAAAGTAACAAATGATGAAACTGGAGGGATTTACTTCTTAGATGCACCTGGTAGTACAGGAAAAACTTTTTTGATTTCATTAATATTAGCAACAATTCGCTCACAAAATAAAATTGCACTTGCACTCGCTTCGTCGGGAATCGCAGCAACTTTGCTCGAAGGTGGACGAACAGCCTATTCAGCACTAAAATCGCCATTAAATATACAAAGCAATGAAACTCCGACCTGCAACGTTTCGATGAACTCTGCAATGGCAAAGGTTTTGCAGGAATGTAAATTGATTGTTTGGGATGAATGCACGATGGCACATAAAAAATCTTTGGAGGCTTTAGACAGAACCTTAAAAGATCTACGGAGCAATAATAACCGATTTAGTGGTGCAATGATTTTATTAGCAAGGGATTTTCGTCAAACATTGCCAGTGATTCCACGATCAACGCCAGCTGATGAACTCAATGCATGTCTAAAGCCCTCCAATTTGTGGAAACATGTCAAAGTACTTCATTTAAGAAAGAATATGCATGTCGAGTAGCAAAATGATCAATCTGGAAACATATTCTCTAAACAACTCATTGACATTGGTAATGGCAAATTTCCTATAGACATGTTGACTGGCTGCATTAAGTTTCCTCAAAATTTTTGTCAGTTAACTCGATCAACAGATGAACTTATTCATAAGGTGTTTCCAGATGTTTCTCAAAATTACAGAAACCATGATTGGTTGAGCGAACGAGCTATACTGGCTCCAAAAAACATAGATGTAAATGAATTAAATTTCAAAATTCAAGAACAAATTACAGGTGAATTGAGGATATATAAATCAGTTGATTCGGCTACTGATCAAGATGATGTAGTCAACTATCCACCGGAATTTTTAATCTCGCTGGATTTGCCAGGATTGCCACCTCACAATCTTCAATTAAAGGTTGGATCGGTGGTTATAATGTTGCGAAATATCAACCAACCGCGTCTATGCAACGGTACACGGTTAGCAATAAAAAAATTACAAAACAATGTGATAGAAGCAACTATACTCAAAGGAGAAGATGTTCTCATACCGCGCATCCCAATGATTCCGACTGATGTGCCATTTGAGTTTAAACGACTACAGTTTCAAGTGCGGCTCGCTTTTGCTATGACTATAAACAAGTTCCAGAGGCAATCATGAAGTGTTTGTGGTATTAATCTGGAAAACCTATGTTTCTCACATGGTCAATTGTATGTTGCCTGTTCCCGTGTTGGAAAACCATCAGATTTGTTTATCTATGCGCCAGGTAATCAAACAAAAAACATCGTATACCACAAAGCACTACAATGATAATAATAATATTTATGATTCACATGATTAACAATAAAGCGATTACTTACTTTTAAATCCTTATATATGTTTTATTCAATTATTTTTTATTCACAACGCCCTATCACCAGGGTGACGGTTCTGTTCAGGAGAATTTTTTAAAATACGTAGGCACAAAAACTGCCACATTACAAATCTTTTGACAGGACGAAGTCTGTCGGGTCAGCTAGTCCTGGAATATAGTAAGCCCATTCAGAGTGTATTAGCAAAAAGTTATGAAACAAATGGAAAACATAAACGTCGATGAGAACAGTTCTGAAGCAAAACAAATACTTCGACGAGTTATACAGGCTTGCATCCTGTTACCCTGATTATTCAACATTTACTCGGAACGTATATTTAATGAAGTTCTAAAAAAAATAGAGATGGGCTCAATATAAACCTAAATGAAACCAAATATATCGGGTTTTCCAATGGGGACTTGACAACTTCGAATTTGACTTGTGAACGCACCCTCCAACCAATCATCGAACTGTCAACGTTAGTTCATTCAGTTAGGTAAAAATTTTCATCATAGTGAAGTACACGAAGGAACAACGTTTGCAGGTTATAAAAGTTTACTACCGAAATTCGAAGTCGGTGACCGCAACTTCAAGAGTCTTAACTCCAATTTTCGGTGAATTTTGCGCAAGGATCTTGGTTCACACCCAAACTGACTCAAGAATTGAAGCCGTTGGACCATTTGTAGCGACATACGTTCTCCGATTGCGCCAGGATCATAATTTTTTTCGAAAAATCAACTTCAGCGATGAAGCTTATTTTTGACTCCATGCCTTTGTCAATAAGCAAAATATGCGTTATTGGACAGGCAGCAATCCGAACGTGATTCACGAGACTCAAATGCAATATGACAACCTCCTGTCTTGGAAAGTTGGAAACAAAAATATACGTTTGTCACAAACTTTCCGAATAGCCCTTCACAATCATTAAAACAAATCAATAAATAAGGTGTTCTAAATACGCTTCTTAAGTTGAAAGTTTAAGTGACAAAAAAAACAAAAAAGGAATGCCCTTCAGTCGGAGAGTCAGGGGTGGAATTGCACAATATATGAATATTTATTGTTATTTCATTTAAGGGCGCCACGTGGTTATTTTAAGTAGTCCTTTTCCTTTAGTGATCCATTTGATACCAACCACTGTCACAAACTTCCCGAATAGCCCTTCACAATCATTAAAACAAATCAATAAATGAGGTGTTCTAAATACGCTTCTTAAGTTGAAAGTTTAAGTGACAAAAACAAAAAAGGAATGCCCTTCAGTCGGAGAGTCAGGGTGGAATTGCACAATATATGAATATTTATTGTTATTTCATTTAAGGGCGCCACGTGGTTATTTTAAGTAGTCCTTTTCCTTTAGTGATCCATTTGATACCAACCACGAAGCATCAAAAAATGTAAACTTCAACAACTGAAACGCAAAATATGTCTAATGCTCTCTATTCCAAATTTGATGTGTAAAACAATTACAAAAGAGATCTGTATTGTTCCAATAAACTATGACAAGGTAATCTTTGTTCTGCGGTACCCTCGTATAACGTTATACTCAGTTTCCAATAAAATTGTTCTTACAAATGTTCATTAATTGAAACACAATAAAAAAAGAGCGATCAAAATACTTGATCGTCAATTAAATAAGGTTGATACAGGATGGAATTTTTATCCAACGAAAACAATTATACTTATAAGAGAATTTATCTGACCTCGAGTTAGCTGAGTTATCACCACTCTCTTCTCCAACAAAATGATATTCCCAGACGTCAGGAAACTCTTCTGAATTATTTTAGAAGTGGGTGGATGACTGTCTTCGCCCCCACGGTTTTCAGTGGTTGATGGCCCACAGGTGCTCTGGCAGTGACGTAATCAACGAAAAACGGTGGTAATTTGCAATCAGCACACAAATACAATGAAAATCGCAAGCCGAGAGAAGTACTGACCATCAAATACTATAAGTTATAGTAATGGGTAAAAAGCCTTCTGCAATAAATAAACAAGAAACCTCAGAAAAAAGAAACAAAAAAAAGGCAAACGTTCGAAAGTACTTACAGGATGTTGGGCAGGCTAATTGTAATTGTTTGTTTGTAAAATCCGACAAAGTCGTATTGTCTTGTACTCCAGGTAAGGTAAAACGAAAGGTACGAGCATAATTCAATATTTGAAACAAAACTTTTCCAACTTTATCTCCGTATAAAACGTTCAATATCTTCGCTGGAAAAGCCAAACAATAAATGAAATACGTGCGTATCAAATCTCACATCTGTCGATCTATCGATAATCTTCAGCGCATTAATATTACCAAAAAAAAAACATCGCGATCGTACTTGCGGTTTTCGAATATCACTGGAACCCTTGGCGTAGGCATTTTTAGTTTCAATCAGGCTAAATAAAAAGAAAAATCCTGGCACGGGAATTCAAAACCGTGACAACACCCCCCACCTTACAATCGATGAGCTTTCCGGCTTTAAATGGAACAAGTTTGGAATGAGAAACAGAAGACAAAGTTTTATTCTATTTAATCTTAACAAGTAACCAGCGCTAGGTCAAGAAATCTCCCCCAGACAAGAATGGTTTCATATCATCCACATGCCATACTCCTTTCCTATTCGACAGCTCATCGAACACTTCGTAAGTCCACTTACCCAACTTATTTCCGATAACAAATGGACCTACATATTTGGGTGCCAACTTAGCGCTATAGTGAGCCTGTGCATTGGAATAAGACTTATTCTTTAACATAATACGATCACCGACATTAAACTGAACGGGTCGTCGTCGCAAATTATAGGTATGTCGATAGCGTTCTTGGGATTTTTTTAAGCGCTCGCGGACCTCAGCAAAAAGTTTCTGGAATCCAATCCTTCTCAAATCTTCGTCGTCATTTTCGAAGGAATAGAACATTCAAAATTCTTTCCATTCAGGCAACACTCACGGCCGAAATTCACAAAATAAGGGCTATATCCAGTAACTTCGCTTCTTGCTGTACGCAAGGCACAACCCAGTGCCGCAACATTATCTGCCCATTTTCGATGGTTATCTTTCAAATAACATCGAATCATCGTTTTAATAGTTTGATTCGATCTTTCTGTAGGGTCAGCGCAAGGATGATAAACAGGTGTATAAGATATCTTACACCCAAATTTAAACACCATAGAAACAAATTCAGAACTTCGCATTGGAGTGCCATTATCACAAACAATAATTTGAGGGACTCCATACGTTAAAAATACATTTTCTTCGATGAACTTAGTTAGGGACCTAGATGTTGCGGCCCTAAGTGGTGACATCAAGACGTACTTGCTAAAATAATCGGTAACTACGATTAGATATTTGTATCCAGAAGTAGACGAAGGAAGAGGTCCAATGAAATCGAGGCTAATCATCTGCCAAGGCTGTCCAATAGGAGGTCGTGAACCCATCAGACCAGACGGTCCCTTTAATTGTGGCTTACAGGCACAACAGATCGAACACCTATTTACATATCTCGCGACGTCGTTTCTCATTTTGGGCCAAAAATATCGCTGTCTCAATCTCCAATAAGTCTTGAAGATTCCCAGGTGCCCCGAGGTTGGTTCATCGTGACTTTGAAGTATCAAATTTTTCTATCTTCCTTAGGAACCACAAACTTCCAGTAATCGGCCTCTGAGGACAATTCAGGTATCTTACAAGATGTGTACTTCAAAAGTTTACCCTTTCAACTCTCCACGTCGGGTATTTTTCAGGTTGTTTTGCTACATTTTCCAACATTTTTCGATACCAATGATCTCCACTCTCAAAATTACTTTCGACTCTAGTCTGCTCAACTGATACAACCTCCAGTGCAACGGAACGAGAAAGCAAATCAGGCACTATATTGTCTTTTCCTTCCTATGGATAATTTCATAGTCAAAAGCCATCAATCGTAAGCTCCACCTAGCCAATCGTCCTTGAGGGTCTTTCAAATTGTTCAACCATAAAAGAGAATGATGATCCGTAATTACTCGGAAAGAAACTCCTCCAAATAATATCGCAGTTTCTCCACAGCCCAAATAACTGCAAGGCATTCTCGTTCAGTTGTGGTATAATTTCTTTCTTGGCGAGTTAAAGAACGAGATAGAAAAGCGATGACATGCTCACCATCATCGAATTCTTGGGACAAAACGGCACCTATTCCATAAGCAGAGGCATCAGTTTGAACTATAAATTTCCTTTTAAAATCTGGACAGTTCAGTACAGGAGCAGTAGATAAACATTCTTTCAAGCATTGAAACGAGTTTTCACATTCATCCGTCCAATTCCATATGGTATTTTTCTTTGTAAGGTTAGACAACGGAGCCAATATTGAAGAAAAATTTGGTACAAAACGACGGTACCATGAAGCTGTTCCTATGAAACGTCTTACTTCCTTGATATTTCTAGGAGTAGGTATACCGAGTATTGCCTCGACCTTTTCCGGTCAGGTCTGAGTCCGCATGCGTCCACAACGAATCCTAAATATTTCAATTGAGGCATACAAAACTCACATTTCTCCCTATTGACCACTAGGCCCGCCGCAGTAAGGCGATTAAAAACCGATTCAAGTACTTTCAAATGAGTCTCGAAATCCTCTGTAACTACAATAATATCATCCACGTATTTGAATACATAAGGCTCCAATTCAGGTCCCAGAACTTTATCAATTACCCTCTGAAATGTTGCCGTTGAACCAGTCAGGCCGAAAGCGACCCGCTTAAACTGATACAAGCCACGACCTGGAACTGTGAACGCAGTGAATTCACGGGAATCCCTTGCTAAAGGTATTTGGAAAAAGGCATTCTTTATATCTAAGGAACTCAAATATCTCGCGTCCCTCAAGCGATCTAAAATTGTAGAAATGTAAGGTAAAGGATAGGCATCCTTCTTAGTAACAGCGTTCAGCTTGCGATAGTCGACGCAAAAACGGTAACTTCCATCCTTCTTTGCCACAAGACATACTGGTGAAGACCATGGACTCTTTGAAGGCTCAATGACGTCATTCGCAAGCATTGCGTTCAAGTGTTGGTCAATTATTTTCTGTTTGACGGGAGAAACGGGGTACCACCTCTGTTTTATAGGCCGAGTATCAGGCAGCACTTCAATCTTGTGTTCTTCGAGCTGCGTACACCCCAAATCAGATCCCATCTTCATGAAATGTTTATTTAAAAGACTCTCCAAGCAGCGAACTTGTTCAGCATTAAGATTTCTAGAGCCATCAATCTTGCAGAAATCTATAGTTAGTGGGTCGCTCGCGAAGTGCCAGACACTTTCGTTCAAGTTCGGTACGATCTCCATCTTCAACCAAAAATCTATCCCCAATATGAGATTGTGAGCGAAACTCGGCACAACAAGTACGTCAATCCACTTGACTTTGCCCTGAAGACACATGGGTGTCTTCACATATCCGATACTTTCGCAATTCTGTCCATTTGCCACGGTGCAGTTGACTTTGTCCGGTGTTAATTTCAAGCCCAGGCGTAATAGTAGACTGTAACCAGCTTGACCAACTATGGTTCGACTAGCGCCCGTATCTAGCAATCCAGTCACAGAGTGACCAAGAACGGAGACTTCCAAGTATGGACGTTTATCACTCGTAGCATGTGAGATAATGAAATCCAGAACAACAATATTCCTCTCTAAGGTTGCCGATTCAACACAACGAGGAGAAACAGATCGGCAATTTAGTTTCTCCTCTGACCGTTTTCCGGAGAACAGCTTGGGCAGCTGCGGACAGTCACATCCATCTTCCCACAGCGATAGCATAAAATTTTCTCGGGTTCCTTGCAGTTTCGACGAGTGTGACCGGTTTTCTGACAATTCCAGCATACTGTATTTTTAGATCCCGCTGAAGGAAAGGTCGCTGCAGAGACCTCCTCAGTCGGTGACACCGAGACAAAGGCGAAATCGGGGTCCACAAATCCATGTTTCTTTCTAGCTGGTGGTACATAATTATCAGCTCTATACTTTTTCTGTTCCAAAATTAAGCAAGCGTCCTCCAACTCTTGAAGTGTGGAAACTTCTTGTAGTTGAGTGGAGTAAAATGGAGCAAGGTTACGAACTATAATGTTCACTTTGATTTCCTCATCCACAGGTCCATATCGACGAAACATCGAATTCATACAAGTTAGGTAATCGATTATGGATTCCGACGAATCTTGAGTGCGATTCAAAATATCCTTAAAAAGTCGAGGTCTGTAGTCTGGAGGCTGATAATGTTTCTTCAAAAGATTCGAGAGGCCCTTCCAATCTGTGAAACGATCACGATTAGCTCGATACCACAACAGTGCCTTTCCAGTAAATAAATCAGTAGCTGACTCGTATAAATGAATTTCAGAAACATTCCTGGCCGAACGTAATTCGTCTATCCTTTCCAAAAAATTATGAACGGACATACCCTTTGGGTCTCCCGAAAATTGAACATTCCACTTTTGCAAGTTTGGTCTTGGCGAGAAAGAGGAAGAAGCTGTTAAGCTCTGTCTAGGTAAGGTACATCTTGGCGCAGCTGCTCCAATTTCATCATCGGATTCATCCGATGAATCTTTTTGTGCATCACCGTGCAACAACATGTGTGAGAAATCTTCAGTAATCGGAATATCTTCTAATTTCCCCAAGATAGCCGCAATACTCTCCCGCAACTTATCCAATCTCATCCGATCAGCCTCACTATCAGCATGCAATCTTTCACATCGCCATAATAAATGCTTGAGCCTCGTGAAAAACTGCGATCCATCAACACCGGACTGACCAACGTGAGCCTTCATGTCATCCAGCTTACCGGAAATGATCTCAAATTCCTCCGAAAAACTCACTTGCGTATCAGGGTATACAACCGACTCGTTCGATTTCTCTAACTTCATAATTGGTCTTAATAATGAACGCAAATCATTAACAGTCTGGGAATCTGTAGTTTTGAAACCCCTAGCAAGCAGTTCGTATCTAAGTTCATCCTTCTTTAATCGATAAATATCGTAACGATAGGAAGCCATTTCTCGACCCACGCCACTGGATTAACAACAATCTTACTCAAAAAAAATTTGATAATATATGTATACACGTATATACACCGGTATATACTTCGAATATTTATGAAACCGTGATTTAGTAACGACCAAAACCAAAACAAAATATATATACTTTTTTTTTTTACAAAAAAATATATCAAACGAAGAAACCGAAACAACTATTTACAAATATAATCTTCGTCGAAAAACAAAAACCTATAGCACGCCCATGGATCACCGAAATCAACTAGCGATCTAATCATAAAAGATCTGAAATCTCAGACAGGCATAGCATATGTAAACATCAACGATCAACTCCGAAATTCAGCTAATATAAAATGATAAAAATAACTCGATATGAAACAATTGAATAAAATCGTGTCAAGCGAAAAACAGTATCCCGAAAAGAACTGAAAATCTGAGTATTCTATAGAAAAATTGAAAGTTATCACGTATACGGCCAGCAGGCAAGCATTCAAGATGCCCCACGTTGGGCGCCAAAAATTTGTCACAAACTTCCCGAATAGCCCTTCACAATCATTAAAACAAATCAATAAATGAGGTGTTCTAAATACGCTTCTTAAGTTGAAAGTTTAAGTGACAAAAACAAAAAAAGGAATGCCCTTCAGTCGGAGAGTCAGGGGTGGAATTGCACAATATATGAATATTTATTGTTATTTCATTTAAGGGCGCCACGTGGTTATTTTAAGTAGTCCTTTTCCTTTAGTGATCCATTTGATACCAACCACGAAGCATCAAAAAAATGTAAACTTCAACAACTGAAACGCAAAATATGTCTAATGCTCTCTATTCCAAATTTGATGTGTAAAACAATTACAAAAGAGATCTGTATTGTTCCAATAAACTATGACAAGGTAATCTTTGTTCTGCGGTACCCTCGTATAACGTTATACTCAGTTTCCAATAAAATTGTTCTTACAAATGTTCATTAATTGAAACACAATAAAAAAAAGAGCGATCAAAATACTTGATCGTCAATTAAATAAGGTTGATACAGGATGGAATTTTTATCCAACGAAAACAATTATACTTATAAGAGAATTTATCTGACCTCGAGTTAGCTGAATTATCACCACTCTCTTCTCCAACAAAATGATATTCCCAGACGTCAGGAAACTCTTCTGAATTATTTTAGAAGTGGGTGGATGACTGTCTTCGCCCCCACGGTTTTCAGTGGTTGATGGCCCACAGGTGCTCTGGCAGTGACGTAATCAACGAAAAACGGTGGTAATTTGCAATCAGCACACAAATACAATGAAAATCGCAAGCCGAGAGAAGTACTGACCATCAAATACTATAAGTTATAGTAATGGGTAAAAAAAAGCCTTCTGCAATAAATAAACAAGAAACCTCAGAAAAAAGAAACAAAAAAAGGCAAACGTTCGAAAGTACTTACAGGATGTTGGGCAGGCTAATTGTGATTGTTTGTTTGTAAAATCCGACAAAGTCGTATTGTCTTGTACTCCAGGTAAGGTAAAACGAAAGGTACGAGCATAATTCAATATTTGAAACAAAACTTTTCCAACTTTATCTCCGTATAAAACGTTCAATATCTTCGCTGGAAAAGCCAAACAATAAATGAAATACGTGCGTATCAAATCTCACATCTGTCGATCTATCGATAATCTTCAGCGCATTAATATTACCAAAAAAAAAAACATCGCGATCGTACTTGCGGTTTTCGAATATCACTGGAACCCTTGGCGTAGGCATTTTTAGTTTCAATCAGGCTAAATAAAAAGAAAAATCCTGGCACGGGAATTCAAAACCGTGACACCACGAAGCATCAAAAAAAATGTAAACTTCAACAACTGAAACGCAAAATATGTCTAATGTTCTCTATTCCAAATTTGATGTGTAAAACAATTACAAAAGAGATCTGTATTGTTCCAATAAACTATGACAAGGAAATCTTTGTTCTGCGGTACCCTCGTATAACGTTATACTCAGTTTCCAATAAAATTGTTCTTACAAATGTTCATTAATTGAAACACAATAAAAAAGAGCGATCAAAATACTTGATCGTCAATTAAATAAGGTTGATACAGGATGGAATTTTATCCAACGAAAACTATTATATCTATAAGAGAATTTATCTGACCTCGAGTTAGCTGAGTTATCACCACTCTCTTCTCCAACAAAATGATATTCCCAGACGTCAGGAAACTCTTCTGAATTATTTTAGAAGTGGGTGGATGACTGTCTTCGCCCCCACGGTTTTCAGTGGTTGATGGCCCACAGGTGCTCTGGCAGTGACGTAATCAACGAAAAACGGTGGTAATTTGCAATAAGCACACAAATACAATGAGAATCGCAAGCCGAGAGAAGTACTGACCATCAAATACTATAAGTTATAGTAATGGGTAAAAAGCCTTCTGCAATAAATAAACAAGAAACCTCAGAAAAAAAGAAACAAAAAAAAGGCAAACGTTCGAAAGTACTTACAGGATGTTGGGCAGGCTAATTGTGATTGTTTGATTGTAAAAATCCGACAAAGTCGTATTGTTTTGTACTCCAGGTAAGGTAAAACGAAAGGTACGAGTACAATTCAATATTTGAAACAAAACTTCCCCAACTTTATCTCCGTATAAAACGTTCAATATCTTCGCTGGGAAAGCCAAACAATAAATGAAATACGTGCGTATCAAATCTCACATCTGTCGATCTATCGATAATCTTCAGCGCATTGATATTACAAAAAAAAAAAACATCGCGATCGTACTTGCGGTCTTCGAATATCACTGGAACCATTGGCGTAGGCATTTTTAGTTTCAATCAGGCTAAATAAAAAGAAAAATCCTGGCACGGGAATTCAAAACCGTGACAACACCCCCCACCTTACAATCGATGAGCTTTCCGGCTTTAAATGGAACAAGTTTGGAATGAGAAACAGAAGACAAAGTTTTATTCTATTTAATCTGAACAAGTAACCAGCACTAGGTCGAGAAATCTCCCCCAGACAAGAATGGTTTCATATCATCCACATGCCATACTCCTTTCCTATTCGATAGCTCATCGAACACTTCGTAAGTCCACTTACCCAACTTATTTCCGATAACAAATGGACCTACATATTTGGGTGCCAACTTAGCGCTATAGTGAGCCTGTGCATTGGAATAAGACTTATTCTTTAACATCATAATTGGTCTCAATAATGAACGCAAATCATTAACAGTCTGGGAATCTGTAGTTTTGAAACCCCTAGCAAGCAGTTCGTATCTAAGTTCATCCTTCTTTAATCGATAAATATCGTAACGATAGGAAGCCATTTCTCGACCCACGCCACTGGATTAACAACAATCTTACTCAAAAAAAAAATTTGATAATATATGTATACAAGTATATACACCGGTATATATTTCGAATATTTATGCAACCGTGATTTAGTAACGACCAAAACCAAAACAAAATATATATATTTTTTTTTTATACAAAAAATATATCAAACGAAGAAACCGAAACAACTATTTACAAATATAATTTTCGTCGAAAAACAAAAACCTATAGCACGCCCATGGATCACCGAAATCAACTAGCAATCTAATCATAAAAAATCTGAAATCTCAGACAGGCATAGCATATGTAAACATCAACGATAAACTCCGAAATTCAGCTAATATAAAATGATAAAAATAACTCGATATGAAACAATTGAACAAAATCGTGTCAAGCGAGAAACAGTATCCCGAAAGGAACTGAAAATCTGAGTACTCTATAGAAAAATTGAAAATTATCACGTATACGGCCAGCAGGCAATCATTCATGAGGCCCCACGTTGGGCGCCAAAAATTTGTCACAAACTTTCCGAATAGCCCTTCACAATCATTAAAACAAATCAATAAATAAGGTGTTCTAAATACGCTTCTTAAGTTGAAAGTTTAAGTGACAAAAAAAACAAAAAAGGAATGCCCTTCAGTCGGAGAGTCAGGGGTGGAATTGCACAATATATGAATATTTATTGTTATTTCATTTAAGGGCGCCACGTGGTTATTTTAAGTAGTCCTTTTCCTTTAGTGATCCATTTGATACCAACCACGAAGCATCAAAAAAAATGTAAACTTCAACAACTGAAACGCAAAATATGTCTAATGCTCTCTATTCCAAATTTGATGTGTAAAACAATTACAAAAGAGATCTGTATTGTTCCAATAAACTATGACAAGGAAATCTTTGTTCTGCGGTACCCTCGTATAACGTTATACTCAGTTTCCAATAAAATTGTTCTTACAAATGTTCATTAATTGCAACACAATAAAAAAGAGCGATCAAAATACTTGATCGTCAATTAAATAAGGTTGATACAGGATGGAATTTTATCCAACGAAAACTATTATATCTATAAGAGAATTTATCTGACCTCGAGTTAGCTGAGTTATCACCACTCTCTTCTCCAACAAAATGATATTCCCAGACGTCAGGAAACTCTTCTGAATTATTTTAGAAGTGGGTGGATGACTGTCTTCGCCCCCACGGTTTTCAGTGGTTGATGGCCCACAGGTGCTCTGGCAGTGACGTAATCAACGAAAAACGGTGGTAATTTGCAATAAGCACACAAATACAATGAGAATCGCAAGCCGAGAGAAGTACTGACCATCAAATACTATAAGTTATAGTAATGGGTAAAAAAAAAAGCCTTCTGCAATAAATAAACAAGAAACCTCAGAAAAAAAAGAAACAAAAAAAAGGCAAACGTTCGAAAGTACTTACAGGATGTTGGGCAGGCTAATTGTGATTGTTTGATTGTAAAAATCCGACAAAGTCGTATTGTTTTGTACTCCAGGTAAGGTAAAACGAAAGGTACGAGTACAATTCAATATTTGAAACAAAACTTTCCCAACTTTATCTCCGTATAAAACGTTCAATATCTTCGCTGGGAAAGCCAAACAATAAATGAAATACGTGCGTATCAAATCTCACATCTGTCGATCTATCGATAATCTTCAGCGCATTGATATTACCAAAAAAAAAAACATCGCGATCGTACTTGCGGTCTTCGAATATCACTGGAACCATTGGCGTAGGCATTTTTAGTTTCAATCAGGCTAAATAAAAAGAAAAATCCTGGCACGGGAATTCAAAACCGTGACACGTTTATAGTGTTAAATTTTTTTTTACCAGAAAATTAGTATTTTGTATCTTCCTTGTGAATATGGATCTCATCTGATCATTTCTTAGAGGGAAAATAATCTTTTTAAACAATTCAGATTCGATAGTAGATACAGTTATAATTTTCATTCAAACTAAACTGGACTACAGAGGGGTATTTGCTCAATGTGAAAACTTAAAATGCTTTTAACTTTTTAACGCAGCTGAATATGGAAAAAGTGTTTCTTTTGATGTCAAGAACCTTTGATTAAAATTAACGAAGTAGTCAAAGAAGCACCCTGTATATTCGTATTTATTGCGAACTATTGAAAAATAATAGCATACTAATAAATTCGTTCATTCTAACAAAAATAAGTTCACTCAAATCAGCAATTGCCATTCATATAATACAAGAACTAAAGATGAGTTCTGACACAGTTGTTATAGGTTGAAGTCGACTCAAATAGTAAAGAGATACGAGTATGTAGAAAAATTTTATGTTAACTTTTTTATTTAATAGAGGAAACCTCAGTTGCTTTATCAATGAAACATTCGGTTATTTTAAGAAGATTGATCATTGCTTAATGGATTTTCTTAGACTTTAGTCTTCAAGATTCTGTTTAGTTCCTTATTTCTTTCGACTTCCACAAAGCGTTGGATTATTTCTGAAATCACGTTTCTCATTTTAAAAACTCAATCATATTCCAATAAATCAAATTACTTCAATGAAATTGGATATAAAAAAGATATAAAAAATATAAAAAAGGAGATAAGTTGTCCGCCAAAAAATTATAGGCCAATTAGCCTCCTCTCTACCGTGTCTAAGGTGCTTGAGAGGATAGTCTACGATCATATTGTGCAATTTACTTCTGTACACGAACTTATTCCTGTAGTTCAACATGGTTTTCTCACTGGACGATCAACTCTGACGAACTTGTTGAGCTGTGTTAATGAATGGACAAAAGCTTGGGATTTGGGATTGCCGATTGATGTGTTGTACTTGGACTTCACTAGAGCCTTCGACAAGGTTCCTCATCGGAGACTACTACACAAACTGCAACATCTGGGCATCCGAGGTGAGATTCTGTCTTGGATAGGAGCTTTCCTATCAAGTCGATTATATAAGGTTAGAGTCGGTGAATCTTTTTCGGCAGATGTGCCGGTTACTTCTGGGGTGCCATCCACGGTGCGCGATGCATCCATGCTTGAGTCTGTTCAGAGGTGGATGACTCGTTTTCCCTATGGGCTTGATAGACCATCTTATACGCGTCGACTAGAAATATTCAAACTAACCAGCTTCCGCGATCGACGCGAGAGAGGGGATTTGCTCCTGACTTACCGATCATTGCGAGGACATTTTGGAGATGGGATCAACGGTATGTTTAAGTTGAATTCAGGCCATCTTAGGGGACATAGATATAAGCTTTCGAAAGAGAGCTTTAGAACATCACAACGCCAAAACTTCCTCTCTAATAGAGTGTTTGACACCTGGAATCGTTTGCCGCCTGAGATTGTTGGAGCCGCTTCGGTCAACTGTTTCAAGAATTCCTACGACAGATGGAGAGCCGTTAATTAGTAGTTTTATTTAATTTGTCATGGTTTCATATTTTTATTCAGTATGTGAACATTTTAATTTTCAATTTATATTTCTTTTGAGTTTATAGACTTATGTCTCAACTCTTGTATTTGTATTAATAATAATAATAATAATAATTGAGACCTTAGTACATATTTTTGCTGATGCATATAGTGAAAAATCTCAAATCTCTGGAAATCATATCTAAAGAAAAAGGTAAAAAAGTTTTGGTTGCTTCTTAAAGAAAAAAAGAACCTGAAGCTGATGACTCAACCTCTTCATAAAATATTGCTTCAATTTTTTATCTGTAACATCTGCTAAGCATTTTTATTTTCAGGGGCAATATAAAAGGAGAAACGCCATATAAAACCCTTTCTTTGTGAAAGGAGGAACATACTTTTGTACTCACGTATTTTATCGCTTCTTATAATTGTCACTGAATAAATGTTTGTTGATCAATCCGAATATCTTCGAATTCATTGTTGGGACCTACGCAGCTTATATAACTAATGGTCTCACTGTTGGAAATGGCGCTTATGAGGAATCTCACTAAGAATATTTCCCCTGCAAAAAAAAACTTAATGAGTTCTGAATAACACGAAATGATTGTAAAAATATCTACAAATAAACGAAACATCTTTAAAATAAATCATTATATATGTTTTGCCATCCAAAATTCGAGCTATTAGAAATGGATCATCAATCCTTGCAAATTCTTCAATAGATATCAATATGATGATCAAGAAAAGCAGTAAGTATTAATGCATGTTTATTAATCTTTCACTCACAAACTACAAATATATTTTATTATTAACTGACCTCCACATTTTGTGCTCCCTTATATGGGGGACCTAATATGGGGGATCTTATTATTGGTATTAGTTAGTACCTGCTGTATGATGCTTGTGTCGCCTTCTTTGCTTTCCATGGAGTATTGTGATATAACTTCAAATTGATTTTATATGATTCTGCTAAGATGAAATCTATACCTACAATAGATGATAAGTCGATCACCTTGAAGATGAATTGCCACAGCAGCAGAATGGTGTTCTGTTAATACTTCTGACCTATCTTTCTGTTGGTTTTGAGCTTCTACCTAATTACTAGCTACCTGTTACAGTAGTTTAAAACAAGGCGCCCAAACCTGATGTAAAACAGCATAAATCGAAGGCTGTGCAGCTAATAGAGAGGTGGGAAACAGGAGAGCAAAATAAATATTATTAATATTGAATTTTCCCTAGAAATTCATAATATGTAGTCTACTGAAGCCAGCTCAGTTGTTGAACTGGGGGTCATTCTGTCTGTAACTGCCCACATTTCAGCGACTCTAAAATGAATGCTGCAAAATCCTTATGGAGCCAAACCTAAAATCTAATGCTCCTGTCGCAGTTGATTTGGCTCGTGATACTGTGGAAACATAGAGTATGCTATTTGCGTAGGGGAGCTCCACGCTGCCTAACTGACCCATCGAAAAAAAATATGTGTGGCCAAAATTCAAATACTGAGGAAAAACAGTTGTATCATTTCCACTTCCACGGAAAGAATGCATATATGGGCTGAAAATTTATGAAGGAACCTCGATGACGAGATCAAATTATGTCATTTGGTTACTTCGAAACGAGTTGTTTCATTACAGATCCGCAACAACTACTGCTCTCTGAAAGTTGATCAAATAAATCCTGGACATCATGTTTCTCAGATAGCCTGAGTTCCTGGGACCTGTAATTAGAAGACTACCAAAATATACAGATAAACTCATATAGGAGCAAGTATTGCCTGCTCTAAGAGCAGCTCTCTACAGTGAAAAAATTATTGAAATTCGATCGTCTTCTTGGTTAATACAACGTGATAGTACTGTAGCGTTCTACACGCGAATTTATTCGCTGGTTTTTTCGTTTTATTGATGAGACCAGTGAGTGAATGAATAAGCGACAAAATATTGGTACGAGTGTATTTGATATGAAACCGTATGTGTCTGATGGCTGGAAGTTTTGATTCCTTTCTCTCGTTGCGCTTTCAATCGATTATATGTGTCGAATTGATATTTGTTTAAATCTGTTTTTTTTTATATTTCTCTTTACTTACTTTGAGTGAATGCAATCTCTAAAATAAGGGGTTAATTATTACATCGTTTTACGCATCGGCGGTACTGTTTATATTCGTGTTTTGTTAGGTTGAAAGATAATTATCTGGGTTATTCTCGGAAAAATGCTCTCACCATATTGTGGAAAAGCGATTCGGAGAATTAGCTCATTATTCAATTCATTGTTTTACTCATAGACAAAGAAAAGTTAGACCTCCAACTCCTTTGATTCGTTTGACACGTTGACGGTGGCAACCTTATGAGCAGCAGATGGAACTGATTTTGTGAAATAGCTATTAAATAAAAAAGAATGGGACATACTTTCTCGCGAAATGTCGCAAATTCTAACCCTATTTTAGTTTCGTTTATTGTTTCGTTGAAGTGCAGTTAAATGTTTTGTTGTTTTTTGTTTGTGAATCGTAGTGAGTGAAAAAGGTGAATAGAACCATTAATTTGTATTTATTCTATGTATTATACTCACATCATACTTATTTTTTTGAGAAATTTGAAATTCTCGATGTTATTATCACGAACTTTGAGATATCTTTTTCGTTTATTGAAGCCCTTGAGAAATTTTTAAGTTGAAATCTACACTATTTGTTTCGTAGATCGACCAAATTTTGTGGTAGTGTAATGAACCCCTTTTTCCAACGTCCCAGTAGAAGAGCGGCTTTCCACCGATGAAGAGGTGTTCAGAAAAAAATTGAAAATTAAAAAAAATATTGTTTATTTAGAGATTCTCCTGACGGGAGAAATCTTCAGGGCTCCGCTCGTCGCTAGAAAGAACGAGTCTTCAGTTCTGTAAGACTAGGGAACTCAATAAAATTTCTGAATAACAACAACTAGTTTATTCGAAGCACACAAAAAACAAAATGACAATTTTTGCGAGCATAAAAAATAATTAAGACAATTTCTGACAAAATATTATTGGAGGTTTCGGACTATGGACTTTTGACTGTTTATAAAGTTTATATCTGACCTTTTGTTTGGACTTCTAACACGGAAAGGATGGAATTTCACTACCGAGATTTTGAACTCACTCAATCACAACACAATAACTATTTTCCTAGAATTTAACAGACTGATTTCTTCTATACCTTTAAGTGTTTTCCTTGTTACCGATCACGTTGAACTGCCTTTCCATTTCCCGAATTTTTCCTAATATCCCTTTGTCCGTGGGCGTTATCGAACATAATCCGGAATTCCCTAATTTCTTCTAATTGGTGACCTTCTTTTCGATAGTTCGAAATTTACCCCAAATAGTTCGGAATCTAAGTTTAATTGGCTTTAGTCATTGAGTCTCTTGATACAAACCTCTGATTGGTCCACTGATTTAATTTTAATTTTTTACTACAGATCCACCTTTTTCCCATCGTTAAATTATTCTTAGCTCTTAAGGTCGTGAGGGTCACGTAAATATATCATAAGTTGAACTCCCCTAGCTAATTCTCAAATTTTATTACGTCGTACATCCATCAAGATCTCCATGTAGGGGATCAATAAATTTTGTTTTAAATCTTATGTTTTATGATTATTGGTGTGATATTTTTGAGATTTTTATTACTGTCTGAAATGTCTTACCCCCGTCATGAATTTTGTTTGATTGTCCACCATTATTTGTAATTAGTTGTAGCATTCATTTGTTTATTAGTTTCTGATTCACTTTTGTATACAGTCTCAAGTTCAGGTCATTTCGCTACGTCGCGAAACGGCACCACCGATATCTCACATTCTTTGTCGTAACAGTCATACGCGATTAACACGATAATACTTTTGATTCTTAGCACAAAGATCATTTCACCAACAAAATTTTACATTCAGCCATGATTTCGATGTTGAAAGTCCTCCTGAATAAAACAATAACAAAAGCGAAGAAAAACAACAACAAAAAAACAAAACATACAAATTTTACAAAAAAATACCAAAATAACTTCAACAGTAAATGACACCGTTAAATTCTGTTCCACTACAGTTTCATACAATTACGATAAAGGATTGAAGTTGCGTTCATAACCCTGAACAGGGACCTTTTACTAGGTAAGTGGTTACATCTCGGCAGGTGAACTCGCGAACACAAACAAGAATCAATAATTTCTTTTCTCTAGCTGATTCAATTGATTGGCTAGATACAAAGGAAAAACTGAATGGGGTGAATCTGCGGTGAGACAGGAGTCGATTCGCATCTCCTGAGAGGAAAATTTTCAGTATTTTCTCCCAGCTACCCAAAATTATTTAGTTTGTCTTCATTAGAATCCGTACCTATCTGGAGGTCGACGGATTCTTGTAGATCTGTCTAGAAGAATCGTCTCTCTAGCTGATTTTTCATCCAAGTGTTCAATTTGGTATTCCTTAGTTTCCCATTATTCTTCCAATTCCAGCGTTTTTTTTCCAATTAACTTGGGATTCGTTTTTTTCCCGTCCACTTCGAAGGCTACTGACTTCCCCAATATTTGTTTATTCTACAATCTAACCTCTTTGTTAGATATGTTTACAATCCTAACGCATATCGTTTCCGAATTACGTAATGAACAATATGCCCCGTGAATTTGTCCTGTGCTCCCTTTTTGCGGCTTACAAACCATATTTTCACCCGGCAATTTCTCCTTCATTCCAGCTTTTACAAAGCAATATTTGCGAGCAGGGATAGTGACTCCTTTCGTCAATACATTGTCTGTTTCCCATCTAACCCTTTTCTCCTTGATTGGTGTCTCGTAACCAATATCCTCATGTCTAACTTGTGCCTCTGTAAATTCATTTTACCCCTTTTTCCATTTCCTCAACTCGTTTATTCTCGAGGAATCAACGGCGACTTCAAATTTGTCGGTGACTTTTTTGAGGACCCTATTATTCACATTTACCACCGACTTCCCTACTTCGTTCCCAATTTTCATTCCCGTTTCTGTAAGCTTATGTTTCTTTTCCACCATGAATCCTCTGTTCCCATCCTCCAGGGTAAATTGTTCCGCGCCTATATGGGAGTTCAACAATCTGAACTGTTCTCCCCACAATGTGACGGAGGGGAAATCTCCATAATCAATTCGTGCTTGATTGGCACACAGGAAATCTCGTCCCAAAATTACTTCTATGTTACCCAATATCCTATCATCACATAGAATATCGGACCATTATGTCCTCAACCAATCCCCAATTGGCCCCACCGTTATAGTAGTTGTACCCCAGGTACGTAACCTATGACCTGATACGCTAGTTAGCTGAAAGTCGACACCTTCCTGATCGATTCCCTCTTCTGGAATCAATCCCCTTTTAATGAGTGTCACTCCAGCCCCAGTATCCACCAAACATAAAGCTAATTTTCCGTTAACTACTAATTTAACGATATAAGGGACAATATCCATCGATCCAATGGAGTAACACCTCTGAAACGACCATATGAGGATATTTATTACGATCTCCCTCATTCGCATAACCCCGCTGTAACCCTAAATTTCTCTGCTACTGTACCCATCAGACCACCATCCTGGCAGAAGGATTTTGGCCGTGGTAGTTTGAAATTCTCCATGCCGAAAACAGGGACCGGTTGAGGTTATTTCGGAATTGCACCTGTATTTCGAACAGACCCCAGCACATTGACCCCTTCCCTTGTATTGATTTCATTCCTATTGTTTGTCCAATCCGACATTTCTTCTAAGTTGGCGGAATCCCGTTCCCGAAATTTATTCCCGACATTTTGAGTCCAACGTTGATCTTGTGACATTTTTCGAGGACACTCCTTTGACCAGTGTCCTGTCTGACCACAAACAAAACAAGCTCCTGATGTAGTTTGCTTAAATTATTTATTGTGACAATGTTTCGAAAAATGTGATAAATGGCCCCATGAAAAACACTTTTTCTGCATTTTATTTTCCTTGTTTACAGAGAAACCAGAAATCAGAGAAACCAGGCAGTATTTCAAAAAAAAAGGCCGATGAAATTAATTCAGATGAATCACAAACTGTCGATGGAATAGAGGAATCTTGCAATCCGATAAAGAGAAAGAAAAAGACAGCGCCGCTGATGGCAAGGTCAATGAGACAGTTCAAATTCAAACCCCAAATGTTTAGGATGAAAAAGAATTGATTTTTCCGATAAGTTTAATGTTGGCGACTCGTGATGACGAGGGCACTAATGTATAATATTAGCTTTTTGCCGACGACTCGTGATGACGTGGACTTAAATGTGTAATATTAGCTTTTTGCCGACGACTCGTGTTGTCGTGGACATTAATGTATAATATTAGCTTTTTGCCGACGACACGTGATGACGTGGACTTTATGTATAATAGTAGCTTTTTGCCTGAGTTGCGGCAGCTTGCAGAAAAATATCACAACGGTGCTTGCTGAGTATAATTCCCTTGGTTTACGACCAATATATACTGTGACAATTGAACAATATTTTCGAAAACATTTTTCTGAATTTTCCAGATCAACTATTATTCACCAAATATTCAGTTCAAGTGTCGATTTCCGCATTCGCCTCAAATCCGGGTCATTAGATTTGGCAAGCCTTTGAACAAGTTTTCAATCGTATTGAAACCATATTTCAACGATATTCAGAAAAAAATCCATGTTTTTATTCATCCTTCGATTTTTTCCCGAATTTACTCGAAGCTGCTTAAGGTAGATATGAAAGTGGTTAAATGGAATTAAATGTATTAAATGTAGGAATCATAGAAATCAGGTCGGCAGGCGTATGGGATTAAATTATTTGTTTGTTGTTATGTAAGTAATTAGGTATATTAGAAAGTACGTTGATAGGTACCTGGGTAGGTAAGAACCCGTATATATATCGAAGCTCGCCGCTCGTTCGAACAGTCACGCCAATACAGACGATACTTATCGAAATATGGCTTCAGAAACAATAACCGAGATGAGTTCCTCTCCTGCTCAGAATGAAAAGATCTGGACTTATGATGACAGCCAATTTCCAATAGTGAAATTTAAACGCATAGAGAAACCAGACAGTATTTCGAAAAAAGAAAGGCCGATGAAATTAATTCAGACGAATCACAAATTGTCGAAAGAATGGAGGAACCTTGTTCTCCTATAAAGAAAAAGAAAAAGACGGCGCCTCTGATGGCGAGAGCAATGAGGCAGTTCAAATTCAAATCCCAAATGTTTAGGATGAAAAAGAATTGATTTTTCCGGTAAGTATAATGTTGACGACTCGTGATGACGAGGACACTAATGTATAATATTTAGCTTTTTGCCCACGACTCGTGATGACGTGGACTTCAATGTGTAATATTAGCTTTTTGCCGACGACTCGTGATGACGTGGACTTAAATGTATAATAGTAGCTTTTTGCCTGAGTTGCGGCAGCTTGCAGAAAAATATCACAACGGTTCTTGCTGAGTTTAATTCCCTTGGTTTACGACCAATATATAATGTGACAATTGAATAATATTTTCGAAAACATTTTTCTGAATTTTCCAGATCAACTATTATTCACCAAATATTCAGTTCAAGTGTCAATTTCCGCATTCTCCTCAAATCCGGGTCATTAGATTTGGCAAGCATTTGAACAAGTTTTCAATCGTATTGAAACCATATTTCAACGATTTTCAGGAAAAAATCCATGTTTTTATTCATCCTTCGATTTTTTCCCGAATTCACTTGAAGCTGCTTAAGGTAGATATGAAAGTTGTTAAATGGAATTAAATGTAATAAATGTAGGAATGATAGAAATCAGGTCGGCAGGCGTATGGGATTAAATTATTTGTTTGTTGTTATGTAAGTAATTAGGTATATTAGAAAGTACGTAGATAGGTACCTGGGTAGATAAGAACCCGTATATATATCGAAGCTCGCCGCTCGTTCGAACAGTCACGCCAATACAGACGATACTTATCGAAATATGGTTTCAGAAACAATAACCGAGATGAGTTCCTCTCCTGCTCAGAATGAAAAGATCTGGACTTATGATGACAGCCAATTTCCAATAGTGAAATTTAAACGCATAGAGAAACCAGACAGTATTTCGAAAAAAAAGAAAGGCCGATGAAATTAATTCAGACGAATCACAAATTGTCGAAAGAATGGAGGAACCTTGTTCTCCTATAAAGAAAAAGAAAAAGACGGCGCCTCTGATGGCGAGAGCAATGAGGCAGTTCAAATTCAAATCCCAAATGTTTAGGATGAAAAAGAATTGATTTTTCCGGTAAGTTTAATGTTGACGACTCGTGATGACGAGGACACTAATGTATAATATTTAGCTTTTTGCCCACGACTCGTGATGACGTGGACTTTAATGTGTAATATTAGCTTTTTGCCGACGACTCGTGATGACGTGGACTTTACTGTATAGTAAAAGCTTTTTGCCGACGACTCGTGATGACGTGGACTTTAATGTATAATAGTAGCTTTTTGCCTGAGTTGCGGCAGCTTGCAGAAAAATATCACAACGGTGCTTGCTGAGTTTAATTCCCTTGTTTTACGACCAATATATAATGTGACAATTGAACAATATTTTCGAAAACATTTTTCTGAATTTTCCAGATCAACTATTATTCACCAAATATTCAGTTCAAGTGTCAATTTCCGCATTCGCCTCAAATCCGGGTCATTAGATTTGGCAAGCATTTGAACAAGTTTTCAATCGTATTGAAACCATATTTCAACGATTTTCAGGAAAAAATCCATGTTTTTATTCATCCTTCGATTTTTTCCCGAATTTACTTGAAGCTGCTTAAGGTAGATATGAAAGTTGTTAAATGGAATTAAATGTAATAAATGTAGGAATGATAGAAATCAGGTCGGCAGGCGTATGGGATTAAATTATTTGTTTGTTGTTATGTAAGTAATTAGGTATATTAGAAAGTACGTTGATAGGTACCTGGGTAGATAAGAACCCGTATATATATCGAAGCTCGCCGCTCGTTCGAACAGTCACGCCAATACAGACGATACTTATCGAAATATGGCTTCAGAAACAATAACCGAGATGAGTTCCTCTCCTGCTCAGAATGAAAAGATCTGGACTTATGATGACAGCCAATTTCCAATAGTGAAATTTAAACGCATAGAGAAACCAGACAGTATTTCGAAAAAGAAAGGCCGATGAAATTAATTCAGACGAATCACAAATTGTCGAAAGAATGGAGGAACCTTGTTCTCCTATAAAGAAAAAGAAAAAAGACGGCGCCTCTGATGGCGAGAGCAATGAGGCAGTTCAAATTCAAATCCCAAATGTTTAGGATGAAAAAGAATTGATTTTTCCGGTAAGTTTAATGTTGACGACTCGTGATGACGAGGACACTAATGTATAATATTTAGCTTTTTGCCCACGACTCGTGATGACGTGGACTTTAATGTGTAATATTAGCTTTTTGCCGACGACTCGTGATGACGTGGACTTTACTGTATAGTAAATAGCTTTTGCCGACGACTCGTGACTCGTGATGACGTGGACTTTAATGTATAATAGTAGCTTTTTGCCTGAGTTGCGGCAGCTTGCAAAAAATATCACAACGGTGCTTGCTGAGTTTAATTCCCTTGGTTTACGACCAATATATAATGTGACAATTGAACAATATTTTCGAAAACATTTTTCTGAATTTTCCAGATCAACTATTATTCACCAAATATTCAGTTCAAGTGTCAATTTCCGCATTCGCCTCAAATCCGGGTCATTAGATTTGGCAAGCATTTGAACAAGTTTTCAATCGTATTGAAACCATATTTCAACGATTTTCAGGAAAAAATCCATGTTTTTATTCATCCTTCGATTTTTTCCCGAATTTACTTGAAGCTGCTTAAGGTAGATATGAAAGTTGTTAAATGGAATTAAATGTAATAAATGTAGGAATGATAGAAATCAGGTCGGCAGGCGTATGGGATTAAATTATTTGTTTGTTGTTATGTAAGTAATTAGGTATATTAGAAAGTACGTTGATAGGTACCTGGGTAGATAAGAACCCGTATATATATCGAAGCTCGCCGCTCGTTCGAACAGTCACGCCAATACAGACGATACTTATCGAAATATGGCTTCAGAAACAATAACCGAGATGAGTTCCTCTCCTGCTCAGAATGAAAAGATCTGGACTTATGATGACAGCCAATTTCCAATAGTGAAATTTAAACGCATAGAGAAACCAGACAGTATTTCGAAAAAAAGAAAGGCCGATGAAATTAATTCGGACGAATCACAAATTGTCGAAAGAATGGAGGAACCTTGTTCTCCTATAAAGAAAAAAAAAAAAGACGGCGCCTCTGATGGCGAGAGCAATGAGGCAGTTCAAATTCAAATCCCAAATGTTTAGGATGAAAAAGAATTGATTTTTCCGGTAAGTTTAATGTTGACGACTCGTGATGACGAGGACACTAATGTATAATATTTAGCTTTTTGCCCACGACTCGTGATGACGTGGACTTTAATGTGTAATATTAGCTTTTTGCCGACGACTCGTGATGACGTGGACTTTACTGTATAGTATTAGCTTTTTGCCGACGACTCGTGATGACGTGGACTTTAATGTATAATAGTAGCTTTTTGCCTGAGTTGCGGCAGCTTGCAGAAAAATATCACAACGGTGCTTGCTGAGTTTAATTCCCTTGGTTTACGACCAATATATAATGTGACAATTGAACAATATTTTCGAAAACATTTTTCTGAATTTTCCAGATCAACTATTATTCACCAAATATTCAGTTCAAGTGTCAATTTCCGCATTCGCCTCAAATCCGGGTCATTAGATTTGGCAAGCATTTGAACAAGTTTTCAATCGTATTGAAACCATATTTCAACGATTTTCAGGAAAAAATCCATGTTTTTATTCATCCTTCGATTTTTTCCCGAATTTACTTGAAGCTGCTTAAGGTAGATATGAAAGTTGTTAAATGGAATTAAATGTAATAAATGTAGGAATGATAGAAATCAGGTCGGCAGGCGTATGGGATTAAATTATTTGTTTGTTGTTATGTAAGTAATTAGGTATATTAGAAAGTACGTTGATAGGTACCTGGGTAGATAAGAACCCGTATATATATCGAAGCTCGCCGCTCGTTCGAACAGTCACGCCAATACAGACGATACTTATCGAAATATGGCTTCAGAAACAATAACCGAGATGAGTTCCTCTCCTGCTCAGAATGAAAAGATCTGGACTTATGATGACAGCCAATTTCCAATAGTGAAATTTAAACGCATAGAGAAACCAGACAGTATTTCGAAAAAAAAAAGGCCGATGAAATTAATTCAGACGAATCACAAATTGTCGAAAGAATGGAGGAACCTTGTTCTCCTATAAAGAAAAAGAAAAAGACGGCGCCTCTGATGGCGAGAGCAATGAGGCAGTTCAAATTCAAATCCCAAATGTTTAGGATGAAAAAGAATTGATTTTTCCGGTAAGTTTAATGTTGACGACTCGTGATGACGAGGACACTAATGTATAATATTTAGCTTTTTGCCCACGACTCGTGATGACGTGGACTTTAATGTGTAATATTAGCTTTTTGCCGACGACTCGTGATGACGTGGACTTTACTGTATAGTATTAGCTTTTTGCCGACGACTCGTGATGACGTGGACTTTAATGTATAATAGTAGCTTTTGCCTGAGTTGCGGCAGCTTGCAGAAAAATATCACAACGGTGCTTGCTGAGTTTAATTCCCTTGGTTTACGACCAATATATAATGTGACAATTGAACAATATTTTCGAAAACATTTTTCTGAATTTTCCAGATCAACTATTATTCACCAAATATTCAGTTCAAGTGTCAATTTCCGCATTCGCCTCAAATCCGGGTCATTAGATTTGGCAAGCATTTGAACAAGTTTTCAATCGTATTGAAACCATATTTCAACGATTTTCAGGAAAAAATCCATGTTTTTATTCATCCTTCGATTTTTTCCCGAATTTACTTGAAGCTGCTTAAGGTAGATATGAAAGTTGTTAAATGGAATTAAATGTAATAAATGTAGGAATGATAGAAATCAGGTCGGCAGGCGTATGGGATTAAATTATTTGTTTGTTGTTATGTAAGTAATTAGGTATATTAGAAAGTACGTTGATAGGTACCTGGGTAGATAAGAACCCGTATATATATCGAAGCTCGCCGCTCGTTCGAACAGTCACGCCAATACAGACGATACTTATCGAAATATGGCTTCAGAAACAATAACCGAGATGAGTTCCTCTCCTGCTCAGAATGAAAAGATCTGGACTTATGATGACAGCCAATTTCCAATAGTGAAATTTAAACGCATAGAGAAACCAGACAGTATTTCGAAAAAAAGAAAGGCCGATGAAATTAATTCAGACGAATCACAAATTGTCGAAAGAATGGAGGAACCTTGTTCTCCTATAAAGAAAAAGAAAAAGACGGCGCCTCTGATGGCGAGAGCAATGAGGCAGTTCAAATTCAAATCCCAAATGTTTAGGATGAAAAAGAATTGATTTTTCCGGTAAGTTTAATGTTGACGACTCGTGATGACGAGGACACTAATGTATAATATTTAGCTTTTTGCCCACGACTCGTGATGACGTGGACTTTAATGTGTAATATTAGCTTTTTGCCGACGACTCGTGATGACGTGGACTTTACTGTATAGTATTAGCTTTTTGCCGACGACTCGTGATGACGTGGACTTTAATGTATAATAGTAGCTTTTTGCCTGAGTTGCGGCAGCTTGCAAAAAAATATCACAACGGTGCTTGCTGAGTTTAATTCCCTTGGTTTACGACCAATATATAATGTGACAATTGAACAATATTTTCGAAAACATTTTTCTGAATTTTCCAGATCAACTATTATTCACCAAATATTCAGTTCAAGTGTCAATTTCCGCATTCGCCTCAAATCCGGGTCATTAGATTTGGCAAGCATTTGAACAAGTTTTCAATCGTATTGAAACCATATTTCAACGATTTTCAGGAAAAAATCCATGTTTTTATTCATCCTTCGATTTTTTCCCGAATTTACTTGAAGCTGCTTAAGGTAGATATGAAAGTTGTTAAATGGAATTAAATGTAATAAATGTAGGAATGATAGAAATCAGGTCGGCAGGCGTATGGGATTAAATTATTTGTTTGTTGTTATGTAAGTAATTAGGTATATTAGAAAGTACGTTGATAGGTACCTGGGTAGATAAGAACCCGTATATATATCGAAGCTCGCCGCTCGTTCGAACAGTCACGCCAATACAGACGATACTTATCGAAATATGGCTTCAGAAACAATAACCGAGATGAGTTCCTCTCCTGCTCAGAATGAAAAGATCTGGACTTATGATGACAGCCAATTTCCAATAGTGAAATTTAAACGCATAGAGAAACCAGACAGTATTTCGAAAAAAAGAAAGGCCGATGAAATTAATTCAGACGAATCACAAATTGTCGAAAGAATGGAGGAACCTTGTTCTCCTATAAAGAAAAAGAAAAAGACGGCGCCTCTGATGGCGAGAGCAATGAGGCAGTTCAAATTCAAATCCCAAATGTTTAGGATGAAAAAGAATTGATTTTTCCGGTAAGTTTAATGTTGACGACTCGTGATGACGAGGACACTAATGTATAATATTTAGCTTTTTGCCCACGACTCGTGATGACGTGGACTTTAATGTGTAATATTAGCTTTTTGCCGACGACTCGTGATGACGTGGACTTTACTGTATAGTATTAGCTTTTTGCCGACGACTCGTGATGACGTGGACTTTAATGTATAATAGTAGCTTTTTGCCTGAGATGCGGCAGCTTGCAAAAAATATCACAACGGTGCTTGCTGAGTTTAATTCCCTTGGTTTACGACCAATATATAATGTGACAATTGAACAATATTTTCGAAAACATTTTTCTGAATTTTCCAGATCAACTATTATTCACCAAATATTCAGTTCAAGTGTCAATTTCCGCATTCGCCTCAAATCCGGGTCATTAGATTTGGCAAGCATTTGAACAAGTTTTCAATCGTATTGAAACCATATTTCAACGATTTTCAGGAAAAAATCCATGTTTTTATTCATCCTTCGATTTTTTCCCGAATTTACTTGAAGCTGCTTAAGGTAGATATGAAAGTTGTTAAATGGAATTAAATGTAATAAATGTAGGAATGATAGAAATCAGGTCGGCAGGCGTATGGGATTAAATTATTTGTTTGTTGTTATGTAAGTAATTAGGTATATTAGAAAGTACGTTGATAGGTACCTGGGTAGATAAGAACCCGTATATATATCGAAGCTCGCCGCTCGTTCGAACAGTCACGCCAATACAGACGATACTTATCGAAATATGGCTTCAGAAACAATAACCGAGATGAGTTCCTCTCCTGCTCAGAATGAAAAGATCTGGACTTATGATGACAGCCAATTTCCAATAGTGAAATTTAAACGCATAGAGAAACCAGACAGTATTTAAAAAAAAACAAAGGCCGATGAAATTAATTCGGACGAATCACAAATTGTCGAAAGAATGGAGGAACCTTGTTCTCCTATAAAGAAAAAAAAAAAAGACGGCGCCTCTGATGGCGAGAGCAATGAGGCAGTTCAAATTCAAATCCCAAATGTTTAGGATGAAAAAGAATTGATTTTTCCGGTAAGTTTAATGTTGACGACTCGTGATGACGAGGACACTAATGTATAATATTTAGCTTTTTGCCCACGACTCGTGATGACGTGGACTTTAATGTGTAATATTAGCTTTTTGCCGACGACTCGTGATGACGTGGACTTTACTGTATAGTATTAGCTTTTTGCCGACGACTCGTGATGACGTGGACTTTAATGTATAATAGTAGCTTTTTGCCTGAGTTGCGGCAGCTTGCAGAAAAATATCACAACGGTGCTTGCTGAGTTTAATTCCCTTGGTTTACGACCAATATATAATGTGACAATTGAACAATATTTTCGAAAACATTTTTCTGAATTTTCCAGATCAACTATTATTCACCAAATATTCAGTTCAAGTGTCAATTTCCGCATTCGCCTCAAATCCGGGTCATTAGATTTGGCAAGCATTTGAACAAGTTTTCAATCGTATTGAAACCATATTTCAACGATTTTCAGGAAAAAATCCATGTTTTTATTCATCCTTCGATTTTTTCCCGAATTTACTTGAAGCTGCTTAAGGTAGATATGAAAGTTGTTAAATGGAATTAAATGTAATAAATGTAGGAATGATAGAAATCAGGTCGGCAGGCGTATGGGATTAAATTATTTGTTTGTTGTTATGTAAGTAATTAGGTATATTAGAAAGTACGTTGATAGGTACCTGGGTAGATAAGAACCCGTATATATATCGAAGCTCGCCGCTCGTTCGAACAGTCACGCCAATACAGACGATACTTATCGAAATATGGCTTCAGAAACAATAACCGAGATGAGTTCCTCTCCTGCTCAGAATGAAAAGATCTGGACTTATGATGACAGCCAATTTCCAATAGTGAAATTTAAACGCATAGAGAAACCAGACAGTATTTCGAAAAAAAAAAAAGGCCGATGAAATTAATTCAGACGAATCACAAATTGTCGAAAGAATGGAGGAACCTTGTTCTCCTATAAAGAAAAAGAAAAAGACGGCGCCTCTGATGGCGAGAGCAATGAGGCAGTTCAAATTCAAATCCCAAATGTTTAGGATGAAAAAGAATTGATTTTTCCGGTAAGTTTAATGTTGACGACTCGTGATGACGAGGACACTAATGTATAATATTTAGCTTTTTGCCCACGACTCGTGATGACGTGGACTTTAATGTGTAATATTAGCTTTTTGCCGACGACTCGTGATGACGTGGACTTTACTGTATAGTATTAGCTTTTTGCCGACGACTCGTGATGACGTGGACTTTAATGTATAATAGTAGCTTTTTGCCTGAGTTGCGGCAGCTTGCAAAAAAATATCACAACGGTGCTTGCTGAGTTTAATTCCCTTGGTTTACGACCAATATATAATGTGACAATTGAACAATATTTTCGAAAACATTTTTCTGAATTTTCCAGATCAACTATTATTCACCAAATATTCAGTTCAAGTGTCAATTTCCGCATTCGCCTCAAATCCGGGTCATTAGATTTGGCAAGCATTTGAACAAGTTTTCAATCGTATTGAAACCATATTTCAACGATTTTCAGGAAAAAATCCATGTTTTTATTCATCCTTCGATTTTTTCCCGAATTTACTTGAAGCTGCTTAAGGTAGATATGAAAGTTGTTAAATGGAATTAAATGTAATAAATGTAGGAATGATAGAAATCAGGTCGGCAGGCGTATGGGATTAAATTATTTGTTTGTTGTTATGTAAGTAATTAGGTATATTAGAAAGTACGTTGATAGGTACCTGGGTAGATAAGAACCCGTATATATATCGAAGCTCGCCGCTCGTTCGAACAGTCACGCCAATACAGACGATACTTATCGAAATATGGCTTCAGAAACAATAACCGAGATGAGTTCCTCTCCTGCTCAGAATGAAAAGATCTGGACTTATGATGACAGCCAATTTCCAATAGTGAAATTTAAACGCATAGAGAAACCAGACAGTATTTCGAAAAAAAGAAAGGCCGATGAAATTAATTCAGACGAATCACAAATTGTCGAAAGAATGGAGGAACCTTGTTCTCCTATAAAGAAAAAGAAAAAGACGGCGCCTCTGATGGCGAGAGCAATGAGGCAGTTCAAATTCAAATCCCAAATGTTTAGGATGAAAAAGAATTGATTTTTCCGGTAAGTTTAATGTTGACGACTCGTGATGACGAGGACACTAATGTATAATATTTAGCTTTTTGCCCACGACTCGTGATGACGTGGACTTTAATGTGTAATATTAGCTTTTGCCGACGACTCGTGATGACGTGGACTTTACTGTATAGTATTAGCTTTTGCCGACGACTCGTGATGACGTGGACTTTAATGTATAATAGTAGCTTTTTTCCTGAGTTGCGGCAGCTTGCAGAAAAAATATAACAACGGTGCTTGCTGAGTTTAATTCCCTTGGTTTACGACCAATATATAATGTGACAATTGAACAATATTTTCGAAAACATTTTTCTGAATTTTCCAGATCAACTATTATTCACCAAATATTCAGTTCAAGTGTCAATTTCCGCATTCGCCTCAAATCCGGGTCATTAGATTTGGCAAGCATTTGAACAAGTTTTCAATCGTATTGAAACCATATTTCAACGATTTTCAGGAAAAAATCCATGTTTTTATTCATCCTTCGATTTTTTCCCGAATTTACTTGAAGCTGCTTAAGGTAGATATGAAAGTTGTTAAATGGAATTAAATGTAATAAATGTAGGAATGATAGAAATCAGGTCGGCAGGCGTATGGGATTAAATTATTTGTTTGTTGTTATGTAAGTAATTAGGTATATTAGAAAGTACGTTGATAGGTACCTGGGTAGATAAGAACCAGTATATATATCGAAGCTCGCCGCTCGTTCGAACAGTCACGCCAATACAGTATATACTTATCGAAATATGGCTTCAGAAACAATAACCGAGATGAGTTCCTCTCCTGCTCAGAATGAAAAGATCTGGACTTATGATGACAGCCAATTTCCAATAGTGAAATTTAAACGCATAGAGAAACCAGACAGTATTTCGAAAAAAAGAAAGGCCGATGAAATTAATTCAGACGAATCACAAATTGTCGAAAGAATGGAGGAACCTTGTTCTCCTATAAAGAAAAAGAAAAAGACGGCGCCTCTGATGGCGAGAGCAATGAGGCAGTTCAAATTCAAATCCCAAATGTTTAGGATGAAAAAGAATTGATTTTTCCGGTAAGTTTAATGTTGACGACTCGTGATGACGAGGACACTAATGTATAATATTTAGCTTTTTGCCCACGACTCGTGATGACGTGGACTTTAATGTGTAATATTAGCTTTTTGCCGACGACTCGTGATGACGTGGACTTTACTGTATAGTATTAGCTTTTTGCCGACGACTCGTGATGACGTGGACTTTAATGTATAATAGTAGCTTTTTGCCTGAGTTGCGGCAGCTTGCAAAAAATATCACAACGGTGCTTGCTGAGTTTAATTCCCTTGGTTTACGACCAATATATAATGTGACAATTGAACAATATTTTCGAAAACATTTTTCTGAATTTTCCAGATCAACTATTATTCACCAAATATTCAGTTCAAGTGTCAATTTCCGCATTCGCCTCAAATCCGGGTCATTAGATTTGGCAAGCATTTGAACAAGTTTTCAATCGTATTGAAACCATATTTCAACGATTTTCAGGAAAAAATCCATGTTTTTATTCATCCTTCGATTTTTTCCCGAATTTACTTGAAGCTGCTTAAGGTAGATATGAAAGTTGTTAAATGGAATTAAATGTAATAAATGTAGGAATGATAGAAATCAGGTCGGCAGGCGTATGGGATTAAATTATTTGTTTGTTGTTATGTAAGTAATTAGGTATATTAGAAAGTACGTTGATAGGTACCTGGGTAGATAAGAACCCGTATATATATCGAAGCTCGCCGCTCGTTCGAACAGTCACGCCAATACAGACGATACTTATCGAAATATGGCTTCAGAAACAATAACCGAGATGAGTTCCTCTCCTGCTCAGAATGAAAAGATCTGGACTTATGATGACAGCCAATTTCCAATAGTGAAATTTAAACGCATAGAGAAACCAGACAGTATTTCGAAAAAAGAAAGGCCGATGAAATTAATTCAGACGAATCACAAATTGTCGAAAGAATGGAGGAACCTTGTTCTCCTATAAAGAAAAAGAAAAAGACGGCGCCTCTGATGGCGAGAGCAATGAGGCAGTTCAAATTCAAATCCCAAATGTTTAGGATGAAAAAGAATTGATTTTTCCGGTAAGTTTAATGTTGACGACTCGTGATGACGAGGACACTAATGTATAATATTTAGCTTTTTGCCCACGACTCGTGATGACGTGGACTTTAATGTGTAATATTAGCTTTTTGCCGACGACTCGTGATGACGTGGACTTTACTGTATAGTATTAGCTTTTTGCCGACGACTCGTGATGACGTGGACTTTAATGTATAATAGTAGCTTTTTGCCTGAGTTGCGGCAGCTTGCAAAAAAATATCACAACGGTGCTTGCTGAGTTTAATTCCCTTGGTTTACGACCAATATATAATGTGACAATTGAACAATATTTTCGAAAACATTTTTCTGAATTTTCCAGATCAACTATTATTCACCAAATATTCAGTTCAAGTGTCAATTTCCGCATTCGCCTCAAATCCGGGTCATTAGATTTGGCAAGCATTTGAACAAGTTTTCAATCGTATTGAAACCATATTTCAACGATTTTCAGGAAAAAATCCATGTTTTTATTCATCCTTCGATTTTTTCCCGAATTTACTTGAAGCTGCTTAAGGTAGATATGAAAGTTGTTAAATGGAATTAAATGTAATAAATGTAGGAATGATAGAAATCAGGTCGGCAGGCGTATGGGATTTAATTGTTTGTTGTTATGTAAGTAATTAGGTATATTAGAAAGTACGTTGATAGGTACCTGGGTAGATAAGAACCCGTATATATATCGAAGCTCGCCGCTCGTTCGAACAGTCACGCCAATACAGACGATACTTATCGAAATATGGCTTCAGAAACAATAACCGAGATGAGTTCCTCTCCTGCTCAGAATGAAAAGATCTGGACTTATGATGACAGCCAATTTCCAATAGTGAAATTTAAACGCATAGAGAAACCAGACAGTATTTCGAAAAAAAAAAAAGGCCGATGAAATTAATTCAGACGAATCACAAATTGTCTAAAGAATGGAGGAACCTTGTTCTCATAAAAAAAAAAAAAAAAAGACGGCGCCTCTGATGGCGAGAGCAATGAGGCAGTTCAAATTCAAATCCCAAATGTTTAGGATGAAAAAGAATTGATTTTTCCGGTAAGTTTAATGTTGACGACTCGTGATGACGAGGACACTAATGTATAATATTTAGCTTTTTGCCCACGACTCGTGATGACGTGGACTTTAATGTGTAATATTAGCTTTTTGCCGACGACTCGTGATGACGTGGACTTTACTGTATAGTATTAGCTTTTTGCCGACGACTCGTGATGACGTGGACTTTAATGTATAATAGTAGCTTTTTGCCTGAGTTGCGGCAGCTTGCAAAAAATATCACAACGGTGCTTGCTGAGTTTAATTCCCTTGGTTTACGACCAATATATAATGTGACAATTGAACAATATTTTCGAAAACATTTTTCTGAATTTTCCAGATCAACTATTATTCACCAAATATTCAGTTCAAGTGTCAATTTCCGCATTCGCCTCAAATCCGGGTCATTAGATTTGGCAAGCATTTGAACAAGTTTTCAATCGTATTGAAACCATATTTCAACGATTTTCAGGAAAAAATCCATGTTTTTATTCATCCTTCGATTTTTTCCCGAATTTACTTGAAGCTGCTTAAGGTAGATATGAAAGTTGTTAAATGGAATTAAATGTAATAAATGTAGGAATGATAGAAATCAGGTCGGCAGGCGTATGGGATTAAATTATTTGTTTGTTGTTATGTAAGTAATTAGGTATATTAGAAAGTACGTTGATAGGTACCTGGGTAGATAAGAACCCGTATATATATCGAAGCTCGCCGCTCGTTCGAACAGTCACGCCAATACAGACGATACTTATCGAAATATGGCTTCAGAAACAATAACCGAGATGAGTTCCTCTCCTGCTCAGAATGAAAAGATCTGGACTTATGATGACAGCCAATTTCCAATAGTGAAATTTAAACGCATAGAGAAACCAGACAGTATTTCGAAAAAGAAAGGCCGATGAAATTATTTCAGACGAATCACAAATTGTCGAAAGAATGGAGGAACCTTGTTCTCCTATAAAAAAAAAAAGAAAAAGACGGCGCCTCTGATGGCGAGAGCAATGAGGCAGTTCAAATTCAAATCCCAAATGTTTAGGATGAAAAAGAATTGATTTTTCCGGTAAGTTTAATGTTGACGACTCGTGATGACGAGGACACTAATGTATAATATTTAGCTTTTTGCCCACGACTCGTGATGACGTGGACTTTAATGTGTAATATTAGCTTTTTGCCGACGACTCGTGATGACGTGGACTTTACTGTATAGTATTAGCTTTTTGCCGACGACTCGTGATGACGTGGACTTTAATGTATAATAGTAGCTTTTTGCCTGAGTTGCGGCAGCTTGCAAAAAAATATCACAACGGTGCTTGCTGAGTTTAATTCCCTTGGTTTACGACCAATATATAATGTGACAATTGAACAATATTTTCGAAAACATTTTTCTGAATTTTCCAGATCAACTATTATTCACCAAATATTCAGTTCAAGTGTCAATTTCCGCATTCGCCTCAAATCCGGGTCATTAGATTTGGCAAGCATTTGAACAAGTTTTCAATCGTATTGAAACCATATTTCAACGATTTTCAGGAAAAAATCCATGTTTTTATTCATCCTTCGATTTTTTCCCGAATTTACTTGAAGCTGCTTAAGGTAGATATGAAAGTTGTTAAATGGAATTAAATGTAATAAATGTAGGAATGATAGAAATCAGGTCGGCAGGCGTATGGGATTAAATTATTTGTTTGTTGTTATGTAAGTAATTAGGTATATTAGAAAGTACGTTGATAGGTACCTGGGTAGATAAGAACCCGTATATATATCGAAGCTCGCCGCTCGTTCGAACAGTCACGCCAATACAGACGATACTTATCGAAATATGGCTTCAGAAACAATAACCGAGATGAGTTCCTCTCCTGCTCAGAATGAAAAGATCTGGACTTATGATGACAGCCAATTTCCAATAGTGAAATTTAAACGCATAGAGAAACCAGACAGTATTTCGAAAAAAGAAAGGCCGATGAAATTAATTCGGACGAATCACAAATTGTCGAAAGAATGGAGGAACCTTGTTCTCCTATAAAGAAAAAAAAAAAAACGACGCCGCTCTGATGGCGAGAGCAATGAGGCAGTTCAAATTCAAATCCCAAATGTTTAGGATGAAAAAGAATTGATTTTTCCGGTAAGTTTAATGTTGACGACTCGTGATGACGAGGACACTAATGTATAATATTTAGCTTTTTGCCCACGACTCGTGATGACGTGGACTTTAATGTGTAATATTAGCTTTTTGCCGACGACTCGTGATGACGTGGACTTTACTGTATAGTATTAGCTTTTTGCCGACGACTCGTGATGACGTGGACTTTAATGTATAATAGTAGCTTTTTGCCTGAGTTGCGGCAGCTTGCAAAAAATATCACAACGGTGCTTGCTGAGTTTAATTCCCTTGGTTTACGACCAATATATAATGTGACAATTGAACAATATTTTCGAAAACATTTTTCTGAATTTTCCAGATCAACTATTATTCACCAAATATTCAGTTCAAGTGTCAATTTCCGCATTCGCCTCAAATCCGGGTCATTAGATTTGGCAAGCATTTGAACAAGTTTTCAATCGTATTGAAACCATATTTCAACGATTTTCAGGAAAAAATCCATGTTTTTATTCATCCTTCGATTTTTTCCCGAATTTACTTGAAGCTGCTTAAGGTAGATATGAAAGTTGTTAAATGGAATTAAATGTAATAAATGTAGGAATGATAGAAATCAGGTCGGCAGGCGTATGGGATTAAATTATTTGTTTGTTGTTATGTAAGTAATTAGGTATATTAGAAAGTACGTTGATAGGTACCTGGGTAGATAAGAACCCGTATATATATCGAAGCTCGCCGCTCGTTCGAACAGTCACGCCAATACAGACGATACTTATCGAAATATGGCTTCAGAAACAATAACCGAGATGAGTTCCTCTCCTGCTCAGAATGAAAAGATCTGGACTTATGATGACAGCCAATTTCCAATAGTGAAATTTAAACGCATAGAGAAACCAGACAGTATTTCGAAAAAAAAAAAGGCCGATGAAATTAATTCAGACGAATCACAAATTGTCGAAAGAATGGAGGAACCTTGTTCTCCTATAAAGAAAAAGAAAAAGACGGCGCCTCTGATGGCGAGAGCAATGAGGCAGTTCAAATTCAAATCCCAAATGTTTAGGATGAAAAAGAATTGATTTTTCCGGTAAGTTTAATGTTGACGACTCGTGATGACGAGGACACTAATGTATAATATTTAGCTTTTTGCCCACGACTCGTGATGACGTGGACTTTAATGTGTAATATTAGCTTTTTGCCGACGACTCGTGATGACGTGGACTTTACTGTATAGTATTAGCTTTTTGCCGACGACTCGTGATGACGTGGACTTTAATGTATAATAGTAGCTTTTTGCCTGAGTTGCGGCAGCTTGCAAAAAAATATCACAACGGTGCTTGCTGAGTTTAATTCCCTTGGTTTACGACCAATATATAATGTGACAATTGAACAATATTTTCGAAAACATTTTTCTGAATTTTCCAGATCAACTATTATTCACCAAATATTCAGTTCAAGTGTCAATTTCCGCATTCGCCTCAAATCCGGGTCATTAGATTTGGCAAGCATTTGAACAAGTTTTCAATCGTATTGAAACCATATTTCAACGATTTTCAGGAAAAAATCCATGTTTTTATTCATCCTTCGATTTTTTCCCGAATTTACTTGAAGCTGCTTAAGGTAGATATGAAAGTTGTTAAATGGAATTAAATGTAATAAATGTAGGAATGATAGAAATCAGGTCGGCAGGCGTATGGGATTAAATTATTTGTTTGTTGTTATGTAAGTAATTAGGTATATTAGAAAGTACGTTGATAGGTACCTGGGTAGATAAGAACCCGTATATATATCGAAGCTCGCCGCTCGTTCGAACAGTCACGCCAATACAGACGATACTTATCGAAATATGGCTTCAGAAACAATAACCGAGATGAGTTCCTCTCCTGCTCAGAATGAAAAGATCTGGACTTATGATGACAGCCAATTTCCAATAGTGAAATTTAAACGCATAGAGAAACCAGACAGTATTTCGAAAAAAGGAAAGGCCGATGAAATTAATTCAGACGAATCACAAATTGTCGAAAGAATGGAGGAACCTTGTTCTCCTATAAAGAAAAAAAAAAGACGGCGCCTCTGATGGCGAGAGCAATGAGGCAGTTCAAATTCAAATCCCAAATGTTTAGGATGAAAAAGAATTGATTTTTCCGGTAAGTTTAATGTTGACGACTCGTGATGACGAGGACACTAATGTATAATATTTAGCTTTTTGCCCACGACTCGTGATGACGTGGACTTTAATGTGTATATATTAGCTTTTGCCGACGACTCGTGATGACGTGGACTTTACTGTATAGTATTAGCTTTTTGCCGACGACTCGTGATGACGTGGACTTTAATGTATAATAGTAGCTTTTTGCCTGAGTTGCGGCAGCTTGCAAAAAAATATCACAACGGTGCTTGCTGAGTTTAATTCCCTTGGTTTACGACCAATATATAATGTGACAATTGAACAATATTTTCGAAAACATTTTTCTGAATTTTCCAGATCAACTATTATTCACCAAATATTCAGTTCAAGTGTCAATTTCCGCATTCGCCTCAAATCCGGGTCATTAGATTTGGCAAGCATTTGAACAAGTTTTCAATCGTATTGAAACCATATTTCAACGATTTTCAGGAAAAAATCCATGTTTTTATTCATCCTTCGATTTTTTCCCGAATTTACTTGAAGCTGCTTAAGGTAGATATGAAAGTTGTTAAATGGAATTAAATGTAATAAATGTAGGAATGATAGAAATCAGGTCGGCAGGCGTATGGGATTAAATTATTTGTTTGTTGTTATGTAAGTAATTAGGTATATTAGAAAGTACGTTGATAGGTACCTGGGTAGATAAGAACCCGTATATATATCGAAGCTCGCCGCTCGTTCGAACAGTCACGCCAATACAGACGATACTTATCGAAATATGGCTTCAGAAACAATAACCGAGATGAGTTCCTCTCCTGCTCAGAATGAAAAGATCTGGACTTATGATGACAGCCAATTTCCAATAGTGAAATTTAAACGCATAGAGAAACCAGACAGTATTTCGAAAAAAAGAAAGGCCGATGAAATTAATTCAGACGAATCACAAATTGTCGAAAGAATGGAGGAACCTTGTTCTCCTATAAAGAAAAAAAAAAGACGGCGCCTCTGATGGCGAGAGCAATGAGGCAGTTCAAATTCAAATCCCAAATGTTTAGGATGAAAAAGAATTGATTTTTCCGGTAAGTTTAATGTTGACGACTCGTGATGACGAGGACACTAATGTATAATATTTAGCTTTTTGCCCACGACTCGTGATGACGTGGACTTTAATGTGTAATATTAGCTTTTTGCCGACGACTCGTGATGACGTGGACTTTACTGTATAGTATTAGCTTTTTGCCGACGACTCGTGATGACGTGGACTTTAATGTATAATAGTAGCTTTTTGCCTGAGTTGCGGCAGCTTGCAAAAAATATCACAACGGTGCTTGCTGAGTTTAATTCCCTTGGTTTACGACCAATATATAATGTGACAATTGAACAATATTTTCGAAAACATTTTTCTGAATTTTCCAGATCAACTATTATTCACCAAATATTCAGTTCAAGTGTCAATTTCCGCATTCGCCTCAAATCCGGGTCATTAGATTTGGCAAGCATTTGAACAAGTTTTCAATCGTATTGAAACCATATTTCAACGATTTTCAGGAAAAAATCCATGTTTTTATTCATCCTTCGATTTTTTCCCGAATTTACTTGAAGCTGCTTAAGGTAGATATGAAAGTTGTTAAATGGAATTAAATGTAATAAATGTAGGAATGATAGAAATCAGGTCGGCAGGCGTATGGGATTAAATTATTTGTTTGTTGTTATGTAAGTAATTAGGTATATTAGAAAGTACGTTGATAGGTACCTGGGTAGATAAGAACCCGTATATATATCGAAGCTCGCCGCTCGTTCGAACAGTCACGCCAATACAGACGATACTTATCGAAATATGGCTTCAGAAACAATAACCGAGATGAGTTCCTCTCCTGCTCAGAATGAAAAGATCTGGACTTATGATGACAGCCAATTTCCAATAGTGAAATTTAAACGCATAGAGAAACCAGACAGTATTTCGAAAAAAAGAAAGGCCGATGAAATTAATTCAGACGAATCACAAATTGTCGAAAGAATGGAGGAACCTTGTTCTCCTATAAAGAAAAAGAAAAACGAGCAGCGCCTCTGATGGCGAGAGCAATGAGGCAGTTCAAATTCAAATCCCAAATGTTTAGGATGAAAAAGAATTGATTTTTCCGGTAAGTTTAATGTTGACGACTCGTGATGACGAGGACACTAATGTATAATATTTAGCTTTTTGCCCACGACTCGTGATGACGTGGACTTTAATGTGTAATATTAGCTTTTTGCCGACGACTCGTGATGACGTGGACTTTACTGTATAGTATTAGCTTTTGCCGACGACTCGTGATGACGTGGACTTTAATGTATAATAGTAGCTTTTTGCCTGAGTTGCGGCAGCTTGCAAAAAAAAATAACAACGGTGCTTGCTGAGTTTAATTCCCTTGGTTTACGACCAATATATAATGTGACAATTGAACAATATTTTCGAAAACATTTTTCTGAATTTTCCAGATCAACTATTATTCACCAAATATTCAGTTCAAGTGTCAATTTCCGCATTCGCCTCAAATCCGGGTCATTAGATTTGGCAAGCATTTGAACAAGTTTTCAATCGTATTGAAACCATATTTCAACGATTTTCAGGAAAAAATCCATGTTTTTATTCATCCTTCGATTTTTTCCCGAATTTACTTGAAGCTGCTTAAGGTAGATATGAAAGTTGTTAAATGGAATTAAATGTAATAAATGTAGGAATGATAGAAATCAGGTCGGCAGGCGTATGGGATTAAATTATTTGTTTGTTGTTATGTAAGTAATTAGGTATATTAGAAAGTACGTTGATAGGTACCTGGGTAGATAAGAACCCGTATATATATCGAAGCTCGCCGCTCGTTCGAACAGTCACGCCAATACAGACGATACTTATCGAAATATGGCTTCAGAAACAATAACCGAGATGAGTTCCTCTCCTGCTCAGAATGAAAAGATCTGGACTTATGATGACAGCCAATTTCCAATAGTGAAATTTAAACGCATAGAGAAACCAGACAGTATTTCGAAAAAAAAAAGGCCGATGAAATTAATTCAGACGAATCACAAATTGTCGAAAGAATGGAGGAACCTTGTTCTCCTATAAAGAAAAAGAAAAAGACGGCGCCTCTGATGGCGAGAGCAATGAGGCAGTTCAAATTCAAATCCCAAATGTTTAGGATGAAAAAGAATTGATTTTTCCGGTAAGTTTAATGTTGACGACTCGTGATGACGAGGACACTAATGTATAATATTTAGCTTTTTGCCCACGACTCGTGATGACGTGGACTTTAATGTGTAATATTAGCTTTTTGCCGACGACTCGTGATGACGTGGACTTTACTGTATAGTATTAGCTTTTTGCCGACGACTCGTGATGACGTGGACTTTAATGTATAATAGTAGCTTTTTGCCTGAGTTGCGGCAGCTTGCAGAAAAATATCACAACGGTGCTTGCTGAGTTTAATTCCCTTGGTTTACGACCAATATATAATGTGACAATTGAACAATATTTTCGAAAACATTTTTCTGAATTTTCCAGATCAACTATTATTCACCAAATATTCAGTTCAAGTGTCAATTTCCGCATTCGCCTCAAATCCGGGTCATTAGATTTGGCAAGCATTTGAACAAGTTTTCAATCGTATTGAAACCATATTTCAACGATTTTCAGGAAAAAATCCATGTTTTTATTCATCCTTCGATTTTTTCCCGAATTTACTTGAAGCTGCTTAAGGTAGATATGAAAGTTGTTAAATGGAATTAAATGTAATAAATGTAGGAATGATAGAAATCAGGTCGGCAGGCGTATGGGATTAAATTATTTGTTTGTTGTTATGTAAGTAATTAGGTATATTAGAAAGTACGTTGATAGGTACCTGGGTAGATAAGAACCCGTATATATATCGAAGCTCGCCGCTCGTTCGAACAGTCACGCCAATACAGACGATACTTATCGAAATATGGCTTCAGAAACAATAACCGAGATGAGTTCCTCTCCTGCTCAGAATGAAAAGATCTGGACTTATGATGACAGCCAATTTCCAATAGTGAAATTTAAACGCATAGAGAAACCAGACAGTATTTCGAAAAAAAAAAAAAGGCCGATGAAATTAATTCAGACGAATCACAAATTGTCGAAAGAATGGAGGAACCTTGTTCTCCTATAAAGAAAAAGAAAAAGACGGCGCCTCTGATGGCGAGAGCAATGAGGCAGTTCAAATTCAAATCCCAAATGTTTAGGATGAAAAAGAATTGATTTTTCCGGTAAGTTTAATGTTGACGACTCGTGATGACGAGGACACTAATGTATAATATTTAGCTTTTTGCCCACGACTCGTGATGACGTGGACTTTAATGTGTAATATTAGCTTTTGCCGACGACTCGTGATGACGTGGACTTTACTGTATAGTATTAGCTTTTTGCCGACGACTCGTGATGACGTGGACTTTAATGTATAATAGTAGCTTTTTTTTGCCTGAGTTGCGGCAGCTTGCAGAAAAATATCACAACGGTGCTTGCTGAGTTTAATTCCCTTGGTTTACGACCAATATATAATGTGACAATTGAACAATATTTTCGAAAACATTTTTCTGAATTTTCCAGATCAACTATTATTCACCAAATATTCAGTTCAAGTGTCAATTTCCGCATTCGCCTCAAATCCGGGTCATTAGATTTGGCAAGCATTTGAACAAGTTTTCAATCGTATTGAAACCATATTTCAACGATTTTCAGGAAAAAATCCATGTTTTTATTCATCCTTCGATTTTTTCCCGAATTTACTTGAAGCTGCTTAAGGTAGATATGAAAGTTGTTAAATGGAATTAAATGTAATAAATGTAGGAATGATAGAAATCAGGTCGGCAGGCGTATGGGATTAAATTATTTGTTTGTTGTTATGTAAGTAATTAGGTATATTAGAAAGTACGTTGATAGGTACCTGGGTAGATAAGAACCCGTATATATATCGAAGCGCCGCAAATCGTTCGAACAGTCACGCCAATACAGACGATACTTATCGAAATATGGCTTCAGAAACAATAACCGAGATGAGTTCCTCTCCTGCTCAGAATGAAAAGATCTGGACTTATGATGACAGCCAATTTCCAATAGTGAAATTTAAACGCATAGAGAAACCAGACAGTATTTCGAAAAAAAGAAAGGCCGATGAAATTAATTCAGACGAATCACAAATTGTCGAAAGAATGGAGGAACCTTGTTCTCCTATAAAGAAAAAAAAAAGACGGCGCCTCTGATGGCGAGAGCAATGAGGCAGTTCAAATTCAAATCCCAAATGTTTAGGATGAAAAAGAATTGATTTTTCCGGTAAGTGGGCGTCACGTCCTTTACGAGTCCTTTAGCCGGTATTGCGTTTCCGCCGTCTGGGTGCCGAGATGAGGAAACTCAATCGTCCCTAGATTGTGGGCCGTTTTACCTCGGCGGACTCCTGCTGTCCATCTCTCAGGAGCTGACGTTGATGTACGAGATGAGGAAACTCAATCGTGCTTAGATCGAAGCTTTCCGTGACGTGGGCTGCTGCGCGGTGAGAGTCGTGGTGTGCCCCCCTGTTGTCGTTTGTCGAACCGACCCCTGGAAGGCACGGGTTGGTCACGGGTGTCGGCTGGGTCCTTTAGCCGGTATTGCGTATCCGCCGTCTGGGTGCCGAGATGAGGAAACTCAATCGTCCCTAGGTTGTGGGCCGTTTTACCTCGGCGGACTCCTGCTGTCCATCTCTCGGGGCTGACGTTGATGTGCGAGATGAGGAAACTCAATCGTGCTTAAACCGAAGCTTTCCGTGACGTGGGCTGTTGCGCGGCAGGCACTGGGTTGGCCTGATCTTTGAGGGTGCGGAATTCGTCACGGGTGTCGGCTGGGTCCTTTAGCCGGTATTGCGTATCCGCCGTCTGGGTGCCGAGATGAGGAAACTCAATCGTCCCTAGGTTGTGGGCCGTTTTACCTTGGCGGACTCCTGCTGTCCATCTCGCGGAGCTGACGTTGATGTACGAGATGAGGAAACTCAATCGTGCTTAGACCGAAGCTTTCCGTGACGTGGGCTGTTGCGCGGCAGGCACTTGGTTCGACCTCGGCCCTGTCGTCATCGCGGGTGGACGCGCGGTGGTTTGCGCATGCGCACACCATACCGCCGGTCACTCCGATTTGGGCTGGGCCTTGGCAGTTCTCTTTGAGGGGTTCTGTTGCGCACGGACACCATTTGCGCCGTGTGGGAACTGTGCCCCACGGACCCCCCCGCTTGATGGTCCATGTTGGCCTGAGTGAGGCTTTGGTTTTCGCCCCCTCTCGCTTTTACCCCGAGACATTCTCATTTTTTATCACACGGCCTTAGTCATTCTTATACATTGAGTAACTCGCCACTGTAATCGCTTTGTGTGCACTCTAACCCCTTCACGGAATGTTACTGGACTTTTGGTGATTGATTAGTAGATTTGGGACTTGGGTTTTTAGAGGTTAAGGACTACGAGGATTTTGTGATATAGATTAAGGACTGTTGTACCTGATACGAACTGTTGATTAGTTTTAAGGACTGTGAGACCTATTATTTTGGAATGTTTGTTTATTTGGTATGAATAGAGAGTAATTTTTTAGTTAATCGCGTGTTTTATTGGTGACACCTCCACCTCCAACAGCTACCCACTTCATTCTCCACTGGAGTCTGCCTAGGCTCGAGCTTCTGGACATTCCGGAGGAGCTCGATAGGTGAGGGTGACGCCCTCAGAAGCAAATAGTCTGGCGCCCGAGTTTACTGATAAAGGAACTGCACGTAAGGGCGTTACAATTCTGGCGCCCGAGCAGGGACATCAGGTTGTTGGAGGCTGGTGTTGGAATATAATAGAGATTTTTCTCTATTTTGGACGTTGGTTGTTGGAGTTTGAGGTTGTAGGAGTTTGGACGTTGTTGGATATCCCGAGGAAGTAAGGATGGATGTGGATATGCTACGGAGTGACGAACTCGTATGGGAGTTGCGTGCCCGGAGGTTGGAAGTTGGATCCACTGCGGATGAGGATAGGCTGTTGCTGCGAAGAGCGCTGTCGAGAGGGATAGACATTCCCGAGGATGTGGAGCTGGATACCCCAGTGGAGCTGGCGATCTGCGCTACGAAACTCAGCGAATTGTTGGAAGATGTTCCGGAGGTTGGCGCTGGAAATGCACGAAATGTATATAGGAGGATGTTCAGCCGTCTGGAGCATGTTGAGCGTAGATTGAGGTTGGTGAAGCCAGGCACCATGGAGGAAATATTGACGAGAGATAGAATGATGGAAGTTTTGGAGGACGCTCGAATAGCGTTAGAGGACGCACGTAGCATCGCTGGATTGGCCACGGAGGCGACAGAGACGCCGTCTTTAATTGATGCGCCGATACCTGCAGATAATACGCCGGTTTTGATACCGAGGACCGATAGGACTTACCGAGCAAGAGAAGTTAGAGACCAGAGGCGGTCGTTTGACATCGACAGAGACGAGGAATTTCGAACGATTGGGACAAACACACGACCTTGTGGAATACGAACGACGACCGGTTCCATCAATCGCCGGATTTTTGATTCATTGCGGAGCCGGGTGCGCAGAGAGACTGTGCCAACGACGACAGAGATACCAACACGTGGATTCACCGAATCAACGAGGAGAGCATCAGTACCGAATGCAAACATCGTAGGAGAGACAATAGAGTTAGTAGAGTCTGTGGTTACCCCACTATCGGCTCAGGCAAGGAGACAAGAGAGAGAAACACCAATTCCCCCACCACGGGAGGACGAGAGGAGTATGTACCACATCTACCCCACTCGTGCCCCCCACCGTCCCATTGTACATGTGGAACGTACATTATGACGGCTCAGGAAGTATCACAGCGTTTCTGGACGAGATCGAACAACTAGCCGAGTCGAGAAACTTGACACACGGAGATTTATTTAAGTCCATTTATGAGATATTGAGGGTGATGCACGAGATTGGTATGTACCACGAAAAGCAAACTTAGAGAGCTGGGAAGATTTTAAGACCAAAATCAAAGAAGCCTTCTTGCCACCAAATTACGAAGAGTTGCTTCTCGAAGATATTAAAAAGAGAACGCAAGGCAAAGATGAAAAACTTGTACTGTACGTGACTCGAATGCAAACCTATTTCGAAAGCTGGTACATAACTGCGTAACTGAGACCGAGCAAGTCACAATCATTAGACGAGGCTTGTTGCCACATCTTCAGAGAGCACTCGTATTCCAGCATACCGATACCATTGAGGAGCTACTGAATAAAGGCAAGGTGTTTGAGTTGGTACATTGGCAGGCACAACAGTATAAACCACCACCAGTACAGAATGCCATAGTAACACCAGAGCCTCATCTCGTGTACCAGAGCCCGCAAAGCAGACCGAATGTATCGGACACGAATAGATCTGAGGTACCGACTAGAACGTCGATGGAGTTACCACACAGGAATAGTGACACGTTCGTTAGAACGAACGTTGTCGCCCGGGAACCACGGCTTAGTCCCAACCGACGAACTGTGAGATTCAATGAGGACACGATGGTATGTTTTAGATGTGGCGAGACAGGACATATGCGAATAAACTGCCGAAACCCTCCCAAGATTTCCTGTCCACGGTGTGGAAGAGATGACGTTTCTGCAAGAGAATGTGGTTGTTCGGAAAACTAAGGGAGGATTGCGCGAGGACGAGGCATCCGCAATCCTCTGAAGGACTAGCCTCGAAGCTAAATACCATTCAGAGACATCCGCCAGATAACCGACCTATAGTTTATGTCAGTGTGGAAGGGAGAAACTTTCGAGCGTTACTGGACACTGGTGCTACGAAGTCATTCTTGGGAAGAACTGTGGCTGATTACTGCGATCGAATGAACATACCATCTTTCACACACCAGGCTACGGCGAAGATAGCTGATGGACAGTCAGTATCAATCCCAAGATGCTATAGACTTCCATTGCAGTTGCACGACGACTGTATCACGGTGGATATGCTGTATATGGAGAGTTTACCGATAGACATAGTGGTTGGGATGGACGTGCTGAGTGAATACGATTTTAGCATTGACCTACGAACTGTGTCCTGCTACTACAGAGGTAGATTACTGACACCTGTCGGAGAGGAATCACTGTCCTGCTCGAAAGCTGATTATAACCATGAAGAACTGGAACTTCCTGAGAAAGAAAGACGAGAGCTCAACCGCTTTCTGGACGGGGAACTTGAACAATTTGACGATTCCTCGGACGGAATCAAGACCGATCCTGACAAGGTGGTGGCGATACAGGCAATACCAGTACCCCGAAGTGTCCGCGAAATTAGAAGATTTCTCGGAGTGGCATCTTGGTACCGTCGCTTCATACCGGAGTTTTCCCAGATTGTGGCACCGTTGACTCGCCTACTACGTAAGAAGCAGAAATGGCGTTTTGAGGCAGAGGAACTGAAATCTTTCGAACTACTGAAGAAGAAACTCACGGAGGCCCCAGTTTTGGCGTGTCCTGATTTTGAGAAGCCGTTCGTGCTGCAGACTGATGCTTCGGACCAAGGATTGGGCATAGCGCTGACCCAGAGTGTCGATGAGGTCGAGAGAGTTATAGCCTATGCTAGTAGAACGTTGTCACCGGCTGAACGAAATTACTCGACAACAGAGAAGGAGTGTCTGGCTATCGTATGGGGCGTGGAGAAGATGCGACCCTACCTTGAGGGATACCACTTTACAGTATTGACAGACCATCAGTCGCTCCGATGGCTGAATTCAGTTAAAAGCCCTGCAGGACGTATTGCCAGATGGATAGTCTACTTACAACAATTTGATTTCGACATAAAATACCGAAAAGGATCCCTCAATAGAGTGGCTGATGCCCTGTCAAGAAGTCCATTACCTGGCCCAACAGAGGGAGAGATTTGCTTGTCTGAGGAGACCAAATGCAAATGGTATACAAGGAAGTTGGCCGAAGTCGAAAATAATCCCGAGGCGTTGCCTGACTATTGCGTGAGCGATGGCAAATTATATCGACATTTCTTCGAGTCAAACGACTTGACTGAACCCGATATGTCCCGACCCTGGAAGCTGTGTGTGCCCAACCAACCAAAGAGAGGCTCTTATGCGGAAAATCATGATGCTCCAACCGCCGGACATATGGGAATAGCGAAAACTAGTTGCAGGATGGCTAAACTATATTACTGGCCAGGAATGTTTAGGGATATAGCTAAGTTCGTGAGATCGTGTCAGTCCTGCCAAAGATATAAAGTTTCGCAGCAACAGACTCCTGGAAAGATGCAGCCAAGTATAGGAAAAGACCCTGGGATAAAGTCTGCGTTGACCTGATTGGTCCATTACCGCGCTCTACCAGAGGGAATACTTTTGTATTTGTGGCTCAGGATAAATTCACCAAGTGGGTGGAATTTCGTGCTCTGCGCAAGGCGACAGCACCAGCAGTAACAAGGGCTCTCTTCGAGCAGGTGATTGCAAAGTTTGGTTGTCCTCGCACGGTGATGTGCGACAACGGCAAACAGTTTGTTAGTCGAGAATTCCGGAGCTTATTGAGGCAATTGGGAGTTCGAGTACGATTCACACCGGTGTACAGCCCTCAAGCGAATTCGGTCGAGCGGGCGAATCATTGCGTTGAAAACGATGATAGCGCAATTTTGTGAAGGCGATCATCGTAAATGGGACGAGAGACTACCCGAGCTGGCTATGGCGACGAATTCGGCGAGACATGAGTCGACGGATTTACTCCGTCGTTCCTCAACTTCGGCCGTGAAATGAACATACCAAAGAGTGGTTGTTGATAGCGATGGTCCCAGAGAGGAGCCAGAAGACTCTGAGGCAGAGGAAGAAGATGCTCAGGACACCAGTCGTGAGGAAGTACGAGGTCACGCGAGTCGGGTAAAACGGCTACGCGAAGTGTTTGAATTGGTACGAGTGCAGTTGGGTCGGGCATTCACCTAGCAAAGCCACTATTACGATCTCCGGCGACGGGAATGGAGATGTAGAGTGGGAGATGAAGTCTGGCGCCGGGAACGACCACTGTCCTCAGCGGCGAACCAGTTTTCGGGAAAATTAGCGCCGAAATTTTCGGGGCCCTATGTGGTGACCAAAGTAGTGTCACCGGTGGTCTACGACTTGCGAGACGGATCGGGCAAGAAATTAAGGCATATCCATATAAAGGACCTGAAGCCTGCTAATGCTTCCTATGTTTCAGACGCGTCGCCTTCCGAAATGAACGCATAGTGCGCGTCTTTTTCGACATGACAGTAGTGCGCGTCACCGCCCTCCCAAATGAAAGCATAGTGCGCGTCCTTTTTCCCCACATGACAGGAGTGCGCGTCCTTTTTCCCCACATGACAGTAGTGCGCGATGACAACCCTCCCAAACGAACGCATAGTGCGCGTCCATTTTCCCTTCGCATGACAGTAGTGCGCGTCACCGCCCTGCCAAATGAACGCATAGTGCGCGTCTTTTCCCCCGCATGACAGTAGTGCGCGTCACCGTCCTCCCAAATGAACGCATAGTGCGCGTCTTTTTTCGACATGACAGTAGTGCGCGTCACCGCCCTCCCAAAGGAACGCAGCGTGCGCGTCACAAACGCCGACAAACAGTAGAGAGGATTGCTGATTTAGGCTAAAATTTCTCTTGTATGTTATCGCTGATTTAGGCTAAGATTTTCTCTTATATTGTAGATTTAGGCTGAGATTTTCTCTTATGTTGTTGATTGAGGCTAAGATTTTCTTATATTGCTGATTTGAGCTAAGATTTCCTCTTGTATGTTATCGCTAATTTAGGCTAAGATTTTCTCTCATATTGTTGATTTAGGCTAAGATTTTCTTTATGTTGTTGATTGAGGATAAGATTTTTCTCTTATGTTGTAGATTTAGGCTAAGATTTTTCTCTTATATTGTTGATTTAGGATAAGATTTTCTCTTATGTTGTTGCTTTAGGATAAGATTTTCCTTATGTTGTTGCTTTGGATTAAGATTTTCTCTGGGGTTTTCTTAGGCTAAGGTCCGTTTGGTCAGGAAGGAAATAGAAAAATTCTTTTTTTTATGGAAGTAAGGGGAGTGTGTAACGAAGTAGTTTTATTTGCGTGGAAGAAACCCGTTGACCTTGATCGACTCCAGCGAGATCGCGCCGAGCGGTGGGGACGCGGACCGATCATTCCCACCTCCATCTGCAGTGCGCGACGACGTAGTTGGTGGAGGGACCGAGAATGGTATTTATAGGCGAGTCGAGCACTGAACGGCAGTTCCTCGCACGGCGCGGAACTCAAAAAAATAAATCAAGGCCTCTACCGTATAGTGGAAGGTCCAGCCAGTGTTGTGGAGTGCTGGTAGTGAGTTCAGTGGTAGGCAGACATACCAAGGTAGGAAAGGGGTATAGAGAGGGACCGGAGGACCACTTGTGGAGGACGAGATTCCAGGAGGTGAGTGTGAGGTTCGATCGTTGAGACCGAACGACGGCTGCAGGAGGGCGTCTAGGGCGTCACGTCCTTTACGAGTCCTTTAGCCGGTATTGCGTTTCCGCCGTCTGGGTGCCGAGATGAGGAAACCCAATCGTCCCTAGATTGTGGGCCGTTTACCTCGGCGGACTCCTGCTGTCCATCTCTCGGAGCTGACGTTGATGTACGAGATGAGGAAACTCAATCGTGCCCAGATCGAAGCTTTCCGTGACGTGGGCTGCTGCGCGGTGAGAGTCGTGGTGTGCCCCCTGTTGTCGTTTGTCGAACCGACCCCTGGAAGGCACGGGTTGGTCACGGGTGTCGGCTGGGTCCTTTAGCCGGTATTGCGTTTCCGCCGTCTGGGTGCCGAGATGAGGAAACTCAATCGTCCCCAGGGTTGTGGGCCGTTTTACCTCGGCGGACTCCTGCTGTCCATCTCTCGGGGCTGACGTTGATGTGCGAGATGAGGAAACTCAATCGTGCGCCAAACCGAAGCTTTCCGTGACGTGGGCTGTTGCGCGGCAGGCACTGGGTTGGCCTGATCTTTGAGGGTGCGGAATTCGTCACGGGTGTCGGCTGGGTCCTTTAGCCGGTATTGCGTATCCGCCGTCTGGGTGCCGAGATGAGGAAACCCAATCGTCCCTGAGGTTGTGGGCCGTTTTACCTTTGGCGGACTCCTGCTGTCCATCTCGCGGAGCTGACGTTGATGTACGAGATGAGGAAACTCAATCGTGCTTAGACCGAAGTTTTCCGTGGCGTGGGCTGTTGTGCGGCAGGCACTTGGTTCGACCTCGGCCCTGTCGTCATCGCGGGTGGACGCGCGGTGGTTTGCGCATGCGCACACCACACCGCCGGTCACTCCGATTTGGGCTGGGCCTTGGCAGTTCTCTTTGAGGGGTTCTGTTGCGCACGGACACTATTTGCGCCGTGTGGAACCGTGCCCCACGGACCCCCGCTTGATGGTCCATGTTGGCCTGAGTGAGGCTTTGGTTTCGCCCCCTCTCGCTTTTACCCCGAGACATTCTCATTTTTTTATCACACGGCCTTAGTCATTCTTATACATTGAGTAACTCGCCACTGTAATCGCTTTTTTGTGCACTCTAACCCCTTCACGGAATGTTACTGGACTTTTGGTGATTGATTAGTAGAGTTGGGACTTGGGTTTTTAGAGGTTAAGGACTACGAAGATTTTGTGATATAGATTAAGGACTGTTGTACCTGATACGAACTGTTGATTAGTTTTAAGGACTGTGAGACCTATTATTTTGGAATGTTTGTTTATTTGGTATGAATAGAGAGTAATTTTTTTAGTTAATCGCGAGTTTTATTGGTGACACCTCCACCTCCAACAGCTACCCACTTCATTCTCCACTGAGTCTGCCTAGGCTCGAGCTTCTGGTCATTCCGGAGGAGCTCGATAGGTGAGGGTGACGCCCTCAGAAGCAAATAGTCTGGCGCCCGAGTTTACTGATAAAGGAACTGCACGTAAGGGCGTTACAACTGTATAGTATTAGCTTTTGCCGACGACTCGTGATGACGTGGACTTTAATGTATAATAGTAGCTTTTTGCCTGAGTTGCGGCAGCTTGCAGAAAAATATCACAAGGGTGCTTGCTGAGTTTAATTCCTTTGGTTTACGACCAATATATAATGTGACAATTGAACAATATTTTCGAAAACAATTTTCTGAATTTTCCAGATCAACTATTATTCAGCAAATATTCAGTTCAAGTGTCAATTTCCGCATTCGCCTCAAATCCGGGTCATTAGATTTGGCAAGCATTTGAACAAGTTTTCAATCGTATTGAAACCATATTTCAACGATTTTCAGGAAAAAATCCATGTTCTTATTCATCCTTCGATTTTTTCCCGAATTTGCTTGAAGCTGCTTAAGGTAGATATGAAAGTTGTTAAATGGAATTAAATGTAATAAATGTAGGAATGATAGAAATCAGGTCGGCAGGCGTATGGGATTAAATTATTTGTTTGTTGTTATGTAAGTAATTAGGTATATTAGAAAGTACGTTGATAGGTACCTGGGTAGATAAGAACCCGTATATATCGAAGCTCGCCGCTCGTTCGAACAGTCACGCTAATACAGACGATACTTATCGAAATATGGCTTCAGAAACAATAACCGAGATGAGTTCTCTCCTGCTCAGAATGAAAAGATCTGGACTTATGATGACAGCCAATTTCCAATAGTGAAATTTAAACGCATAGAGAAACCAGACAGTATTTCGAAAAAAGAAAGGCTGATGAAATTAATTCAGACGAATCACAAATTATCGAAAGAATGGAGGAACCTTGTTCTCCTATAAAGAAAAAGCAAAAGACGGCGCCTCTGATGGCGAGAGCAATGAGGCAGTTCAAATTCAAATTCCAAATGTTTAGGATGAAAAAGAATTGATTTTTCCGGTGAGTTTAATGTTGACGACTCGTGATGACGAGGACACTAATGTATAATATTTAGCTTTTTGCCTGTACGACTCGTGATGACGTGGACTTTAATGTGTGATATTAGCTTTTTGCCGACGACTCGTGATGACGTGTACTTTACTGTATAGTAAAAGCTTTTGCCGACGACTCGTGATGACGTGGACTATAATGTATAATAGTAGCTTTTGCCTGAGTTGCGGCAGCTTGCAGAAAAATATCACAACGGTGCTTGCTGAGTTTAATTCCTTGGTTCACGACCAATATATTATGTGACAATTGAACAATATTTTCGAAAACATTTTTCTGAATTTTCCAGATCAACTATTTTTCACCAAATATTCAGTTCAAGTGTCAATTTCTGCATTCGCCTCAAATCCGGGTCATTAGATTTGGCAAGCATTTGAACAAGTTTTCAATCGTATTGAAACCATATTTCAACGATTTTCAGGAAAAATCCATGTTTTTATTCATCCTTCGATTTTTTCCCTGAATTAACTTGAAGCTGCTTAAGGTAGATATGAAAGTTGTTAAATGGAATTAAATGTAATAAATGTAGGAATGATAGAAATCAGGTCGGCAGGCGTATGGGATTAAATTATTTGTTTGTGGTTATGTAAGTAATTAGGTATATTAGAAAGTACGTTGATAGGTACCTGGGTAGATAAGAACCCGTATATATATCAGAAGCTCGCCGCTCGTTCGAACAGTCACGCTAATACAGACGATACTTATCGAAATATGGCTTCAGAAACAATAACCGAGATGAGTTCCTCTCCTGCTCAGAATGAAAAGATCTGGACTTATGATGACAGCCAATTTCAATAGTGAAATTTAAACGCATAGAGAAACCAGACAGTATTTCGAAAAAAGAAAGGCCGATGAAATTAATTCGAACGAATCACAAATTGTCGAAAGAATGGAGGAACCTTGTTCTCCTATAAAGAAAAAGAAAAAGACAGCGCCTCTGATGGCGAGAGCAATGAGGGCAGTTCAAATTCAAATCCCAAATGTTTAGGATGAAAAAGAATTGATTTTTCCGGTAAGTTTAATGTTGACGACTCGTGATGACGAGGACACTAATGTATAATATTTAGCTTTTTGCCCACGACTCGTGATGACGTGGACTTTAATGTGTAATATTAGCTTTTGCCGAAGACTCGTGATGACGTGGACGTTACTGTATAGTATTAGCTTTTGCCGACGACTCGTGATGACGTGGACTTTAATGTATAATAGTAGCTTTTGCCTGAGTTGCGGCAGCTTGCAGAAAAATATCACAACGGTGCTTGCTGAGTTTAATTCCTTTGGTTTGACCAATATATAATGTGACAATTGAACAATATTTTCGAAAACATTTTTCTGAATTTTCCAATCAACTATTATTCACCAAATATTCAGTTCAAGTGTCAATTTCCGCATTCGCCTCAAATCCGGGTCATTAGATTTGGCAAGCATTTGAACAAGTTTTCAATCGTATTGAAACCAT